>OY728129.1:53098009-54348009 GCA_963277665.1 Viscum album
TTTATGCTTAAATTCTGACCACAAACACCCATTCCATGATTAAAGATTGATTTTGGTATGATTAAAAATTAGAAGATTTAGAGAACCCAAGCCACAACTAATAGATCATAATTTCCACTAAATAATATACCCCACATAAGATGTTATTGTTGTTATAAGGTGGAACATTATCAAAATGTATGTTCCCTAGAAAAGAGGTACAAAAGGGAACAAGATCAATATAGGTGATCATATATTGCTTAAAATTCTTGATCATCATATAATGGTCATTGTTTCTGGAGTAAAGTACTTGGACATATTGAATGATATTCCATATTAACAATGAAGAGGAATGTGTGACAGTTGATTGAATTTGTTCATAAAAAGTTACCAAAATGTATCTTCAAGAGAGACAAAAATTCAAAAATTATTTGTTCCCCATCAGGTTGAAGATGGTTCTTCATATACTGATAAGTATTAGGATTATCATTCGTTGTCTAATATGAATTCAAATACTTGGGTGAAGAAGAAAAGGGAAGATCATGCAGTGGTTGTACAAATTGCATTCAAGGAATCTGAGTGCACTGGGATATGGATCATTGATAGAGGACACACTTCCCATATGATGGGAAATAATTATATGGTGATCGGAGTCTTGTATGGTAAAGAAGGTGTCATATTATTTTTATATGATGAGGGATTGAAAAATTTTTGTTTAGGAAAATCTATGTCTGTAGGAAAATACATGAGATGATCCGATGTTTTTGTTATTAAGGGATTAGTCACAACTTCCTTAGTGTTAGTCAATTGTATGACTCAGGTCATTCCATAGGTTTTTCTAATATATTATGTATCATCAAGGCAATATATGGTGCTTTCGTGTTGTAAGTAAAGAATATGAAAGGTAATCTCTACCTTGTGAGTGGAGAAGAATACATCTTCTCTCTGTCTAAGGATGAAGAAAACAATCAATGGAAAAATCTTCTTGGCCATATAAGCCTTGGATTCTTGGAATATCTGGTGAAATATAATAAAACTTGAAATATTCCTATATTATCAAGTGATTGTACTCATATGTGTGATGCATTCCAACAGGGGAATATCATTCAAAAGACACATAAGAAAAACGAGAAAAAGTCAACAAGATTGTTTGAGTTGGTGCATATTGATGTGTGTGGGACAATTTATCCAAGTTCTATTGATGGGATGAGATATTATTTTATTATTAATGAAAACTATAGCAGAATGGAATGAGTTTCAATAGCATCCAACAAATCAGTAGTGTTCTCTTTCATTAAATGATATAGATGAGAATGTGAAAAGATGATTGGTCAAAAAATCCAAATGATTCGAACAGATAATGGAACAGAGTTCAAAAATTCCCAAGTGGAGGATTATATAAAAACCATGGGATAAGGCCTCATGTTTCAGCAGTATGAACTCTATAGTATAATGGATTAGTTGAGTGAATAAATCATATTTTCAAAAACATGGCTAGAACAATGCTCATTTAGAAGGGTTGTCCAGAGAAATTTTGGATTGATGAAGTGATGACAGTGGTGTAAACATCAAATAGAGAAGGGTACACTTAAATAGCAGAATAAACTTTTTCCAAAAGAGGAGACGACTCCATATGAGTTATGGTATGGAAATAAATCATCATTAATGTACTATCGAATATTTAGAAGAAAATATTTCATTCTTAATAAGGGGAAACATAGGAAATTTGAATATATTGGGGAGGAAGGGATATTTTATGGCTACTCAATGGAAAGGAAAGAATATAAATTCTTAATAAGCAGCTGTGAAAGATAGTGGAAAGTGATGATGTGAGAATAGTGAAAAATGAATAGAATATTCATGACATACATTATCCGACTCAGGAGGATAGCGATGAAGGGACGAGAAGATCTGGAGATGCTCCATCTCCACATAGTGATCCATCAGAAGACTCAGATGATGAGAAAAAATCGATGTCTTTCCATAGACCAGTAAAAAGTGATAAAATTGATAGGTAGAACATAATTTGTGATCGTAAAACACCAGTGCTGACAAGAAGTATGAAGTCTATACAAAAGTATCATACTTATAACAAGTGTATCTTAAATATTTTGAAGAAGCAGATGGAGATGAGAATTTGGTTCAGAAAATGAATGAAGAGCTTGACCAAATTGAGAAGAATCAAAAATGGAAAATTGTTTTCAGACTAGAAGACAAATATTCACAGGCAGAAAATGGTTCTTTCACATCAAAATGAATAACGATGGTGTTGAGATTCGAAACAAAGAATGCATGGGGTGAAAATTTTACTCATAGATATAGGGTATTTATGTTGATGCGATGTTTTCACTTATTTCAAGGCAAGAGAGAATCAGATTATTCTTGGTCATAGTAGTACAAAAAAAGTTTATGGTTTTTAGATAGATGTTAAGTTATCAGTTCTGAATGTAGTTCTAGAAGAATAAGTTTAAATTGAGGAACCATATGTTTTTCTCATCGAGGTAGATGAGAACTTGTTTTTTCAGCTGAAAAATGCATTATTGGGATTTAATCAAGCACCAAAGCATGGTGTTCAAAACTTTATCAATATCTAATGATGCACTTTTTAAATCATGGTGCAGTTGATTAGAATCTGTATTTCAACAATGGAAACAATAAAAGGATGATGATGCTGGTTTATGTTGATGAAATAATCATTGGTGTATTAGATAAGGCATAGTGTAGACAGGTTTCTAAACTCATGAATAGAGAGTTCAAAATGTCGTTAATTGGTTAGATGGCATTTTTCCTTATCTTAAAAGTGACACAATGAAAAAATATAACTTTTATCTCTCAATCTAAATATTCCAAGGATGTTTTGAGATGGTTTGGAATTGATAATTCTAAAGAGGTAAAGACTCTTGTAGCTACCTAATAGAAATTGACATATGATGATGATGGAAAGCCAGTTAATATCACAGAATACAAGTAAATCATTCGAAGGATGTTGTATCTAACAGTGACATGGCCTGATATTATATTTTCCACATTCCAAGTAACGAGGTATCAAAGGAATCCCAAAGAGATACACATGATTGCAGTAAAAAGAATTCATCAGTATATCAAGGGAATGATATGTTTTGGCATATTATATAATGAAAAATCCTATCTATAATTATTGGGATATACAGATGTGGATTGGTCCGGTTTAGAATATCATAGGAAATTGACATATGGAGGTGCCTTTTATCTTTGACAGTTGTGTATTTCTTGGTTTAGCAAGAAACATGATTTCATTTAATTGAGCACCGTAGAAGATTAATACATTGCAGCTACTCAATCTTGTACACAACTATTATGGATGAAGCACAAACATGAATATATAGAAATCGGGGTGAAATATATGATCAGAATCCGTTGTGAAAATTTAATTTCTTTAAATATTATAGAATATCTAGTCCATCGAACTTGGACAAATCACATTGAAATAAAATATCATTTTATCAAAGAGAAAGTGGAGTAAGGGCTTGATAAGTTGGATTATGTTCCTATTGAATAGTACGTTTATGATATTCTTACAAAGGCCTTACCCAAATAAGCATTTAAAAGTCTTCAACTGGCTCTGTGAGTCCAATAAAATACCCACACATGAAAAATTATGTATGTGGGTCCCCCTCTCCCTGGGGTTTAATGTATTTCCCAAATATATTGATATGTGTTCTTTACCCTGTTGCAGGCAACCTTGAAGTACCCTTTGGATTCATTGATAAAGGGGGAATATGTGTGACTATTCTAGGGGGAGAAAATGCATAGGGAGAAGATGTTATTTGGAGCTGTGAGATAGGTGAGTTGAAACTGAACTGAATATGGTTAGAGGAGCTATGAAATACATGGAGTATAAAATCTAAAAATGCTATAAGTGATCGATTAGTGATTAGATATCACGAGGGATAAGGTTTGTGATGAATTAGTTCATTGGTATAAGAAGTTGGTGACTAGAAATGAAGTAGTTCATTGATAATATTTTCATTATACTCTTGTTTCTCAGGCAGACCATTGCTCATGTGGGCATAGTTTATAGGTTTTGTAAATCCTTGATCACTATCTTAATCCCATGAAGTGAATGATTGTGGAAGATTGAAGGAGATTTAATGAAATATCAAAATTCAATGAAATGTTTTGAGAGAATTTTTCATCAAATCCAAAGGAGTAGATTTCTTGGAAAAAATCCATCAAGGTGTTCCCTTGGAATGTTTTGGGTTTGATTGTGTTTGTTGATGAAGCTAGATGATGGAAAAATTGGTATAGTTGGTGTTTACCAAAGAGATGTTTTTAATGTGGTGTAGTTTCCCATTGTTTTTAAAATTTTAGTGCCAAAAAATCCGGAACGTGTGTGATGAATAGAGAATAAAATCATGAAGGAAAAGAAATGAGGTTCTCAGAACATGGAATGAGTACCATTACTGAGAAGGGTACGTGTTCGCATACAATGCAGCGAGAACGATACACGGAAGTCATTCAAAAAATTGAAAATGGTTTGTGGTAGAAGTTTGTGTGGTCCGCAGATGTCTTTAAGATGGAATTGGAGATCAACAACGTAAGAGAAAATTTATTTCATGGACGACGTATGAAAAATGTTTCACAGGTGGGTTGAGGTTCACAGTAGAATAAGGATTAGTACATGGTAAATGATGGATTTTGGATTTGTAAAATCTTGGATTTGTGAATTAAAGGGTATATTTTCCTATATATGAATTGATAATTACACCATTCATTGTGGAGATCGAACATCATTAGGGAACATATTTTTTCTCTAGTATTTTAGCAATGATTGAAGGATGTTCACGAAGGATAATCCTGCGAAGGATAAAGTGGTTCGTGAAGAGAAATTATGCCAAAGGACTTAAGAGGAAAGCTATATTCGCATACGATTTCGTACATGGAGGAGGAATATTTGGTATGTGAGAGATTGAATTACGCAAGAAGTACGCAAATAATGAGCTACAATACATAGAATCGAAGGCAGTATGAGAACAGAGAACAGTTAATGGACAATGGCAGATTTACAGAAGAGGTTCACGAGTTCTGTTTATGGTGGTGGTACGCGATGGCGAAGGTGTAGGTAGTCCATGGATGAACGAAAGTTCATAGTATCATATGAAATACATGGAGGATATGGTCCTTGTACCGAACATAGTACTCAGTATATATGAAAGAAGGTGGTTTATAATTTTCACAAGGATCCTTGCAAAAGCATCAAATCGGTTTGTGAATGTATTTTATGGTACATAACGGTACCCGGGAAGGTGGACTTCATCTGCGACCGAAAAAGGGTCTTCAATAGAGAATATACCTATAGATAAGTATGTATTAATTCTTTTATATTAATTTAACTACATGTCCATAAACTGTGTTTGAATTACACATCCATAAACTGTGAGTGGTTTCCTTTTCAAGAATTGTGAGTGAAGAAAGAGGAATACGGTGACCCTTTCCACCGGTTGTGAGCCAGAGAAAGCGGTATTGGGTGTGACCATTGGGAATGCATTGAAAATACAAGAAACATTGTAAATATAGTGAGTATAGTCATAGAAGATTTATCCCAAACATTTTACTCATTATTAGTTTCGAGCCTTCGTGAATTACGTACATAGGCACATCGTCGTTGTATGCTCCTTGGACATAGCCCAGTGAGGGTGACCATGTAAATGTTGATGTGTCCTGTGTATGATTTCATATGTGGTTATATATTTCTATAGGAGGAGTAGATAATAGATATTTTTCTAACAACAAAACAATATCCAAAATAGAGAATGTTTTAATCCACCATACCCTGATTCAACCCCCCATAAGTGTATTCGACGTAGTGGACATAAAAATGAAATTTTTATCAGTTTTACCAGTATCCATGTCTCCTTAAAACATGTCTAAGGCATAGTTGAAAGATATCAAGTGTCATCTAGAGGATTTAGAGGAAACTGATTTCATTTGTTCTAGTACATCTCTATGGTGATCATTGGTCTTTTTGTGAAAAAACTATAATTTACCCTTATTCTATGTGTGGATTATAAAAAATTGGACCAACTAATGATTATTAACCATTATTCTATTTCATTGATAGATGATCTATTCAACCTTCTAAGAGTATATCGAGTCTTTTGAGTGATATATTTGTGATCCATTTATCATTAAGTTCAAGTTAGATCATCAGACATACATCTCTCTCCCTTTTATAGGATGTATGATTTCATTTACTATTTAGTTATATTGTGTGATCACAAATGATGTATTGGACTTCATGGAACTGATGAAACGAGTGTCCAAACAATACATTGACTTGATTGTAGAGGTTTTCTGGGATTATGTATTCATTTATTATCGTAATCTACATGACGATCGCACCCATATTAAGAAAATTTTGAATAGACTGAGTGAGAATTAGTTATATGCTTTTCTCATAAAGATCCACATCTGGATGGTTAAATTCACTTACTGGGTCATAACATTTATTTGATAAGAGTATCAATTGACCTTAAGAATGTGAGAAATGTAGTTTCATTGGAGTATAATAATAATTTATTTTAGGAGTGGAGTTTATTAGGGCTAGATGGTAAGTAATGAAATTTTATACAAGACTTTTCATGATTATTAGTGCCGCTGATGGTCCTGAATATTTATTATGTGGAGTATGTTTGGTCAAATTCCTATGATACATGATTTTAGGAATTCAAAGGGAAATTGACATCTGCATAGATAAATATTTTTCTAGAGCCAGGAAAGAGTTACATTGTGTAATTATATTTATAGGGAATATTTATTGGAGTCCTTCATATGTAGGGGGGTTGAGTTGTCATGTACATGTATCGACAAATGAGGCCACACAAGAGGAATCAAGTGATGTATGATATCAAGTTAGCTTTAGATTTTCATGTGTTGTGTTGTTGGATACAATACTTTCTGGGAGCGTTTTTTTGTGTGTACACAAACAAAAAATGACATAATTATACATTTATATAGTGTGATATGTATCTCTGGAAATTACGGTGGGAGGAATTCAATTTTTAATTCAAATTTTACATGCCATTCATTTATAATTAAGGAATCTTAGTTGATGATGCACTGATAAGGATCAGTCATATATATCCAGTGTATTAGCCTAGTAGTGAGTGTTGTCTTATGGTGTTTGTTCACTGAGATTCACTTAGAGGAGAAAAATAGTTTAAGGATGAAATACCATTTTTCCTTAGCTGTTACCTCTACTCTGCAGGATAGAGTGAGGATGATGCATCTATTAAACATTTATGGCCAATTCCTAAGGGGGAGAATTCCTGGTGAGACCTCCCCCACCCCCTCCGTGATGGACCATAAGTGATGAAGATATCCTATGAGTACATAGTCATGTATGAGTCTCAGCAGAGATATATGAGATGCTGATACTGTATTTTCATGCTTCAATTTGGGCAGCACATCCTACTGTCACCAAGAAGTATCAAGATTTACATCACCAGTATTTGTGTTCGGGAATTAAAAGTGATATAGCTGGTTTAGTCATGATTTGTTCTACATATAAATTGATGAAGGAAGAACACCAGTAACCGGCCAAAATTTAATAGTAACTACCCATTCCCATGTTTTAGTGGAATGATGTTGTAATGGATTTTGTGATGGGTTTATTGAGTTTGCCACTATATAAATAGGTTGTATGGGTTTTTGGTAATAGGCTCATAAAGGATTCGCATTCCCTTCTGATTATGGAAACTGTCAGTGTTGATGCTAATGGGAGGTTATATATCACTTATATTTTAATACATCACAAGGTTCTTCAATTTTACATTTTAGATAGGTACACCTAATTTTATTCTTGATTTGAGGAAAGTCTACAAAGGTTATTGGGTGCATAGTTGCTTCTGATCATAGAATAGCTCCCACTGACAGATGGCTAGTCAGAGAACATGGCTCAGGTGCTTGATTACATGTTGAGAGAATTCATCTTAATTTTCGGGGTTCCAGTTAGAGGCATATACCATTGGTTTAGTTCTCCTACAAAAATATATTTCACGATACTTTTCAGATGGTTCCATTTGAGGCTTTCAATTATAGTCCAAGCTAAACACCCATGTGTTGGATGGAGGTCGAAGAGGTATCTATGTTGGGACCTAGTCTTGTTAATCAGATCACATAGCGTGTACAATTGATTAATAAGTGGATGTATACTATGTAGATTTACTGAAGATCATACATCGTTTGATATAGATGACCTCTAGTGTTCGAGGACAGTGATTGGGTTTTCCGACATGTTTCACTGTGGTTGTGAATGAATAGGATAAGGAGATAGGGTAATATTTTACCAATGTATTTTCGGACATTCAATGTTCTATAAAGGGTGGTGCCGGTATCCAATACAATATTTTTACTATAGATGTGTCAAACTATCCACAACATCATCCATGTTTCTCAGCTGTGATATTACTATTTAGACCCATCTCCTACCTTTTGGCTAGAGGAGGTTGAGAGAAAAGTAGATGTTTCTCTTTAGGAGAATCATATACAAAATGGGGATCATTTCATGATGGATATCTAAGGTCGGTCTGTTCCTTTAGTACGGGTGTTATGGAAACACAATTGAGTAGAAGAAAAGACATGGGAGAAGGAGACTAATGTACGATCACTGTGGATGGAGTTATTCTTAGATCATACTTCACCAACCATGGATGGAAAATTTACGGATGAATTTAATTTAGGGGAGTTGTTTTAAAGAAATTAGTTTTTCTTTGAGGAAAATATTCATTTTTTTTCTATAAATTATTAGTTTAGTTTGGTTAATATGGACTAGTATGAATTCATATAGAGGTTATAGTGGGCTCACGGGTGTTTGGGGCTAGACTAGTGCATGCAATACATGTTTTTGGGTGAAATAAGGAAGGCCTTATAATTATTGTACACCGTGAAACCATGTATTCAATTTTAGTATATTTGGAATGTGTCTCACCGAGCTGTTTGTGCATGGTTTGCAAACCATGTGGGGTAAATCTGTGAGTTCCCCCTGGCCAACAAGATGTTAGGCATGATCAATGCTAGGTTTATCAAACTGTGTGAAAAATTTATGCGACTTATGTATTTTGGAAATTTTATAATTTTAGACTAAAAGAAAATCCTTTTATAAAACATAACTTAGGTTTTCTTCTACATACAACAACCTCACCTGATTCTTGATCACTTCTTGATGACTAATGTTGGAATCGATATATCTTTTTCATCTGATCTCTAATATAATGTCCATGTATCTCATCAGATCCATAATTGTAAGGCCATAATTAATTTTTACACGTTCTTGATTCTTCTGGGAACTGATTGTGTTGTTTGAATTTAGGCTCTTAGGTAAGCTTTTATAATTATTCATCCAATCTTGAGAATTTCATACAATGTGGGTGGAAAATGATATTTATAGTGGATGATCTATATTTAAAGGACCTAATGGTGGGTTTTCTCATTCTATTATCTTAATGATGAGCTACTTATATATTCTATTGTGACAAATCATATCTTTTTCTGGTGTCACCTAACAAGAAATTGAACCCTATTAGTGCGTGTAATGTTTTGGGTAATTGAATGGGATTTCTAATGCATGATATATGTTTTATACCAATAATAATAATAACTCAATGAGTGTGTTCTCTTGAAATTACCATTTACAGATTTTGGTATTGGATGGATATAAGGCATGCCTTTCCCCTTGGATCATGGGTGGTCATTTTTTAATTGGTATATAAATTAAATTGATTAAATTATTTATGATTTAATTTGTAAATGAGATGAATTAATTATATTGGATGGATGACATGGACGTTTAACCATGTATTCTTTTGCTTGTATAATCATTCATGTTTTTGTTTCTTGAAATTTCGTGTAATGTATATGTTATTCCATGAGTTGATGCAATTGCCTTGAATTGATTTAATTATTAATTTTCTCATGTTAGATATATGATAACTAAACCATGTTGCAGCTTAATATTATTGTAAGTAATGTCACATTAAAAATATAAATTCTATTATTTGAATTTCCCATGAATTGCTAAGCCCATGTGATTTAACGAGATTTTATTCCATTTGATGGATTCTTTATGCATTTATGACTTGTATATGAAACATCCAAGGTGAGTGGTCTTGAGGAAATACTTTGTGATGAATGGATTAGGAATGAGATGCTCGTTATCATTTTAAGCCCTCATGATTAAATGAAAGGCCATGCCTTTTAGGTTGGTCCTTGACTGAGTCAATCATTAAAGGTGAGTTATATAAAATGCATTTTTACCTTGGAATGTTTAATAAAATTTTAATATGAAATGGAATTTCATAAATGATTAATAGGAAAGGGAGATACATATATTTATATTGGAATTAAATGGATATAACCTTGTTCCAATTGACTTATATTCCATGGTTAATATGTGGATTCACATTAGAATTCCTAGGACTGACGCATTTCCTTGAATGTTGATTATGCCAAGGATGACACATTGATCCATGTGAGGGATGACATAGATGGAACCATTTAGTCTACACTTAAATTACAAATAATATATGGATTCTTCTGAGAATTAAAATGTTGGAATCACATGGAATTATAATATTATTTCATGGGTGATACTTGGGATTTCGTGGGAAGAATTAAGGAAAGACACTATTGGATGAGACTTTATATATCACCTAGAGTGATACTAGGTTCCAATGAGGTTCCCATGGACTATCTTGTAGGTTGTTTGTTCATATTTCATATAAACCTACAATTGAATTCCACCATAAGAATGTTAAATACATGATCAGGTTATGAATTGAATGAATAATTAAATGACAATTAGAACGAGTCTTCCAAGCCAAAGCACAATCATTTATTCGATCTGGATTTTAATTTTTTAGATTTCCTTTTGGTGTATTATTTGTACTTATAGTTACATAGGGGAGGTCATGCTTGTTACATATCATGAGACATTTAATTCAATGATATTTAATTGATAAATAGTATAAATATATTGAAATGAAGGTATATGAAATGCAGTGCATATGTGATGCTTTCTTTTGAGTACATTCGTAATTGATTCTATATTCATTGGACATTTCCAGTTTGATATATTCACTAACCAATTGGCACATACATTGTGTTGTATCCTACTATTATTTTTCTATAACCTTGTTTGAGCCACTTTTTGGGAACCAAACAGATTATATGATTTCATGTAATGATAATGGAATGCTCTCTCCGAAAGGTATATGATATGCTACACAAAATGAGGCATGTTTGAGGACAAACTGAGACTTGTGACACCGCTATGATTCTTTTATACATTTTTTCTTTTCGTACATGTATTGTATATGATGTTGCACACCTATTTCGTCTACTTTATTAGAAATAAAGTGACATGAATCATCATATTGTATATTATATGAATTTTGGATTGTTTATACTGTAATTCGTTCATTGTTTACTTAAAGTATATCATTATATTACTACATCCTCTATTTGTATGATATTTCAACTTTAATGCACTCTTATGTTGATGGAATAGTCTCCCAACAAAATCACCCAGGCCCTCACTACTATTGGAAGAATTTTGAATTTGGGGACATGTTCTGGAGTCCATGTGTGAAAACATCTACATAGAACCTTTGAGTGGAATCCAGAATAGGGATGCTACATTACATATAGTATAAAAAAATCTCATTAAAAATCCAAAATATATTGGGAAATAATTTCAAATATATTCAAATACACTAATATCCATCCGTGTTGTCAAACATCAATTGAACATTTTAGTCACATTAACTAAAAATGTATCTCATGTGAGTACTTCAATCAAAATATTTTTACTATATTTTTTATATGATAATAAAGGTTATATTCTCTTTCTCCAATTTACATTGAATTTATTTTTATCATGAAATTTAACTCATTTATGGGTTCATGAATTGGTAGAACCATCGAATAATTTTTTTATGTACATAAAAATATTGAAATATTTTTGATAATTTTCAAATAAATTTATAACAGAGTGTTACACTATATAAACTATTCCAAAGTTAGTTACATGTCAATAGTAATTCATGATTATGTTAGATTAAACATCACGGAAACGTATGATATAATGAAAAAATGAAATTTGTTTAATGATCAATACATACTCAAATATGAAGAAAAATTACCAACTATAGGGAAACATAATTACATGTTCCTAGAATCATCAGTTTCATTTTATATCAAGATATTTTTTTGATGATTTTTTAAAAATAGTGTGGAACTTGTTAAAATAACATCCACCTCCATGATGAATATGAATGCTGAATTCATTTACATTCTTATTTGATTGAACAAAATTCATGTTAATAAAATACAATATAAATAATAACCAATATGAATCACCCATGTCCATATCCAATAATCCATATAAAAATGAATAAAATATAAAAGAGGTTTATGTATGGTTCAATGTAGATAAATATGAGATTCTTGTTGAGCTCAAAATGGTAATTTATTTTACAACTCTATACACATTATAAAAAACGATAAAAATTGGTTAGATTATTTTTAGTATTTTAGAAAATGATATGTTATTATTTTTGGATATATAATAATATACCTCCCATCAATAAGATATTAAATGATTCAAGTATGTCTCAATGTTTTTGTTTACAATATTAGAGTGTGACTTTATTTTAAAAAGACCATTACATTTTTAAAACAAAGAAAACATGCCCATACTATCTTAAAAATTTAGGATGGTGATCTATAATTCATTTTTGATGTATAATAATTGACGGAAAATAATTTTGATATATGATCTGGTAAACAAGAATAAACAGTCATGTTTTATATATTGAAGTGTAATTTTTTATTAAAACATGAATCACATTATCATATATGAGAAAATGATCTCATATTATTTTTAGAAATTACTACACTGGTCTATAATTCATGTGTGATGCGTGTTAATTTATTATACACCAATATTACTCATTATGTTTCAAATATGACTAAAAGTTTTTCTTTCATATAAAAGAATCATTTTACTCTAATGAATAGGTCACATAAAAAATTAAATGATATTAAAATGTCTTCAAAATTTATGAAAATATTCAATAATTCACTTTTCAGATTTATTAATCGACTAAATGTCAATCCCCTCCCATTGTGATGTGAATGACTACAAGTGAATTTTTTAAATATAAAATCTCATTTTAGTTTAAAAACATGTAACATTTTGAAAACAAGTGATTGAGATCATATTTTTTCAAACATTCTTATTATTTTCCATAATTTATTTGTGACATATATAAATCAATCAATAGTTGGGGGGTTGCCTGAGTGGAAATGTATCACTGTAATCATTCATTAGACCAAGATTCAAATTCATGTAAATGATAATTTTCATTTGTAGGTGGCGATATAGGCATGAAAAAAGAAGGCCTAACATAGGAAGATGTCGATGTAGGGATGATACCAGAAAAAGGTGTCTCATGAATGATGCGGGAAGATGGTGACACATGAATGAGCCTCCACTAGAGACATTTTTCTATGTAATGGGCTTCATTAGCACTAGGCCTTTGTGACCTACATTTAATAAACAACTCTTGATGTATGGGTTATCCCTTGAGGGGCTATGGTCTTCCTTTCAATATTTTGTGTGTGGTGTCCATGTGTTTAATGTAATTGTACCACCATGAACAGAATATATATATATATATATATATATATATGAATCTACCACACAATAATTTGACACATGATGTGGTTTTTATGAGTCAAAGTGTGTGTTTTCACTTTAAATGTGATATTTTAGTTTAAAAAATATGTCACATACTCAAAACCTAGTAAATATGATTAAATTTTCATGATATTTTCTTAAAAAATGTATTATTTACTATCGGCATGTTTCAATTGACTTTATAAAAATCCAACAAATGATTTGTCGAATATGGCTCAAAGTGTCTGTTTACAATTCAAATGTTTCATTTCAGTTAAAAAAATGTGTCACAAATCCATAACATTTAAATAAATCTAGGATTATAAAGACTAATTAGGTACATAATACATAATTCATGTATAATGTGTTGTAATTGAACTCACATTAATCAATCACAAGTTATGGTCAGTATGAATTCAATTGATGGTTTTCAATATAAAAGTTTCATTTTAGTTCAAACAGGCATCAATTTTCTAAAATAGAGAAAATGAGAATGGAATATTTTTGAACCATTGTAATTTCACAGAGAATTGAATCTTTATATATTGAAATTTACCACATGTCAAAATGACAGATTATATGGATGATATGAGTCAACATTTATTTTTTTAGTGTCATGTTAGTGTAAAAAAACATATGAAATCCAAAATTGATTAAAAAGATCATATTGTTTTGACACCTTAATAGATTGACAGATATCATTTTTTCCTTGTACTAATTTACCTCACATCAAACCAACACACAATTCACCAAGTGTGAATCCATATATGTGTTATCAATATAAAATAGTCATTTTTGTTTTAAAATTTAGGTCATTTTGTCAATAGTGAGAAAACAATATCATGTTAAATTCAAAAAGATGGAAACTGATCCATAAAATATTTTTTTATGTCATAATTAACCCCTCATCAATCAAACACATGATTTGGTTAGTATGATTCAATGTGAGTTTTTCAATATAAAAATGTCAATTTTGTTTAAAACATAGATCAAATTATCAATAATGACTCAAAGTGACAATTTTAACAATAAAAGTATCATTTTATCATAAAACACACATCATATATCCAAAACAGAGTAAATGAAACTTTGTTCTCCTCTTTATTGGCATTATGGGTTATCGGAAACCGAATAGGACTTATGTGACATCCATATAACACCAAAGGATCCTAATAAATTCAATGGATTCATAATCAATTGAGGGAAGGTTTTTCATTGAATGATAAAAAAATTAATCCATGATAATCATAAAAACCAATCCTCTTTGATATATATAATTATAAAATTCAACAAAAAAACAAACCAATAACCAATAACCATATTAGGGTACAAGTCTAAAATAAAGACAACATCTATGGAATACCAAAGCCCAAAAAACTAATGACACTGAAGACATCAACCAGAAACTTCCAACCATCTCCATGCTCCAATTCCACAAGATACACTATAAGTATCAAGAAGAATCAATAAGGAATTAAGATAACTTGAATTTATCTATGTATTAGAAGATGAAATCTATAAATGCAAAAAATTCTTAAATAGGGTTTGATTTTAAATTGAATACGATTTTACAAATGGCTTTCCAACTCATGCCACAAGGATCGAATTTTTTAGATTAATTATATAAAATATTTTAAAAATATATATATATCAAATCAAAATAGTTACAAAAGAAACATATTTTAATTAATATAGATTAAGAAAAAATACGTTAATCATTTCTCATTACATTTTTCATATTATATTACACTTCCACACACATAACTAAACACACAAACACACACTAATATAAGGTATTACCATTGATTGTGGAGATCCAGTTCTATACTATATCGCATTGATGGTTTTATTTCCGGACTTTTGACTATGATGTTCAAATAAAAAATAATAATTTTATTCAAAAATAATTCTATATAATTTCAATAAATTCATATCATCATTAAATAATTTTAAAAAATTCTTTACATGAATGAAACTAATCCAAAATTGGAAAATAATATTTAAAAAAATGAACAACGGGTTCCCCAAAAACCCATCATTTTCCACAATTCCCAAGAAAATATCATCTCATGATTTCCATAAATAATAACCCAATTATTTCAAATTAATTTTGTGAAAAAACATTAATTAAAACTAATCCTTCATTTTATAAATCAATTAGAGTTTAGACAGAATCCACCTACCTCTCCAAAAAATGGATAAAATGAATAACAACACATTGATTCTACAAATATGGTCCTAAAACATATTTTATTCCTTATATCCATCAATAATAAATAAAAATTATCATAAAAAAAATGATCTATGAAAAATATATTAGAGGTATGGTTTCATGAAATAAAATTAGAAGTGGTCAATGAAGAATAACCAAGAAGGGAGACTTATCAAGAATCTAGATTTCCAACAACCTTTATACCGCTAAAAGATCTCTCTTCATCCAAGGATAAATTTATATCACAACATTTGAGAGAAAATAAATCATGTCATACAACATTTAGGGAATTTAATCATTAAAACATCAATCTAAAATTAGATCCAAAATTTATGGATGGATGAATTTAAGACCCATGGTTAGGCCCTACGGTTTTGCTAACTATACTCTAACCTTGAGATTTTTAGTGTGCCTTGGAAACCACTCACATCCTTGGGTCACATTTTTGGAGAAACACTGCAAAAAATCATTTGGTTTACACAATTCTAAATAATAATAATAAATTCATAATGTCCATATCTCTCTCTTAATGATGTTTTCAGAATATCCAAACTATGAACACACAGTTGGATATATCACAAAAATAAGTCAATTTTAGAGAACAACTAAGCTATGATCAATTGATCACGCTTTCCATAAATGAATATAAGATAATATTTACTCCATATTATAACATGGTTATGATTATCATAATATTCACACACACTCTAGGAGTTTGATCCATCTTATTCTCAAATAAGAATAACTGTTGCACACAGAGATGTACTTGATCGAATGAACCCTTTACATTTCGACTCTTCTAATTGATCCCTTAATTCACTCAGTATTTTTTGGCACCATCAGCATAAAATAAATGAAAAAACGCATATTCCAATGTGTTATATCAATCATAAACTTTAAAACTCGTTTGTGTGGATACAGTGCGAAATTTTCAAGAAAATCCTCTAGTAATTGGTCTGTTATTGTTGGAAATTATTTATTCATGATATAATATACTAATTAAAAAAAATATGGTAAAATTATAAGAGATAGGTCTAACCACTAGCACAAATTTTCCTACCCCACTTTCATCCACTTCTTAGTGACCTCTAAGCAGATTCCTTCTACAATCTGATGATTCGAAAAACAACTTTCATGCATAAAAATTGTTATGGGCCTCAATGTTTTTAATACAATCTATTCCCAAGATCAATTTATATAAATATATATATATATATATCACACAGATATCCAATAAAACCTTAGTCCCAAAATAATTTTTAGTGAAACACTCCTCAAATATCTAATATCACCATTCTTATTGTCCTAAAGGTTTTTACAGTTTCAAAACATAATTAATCATCTAAAAATGTAATCCCATTCGATTAATACCACAATATGTAATAAAAGAATTGCTGCCATCCTATCAAACATTTCCTCCATTAGGTGGAATTCGAAATAGTTTTACCTATGAAAATTGAAAGCTTTGATTAATTTTCCATCATTATTTTCTCTTCTCCACAAAATTTCTTACTCACATCACATTAACCTTTATTTCTATGTTGAAATTTTTATAGTTGAGGATTCATAGTATTCCTCAAATCACCAGGGATTTTTCATTTATTCTGGGGATATATATTATCTTATAGTCATACAATCATTGAATATGATTCTTGAGATGCATGACATGTGTACCAAAAGATGACCTTGGAGAATTATGATAATAGAACTGAATAATTTATTTATGGTGGTAATAGTGATAAGCTCTAGGTGGTTTGAATCAATACATCTTGATGTGATCCAGTGAACTGCACTGAAAAATTCAAGGATTTCTCTTCTACAGAGGAGGGAAGTTGATTGATAACATAGGATGGTATTGAGATAAAGAGGACCCTTGAGAATATGTATACATTGTCTATTTTTTCATTCATTCGAGTTTCCATCCTATACTATATGAATAAAAATGATTCCTCTTACCAATTTTATAATATTTATATTTTTCCCCAACATATCTTTTCTATGTCTATGTATAATTCATTATAAAAATCAAAATAGTATTAAATTTAATTGCTAACCACAAAACCAATACAAATATGTGTTCCTTAAAAAAATTTATTACTTAAAAAAATAGTGAATATTTGTCTAAACCAAAAACATTATACACATACTCTATTAAGAAAATATAATCTTGAGTTAATCTAATCGAGTGTTTTTTCTATAAATTCTGAATGTCTGTGGATAAATTTAATTATAAAAAATTTGCTAAAATATGTAGAAGGTATAACATGGTCTTATTTATCCTAAACTAATAAATCCAACCATACTCATGATAGGACCATAATAATATAAATAACCATTTATAATTTTATCTCTAGTAGTATGATAAGGAAATTAAGTAATCAATTCATCATATTTAACCACACTTCATCTATTTCTATATCTAAATCACCTCTAATGATTGTGGGGTAATTCGACTGGAACTGAACTGAATGTCCAAGTTTCTTTAGATAATCCTCTCAATTATATATAACCACATCTTAATAATATTTTGTTATACTCTAGACCAACACTTGCTTCACTTATTCACAACAAAAACCACATTCTTTGTAGCATATTCTAATTTGTTCCTTTGGTTCTTATCCTTTACCATTCACCATAAAAAAAACTATATTTAGTCTAATTCTACTTCAACTGAAGGGAATCCTATTTTCAATTATTGTTTTATATAGTTACACAATAATTTATATCCAAAATAAACCATTTAAACCATTATTAAAATCCCACAATCAATCCTTTCCAAAAAATTAAATTTGAAATCCTTTATAACGCTTTTCAAAGAGTACAACCTCTTACCATATCAATATATTCTAAACCTAAAAAAGGTATATATAGACCTAGGTGGAATTCATACTGCCAATTCATTGCAAGAAAATATCATCTAAAAAACCAATGATAATGAGGTGAACACTCCCATAAAATTGTCTAAAAACACTCTTTTACCCAAAATCTCTGGTAAATTTAATATCAACAAAAATAGGCCGGATACCCATTTTTTGCTATAAATTTCATGTTTTAACAATCAAACTCCCAATTATTATCATAATTATAGATGAAATTAGAAATAATAAATCTCAAGAATCAAAAAAACTAATACCATTTGTAACATATCACCCATCACAAAATGGCATTGCAAGTGGTGGTGGGTCTTACTAGGTTTTAGGTGACAACCCCAAGAAACCAATTGATGGAAATATATATAAAGGGATTCATAAACAATATGGGACGATTTTAAATTAAAATAAAACACAATAAAACCAAGATAACAATTACAATAAATCCTATATATGAATCATCAGTATGAAATATATCTCAAATAGAAACAAACCAAACCAAAGGGAATATCATTGTACAAATTGAAAAAAAAGAACAAATCTTAGGAAAACATAAGACAATGAAAACCAACGAATTGGAATACATCAAATAGAAACTCCCAATCATACCATTTATCCAACTCAAAAAACCACAACCAATTTTTTAGTAGAATCATTAAATAACTATGATACCATACCATTTCCTGTGTCCTAATAGATTACATCTGAAAATGAATAATTGTTCCCAAGTATAGGGTGAGTCTATACTCAGTATTATTTCTCTGACATCATCCGAACATACACCACTAGGGAAAATATGTTATCAAACATCAATAATGTTTTTTAAAGTAATTTAATAATTTTATTATGAAACCAAATTGTTACCAATCCAAAAAAATTCCCCAATGAATGAAAAAAAATCCTTTAAACATTTCTCATTTTGTGGAATATTATTCTTAATTTCAAAAAGAAAACCACATAAACCCACTCAATCACTCAATAATAGTGTTATAATTATTGGTGGACCGTCATGTTCGTACTCTAGCCCATTGATTATGGTTATTCATGACCATTATTTATCCCATTATACTCACACACAACTATTATTGCCAACATCATGATGAATCATTTCAATGAAACCATTTATATCCTTAAATAATTTTAATAAAAAATTACATACACCAAACCAAAACAAAAATTTAAAATTTTATTTCAATATTATAAATATTATGTCTTCTAAAATCCAATCATTTTCCATAATTCCTAAGACAATAATGGAACATGACTCTAATCAAGACTCATACAATTATGTCTAAATCAATTCAATAAAATAATTCATCTAAAACATATAATAAAATTTATAAATCAATTATAGTTGATTGAGAATCCATATACCTTTCCAAAATTGGTGAAACTAAATAATTGAACAATTATTATCTTGATATCATCTAGAAACATATTTCCTCCCATAGATCTAACATCAAAACATTAGATTTCCCATAATGATACATATATCATTATATAGAGGACAAAATATATGGTTACAGAAAATAGAATGATAATAAATTAATGAATAACATCCTATAATGAATAATTACCAGACAATTGGATTTCTATCAATATTTGATCCTCCTATTGTTTTATCTCAGACTAAAGATATATTTCTCTTAAAAATAGTGATAAAAAAATTTATTTAATTGCGTAATTATTGAAAAATGATTCTTAAATGATTAAATTTATATTTTATTGAAAAAATATAAAGGTATGGAAATACATAACATTGTTCAGACTTACATTTCTTATAATGATGTAGTAACCATGGAGTTACAACTATCTCAACCCAACACATCACATTTTCATATTACATGGTTTGATAAACTTTCTATTTCATTTGTGTTTTCCACTATACCAAAATGATAGTATTGTCTCATTGTTTCTCCTCGGCATATGACCGGTTTTGGAAGAACCATGTTCCCAACATCCACCTTCTCACTTCCCACTTGTTTCCCTTACATTTTTTGGAAGGATATTAACGATTTCTACTAATGGTGCTAAAACCCTGAATATCTAGAAAAATCTCCATAATGTTTCATTACACCACAGATCCTGCTATGAAATACCCTAATTTGTATATAACCATAATGTAAATTATTAAAGTGTCATGTGCTTGAAACCAACAGTGCTATAGTGAAAAATATCATACTTTCTTGAAGATTAAATGAAAAAATTAATAATATTTTTTCTTGAATTACAATATGACTGAATGAAAATGTGGCACTTGATGTGACCAAAATGACTCCAAGTGCATGTTTTGAATGTGAAAGTGTAATTTTTAATTGAAAGCACATGTCACATTGTTAAAATTTATTGTATACACATAATAATTTAAAAATTATTAAAAATATTCATTCTTCATTTGTGATGTGTATGAGTGGACAAGGTTTCAATTCAACACATGATGTGGATGATATGACTCAAAGACTATATTTAACATTAAAAGTGTCAACAGAGTTTATTAAATGTGTGATATAGAAACAAAAAATAGAAAATGCTAAAAACATCATGAGAATTTATTAAAATTATCTACAATTCATTTTATTATATTTGGAATTATCGTCACAATAATCAAACACATGATGTGGACAATAATAAAAAATGCGTATATATTCATAGTAAAAGTATCATTTTAACTTAAATAAAAATTCATTGAGATAAAAAAACATGAATATATATATATATTGTTTTTATATTTTAGGTAGATATTCATTAATTCATTTATGAGGGGTAATAATCGACCTCACATAAATCTAAAATACAATGATATATTTGTGAGTGAAAGTTCATGATTTCAATATAAAATTGTTATTTTATTTTAAAAAAGTCATCATATAGCCAAAACATATAAAATTATATCTACATGTATTTATGCATTAGTAAAATGATCCATGATTCATTTATTTATATTTAGGAATTGGACTCAAGTCAATATGACACATGATGTGGTCAATATGACTCAAAGTGCATGTTTTCAAGCTTCATTTTTGTGTAAAACAAGTGTAACATAGAAAAAACCATGAAAATTTACTAAGCTAGACCCGAGACATTAAAAAAACCATAAATTCCTTTTCATTATTGGAATCGACGTCACATTATTCTATCACATGATGTCATCGGTATGACACTAGGTAAGAGTTTTGGAAATAAATGATTTATTTTAATTGAAAATAGCGTCACTTTATCAAAACCATGCAAACAAGATTATAATTTTTTCAAAGATTATGTTAACTATCCATAATTAATTTTTTATCTGTATGAATCAACATCATATTAATATAACACAAGATGTGTTTGATATGAATTAAGGTGTGTATTTTCAATATAAATGTTTAATTTTTTTAAAACGTGCATCATACAGCCAAAACTAAGATAAAAATGTCAGATTGTTCTCAAAGGTTGGGAAAATGATCCATTGTTTATTTTAGAAAAATTTATATTGACTAAATTTCAATATGAAACACAATTTATCCAGTAAGATCCATATTATGAATTATTTTAGTTTTAAATTCACATCACATAAAAAATATATTAAAATACATATTTTTGTCATACTTTTTGAAAATGATCCATAGTTTATTTTTTGATGTATTATAATAGACTAAATGTAAATTTAACACCTGAGGCAATAGTTAGGACTGAAAATTCATAATTTAAATATGAAATTTTAATTTTCTTTTAAAAAATATATTATATATCCAAAATAGAGAAAATGATCTCACATTATTTTTAAACATTAAAAATGAAATCCATATTTATTTTTTATATTTGGGGATAAACCAGACATCATGTAAACAAATTATGTGGATTTTATGACTCCAATTACATATTTTCTATTTGAAAGATTCATTTTAGATTAAAGGTCACATCACATTGCAAAAACTATGAAAAAAAAACTAGGATTATTTTCAAACAATATGAAAATGACATATAATTCATTTTTGGTGTGTAAGAATCACTTGCACATCAATACATAAAATGATGTTGTTGGTATGACATAATGTTCATGTTTTCAATAATAAATATTCATTTTAGTTTATAACACATGTCACATATACAAACCATGAAAATTTACTCAAATTATTTTCAAACATCTATAGAATAATTGATAGTTTATATGTGATGTATAAGAATCGATCATGTATCATTCTAAAACACTATTTTTTCAGTATAAAAAAAGAGTGGGTTTTCCTTAAAAAATATATTTTATATTATAATTCATGTCACTTTGTCAAAACCAACATAATAGAATCCCATTATTTTAAATAACTGTAAAATGATACTTAATTTATATTTTATGTGTAGGAACTGACCGCACATCAATCAGACATATGATATATCTAATATGACTCCATGTGCATGTTTTCAATATAAAAGTGACATTTTATATTTATATATGTTTCACATTTTCAAAACTAGTTAATTATGCTCATATTATTTTCAATCATTAGGATAATGACCCATAATTCATTTTTGATGTTTCAGAATTGACGACACATCAATTTGACCCATGATGTGCCTAATATAACACAAAGTGCAAGTTTTCAATATGAAAATATTATTTTAATTCATTGATAAAATTATTAAAATCAATATAATTAGTTATTATAATTAATAGGTAATGATATCATTAATATAAAGCCACAATCTGGTATTTATTTTTTTTGGATTCGATACATTTACGGGTTTTAGTTTTTCTCTCGGGGACTAGGTGTGACTGGTCTAAATTTGTTAGGCAATATTTCAATTAATTCTTGGTATAGATTTATTAATATGATTCAATTTTTTTATTTGGATAAAAAAGTTAAATTTGAGTCATATAGCATGACGTGAATGGTGTGTAAATGGTTTGGGGAACCTGTGTGACCCTGCCTTGGTACCACAGGTCGAAGTTTCTTTAAAGAAGATATCGTAGAGCTTGTACATGGATACTCTGGCCATGTAGGATAACTATGTGGTGGGATACTATTATTCAGTGATGGGTTTTTGGTTTTAACATAGTTTGATGAAACATTTATAATAATCATGCCCAATGTTCATGAGATTATAATCATAAAATTACCATTGAGTCCTCTCATGATTTAACCCTAATTCTACTCCTAGTCGCCCCACTAAAAATTTTCATCCATGGAAGCCTTCTTCAAGATCATATAAGATACTTAGACACTATGTATTGGTGGATTTTTCATCACAAATCCAATAAATATTCATGTTAGTGGTAGTACTCTTTGATTTCTCCACTTTTATAGTGTTCCTCTCCTTCCTTGTAAGAGATTCTTATCTACAGCAAGTTTGGTGGTATCTATATGGTTGAATCCTATTCTTTAGGGTCTGATTATTATATTTAGTGTTCAATATTACATTTTTAGTGTCATGTGGGGGTGTGGTTGTTCGTTCACATAAATTTATGGGTTCTTCAAAGCTTGTGGTAGGTGGTTTCCTGATTTACCATTACTGGATATTTTTATCTTTCTTGACTTATTTAATGAAACATTTCTTAGCCTAATTGTTTGCTAAAAAAAATATTTTAAAATTTTATGGGTATGTGTATATGATGAAAGAGGTTTTTTAAAATGAAAATGGTCATGTTTTGTGTTTTGTTCATTGTTATGTTTCTTGAAGGGGTTTTATACCATGCGTGGAATGTGAAAAATGAGTTTTGAAAAGGATTTTATGGTGAAATTACATTTTCTAGATCAAATAGATTTTTTTTATAAGATGGATTCATTATACTGCACATTTAATTTTGATTGTGAATTGATTAGATACTAGGAATCATTTTTAAAGTGAAATTACTTAATGTGTGGATTTAAATAGAGGTTTGGCCCATACAAATGGTTAGGTTGATTGTCTATTTTTCTCATAATGTTGCCTAATGGGCTTCATAGATTGTGCTTGTAGTGTGGAAAGTACTTTTAAACAATTGTGGGGGGTGTAAAATAGAATGTGGTTTTTTGGGAAAATGGTGATTTCCGTGTTTATTTATAAAGCATGGAATGTGTATCTTAAAATGTTATTTATTGTGATATGGTAATTGGGATTGAGTATAAGAGAATATTGGGTGTATAGGTAGGAAGACTAGTTTAATTACACTAGTGATTATATTGCGTATAGTCCCGATTTCACTAAGCTAAATTGAAAATTACAACACTAACAAATCATTAATGGTGATTGGAGACCACTAGGCCCATGGGATGTCCCTTCATAGTAGAACATGATTGAGAATGATGATTTTCATTGTTATTACACCACCATTAACTGAGGTATGAGTTCTAGTGTCTCACTTGAGCTAGATTAAACAAATCGATTTACCTTTGGTTTTATCTTGAGAGTAATGAAATGTGGTACCATCCATCAACATACAATGATCCTTGAATTAATTTTATCTTAATGAAAGTTCATAGTAACAAATTTTTCTTTTTAAAAATTACCATTAAATGGGAATTCCTTAAAAGTGTTATGCTAAAATGTTTCTTATATAAAATGAATTATTAGAAATGTTTCAAATGATTTTAAATAAATGACATTGTTAAATTTTCTTTTGATGTTAGAGTATGAAATCCTTATTTATTGGTGGAATTCAACTAGGATTTGTCTCACACCCTATATCCAGCATTTTGTGTATGTAGAAATTGTTTTTATGACTCTGGTAAAGGCAAGGTGTATTGTGTGGGTGGATGTGGGTTTCTAGGGCTCCTCTCAAATAGGTCTCGAAGTGGTGGCTTGAGGGTGATATCCCTATCATAATATAGAGGTATTTAGTTATTTCCTAAGTATTCTTTCTAACGTTTAATATTGGGTTTTGGTAAATGTTGTAAATGTTGAATCAAAATTTTTTAATTCCATCTTTGGTTATGATTATTCGACCTTGTGATGTTTATTTTTGTCAGTTTTTCGTGATTTTGTGATCCTGTAAAATAATTACAAATGATTATTTTGATTCCTGGGATCTATTTTTCATCCCATGGGGCAGGAATATCCCTTGGTACATGCCACACACTATGTAATGTGTTGGGTAAAATGGAACCCTGAATTATTTTTTGAAACAATTATATTAGAGCGTGTCACTCTCTAAATTCAGTCATGTTATATATGAAAGTGTATAGATATAATAGAGCAATGATTTTTGGGACATGATGTTATGATAAAATGTAGTGTGCCTCGATAGTTCACTTCCTGATTGGACTAAAGTTTCCATGGGATGTTTCGTTTCTTTTGGTTTCATTGGTTCTTTTGGGTTGTATTGTTTTTAGAAATGAAAAGTGAGCTGGGATATGGTCTCTATGAGCATGCTGGGCTTGGAACAAAATTTAGTGATAGATACATGATCCTAGAATATAATCCATGATGGTGGTGAGATTACCATATGGCGTTTCACCGTATATAAAACTCACCCAACCACACCATTTTCCTCTTGTATATTTTTCTGTGTCTTTTTGTGTTCTGCAAATTTTTTCAAAAAACCTTGTTTTAGAATAATAGAAAATGCATTTTTATATGGATATGTTTTTGTTTTGTAATAATGGAAATTGTATTTAAAGAATCATTCTAAAGGACTCTTTCAAATGGTGATTTTTATAAATTATTTTTAGAAAAAATGGGGGATGAGTTTATTGAGAATTTGGTATTCATAATTTAAACTCAAGGTTTATGAAAATTAATTGTATGGATAAATTGAACTATTTCAAGGAAATTCATTGAAATAAATTTTCATTATGATTTTTTGAACTGGTGAAAATGATATTTAATTGGTTTTATTTAACATGTATGAATATTGGAATGTATTGAATTTAGATTTTGAATGTAAAATCATGGGGTTAATTTTTTTAAATGAAATTACATCGATTGGTGTGTATAATTTGAAAATGGTCTCCCATATTTAGTGGTTAATGAAAATTTTAAATGTATTATGAATTCTGAAAATGGGATGTGAGATTGAATTTTTTAAATTTTTGGTTGAATGTTTCATTTAGTTTAGTGGAAAATATTTGACTGACCTTTGGAATTACATTGAGTGACTATATGCGTAGATATTTTTGGAAATACAGATAGTTGATGGTATGAAAGGATGGGTTCCCAAATTTCCAAGGAATAAAGGATTCCCAAATTTTCAAGAAGATAAGCATGTATGTGGCTCTAGGGGAAAACATTGGTGAGTTTGAAACCCACAAACCCTTCTTTCTTGTCAAAAGTTCTTCTAAATGAAAATGTGATGTTTTGATAATTAGTAGTTTTGTTGTGTTTGAGTTTGAAACCCCTTATAGTTTTAATGGTGATACATGTTTCAATTATTATTGAGGATTTGGTTTTTAAAATAAAGGTTAGTGGGATCTCTAGATAATTGTTATAGGAATCCTTTAACTTGGTTCCCCTTCTATGATTAGGGATTGTTTATAGTGAGTTTTGTCTGATGGACTTGTTTGAGTGGGTCCTCGATTTTCATTTTTTCTATGTGAACTCCCCCCACTGAGTTTCTAGAGTCACTAAAGGTGAGGTTTTCCCACCATTGTGCTTGATGGCCCATCGAGGAAGAGGTGAAGGGAAATTGGTATAATGGAAGGTGCCCCAATAGTGTTGGTGTTGGACACAATCTTAAAATGCCTTTAGATATTTCGTCAGTTCCATCTATGTGAGGGAGAATTTTCGTTCCCTTAGTTTGTAAAATCTGAATATAAGAAACCATCATGACAAAATTTATAATTAGTGTGATTTTTTTGAGCTTAATTTAAAATCCATTTCTTAATAATGCATCATTTACTGAAGTGGTCATGTTCGGCTGAATTTAATGGAGTATGTTTTTCTTTAAAACTCAAAAGTTTATTTAGTGAAATTTTTTGAGAATATCAATATTAGTTGAAGTAGAATTCAGTTTCAAAAATTATACATTTATTTGTTTTAAATGGAATTTTCTTCTTTGTGTTCTAGTTTTCTTGAGTGGAACTACATAACACATGATTTGGAGTTAGAAACTGTGATTTTTTACTTGAAAATATTATGGATATACATATATGCTGATAAGTGTGACATATATATCGATAAAAATATCATGAAGTATATATATTCACATATATGGAGCTCAACATGAACCCATGGTGAGGGATAGAGTGAGTCAATGGATATGATTTCACTATTCCCAAACAAACATGTACGGTGAACAAGGTAGTTGATGCTCATAACTGAAATGACCATGTTACATTATCCATAATGAGGATTGTGAAAGACAAAATCTTTATGGATACGAAAGGAATGAATTTTGAAATCATAACGGGAGGGAATACATCCTTTCATGCCCAAATTATTTCCCAACCATCTATCAAAGATAATAAGGAGGAGGCAGAAAGGGATGGCCTGGAGTTACAAATGAAGGTTTATGTTCTAATGAAATGGATTATACAAGAGTTTTAAATAGATGATGATGGTGTTATTAGGATGGTATCATGTATTTGTGTTCCTTCGTCACCCGAGATAAGGAAGGATATATTTTACAATTCACATAGATCAACATTCTATATTCATTTAGGAAGTACCAAGATGTATCGTGATCTCTAAGAACACTTCAGGTTGGATAAAATGAGAAAGGATATTGTAGAGTATATCTCAATGTGATTTATATGTCAACTAGTTAATTAAAACTAGAAAAAATCCAAAAGAATGATGAAACCATTTCGTATAAACATGTGGAAATGGGAGAATGTAAAAATGAACTTTTTCATGGGTCTCCCAACGACATCAAAATGAAAAAATTCGATATGGTTATTGGGGGACTACCTGAAAAAGACTTCCCACATTATCAATATTTATGGATATCTCTATATTGAATAAAATACTATGATATATGTGATGTAAGTGGTGAGACTGCATGGGTTTCCACTCTTAAATGTCTCTGATCGTGATCCCAGGTTCACATCTAAATTCTCGAGAATTATTCTTTAAAAATTCTGTGCTGAATTAAAGTTCAGCACGACCTATCACCCCTAAACTGATGTCCAATATGAATGGAATATTTTGATAAAAAAAATGTATCTTATGATACTTTTCATTATAATTAAAATGTAAAAAGGATCAATGTCTCTAATTGGTTGAGTTATTATACAACAATATCTTCCAATCGAGCATTCACATGGCTTCATATGATGCACTGTATGGAATGTGATGTAGTATACTAACCTGTTGGGATAATGTTGGTGATAGAAAGCTATATAGACATGTTCTTCTTAAAGAGATAAAATTTAATTTTCAACATATCCAGAAACAGATCAAAGGCTACACATAGTTGAAAAAAGTGAAATGCTTACAAACTTCGAAGGGAATTGGAATTTGAAGTTGGAGATACTGTATTGCTTCTAATATCACCCTGGAAGAGAGTCATGCATTTTGGAATGAAATAGAACCTAATCCCAAGGTAAATTAGACCTTTTTAGATACTTGACCTCATTTTAGTTTTGGCCTATATGAATTCCAATCCACTGAATATTGCTCATGTTCATGATGTCTTCCACATATCATAATGAAGAAGTACATACCATATACCTTGCAGATATTGAACTCAGAGGTGGTATTGCTGGAAGATGATCCCTCTTATGTGTAGAGTCCATTAATGATTCCATACAAGAGAGGTATTGTTTTATAGAACAAGTAAACCCACCATGTCAGACGATTGTGGATTAACAACAAGTATGATGAAGAAACATGGGAGCAGGAGGATGTGATGAAGGAGATGTACCATCGCTTGTATTTGTAAATTAAATTTTATTTTGAAAACATTCCAAATGGGAAAACATTGCAACGAACCAAATTGTTATCTGTGTAATTTCTCTTATCTTATATTATTTTCATATATTATAAATCACATATAATCACATATGGACCATAATAATAAAATTAAAAATGAATAATTAATGAAATAAGAATTATTTCAAACTGTTATGGAATAAATACCGATGAAATATTAACTTGAACCAAGATATAGTAATAAGAAAATTATGAATAGTAAACATGAAAAATGAATAGTAACCTCACCCATGAAAGGGTATATATGATTTATACATATTATAAGTTAAATTATGGTATAATAATCTCATAGTTTAAAAAATGAATTTATTAAAAATAAGTAACTATGTGATAGAAATTTTGTAATTCATAAAAATTTAATTACAATTTAATGATTAATATAGTAAATTAAATGAAAATTATTTTCCATAAAATGTATTCATAAATTATGATTTTTAAGTATTATAATTGTATGATAATTCTATGCAAACCTTAATTAATTTATCAAAGTGTTCCAAAATTTGATATAATTTTAAAATTTTATTTTCCTAGTAAATGATGATTTTAATTAAAAATTAAATTACTAATATTTAGAAAATTATTTCCATAAAATCATATTATTATCTTAATTCTACTCATTGAAAATTAGTTACGGTGAATTTTTCAGATATTTTAAAACTATTGAATTTCTTATGAATGGTAAATACTGTATTTTACTATATATATACATTATAAGCTCAATACACTATTCATTGAGTCACCGACGATGTATTCACCATAATCCATACCTGTAATTTGTTTAAAAAATATTCATTAATAAATTTTCAAACTATTTATATTCATGATCGCAAATAATAAACAAATGAATATAATAATGAGAAAACACCCCTCCTCTCCACTATGAATACCACCTCTCACCACCTCTTTTCCTCACACCCCATAAACATTTAGCCTTATTAAAATTTTTAAAAATCCACTCTCAGTTCCCCTTTTAATCATCTTTGATATCTGGGTTTCATCAAATGAAAAAACCATTCCTTGTGTGGGATCTAGTGCAGGATAAATCCAAGAGGTAAAATCATCATCCTTTTTCATTTAATTTTGTTTCAATTTCATTTCTATTGTTTTATTCATCTCACCTTCTCTTATCAAAATGAAATAATAATTCCAATATGTTTTATATACAATAATTCTATCATTTTAATAAAATATCCATAATCAAACTCTTTTCTCTCTCCACCGTTTATTTTTTTTAATAAAATCATTGCTCGTGATGTGTCAACTTACTGACATTATAGATGATGCACTTTCATTTTCCTTTATGTAATTCTGGGTTATTAAAAATTCCATTATAATTGTTGAAACAGAATTTGAAATTTATTTTAAAACACTCGTTATTTTATACAACTAGCATATAAGCATAATGCTAATCTATATATCAAAATGACTTCATCGGGATCCAAAAGCTACCAAAATTAACCTAAAATGATCATTATTAACATTTATCTAATAGTTCATCCTCATAACGTTTAAAAAAAGAATTATTAGATCATTTAAACTTCAATAAGATGATAATAAAAAAACAATAACAATTTTCAAAACATATCCACATTTTACACGAACTTCCATTCATGTATACGAATAAGATGACGATGAAAACTATTAGAAGGAACACTTACAAAAAATGAAATTATGCTCTATAACTCATTGAAAATCTCTCAAATGAACTTAATAAAACCATAATGAATAAAATTATTGTATAAAAGGTTATAGATTTCTTAATTAATGAATTTAATGTTATTTTATAGTATATTAAAGTGAAGAAATCATTGAGACATAATGTAAGGTGAATTCTCAAAATGAACTCCATTTCATTGAGTTTCCCACTTTCACATGAAATTCATTATGAATATTAAATTAATGTTACCTATATATAATTTATTTATATTTAAGACTAATTTTATAGAAATAAATGCCTCTAATCTTATTTTAGGAAATCATAGAGTATTTTTTCTAAAGAACTCTTCCTTTAAAAAACACATGTTCAATTTATTTTGATTTTGTTTCTTCATTAATAAATATTGATACAAAGCATGTTATTCCATTTATATCATATGGACTAAAATTTTCATGAATTTAATATTTATTAATTTAAACCCATTTATTTCAATGGGTTATTTTATGTCCATGTTTGATATATGTTCTATGTTGAATGAATAATAATGTAAATGTTATGAAGTGAAGGGTGCCCCCGAAATTATATAGTTCAAAGTAAATGTTATGATGTGACGGGTGAAAAAGAAAATTATATATAATTATAATTAATTTTTTAATTTAATCTATATAATGGTAAAATGTGAAATATTCAGGAAATTGATGATAGATTGTTTCATTATTATTTTTGCTAGTTGACCACTACGAAAAGATGTATCATCAGTATGCATTGACAGATTCTATGTCTTTATCTGATGCTTCCACTCATGATTATGATGATGAACCTATATTTATGTTATGGTGATTATTTTTATGCTCACCCCATAGTCTATTGACTTTCATTCTTATCTATCATATTACTTTTATTTTAGAGGAAACTATTCTGTGATGTATATAGTTAGGTTATTATGTATACTGAGGTATAAACATGGACCTATAATAATCTAGAGAAGAAGGAATTACATAAATGTTAATTTTTTTTATTTTTAAAAGGTTATAAATGGTTCTAATTTAAGAAATACACTAAACCTTTATATCCTGGTTGTGTAATAATTTTATGTTGTTTTTATTTAAAATGATATAAGATGTAATGTTAGAAAAAGAAGGGTTTCTATATTTAGAGAAAATTCTCATCAGTCTAGAATCAACTCTTCTGTGAATCAATGTGTTTTGGGGATGAAAATTTATCATTGATTCCTTATTCTTTATTGTTATATAATTTCCATATTAGATTCACTCTTATACTATCTCTCTTGGATCCACATATGTATTCCATTATGGATATATATATTTTCTGGGATACAAATATGGATGAAACTTGTTGGATATATTTAATTGAACCACTTGATACCATGGATCTATAAGATCCATATTATTCTGTTCATTTTCATTATTTTTTGAAAGGTATGTGGAATCTATCTCATCTTCACTATTATAAAACATGATTTACTAATTCTGATAAATGGGTTTAGTAGAATTTTCTGTAGAAACATGTATTTATTTCAGGAAATGGAACCAATTTCATTATGTTTTTATTTATATAAAATTAATGGACTTTGGAAAACCCCACTTTTGAATAATAATATTAAAATTAGGAATTTTAATATATTTTATGGTTCTTAGGAATGAAATATATTTGATGAAATGATTTTAATTGAAGAATTATTTTCTGTGAAATATTTTTGGAATTGAATATTGCATATGTGGGTTGGACTGTGTTCATGAGGACAGTCTGTAGATAGTAAGTTATGTTATTTATGATTGGATGGATTATGGTCATGGAGTATGACAGATAAGATGAAACTATAAATACATTCAATTGCCATTTATTAATTATTATCCCTTTTTACTTAATAATTCACTAGGTATGTGTGGACTATTTTGGGAAATATATTTTCAAGGATACAAAATATTTTTTTTTATAAAAGGGCAAAAAATGATCATTTTATGTAGTGAAACACACATAATCGATGAATAGTCATATTTCAGAACATATGACTTGTTTTGAAGAATGTTTTAAACAAATTATAATCCATGAATTGACTACTTGACATGATTCACCAATATATGTTGTGTGATGGTTTAATTTCAATTCATAGTTTTAAGATCTATGTCGGAGGAGGAAACACCAAGTAATGACAAGTTACAAATCGTGAAAGGAGTCAAAATACAAATCACGAATATCCATGATGGTATTCAAATGATATCAATAAAGGATTAAAATATTTCATAGAAAATATTGTATCATAATTACATGACATGAATACCCATTAATAATTGTGTAATTACTCGACTATTTACCTCCTGCAAGAATGCATAAGTGGGAATGCTTGAGGTATCTTTAGATTATTTTGTTTTTCTATTAGTTTTATCTTATATTTTCTTATACCTTATCCCTCAAATAAACTTTAAAAAAATTACCTTTACTATTTTACATCTATTATATCTTAATTTTTTAATCATTCTAAAGCGTTCATCATTATTTTAAATCAAAAATCCATGTTACGAGCGTTATCCAACTCAATCGCCAATCGACGACAAACCCTTGTTGTGTTCTTATATGTCATAGTTACATGTTTGTGTGTGTTTAATGTTGTGATTGATTCATGTTTTAAACATCATATTAATAAATTCATGATCTTTAATTGATTAATCATATTTTAAAAAAATCATCATGTTTTCAATTCATTACCCAATCTTGTTGAATTCTACCATGAGCGGTAAAACCACTTAGGGTAGTGGCTGAGAGTGTGGGTATATGAATATAATAATTCTTTAATTCTAAACTAGGTAAACCTAATGGTATTAATCATGATAAATAACAATTTTTTATTTAACTATATTGTGAAACCTTGACCAGGAAATATTTGAATGAATGACCATGACCTGATTATAGTATCAGATGTTATGAACGATAGCATGTGATTCAATCTTACTTATAGTCATGGTCGAATGAATCTTGGATATAGATATATCTTGATAAAGTAATAATTACCCTTTAGATAGATCTAATTTCACTGATCATATTAAAATAGTTTTAATTATTTACTTTATAATCTAAAAGGTAAAATAATTCAAAGTTATGATTAATATTATCCTTTTAATGAACTAAAAAATGGATCCTCATACCTATATTCTCTCTAATTTTAATCCCCAATCATATAGTGTTAGGTCATTACAAAACCTAATCAACATATTAATTGTCTAACACATAGAGTTCAAACCCTTAGTTCCTTCCATCCAATTTAATCCTCATGGGTATGACCCCATACTATAAATATTCTATACCGTAGAATAAAGTGTAGTTTAGAAAATAATTGATCTAATATGACTACATAGCACATGAATTAAATGACTCTTTCGTACATGTTAAATATTTCAACTATTTATTTGTATTGAAATAGTTGTTACATGGCATGGCAATCAAAGACAAGAACCTAGGATTATGTAACATGTTCCTCATTCTTTTTTCTAATATTTCTTTTCTTTCTGATGCACGTACGCCATTCTCATCATGGATTAGTTCATGGATTAATAACTATTTCATTGTTTAAGGAGCAATGATTCATATTAAATACATAATTTTAGATTATAAATATAATGGTACATATTTTCGTTCATCCATTTAAAAATGGCCGACCACAACAATCCTGCAGTTCCCAATCCACCAAACATGAAAAATATTAATCCTTCACTACATTGAGATTAGATCATGCATCAAGAATGTACCATTATGGATAATGGATAGTAATCAATCCATGGATCTAAATGTTTCATTTTACACCATCCTATTATGGCACACACATTCTATATCAAAACTAGAATCATTCATAAGTTCTAATATATGGGACCATTTAGTGGACTTCAAATTGAATATTCCCATAATCATATCGCCAACTTCCTAGAAGTATGTGATATATTTCAGAACCCAGGAGTACCTTTTGATGTAGTAATTCAATGTTTTTTTATCTTTTCTATCTGAGAATAATCCATGGATTGACTCAAAATCCATTCTATTGAGTCCATCTTAGCATGGTATGATTATTCCAAGAAATTATTTGATAGTAAATCCCACCAAACCAAAAATAGAATATCTAGAACAATATACCAAATTTCTCACAAACTAGTTGAGAGTCAAAATGGGATCATTTCAAGTAACTAACACATAAGTTCCAACATCAGGTAGTTTATATGTGGATATATATCCAAACATTTTATCTAGGTCCTCAACAAGAAGTTCGCACTATTGTTGATGTCACCACTGATGGAGGAATAATGTTTAAAACACCCTGGCATTCATGGAAATTCAAGAAGTAGTTTCTCATGATGATAGTATGTGGAAGAGTGATCACGGACCAGACTAGTATGGAATCCACCGGGATGAATAAAATACATCACAATCTTCATAAGTAGTGGATGTAAACAAAAATTTAGAATCTTTTAAGCTATCTTTAGCACCACCTAAACCTCTTTTTCCTATAATGGAAATTAAATCCAACAAAATGATATGCAGTCTGTAAAAATATCAAGAATACAAAATATTCGATGAGGAAAAACATTTATGAGACTTTAATAATAGTAATTTCCATCATAAAAAATAAATAATTCCAGAAACAACAATTTTATTATCAACATAGGCCATTTCAATAGCCACATAAAATTACCCAATCATATTATTAGAAAAAAAATATGTCAGAAACTATTTAAAAACTAAGGAAAACCATGATATAAAATAATAAATCATCCACACAGGCCACTTTAATAATTAACCCAACAATCATTCCCTCCCATATTATAATAAAACATTCAACCATCTCTACCAATACCTCCACAACCGGTCATTCCCCTTCATTCATATATAGAAAATTCAAATCCATCCTCTGTTAAAAAGAAATATTACTGGAGGAACACCCAATAGATAGAAATTCATTATTGAAGGGTGGATGTCCACAACCTTGAGAATTAAATGGGTCGAATATCAAAGTCCATTCCATAGATATTGAAATGTACTCAACCTCATAATACAAATTAATACCCAAGGGAAGAAGAAACGTTAATAGTTCTAGGAAGTGAAAAATTTATAAACATTCAGCCACCATAGAGAGTAAAATAAAAAAAACATTAGGAAACCAAGGAACATAAAAATAATTATAATTAAATAATGTGGAAAACTGAAACTGATCAAGAGATAACTCAAGAAGCACAAAATTCTACAAAAGATTCTATTCACGAATATCCCAATGAATATGTATACATTATTACACCACCATATAAATCACCTATCAATGTTCAAAAAAATTAGTAAATGATGGATAAAAGTGTAATAGGTATGTTTTATTGAGATTTTCACGCAATATCACATCAATATTTCATTTGTAGAAGCAACAAATCCAATTCCGACATATACAGAATTTAATATGAAACTAATTTCCATCAATGGAAAAATGGAAGAACTAAGAGTAATGTAACTAAATGAAGATAAATTTGTGGTTTTTGAGTAGAAAATTAAACAAAATATGAGTGACCATGGAAATTTATCAATCCCATTAACAATAGAATATTGTATTTTTAGAAGAGCCTTATGTGATTTAAGAGCCAACATCAACATCATGATGATTAGTGTGTTTCAAAAGTTGGGAATAGAGTAAATAAAACCAACTATATTGGCACACTAATTAGTTGACAAATATGTAATGTATCGAAGAGGATATCTATAGGATTACTTAGTTAAATTATACAGATTCAATTTTCTAGAAAACTACTTCCTCTTGAACAAGGATGATGATGTGGACATTCCAGTCATCTTAGGAAAACAATATATAGACACATGGAAGGAAAAAATTGATATAAAAAAAATATGAATCATATTCTGAGTAGGTGATGAACAATTTGTGTTCAACCTGGTAAAAGAAGAAAAAAATATATGATTCTTTTGACTTCCAATCGAACTTTCAAATAGATTGAAGAGGTGAATATTTGGACATCAAAGATTAATATGAAACAATACACCTAATAAAGGGGAGGAATAAGACAATTATGAATTGAACTATATAGAACCTCTTTCATATGAATGAATCCAACCTTTCATACCCTCAGTCATTCAACCATCGAAACAGGAATTGAAACCCCTCACTAGTACACTCAAGTATTCTATTTATAGACACTACTACTTCACTACTAGTAATCATTAACTCAAAAAATACATATTTATAATAGAAAAAATTTATTAATGTTATAAAAAGACATAAGTTGTGAATTCCCATGGGGGTGGATAATATCAAAGGGATCAATCCTACTTTATGAATACATAAATTTTTAATAAAGGAAGGTGAAAAACCAAAATTCCAACCTTTGTGGTTACTCACCCCACCAATGTAGGAGGTTGTTATGAAGGGAGTACATAAAATTATAGAAATTGGAATACATTTTTCAATCTCTAATAGTGATTAGGTGACCCTGTTGTTGGTCATTCCAAAGAAAGGTGGCCTAACAGTTGAGAAAGATGATGATGATGAAATTGTCTCAACTAACACCATCACATGGTGTTGAGTATGTGTGGATAATAGAATTCTAAATATGGGAACCCAAAAGACCATTTCCCCTTAATATTCATGGATAAAATTTTAATGAGACTAGTATGAGATGGATTTTATTATTACATGGATGTATATTTGATATAATATAATATTGTAGCCAATAGAGACACATATTCTAAAATGAATTTCATGTTACAATTTGGAACATTTTCTAACAAGCCTAGGTCATTTGGTATGTGTAGTGCACCGATGACCATTTAATGGTGGGTGAAACATATATTCCACAATATGGAATATTAATTATTAGAAATTTTCATGGATAACATTTAATTTTGTGGAAGATAATTTGGGGTATGCCTAATAAATAGTAAAAAATTCCCACAATATAGTGGTGATAAGTTTCTGGTTTTAAACTACAAAATCTGTCACTGAATGGTTCATGGAGGAATAGTCGTTAGATAAAATTTTCAATAGATTTCATAGAATTTGATCATGTAAAAATAAAATAGATTAGGGATTTACCTTAACCATGGATAGTAAAAGTCATAAAGAGTTTTAAGGCCATGCATGTTATTTTCTATGATTTTGGAATGATTTTTTTTTGTGATTTCCCACCCTCTTACACACCACTTATCAATGGGAACTTTGATTTAATTAACTGATGAATGTCGACATGCATCCAAAATTTTTAAAAAAATCATGATAGCTACTCCTGTAATAATTTAACTATATTGGGGGAAAAACTACTACAAAACAAGAATTTAATATCACTGGTATTTATCAATTCTAGAAAAAGCGTCGATAAAAGGTATCTTTATTAGTGCTAAAGAAAGAATTGATAAATTTAACCCGTTATTAGTTATTTTTTTAGCAATGATGAAGGGTAATCTTTATCAAAGTATTATTCTTAGAACTCATAATGGAATCCTTTATCATCCTTTTTTTCATTGATAAAGGCTTGAATAAATAAAACATAATACAGAAATAAAATAGAAATATAGAATGAGTTTATTTGAAAAATTATTATAAATTTAATTAATTAAAAATTAATAAAAAATAAGTTCAATATACTATAAATAAATTATAAATATTAATTAATACAATGTATTATATATATATATATGAAAAATGAAAATTAAAAAATTAAAATAAAAAATAATTAAATTGTATGAAATGTTAAACAGTTTATTAATTAGATGATTATAGATAATGATAATAAAAAATATATAAAAAAAATAAATATATATATTAATTTAAATAACTATGATTTTTATAATTCAAAATATTATTTATGTTTTATATTAAATTGTAATATGTTGTGTAAATAATGGTTTATAACATAAAATCAAAATGAATTAAAATTACTTACTACTTCCATCACATAATTAACTCAATTTAATGTCATTTGATTTTTCAATTTATAACATAAATCAATCTTTTATATTGATTTCATATATACAAAATTAATTTATTTTCATATACGTATGAACACAAACAAATATTTATTTTTCAATTTAATAAAATTAATTTATTTTCAATATATTAATTTTATATATTTTAAATTTTTCAATACCTATTCATCTTTTTTTCAATATATATTCATTTTAAATGATTTTTATTAATCAATCATATCCATAATTTTAATACTGTACTCATTTTTAATTAATAAATTCTTGTAATTTTTAATATGTATGAACATAAGATTAAATGTTCACTAATAATGTTTAAAATACATTTATGAAAATATATTTATAAGAAAATATATTTGAAAATTTAAATTTACTATTTTTTTAAAATAATAATAATAATTATATATATATATAATTTTAATGTCATATTTATATAATTATAAATGTATAATTATAAAACGATAACAAAATTATTTAAATAGTGAATTTATATAAAATGTATATATATATATATAATTATATAAATATATATAGTGATATAAATATTAATATTTTTATAATGTATTTGGATAATTATGAATAACTAATTATATATTCAAATAATTGTAAAAATTTTATTTTTTAAAAAGAATTATTATAATTATTATAATCATATATAATATTTTTTTAAAAAAGTACTTTATTTTTTACAAAATATTATAAGTAATTATCATCACCTGTTAGAGATGATAAATCCCAATCATTATCAATAGTAAAGAATCACTGATAATGATTCATGTTATAGGGGCTTACTAACTTAGCACTGATAAAAGTTTTATGATCTATTTTAAGAACCTAAGCCATCGTGAAGCAGTTCACGATATCTGAAGCTCTCTGTTGTAGTGACCTACTACTGGTGCTCCATGTCGTAGAATCCAAGCTCAAATATAGGATATAATCAACACTCCAACTATTCTAATACTCAAATAAAATCCTTGAGCAATTTAGGGGTTGAATGCAACCACAACTACAATGAAATCCATTTTTTTGATATCTCTAATTTCCCCTTGTTATCCACCGAAACTTATAATATGACATCCATATAACCAAAAAATTATTGTTGCAATATCCTATAATAAAATATCCCAAATTTCATTATTATTATATATAAATATGTATCATCTTCTTTGATATCGTGAGGGTCTATTTGGGACAAAATTGGTAATGTATAACTTGAAATATATCAAACCCAATGTTGGTTCATGTTGTTTTCAGATATGATTGGCTCCCAATACTTTTATTCCATGAAATCTACCTCTTTTAAATTTTTATTTTTGAAAAATTCATCCATATATATGTTAGTGTTTTCATTGGTTTGGAATATTACATTGATACTCACATACATAATTAAATATCTAACATCATTTGGGATGCATATTATGTCATTCTGTAGTTAGACTTAGATGGTTGATTGATGAGGAACTGAAGTATCGGGTTATTCCTTTCTATTTGAATGATAATTCTTGATTATTTTTACCAAAAATGGATGATTAAATATATGATACATTGGACTAGTTATATAATGATTTTTTCATGAAATTGTTTCCAATGATAAGGAGAAGTAATATATTATGTAAGATTAAGGGATTTATTTAGGATGACTATGAACTATTTCATAAGGAATGGGATATATTTAGGGGTTACTTATAGAATTTAAAAATAAAATGAATAAAATGAATCTATTATATCAAATGAGAAGAAACATTATATATTATTTATTTGTTGTCTAATTTATTTTAATTCATCCTGAGGAATAATTTTACCTGAGTTTTTATTTTTTAAATATTTTAATTTGAAATTATATAATATGACTTAATTTAAATAATAATATTTCAAATATAATTATGGATATATAATCCTTGGAGTATATTATACATGAAACACATATTGTGAAATAAAATATAATTCATATCTTTATTTTGTTTATTGAAATATAGTTAAAAAATAAACAATTGGAACGATTAATTTTCTAGGAAATGCCTTAGCATCATGATGTTTTATGAAAAGATATTGTTTCCTTCTGTGGTTTAGAACAAGAGTACATTATTGATAGAATATGTTATTCTCAATCCTTTGAGATTGATCTATACATTTCTAAATTTGATATTGCATTTGAAACTTAACATAATAGAAATGTTTTCTATTACATAATTTTCATTATTATTTTTAATCATTCATGTGTAAATATTATTCAACCAGTTTTAAATAATTTTGATAAAATAAAGTATTAACATTGATTGATGGAAATTTAATTAAAACCATTTAAATAGAATCTATTTTTTAAAATTAAAATTTATTTTTCATGTATGAAATACTTACACTTTTTAAATACACTTCAATAAAACTTTATTTGTTTACATTTAATGATTTAATAAAACTATATGTTCATTATGGATTTATAGTTCAATTGAATTTTCAGGTTTAAAATATAAACATAAATCCATTTTTCCTTCTATTGGTAATATTATTCCCCAATTATTTTACCATATCAATTACATGAAATAAAAAATGTTTCATTATAATACATTTCCCAAATATTTCATGTTAAGGGATTTCCATGAATTAGGTCAAAAAATTAAGTAAAAACACATGTTTTTAAACTAATGGACATTATTTGGAACAATTGATGCAAAAACATATTCCATAAGAATACTTAAATGTTGTTATTTGGATCAAGCTCCTCATGTCACATTGTCCATATTCAGATCAACCTCCTCATGTATATATTTGATCCAGTTATCATCATTGTCATCCTATCCATGTTATTTTTCCTCTACAAGGGAAAAATGTTGTTTTTCTGTGTTTTAATCATTCGAGTTTTGACCAAAACCAAATAATCACAAATGAAATTTTATTCATTGATTTTAGCCTTTCTTTTATTTATTACAAGTGATAATATATATCCATATTTTAAATGATAACCAACTCCTAAATACTTCTTAAAAATCACATCATGTCTTTCATAGTAAATCTAGTAAAAAATGTGTATGATTTACTTCAATATATCTAAAAGTTCCATTATTAAACACTTCCTTTTGGGTCTAACCATAGAAATATATTGTTAAGATCCATGGAATTCTCTTAAATTGGTGACATTCACCGTTGAAAATGAATATCTTATACGAATTTATTTTATTCATTATTCTAAATGAATATTTTTTGAACCAAGTATGATATAATTAATATATCATGGATTAATTAAAGATTCAATCCAATATATCCTATTTATCCTTATCTTTCTCACTCATTGATCAATTGTCTAGTGAGATATATTTTCTTTTTTATCATTATTTTTACATTACCTTTGATATATCCCTATGGTCAAAAATGTCTTCAATGTAAAATCGTTATCTACATAATTAATGAATTATTTCATATTTCTATTTAAATTATTTCCTTTAATTTTTACTCATATAATTATTGTGTTGTTTTATAGGTGGATTCTTTGTTTTGATATTGGGTGGTTTGTTATATGCTTTTCATGCTTGTGAGGGACTAAACATAGAGTCTGCAACTGAGATATTAAAAGTAATAAAAATTTATCAGAATATATAAAATCATCATAAGACTGTGAATTCTTAATATATGTCTTATTAATGTTATCATCATTTTATCTAGTATTTGTAACTTAATTTCCTTATCATTTTTATCCTATACTTAATCAGTTTTTTTAAAATCATTTATGAAGGTATAATTTACCTTCAACATTTTGAAATAAGATACAAAAGAAATAAAATTATTCTTTCTTCCAATGTTATGAAATATAAAATTTTCATTACCTTTTTTTGTAGATCTATAAACAATGTGAATTGATTTGATGTTATTAGATACAAAACGTTTCTCAGTGTTGATTGTTTCAGCTCTTCTAACTTTAAAAAATGGGAATGGTTTTTTGGATAACAACATCGATTCAATTGGGAGTCTAGGTAGTTCAAAAATTAATGTAAATAGAAATTCCGTAGCATTCGTAGTTAGGATTTTTCTGAGACTATGGGATGGGTAGGAACCAGCCACAACTCAGTTAGATACAAAATGTGACTGATATAACTCAATGTGGTTATTTTTATTTAAAATTGATATTAATTTTTGTAAAAAGAAAAAATAACATAATCAAATCTGAGAAAACATATTATAATTGTCTTGATATATTACAGAAGTGAGCCATATGTTATTTTAGATGTTTAAGAATCAGGTACGCCTCTATTAGATGAATCTTGTGACTGTTATGACTCAATGTGTCTGTTATCTATTTAAATTTGATTTTTTAGTTCAAAACATTTCAGTCACTGAGAACAAAAAACACACACCTAAATTTTATTCAAAAATTGTTATGTCAATTCATAAGTAATTGTTTGATGTGTAGGTATTCATCTCACATCAAACTGACGCACGATGTGACTAGTAAAGGTAAAACTATGTGTATTTAGTTTTAAATGAAATTTTATAAAAAACATGTGAGGTACTCATAAAAATTAAAACACATTTAGATTATTTTCATACCATAGTAAAATGATCCATATGTCATTTGAAACATTTATGAATAATTTATATCTCATTCCAATACATTGTGTGGAAAATAAGTCTCCATGTATATCTTTTTATTTGAAAATTAACTCATTTTAGTAAATATGGAACATACACAAACATAAGGAAACTCATTGAAAATTTATTGGTAATTTATTTAAATTATCCATAAGTCATTTGATACATGTAAGAATTCATTGTACCATAGTACATTGCATGTTGTGATCCGTATGACTCCATGTATAACTTTTTACTTAAAAATGGCATCAATTCTAATAAAAAAGAAAAATGACCTACTCAATACCAATAAGACACAATTATATTGTTTCATAAATTTATATAAATGATAAACAATTCATTATTTACATGTAGTAACAAGATGTACCACAATATGATATTTAATGTGCCCGGTATGACTCAATGTGTCCATTATTAGTTTAAAATTAACAGTTTAGTTCAAAAAATACCACACACTGAAAACCGATAAAAAACAATTGGAATTTCTTGATAACTTATTATATCAAATCATAAGTAGTTTTTGGCATGTATGAATCGGTTATATATCAAACTGATACACGTTGTCATTGTTATGAGTCAAAGTGAATGTTTCTAGTTTAAAATTAAATTTTAATAAAAACAAAAAACGGATGTACTCAAAATTAAGTAAATGAATTCAGATTGTTTTGATACATTATAAAAATTATCCATAGGACATTTGGAGCTTTTTAGAACTATATTCACATCAATATTACACATGGTGTGACTTATATGACTAATGATGTGTCTTTTTATTTAAAATTCACATTAATTTAAGTAAAAATTACAACTCACCTACTCAAAACTGATAATACACATTAAAATTGGTATGATAATTTTATGAAATTATACATATGTAATTTGTGATGTAAATTAATTAGCCTCATCTCGATCTGATACATTATTTCCCTAGTATGACTCAATGTGTCTGTTATACGTTTAGAATAAACACTTTACATCAAAAAGAGTCACCCACTGAGATCTAAGAAAACATGCTTGGATTTTGTTTATAATTTGTGATACTTATTCATATGTGTCACTCATATATGCCTTAATTTTTATATATTTTGTCCTTATACTTATATCATGATTTTGAGAATGCAAACCATGGTATAAATACAATTTATATTCAATTTAATTTTATTATAATAATCAATATAATATTGAAGTATGAAATTGAATACAACATTAACAGAGATGGTAGGCCATACATACACAAGAATGTTGATTCTATTTAATTTAAAAATTGAAGGAAAGTTAATAAATAATATATATATATATATATATATTTCATTATTCTATTAAACCTATTATATCTTATATATCTTATAGTTTCACTAACCACAACCTTAATATATTCCATGTTGTGTGTGAACAAATCACATCACCTTGAGGGGGGGGGGGGGGTGGTCCAAAATTATTGAAAAGAAATTATTGTATTTTAAAAAAATTGGAACATATAATTATATGTGAATTAAAATTAATAATAAAGTATAAATAAATAATAAATACAATATAAAACATGTCACAAACAAAAAATGGTTCCACCAATACCAGCACCAAACCCTGCCTTGGACACAGACCGAAGTGCATTCCCTATCCCCACAGACTAGCATAGGTTCCTGGGTATCATTAATTTAGGTTTGGGAATGATTTACCCGAGTATGAAAGCATAACACTTTAAAACAATCCATAATATAAATCTGAAATTTTGGTGCCAAAAATATCTTAACCAAAATTCAGAACTGAATACATTGGTTTAAAGATAATAAAATAGGTCCAAATACTAATAAATACAGTAGAAAGACAGCCCCAAAGACTCCACATGACAAGGGGTATTCACCCACAAACCGTCTCCACAACTCTGCACCAAGGATGGGAACTAACACTCTGAACCGCCATCACCCTTAGCCTTTCCTTTGCCTGAGTCAACCATAACCAAGTCTACTTAGACCAAAGGGGTGTATGTCGGGTGTGAGAATAATGACAAAAGGATACCACCCAATGAATCCAAATATCATGCAATAAAATGTAAAAAAGAAAGTAGTTTTAATAGGCAAGGAAGAGTAGTGTTAAAATTCCATGAAATGTAACATTCATTTGAAAACTATTTTCATTAAAAAAAATCAGAATTTTCACACATTTGAATAAAACTAATAGATACGATAATTTACTGCGAAACACATCCTAATTCATGGGTAAATACTACAAATCCAATGATCAACAACATTGGGAACACCCCTAGGCACTAGGTAGTCTTGGTCCATATGTACCTCATACCTTAGTGTAAAGTAACCATAGAAAAATCCGTTCTTGTGCTCAAGCCACTAGTATAGAATATAGCCATAACCTAGTGGTCCCCAATAATCATCTACCTAGTTTAGTTAGAGTTGTTGTTATCCAAATTATAAGTGAAATATGGACAAAACCCATTCGTTCCACTAGCCGTACTAGTACAAATCCGCCCCACCTAGGTACGTGGGCTTCCCCTTTTGTGCTCAATCAATTTCAGCATGCAACATAAATCAATTTTCATATAAAACACTATTATTTTCAAAAAAATTAATACATTATATATCACAATTTATACCACTTAAAACACACAACAAAACACTTAGATTTTTAATAAAACAACCTCTCAAAATCTCACATTGTATTGCAACCAAAATTCTTTGAAATATCCACTTTTGACACTATGTGAACACTTTTAAGTCAAAAAAACAAAATGGACGTTAAATACCTTTTAATTAAACAAAAAAATTCATTTATGGGGAAGACCCATGTGAACCAAGAAGTTATATCGTTTAAAAAACCCCATTTTCACACATACAGGGCATTTTAAGCCCATTTTCTTCCCAAACACCATTTAAACAAATTTTCACAGCAACAAACGAAAATAATAAACATTAACAACATGATTTAATGTCCTAATAAAATTCAAAAAATTAAATATGTAATTATATGATATCCCAAAATGAAACAAAAAATTATTTGTATGAAAACCCCCCAATTTCACCAAAATTTGGCCCTTAAAATTCATTTTCTTTATAAATTCCACAAAATACAAATTTTGCAGAAACATTAAAATGCAATAAACATGAAAATACCATTAACAGAACAAGCTATGTCACAAAAATTGCATGGACAATGGAATCACCTACCAAATTTGTTAAAACCTTAAATCCTTTGTTTGAAAATCAAATCGCACCACCACCGCACCAAGAGGGACCTAGATCAAACCTAAAACCACAATAAAATGCAATGAAAACCCAAGGTTGAACCCTAGGTTCAAAAATCTACCCTCTGGAAATTTTTTAATTCACAAATAACGGAACAATCCCTAATCAAAATGAATGAGTCCCTAATCCATTTGAAAGAGGAATGAAATGGACTAACTTACTTGAGGGATCTTGAAGGAATCTCCCCAAATACACCAGAATATGAAATTTAAAATTGCCACCATTCAGGTTTTATTTGAACAAGAATCAGTAGGTCATTTAGGAACTATAATTGAGGAAAAATACTAACAATTGAGAGAGTTAAGAAAAAAAGAATTTACCTCTTCAAATCTGGACGGTTTGGAGAACCCTATGGATTTCTCCACCAATTCGCGATGAACCAGTGCTCCACGGAGGGGGGAGAGGGTTAGATGCGTTTATGGGTTCAATTGGCTTGGGTGAAACTTGTAATCACCAAAAATTCCAAAAATTAAATAAGTTATAAAAATAATATTTTTAAAATTGGAATTGGGCTTTCGGGCATGCCCAAACCCTTAACTAAAAACCCAAATAATCCTTGGTTATGAATTTTAAAAGGCTCCAATTTGACTTGGTTGTGTAAATAGATCATGTGAGGCCAAGTAGGAATTTGAATGGATGTCAAATCTTGAAAAATGAATGAGTTATAAAGGAATCAATAGTTATTTTTAAAACTAGAATTGGGATCACGATTTTTCCAAATTCATGAAAACTTACTCATTCCTCCATAAAAACCTCGAAAACCCCAAAAAAAGAATTAATTGAAATTAAATGAAATTTAACTTTAAAACAAGTCACGTATGTGAAAATTCTCCCCACCATGAAGGAATGTTCACCCCAGAATGTCAATATGAAGCTTGATTTGAATGCCTGAACATGTACTCTTCCTCAACCCATGACTTTCGCTCCCATGTCTCATTTGTATCATACACATGCTTCCATAGAACCCGGACTAATGGAATATAATTACATCAAAGTATCTTCTCTTGGGAGTACACTATTTTCACTAGCCTCCCAAAAATAGACAAGTCAGGCTCTATCTCCAGTTCTTCACAACTGAATACATGGGACAGATCGGGGTTGTATTTCTTCCCCTGAGAGACGTGGAAGACATCCTAGATGGATGTCAACTGAGATGGTAAGGACAACATGTATTCCACCATTCCAATATGCTCAGTGATCTCAAAGGGCCTGACATACCACAACATCAGCTTACCTTGGTTCCCCAATAGATGATGGTCCAAATGAGGGGGAACTTTCAGGAATACTCTGTCACCCACAGAAAACTCTAGGTCTTGACGTCTATAGTCAGCATAACATAAATGACGACTTTGAACTGTCAATAAGCACTACCTAGTCAACATTACCTTATCAGATGTCTCCTGCACAAGGCTCATCCCTAACAGTGAAGTCTCTCCTACCTGAGCGCAACATAGGGGGGACCGACATAGCTGAACGTAGAGCACCTCAAAAGGGTCCATTCAAATCGAGGATTGGTAACTGTTATTATATGAAAACTTAACCAATCCCAAATGGCTATCCTATGATCCTCTAAAGCCCAGGACACATGCACGAAGCATGTCCTCCAATATCTGATTCACCCGCTCTGTTTGACCATCCGTTTGAGGGTGGTATGCAGTGCTCATCTTTATTTGAGACCCCAAGTCCTTATAAAGGCCTTCCCAAAATCGAGAATTGAAGCGGGGGTCTCTATCTGAGACAACTGCTGATGGTAAACCATGGAGTCTCACCGCTTCTTGAAGATACCAATGGCCCAAATCATCCACATTAGTTGTGTCCTTTATCTGAATGAAGTGGGATTATTTGGTCAGATGACCAATCACCACCCAACTCGAATTATTACCCCGAGTTGTATGAGGTAATCCAACAATGATTTACATGGAGACCTTGTCCCAAATCCAGGTAGGAATGGGTAGTTCTTGGAGAAAACGGGAGGGCCTTTGATGCTCTGCATTCACTTGCTAGCATGTGTAGCATCTCAACACAAAGTCCTCTATGTCCCATATCATACCATGCCACCAAAACTGCCAACAGACATCATAATACATCTTTGTGGCACCCTGATGGATAGCCCACTGAGGCTGGTGGAAATCTTGCATCACCACATTCCTCAGAGATAACGACACTACTGAGCAGGCCTTAAAGCAGAAGATTCCCTCAGGAGACAAAAACCAATCAGAGGATATCTCCCCAACATGAAGAAATATCGTTGACTGCTGAAAAAGCTCGTCACTGGGATGTTCCTGCTGAATCAACACCAACAGAGAAGGAGTAAACTGGATGCTCGCCAATAATGCCTCTCCATTGTGTTCCCTGGTCTCTGCATGCATCTGAAAAAAGAGCCCCATCAAAGTCCACTCATCACTAGCCTTCCTCAAATCTTGCACTAGAACTCTTCTACTCAAATCGCTGGCCACTAAATTACCCTTTCCTGGGGTATATATGATGTCAAAGTCGAACCCCTGCATGTACTCGATCCAGCGACGCTGCCTCATGTTGAGGTCCTTCTGCGAGAAGATATAGGCTAATCTTTTGTGATCAGAGTAGACCACAAACTTGTACCCAAATAGGTAGTGACGCCAAGTCTTCAAAGCATGTATCACCACTTCCAAATCCAATTCATGGGTAGGGTATTATTTTTCATGTGGTTGGAGTTGGTGAGATCCATATACCACCACATGATCACCGTACATAAGCATGTACCCAAGACCCATACCTAAAGCATCACAATAGACCACATATCCCTTTCCAGCCTCTGGAAAAATCAACAAGGGGGTGGTAGTCAACCGCCTCTTCAGCTCCTCGAACGATATGTGGCATTCTGGACTCTATACAAACTTCACCCCTTTCTATGTGAGGGAATTCATCGATGAAGCAAGCCAAGAGAAATCCCAAACGAATCGCCAGTAATAACCAGCTAGGCCAAGGAAACTCTTGATATCGAACACATTCTTCGGCTTCTCCCATCAAATAACCACACTAATATTCTCGGGGACCATTGAATCCCCCTACTCAAAAATCACATGCCCTAGAAATCTCACCTCCCTGATCCAGAAATTGCACATTGGCAACATTGCATAGAGGTTGTGATCCTGTAATGTACCCAAAATGATCCTCAAGTGATGTTTGTGTTCCTCCTCAGAGCTATAGTATACCAGAATGTAATCCACGAACACCACAAAAAAGGAATCGAGATTCTGAGTAAACACCCTATTCAAGTGTTTCATAAAGACAACTGGAGCATTGGTCAATCCAAAGGGCATGACCAAATACTCAACGTGGTCGTACCTGCTTTGAAAGGCTGTCTTTGGAATATCTGAATCTTTCACTCGAAGTTGATGATACCCCGAATGCAGTTCTATCGTTAAGAACCACTTTTCCCCCTTCAACTAATCAAAAGAATCATCCATTCTGGGAAAAGGGTATGTATTCTTAATTGTTACCTTATTCAGCTTCCGGTAGTCAATGTACAACCGGAGGGATCCATCAGCCTTTTTCAAGAACAAAACAAGAGCAGGCTAAGGAGAGATGATCGGGTGAATGAATCCTTTGGATTATAAGTCATCCAGCTATATCATTAATTCCCTCAGCTCGGTCGGGGCCATGCGATACGAGGGATGAGATATTGGCTTTGTTCCCGGCTCCAGATCAGTCGAAAACTCCGCATCCCGCTCCGGGGAAAAACCCAAAAAATCATCGGGGAATACCTAAGGAAACTCATTCACTACATGAGGTAGTGCAATATTAGGGGAAAGGACATTCTCTATCATGAGTGATGATAAATAAAATTTAAGACTTCCCAACTCTGGGAGTGGAGGTCCTGCGTGACCTGACCGAGGATCCCATTCTCCCTGAAAAACATGATGACTCCCATCAGGTGTTATGAAACTCACTCACTGTTTGTAGCAATCAATGTTTGATTGAAATTGTACTAGAAAATGAATTCCATGTATGAAATCAAAAATATCCATGTCTAAGACCAATATTTCCCACTCCATCTCGACCCCTGACATAGAAATCACACATGACGGGCACCTCACACCCTTCTCTTTCTTCTCTCCCAGCGGTGTCACCAACTCCATCGCGGAAGACATCAAATCTATTGGTGAATTCAGCATGTCCACAAAACAGGAAAAAATAAATGAAACAGAGCTACCTATATCAAAAAGAGCTGTAGCTATGGAAGATGCGATCAAAAATGTACCTAGAACTATCGACGGTCCCGCCTCGGATCATGCTGGTGCCTGATCCACCGCATGGAGATGTCTGATCTCTGCCTGAAGATGACCATTAGTCTATGGCTGTTCCTTGAACTAGATCTATCCAGAAGATGACCCATCCCTACCACCACAACCACCAAATCGAGATCCCCAAGTCCACGATGGCTCGAACTGTGCTGGAACTCCTTTTAAAGCCATTGTCCATGCCCCACTCAGAAGTGGACCTGCCACACCACCAAAATTCTACAAATTCCTCATACCTCCACACTTGTAATAATGATTTGGAGGAAGTGGACATGTTGGTCAGATGTTTCCGGGCTTCCCACACTGGTGGTACATGACTGATCTTGCATCAGAAGCCGCTGACGAAAACTGTTTGGAAGAGTGCCCTAAAAAATCTCCTCCTTTCTTCACATGATCCTCCCGCTTCCTTTTCATCTCTAAGGAGCTGCCACTTCCCACTACTGATACTGAACCATAGTAGCCATCCCTTCCTTTCCTATCAATCTCTACCATGCCTTCCCGAACAACGACCTTAGTATAGGTCCTCATCTTAAACAAGACCCCATAGGAGTATATCTCTAGTCGCAAGCCTTTCTCAAACCTCTGAGCCTTCACATTCTCATTAGAGACAATTTCTGGATCATACCAAACCAACCTAGAAACACTTTTGGCATACTCTATCATAGATAGATTCCCCTGAACATGTTCCATGAAGTCTCTGGACCTAGATGAAGCCATCACCTCAGGGCAATACTGTTCATTGAAGACGGCCTTGAAATCTCCCCAGCACATCAGCTCATTTTTCCCAGCCTGAAGCACTGACTCCCACCACTTATGGCTGGGAAACTCCAATATAAAATAGGTGAACATCACCCTGATCTCTTTGGGTGTCTTCAAGAACTCAAACATATGCTTGATATTCTTGAACCATTCCTCTGCTTATTGGGGTTCTGAGCTACCTCAGAAGGTTGGAGGCTTATTTTTCAAGAACTCATGGGCCTTGTATTTTCTAGGTTCAGTATCATCTTCTCTAACAAGAGATGTAATAAGAACTATTCCATATCCTAGAGCCCGGAAATCCCAGACCATGGCCTTGACTAGCCTCTGATAAATCGGTGTGGGAGAACTATCTCCAACTTCCTCTTGTGGGTGCGTAGGAGCTTTCCGGGGAGGCATGTTGCTACAGAATGAAATAGTCACAAAATAATAGTCAATAACACAATTCTTAAAGTTTTAATCAAATACATCAAATATAAATAAACTAATCACATTTCAGTAATAAAAGAAACAACTACTCCACATCTGCCTAATGTCCACATGTGGTCTGCAGCCCACACGTCTCACTTAGAAGTGAAGTCAATCCGTAAATTCCAACATCCCATGGCGACTCAAGGTTTCCCATGAGAGGTGCGAGATAGGCACCCTACTCGCAACCAAAATTCCGAGCACTATTTCCTTAGCTCCTGTCTATCTCGACTCATCATAAAATAGTAATAAAACCCAAAAACATTAACCTTCTCTTATATCATTTTATCATGAACTGAATCTAGTTTCCACCAATACAGGCACTAAACCTAGCCCATGACAAGGCCCGAATGGCGTTCCCTATCCCAATGGGATGGCACAAGTGCCCATATATCACAAATTTAGGTTTGCTAATGATTTACCAATCTATGGAAGCATAACACATTAAAACAATCCATAATATAAATCTGAGATTTTCGAGCCTAACAAGTCGTAACCAAAAACCAAAACTGAATACATTGGTTTAAAGATAATAAAATAGGTCCAAATACAAATAAATATATCATCAAGATTGTCCCAAATACTCCACATGACAAGAATCAATCACCCACAAGATGTCTCCACAACTATGCACCAAGGATGGGAACTAACACCCTGAACCACCATCACCCTTAGCCTTTACATTACCTGAGTTAAACATAACCAAGTATACTTATACCCATGGTGTGTAAGTAGGGATTTATCCTAAGACCAATAGGATACCACCCAATGATTCCAAATATCAATAAATACAATGTGAAAAGCAAGTAGTTTTAATAGGCAAGGAAGAGCACTGTTAAAATTCCAAGAATTGTAACTTTCATTTGAAAACAGTTTTCAATCCAAAATTTTCAGAATGTTCACACATTTAAATAGAAATTTTATATACTGTATTTTACTTCAAAAAACACCCTATTTCATGGGTAAATACTAAATATCCAATGAGAAACAACATTGGGAACACCCCTAGGCACTAGGTTGTCTTGGGCCCTATGTACATCGTACCGTGATGTAAAGTAACCATAGAAAAATCTGTTCTTGTGCACGAGCGACTTGTAGGGAACATACTAATAATATAGTGGTCCCCAATAATCATACACATAGTCTAGTTAGAGTATTCGTTATCCAAATTCTAAGTGAAACAGGGACAAAACCCATACAGTCCACTAGTCGTACTAGTACAAATCCACCCCACCTCGGTTCCCGGGCTTCCCCTTTTGTGCTCAATCAATTTCAGCATCATACATAAATCAATTTTCATATAAAACACCGTTACTGTTAAAAATCAACCAATACATTATCTATCAAATTTTATACCACTTAAAACATGCAACAAAAGACTTACATTTTTAATAAAACAACCTCTCAAAATCTCACATTGTTTTGCACCCAAAATTCATTGAAATATCCACTTTGCACACTATGTGCACACTTGTAAGTCACAAAAACAAAATATAAGTTTAATACTATTTAATGAAACCAAAAATTGAGTTATGGGGAAGCCCCATGTCAACCCAGATGTTTTATCCTTTAAAAAACCCCATTTTCACACAAACACGGCACATTAAGCACATTTAATTCCCAAACACCATTTAAAAAATCATTCTCAGAAACAACCAAAAATAATAAACATTAAAAACATGATTCCACCTCCTAATATAATTCAATTAAATCAACTATGTAATCATTTGATAGCTCCAAATGAACCAATAAAATATTTCTATGAAAAAAAACCCAATTTCACCCAAAAATGTCACTTAAAATTTATTTTCTTTAAAAATTCCACTAAAACTAAATTTTACAGAAAAATTAAAATAAAATAAACAAAAAAATACCATAAAAAAATCCGGCTAAGTCACAAAAATTTTGTTCACAATGGAATCACCTACCAAATTAGTTAAAACCATGAATCCTTTGTGCGAAAATCAAATCACACCACCACCACACCAAGAGTGACCTAGATCAAACCTAAAACCACAATAAAATACAAAGATAACCCATGGATAAACCCTAGGTTCGAAACCCTACCCTCTGTACATTTGGTACTTCATGAAAACTTGAATAATGCCTAATCAAATTGAAAGAAACCCTAATCCATTTGAAATAGTAATGAACATGAATAACTTACTTGATGGATCTTGATGGAATCTCCCCAAATACACCAGAATATGAAATTTAAAATAGCAAAAATTCAGGTTTCATTCGAACAAGAATTATTAGGTCATTTAGTAACTGTAATGGATGAAAAATATTATGAATTGACAGAGTTATGAAAAAAATAAGTTACCTCTTCAAATCTGTAGGATTTATGGAAACCTATAGAGTTCTGCACCAATTCACGATGAACCAGAGCTCCAAATATGGGGGAGAGAGTTTGGACTTGTGTCTAGGGTCAATAGTCTTGGGGTAAACTTTTAATCATAAAAAATCCGAAAAATTTAATAAGTTATAAAATAAAAAAAAATTATTTTTTAAAATGGAAATGGGCTTTCAGGCAGGCCCAACCCCTTAAATAAAAACCCAAATAAACATTATTTATGGATTTCTAAAGGCTCCAAATTTACTAAGTAGTGTTAATAGATCATGAGAGGAAAATTATTAATTTTAATGGATGAAAAATCAAGAAAAATAATGAGTTATAAAGGAATCAAAATTTATTTTTAAAACTGTAATTGGGCTCACAGTTTGGACCAATTCATGAAAACTCACTCATTCCTCCATAAAAACATAGGAAACCCACAAAACAAATAATGAATATAAATTAAATGAAATTTACATTTAAAATAAATCAGGTATGTGACATAACATATATAAATATATTTTTCATCATAATATCCACCATGATAGGAAATTAAAGAAAAATTAACAATCATCGTATAAGGAGGTTGTAACTCACCGTGCACATAAACTACATATTCATTAGGCATTATATGGGTGTGTTTGTGTAAGTATATTTTGAAACCTTAACATAAAAAATTTAATTTTATTTATGATACTGGTGTTGTTTTACAATCCTTGAATAAGATGAATTGAGGTGGTGGATAATGAAAATAAAAGAAAGGAGCTTCAGGGAGGGTGATACCTCTTAATTAGGTAACTCTGTCCTGATTGCACCAAAGGGATAATATTGAAGTATTTATGAGAAAATGGAGGCATAAATGAGTATGGTAGGGTAGTTTTGAGGATATTTTAGAATAAATTGGACAATACTATGTGGTTTTACAAGTATTAATAAGTTAGAGAAGGGGATTCCATTTATAGTGGAGATGATGTGTCAAACATATAATATTTTGAAAATGGAATTCCATACTCATTTTCACAGGTCATGTGGATCAAATATTGTACCTAATTAATAAAAAGTCAGTATATGGTGTAAATATGGGCATACAAGGTCACTTAGAAATGTTTTGAGGTCGTTTTGGGTCATAAATTTATGGTTCCACCCTTAGTTAAGCCTAATTTTACCTGAATTGATATAATCAATTTTACTAATTTAGAAAATATTATTGATGAAAATTTATGTAAATCTTTTTATAAGTTAAAATTATTATTATTCAAAACATTAAATTAATTTTAAAAAAATCCAAAATATTTGTGGCAGAAATTAATTAAAATTAATCTGGGTGACGGGGCCAAACTGTGAGTTTTAGAAGTAAAAATGATAAAATATTTTCATGTTTTTATATCCATATTCAATGTGAAATTTTTTAAAATGAACAAATTTTTTTTAATTAATAAATATATTACCTATTTAAACTTTTAATCCATGTGTAAATTTATTTTATCCTTATTAATGAATTGGATGAAAAAGAAGTTTTGAATTAATTTTTTTTAATAATCATTAACAAAATGAAGCCTTACGAAAATGAACAAAAATATTACCCTAACATAAGTTTTATGTTTATATTTCAATGATGATGTTTATTCTTAATTATTAAATCTATAAAAGTTCCAAAATTCTGATTTAATGTTTGTTCCCCATTAATGGTGGTAAAAATACATGTATAATAATATTGGTATTGAACATAAAATTGGGTTTGTTCTTATCTTATGTATTTACAATATATTGAATTAATATCAAAAATATTTTATTGAATCTATAACATATAAATAACTTTAATTTTAATCAATTATTTTATTTATTTATTTTATTTGTGTAAACTAGCATTTTGACCACAAAATATTAATATTTCCATTTATATTCAATGGGTTTTCATGTTCAATTTTAATATATTTGTATCCTATTAATTCTTGTTATATTTTTATAAACCAGTTAGTTTCATAAATTTGTTAATAATATTCATAAATTCTAATTTAAATATCTAGTTAAAACCTTGTTATTATAACTATTCGATAATATATTATAGTTTGCTAAAGCTTAGTCTTTCATGTTATGTAAGAAATAGAGAAATATAAATTTTTTAACATGTGCCAACCTCAGTGTTCCATGAAGAGAAAGATAAAATTTATTTTTCACGTAGTGCATTATTATGTTGTTTTTTAATATATCACAATCTAAATAAAAATTTTAACTATAAAAAAACTATTTTAGTGTTACATGAAATGAAAATATCAAAATACAGAAATTAATTCCAAAAAAATCACAAAATATCAAGGTGTAACATTCTAACACCATTTTATATGATTTTCCCCTCAATGTTATTCTATGTTATAAAAGTTTTAATAATTGAAAGTTTCATTCAATGAAACCCACATGATAATAATGAATACTAAAACTTCCCATAAAAGGGAATGTTGGATCAATAACAGTTTCCCAATGTAATATATAATAGGGTTTCCACATTAGTGAACATAGGTTGGGATTCAAAATTGGACATGGAGGAAAATAGTAAATATTTATATGGAGTGATTGAGGGTATCAATCATGAAAAAGTTAATGGTCAATAAAATTTGTAGGACTCAATATTGTAAATTTGGGAATATTTTAAAGGTCATATATTTAAAAAATAAAAGGTGTTAGGAATTTTTTAAATTATCATAACATTGAGTAATTATTTTATTGATCATGAATGCATAGAAATATAATTACATGATATGTTTATATGAAAAAAATTAATTATTTATTTGTGATTTTCTCTAATTATAATTCATGCATTACTTGATGTAATGGATTTCCAAAAATTAACATTTATTCTTGAGGTGAAAAAATAATCATTTAGAATATATTAATTACCTTAAGGGAATGAAATGTATAATTATTCTTCTCAAGATATTATTCAAATTCAATATTTAGTTTGTCAATTTATAAACAAAAAAGGCATCTCAACTGGTTTATAGATAATTATTATTCAAAAAAATAATTACAAATTAACCTGGGCATCGCGTAGGCGAGTGGTAACTATGAAATGCTTATCGTTCTTCGATCATATGTTCGATGTCCATGGACATGGTAGATTTTATTGCCTGTCACCTGACATACATGATATCATTTTCTAAATCCACAATAATATAATGTCCAAAATAAATAAGGTAGAAATAATTGAAAATGTTTATTCAATAAATATCATTTCATATAGTTTTTTCAAAACAATATCAATAAATAGATACTTACTGAAATTTATAACATTAACCATTTATGAATGGTTAACATTATAAACCATCTGGAAGATGAAAATAAAAAACATTAGAAATAAGGTCACAAATATAGTTAAACATTGATCCTACATATATCACAATTTTCAACTTGGATGACACATTCCAAAAATGTTAATACAACAATTTATTATTATCATTAAACATGGTATTGACCTGAATTACCATAAATCCTTATTGAATACATGCATGTTTCATTATTCCTTAGAAATTGTATCTATTCCTAAAACCCAAACATTATTAAAACATTTTCAATGATAGCATAATCCATATACCACAAGTACATAATTAGTTCCAATGTAATATGTACCTTCTAAATTACTTTTTATATCCTGCATATCTTTATCCAATCAATATTATCATAACATAAGAAACATATTAAGGGTTATATTTCCATTAATCTTGTGTTTTCCATGGAAATAACCTTGTAATTAAAAAAACTATTCTTTTCTATTAGAACCGTTCAACAAATCGAAAAATATAAAGTGAATAATCCTTTTATATTTCACCATTAATAAAACATATTTATTGAATTTGAATGCCAAAAAACATTGATTATTCAAGCTCATCCTTAACCCATTAAAAGGCTACCTCATCCTATTACATGATACCTCTTTCTTTTCAAATTTCATTTATAGTCTCTCCATATTATCACAATGGGATCCATAAATTCAATTTAATCTACACTTTATACTCATACACTATGATTATGTCTAATGGAAATCAATATTCTCATCCATTTTTTTAATTAAACTCTTTATTTTCCCCTTGAAGTCAATTTAATTGTGTCCTTGATTTCCAAAGTCAAAATATTTTATTGTTCTTCTAAGACATTCAATTATGTTATTCTCTCCACATTCTTGATATAATGGAAACCAACCCTTCTTTCCTCTATGGTCTATATTACATGGAGTCTTAGTGAACTAATTCATTATCAATATTTATATTTCTGAGAGTTGGTTAAGATACACATTGTTAATAATGTTCCATGAAAACTAATTAGGTATTATAACAACATCTTTCACTCTACTGATCATCCAACTTTACTGCTCATTGGAAAATTATCCATCACATTAACTGTTATTCAAATTCATTTTGGATCTCTCCATTCACTAAAACCAAAAGCATATTGGGAAAATTACTTATCATATTAGAAAACCATATAATAATTAATATAATTACATATAGGATGTATAAAAAAGGAAACATTAATTAATATATGATACCCTAGGTTACAGCTAGGTTATTCATAAACAACTTATATTTAAATCCCTCGTGGTGTTTGGGGAATAGTTTATTCACATCCCGTAACATATCCCTCATGAATTTCAAACCGGGTGTACAAAAATAAAGATTTTCAGGTTCCCAATTAACCAGAGTTTGAACCCAATCATCTTGTCATAGTTATTAACCTTTGAATCATTTTTTCTAGAGCCAAATCCATTTGTAGAATCCCGAAAGGGATGATTTCAAGGAATACACTCACTTTATTAATTACTAAAATTCATGGTAATTTTCTTAAAATTGTAACTCATCTTTATAATTATTATTAAAGAAATTCCTATAAATATAATTAGATATGTACCAAAGGATATTACTAATATATTTCATCCTAGTTTCCAAAGGTTAAATAATTATTTTCAATGATACCAACTATAGCGAAAAAACATTTTCATACATCAAAATTCCATAAATTATACAGAATAATTAAAAAATTATTCAAATAGATTTCCAATTACCATATTACTTTATTAACTATGGAAATATATAAATTTGGAAATTGGTACATGAGTTATCTAAATTTTCTCTAATTAGGTTTTCCAATAACAAAACCTCTCTTAGAAATATCATTCAACAAACATATCATCATAACATGGCGAAGAGAACCCAAAAAGGGTTGATATCAAATAATAAATAAGTTTAAATGAGGGAGATATGTCAGAATTAAAAGTAGTGTATGGGTATGAGAACATGACCATGAAAATAGAATATCATACCCATCAAATCAAATATCATACACACGAATCATGTCATAAGGCATGGTAGTGTATAAGCCATGAATCATAAGGAAATAAAGAACATAATCCATTCATGAATAATAGAGGAGTAATACATTGAATTTAGGAAGACACATAATATTATAAATTCATTTCCATAGTAGTCAGGGTTATTACTTCCAAGTTCATCTATGTGGAAACAGTCCTTCACCGAACTACATTCACACCTAATCCACCCTAGTTTTACTAAACCAATTTCAATCCATGTTTCATCCATGTAATAATAAAACGAGTTCATCTCTAATTACTAATATTTCTATCACATTAGATATAAATATTTAACTAATTCATTGGTGGGATATATTGGTCCCACAAATCTCATAATGAAATTATACATTCGAGTCCCACAAAATTACAGTCAATCAAATCATAACCCATGTAATTAAATATGTATCACAAATTTGTAATATTATCACAAAATTTGGAGGAAGATATTGGTTTCATAATCATTTCATAAAAAAATTAACTAATGAATAATATGTGTCTTTAAAAATCATATAACCCATAAACGTGAAACTGGTTTCGTAATCATCATTTCATCAAAACATGATTCATTCAATGAAATAATATGAATATGAACATTGAATAATTTATTTATACACGAATGAGTAACAACAATGGATTTCATGTTATATGGGAAATAATTTTACAAGACATTTTAAAAACATTTCTTGTAGAAAATATCATTTCTTCTTTTGAAAATATTTTTAAAACATAAAACCTTCTGAAAACTAATTTCATAGAAATAAACATAAAAAATTGTAAAGAGAGATTGATAACCAAATTTAAAAACCATTTTCATTATAAATATATAAAATAATCTGTAAAATCTTTTGTAACCCATTTATTTGATAATAATTTTAAATTTATAAATAATTATTGAAAACATTCAGAAAAATATTTCTTTGATAATACTTTTATAACATATAAATTAATCCTAAAATGTTTTGAGTACCATTAAATTGAATATTGTTTGAAATCCAATGAATAAATATTAAAATTTTAATGAAACCAATTCCATTAAAACTAAATTTAAAATTTATAAATTATTTATGAAAATGTTTTGAAATAGATTTCATTATAAATTTATTGAAAAATTATAAATCGATATTGAATACATTTTTAAATCAATTTCCTTATAAATACATTAAAAATTATAAAGAATAGTTGAAAACATTTTGAAAAAAAAATTCATTGGAAATAAAATTTGAAAATAATTTATTAAAAATTATTCTTTTATTCATTTAATAGAAACATCAAGGAAATTATTACATGTAAATCTGAAATATTTCTTGAATAGTTAAAAGAGAAATCAATTCCTTGGTAAAAATGATAGAAAAATGACTTTTTCCTTAAGTAAAAATAATAAATAATTGAAGAAATTTTTAAAATAAAAAAAGTGTACTAACTACATTTAATTATTATAGGATAATAGTATAATATTTTTTGAAACTGTTATTAGAAAACATGGGTTTTAGGGAACACAAATTTTTTAATGAAGAGAGGGTAAATTCATGTTTTCTGAAAAATATTATTTAATTTCGTATGTTCCAAACAGTAAAAAAATAGTAATAATACATGAATAAATAATTAATAACCATATGTTTTTAAATTTCATGATTATTCTAATAGATGGATCCTAATATTTTATCAAAGGAAGCATAATTATAAAAAATCTTGAAAACCTACGAGATTATTTTAATAAAATATTACCACTTGATGATATTGAAAATCAATACCCGTGTAAGAAAATTACATTACAAGAATATTAAAATTTCATTAAAATAAAGAGATTTTTGATATAACATTTCAATGTTATTATATATGCCTCCTGAAAAAAATTATGTGCATGACATAGCTTGTCTCTCAATGAATGACAATTGAGACCAAATTACATGAAATATTTTGTAAATTTTGTTACATTAAACCCTAGATAGAAATATCAATAATTTTATATTTAAATAACCAGGATTTTATTGATAATACTCATATAATATAACTGAGGTTAGTGTAATCACCCACAAAAGGAATGGGTGGTTAATAAAGCATGTATCTCATAGAAAAAAAGTGAGATTAAATTTCCCTACATTGTATCTTCACTCTCATCATAATCAATCATAACACCTATACAAAGAATTAAAATTTATGATAAATATATCAAATAAACATATTCTTATATATAGTAACCTATATTTTTTTTATTAAGACTTTATAATTACATGATTATTAATAATTCCATGTTATGGTTATGCCTTAGGTATTTTTCACTTAGTTTTTCATATGTGTCTAAATTTGTTATATATTTGGTCCTTATAAATTTATAATGATTTCTATAATGTAAAATATTACATAAATATCATTTATATTTAATAAATTTTTTATTATAATAACCTATTTAATATATAATTATTAAATGGAATATAATATTCACAGAGACTGTAGGCCGTATGTATGCATGAACGTTGTTTCCCATTAATATTCACAATGAAAGAAAGAACATACATGAAATATATATATATATGTATGTATGTATATATATATTAGAATATAATTACAATATCACATATATCATTTTTTTTAAACCATTCCTCAAATCATTCCATGTTGTGTGTGAACGAATCACATCATTTTGAGGGGCTGGTAGCCCACACCTCCTAAAGTGGAATTTATGTATTTACACCAACTGGAATGTATAAGATATGCTTGGTAAAATTATTATACATGATGAAATAAAAATAACTATAATATATAACATCTATAAATATTTTTCCTTTCATAATTTCTTCGATGAGTGGTAGTAATGGAAAAAATGAACAATCATCCTTTGGTGAGGCAGTTGTTTTCCATACAAAGAAACAGTTTGTTCGTTACCCATTATATGAATTTTTATAAGTTTATATTTAACCATTAAAACAAATAAATACAAGTATTTATAGGATTTTTTTTATAATATTGTAATAAGATAAATTGAGTTTGTGGGGAAAGAAAATAAAATAAAGGACCATGGGGGAGGTTATTACCACTCTATTGGGTAACTCTTATTGGTTTGAATAAAATGTATTCCTTCAAAAGATTTATAAAAATTGGAGGACTACAGGATTAAGGGAGTGATGTTTGGAGGATATTTTAGAAGATATTTTCCAATCATATGTTGTTTTATATGTGTGATGAAGTGGGATGAGATGAGCCCTTTTATGGTGGAGGAGTGGTGTCATTTTAATAGTTTGGAAATGGAATTCTACGCACATTTTCACTTGTCTTGTAGATCCAAAAATGAAAAAATTGTATTTTAGGTAGTATAGGGTTAAAATATGTTTATCTATTGGCATTTGGACAAGCTTCTATGCTATTTTGGGTCTTAAATTTAAGGTCATGTCATTAGATAACCATAATTATACTTTAATCGATGTACTTAATTATAATTACATTTACTATTATTTTTGGAAAAAAATCAAAGTTGTCCATATAATACATTAACAATTATTATGAAAAAATATAGAATCTATTTTTCCACATTCCAATGACATAACATTAATAAATTAATTTAAAATTAATATCGTTAATAGGAAAACACTATGAAAAATGTTCAAATATTTCATAAGTATTGATATCTATTTTCAATGTCATATTGGTTGCAATGGACTAAATTGTATTAATTGATAAAAATATTATCAAATTATACTTTTAAAATAATTTAAATTATAATTTATCCTTATAAATGTATTAGATGAAAAATAAATTTGGAATTAACATCAGTATATTTAAATATTCATGAAAAATATGATACATTACAGAAAAATACCAACAACATCATCCAAACATATATTTTATGTTTCTATTCATTTATGAAGGTAATTTTGAAATATTAAATCAATAAATGTTCCAAAATATTTACTAAAATTGTTTTCTCATTTAATGGTGGAAAAACTATCAATATAAAAATATCGGTTTTTGAATATAATATTGAATTTGTTCTCAACACCTTTATGTCAAAATCTATTCAATGAATATCAAAAATATTTTATGGAATATATATATATATATTATATATTACATTAATATTTCTCACTTGTTTTATGTAGATAAATTTATTATGGTAAAACATATTTTGACTATAAAAATAGTAATATTTTCTTTTATATTCAATTGGTTTTCATATTCACTTCAAATTAATTAATAACCTATGAATTAATATTATATTTTACAAAATAATACATTTTCATATATTAGTTATTAATATAAATAAACATCTATTAAATAGATAGATTATAACTTATTATAATTAAATTCTAATAATATATTATAGTTTGCTAAAACTCATTCTTGTGTATAACAAAAACAAACGTGTAATGTCATTGTTCTATGTAATTCAAGCCAAACTCGGTGTTTCGTGTAGAGTAAGATAAAATTTATTTTTCTTATATAGAATGATTGACATGGTGTTTTTTATGATGCAATCAAAATATATCATTTTAATATAAAATATCTATTTTTATTGTTCGGTGAAATGAAATTTATTAAAAATGCTCAATTAATTCAAAAAAATAATTCACAAAATATTATGGTGTAACGCCATATGGGTTAATAAAAACCTAATTTATTTAATAATAATAATATATAATTTTATTATATTATTATTATTATTATAATATTTCTTCATTTTTATTTTATATTTAATTTCATTCAATTTATCTTTATTTTTATTTTAATTTAATTAATATATATTTTTTAAAACATTGCACCTGGTTTGGGTCACACAGGTAGTCAAAATGTATTCCAAACAGAAAATCAATAGTGAGAGCATACTGTCCTTTTGGAACTGACTGTTCAGCCTATGTCCATAGTTGGATTAACTGTGTGTAACCCACATAGTTCATATCTTCACCTACGAGATAGGAAACACAATTTTTTATTAAGGGATACATGATTTTTTACATACAATGCTAGTCTATCTGCCCACCCAAACCATTGATTTCTGCAACTCACTACTCCTAAAACTTTACAATACACCTGAGAAACCTTATGGGACTTTACCCATTTCTAAAAATGACACATCGAATTGTTCCAACTCTAAAAATTGAGTTCCTAATCTCAGTTCAACTAGCAGACCATATAGTTAATGAAAAAAATTCAAATTCCCATGTAAATTTACCTTAAAATAAAACATGAGTCATTACACCTGTCTTTTGATAGTCAAAACACACATTAGTAGTCACAATATCCATTTTTTGATCAAGTTTTTACTAAATCTTTATCACTTCACATCTCGGTTTCAAATTTCTCCCTAATCCATCACTATATTCATCCCTAATCTATGTTCCATTTATTTCATTTGAGCTTCTACATCATCATATTTCGATAAGAATTTTGAGGCATATTATTTAAATACATGAAATATTACGTTCATCAATCATAATTTTAGATATCATGTTCGTTGATTTTTATCCCTGTAGTTAATATTTTTCTTGTAAATTTTTTAATTTTTTTAAAAAAAAATCTTGTATTTTGTAGTTATAGATTGAATCCATATAATTTATTTATACATAAATCTTTTTCAATTACAAATTACTATTTTTGTAATTTTTTAGAGTATAATTTTTTATTGTTTTATAATTTGATTGTGATTCTAATTTTTTTAATTATAAATTTTTAGCATTATAATTTTTTTTTCATTATAATATGATTGTAGTCAATATTGTAGATATTTACATAGTGAAGGATGTATTTTTTGGGATTGTGTCAGTTTGTTTATATTATGGATTAGTATATCATATTCATATTTTAGATCATTTTTCATAAGTTATTTGAATTATGGAAACCCATCTTATGTAGGTGCATCTAAAAATTTTATATTATGGTTAAAGATATTATTATATTAATTTATATTATTTTATATATATTATGATATTACAATAAAATATTTTATATATTGATGCTTCTTTATTCATTGATAATTAATTAATTAATAACTACTCATGGATTTAAAATGTTTCAAAATATATAACTAATTTTTTTTTCAATAATGAGTACATTATTTAGAAAATGAATTAAATTGTAATATTAAATGTTTACACTTAAAAAACATTATTTATTTGATTATTTTTTAATATATCTCACTGTAATTTTTGTTTTTAAAGATATATTAGTATGATTAAATCATGATATTTTTGAATAAAATTGTTTTCTAAAATTTATATATATATGTTTTAGGTGGTTTATAATATTATTTATTATTTAATGGGCATGAAAAGTATTTGATTATACATTTTTTGAATATTTTTGGAATATTTTTGGAATATTTTTTGGATATCCTATAGATTATATTTACTCGCATCTAATTTGTATAACATAGTGTGCAAAAAAATGTTATATTTCACTGTACTAGTAGAGGAATAGATTCATTATTCAATTTTAATTGACCATTTTTTTAGTCTGGTAGAGTTGTTAAGGTGTTGATGTAAAACAGGGGATGTTTCATGTTTAGTTTTATTTGATACATTGATTATTATTATTTCATAATTTTTTATATTAGTTCTAGGAGTGATTTATTATGTTGTTTTTAATTTTAAATTTTTTTCCAATTGAAAATTTTACATTTCATATTGATAAGAAATTTATTTTAGTATAAGTAAATACCCATGGGTTTTTATATTGTAATTTTTATTATAATTTTTTTGAGTAAATTATTATTAGTAAATGGTTAACTGAATGTTTTTATTATATGATCAAATGTTCGGAATTAATCAGTTTATATATATGCTAAAATGATTATATGTTCCAATATATTCACATTTTATAATGTGATATTGATTAATTAATGGATTTTAATTAGAAATCTATTTGAAGAACCAGTGACAAGTATGAAAAATTAATTATTGATTTCTTAGAATTCACAAGATGAAATCATGAAAAAAATTATTTCTAATCCACATGCATTGTGTTTGGATGTAATTAAGTTATGTTATAGATAAATCAAAGACAATATTATTTTATATGGTTTAAATCATATTTATATATTCATGATCAAATATAATTAAAAAATAAAAAATTCAATATATAATTTTTTTGAAGACATTCATCATGATGGATTGGATTGTATAGATGCATTTATTCAAGATTTAGGTATTGAACCCATTAAAAACAACTATTGTTGAGAAATTTTATGTGGATACTGAGAAACCACAATTATTGAGGTGCACAAAATTTACAGAATTATCATTAGCACTATTATTTGTATGCATGAATTAATGAAGTTGGTGAAGTGATAAAAGATTCATTAAATTTCTTAAAATTTTTAAAGCCCATCTTCTAGATAGAAATGAGGTTCTATAATCTAATTATTATAAAAAGAAAAAATTATAACCATTGAGGCTGGAATATAAAAGTATACATTATTTTGAAAATTATTGACTTCTACATGGGAAGAAATATGAAATTTTTTCCTAATTTATTAAATTTGGTACATCACAATATAAATATTATAAATTTTTTATTATTATTCATTCTCAAAAGTTGATTCAAAACCCCATTCTAAATTCTTTTTTATTCTCCAATAATAACTCATTTTAGTAATTTATTTCAATATTCAAATGATAAAAAGAGGAAAAAATGGAATACTAATGATTGAATCTATGATAAAAATTTACAGAACCATATTGATTCCCTAATGTGAATGTGATTTGAAAAAAATTTCAAACAGAGGATGTGATGTAATAAATCTTATAAGGGACCCATTCAAAAATGGAATGAATCGACACCAGATCATTAATATAAAAAATAGTTTCTACCCAATTATTTTGATAGTTTAAAACATTACCCAATATATATTTATTAAAAAATACATGTAATAATTTATTTTATGATTTCTGAACGAAAAAAAGATAGTAAATTAAATTGACATTTAAATATCATCATTGGTTGATGTTTTGAAATTTCTATTTGAGAATGGAGTTGTTGTTTTGATGCATATAATAAATAGTATTTTACTTTTTCATATTATTATATTTTTCATTATGAATTATTTTATTGTATATTGGAAATTATTTAGATATAGTGTTAGAAGACAAAATGTTTTTCAAATTTGTGAATAAGAGACTTTTTTTATTAATTAAAAAATGGGTTAAATATAGTGTATACGTGACATCAATTATTTCCATTGATCATCAATATAGGGGATTGAAATAGATAATTACCTATTTATAAGAAAATAATATCACCAAAAAATCATTAGCTAAATATTAGTACAATAAGGTGAAAACCCATGATTTCACAATTATAATGATAGGATGTTTTGGTCAGGACACAAATAAATGGATAAAAAATTCCAAAAATATTGTAGACACAATAATATATATTTTTTATAGAGAGAATATAAACCTAAAATTATGTTAGTTTGGGAAATATATGCAGCCGTTTTGTTGTGAAATTTATAAACTATTAAAGGAAATAAAAATGATTGATTACATGAAATATTTGGGTTTATATTCGTGCAAATACAATTGAAGTAAGATGTTACTATAAAACGATATATAATATATTTACCTCAATATTTTCACATAATATGTAATGTTGAAAAGATGAATTTTTATCAATATCATCATGGTATTAATGTACCGAGTAGGTATTATTTAAATGTAAAAAATATAGACATTGAATGATTCGAAATTAATAGGTATGAAATCTCATTAAATTAATGTAATGATTCCAAAACTACAATAATTAACCACAAATTTTATATTTTCTATACATACTAGAAATTAAATCATTATGTTATATTTGTTTTCAAAACCCATTTGTAGTAATGTCGTGGATCCAAAAAGTTTTGATGTATAAGGGGATGATGCTGACCTCATACATTATAAAATATAAATTTACTTTCCACCTTTTATTAAAATATGGACCATCTGGTGATTTATATGGTTTGAGAGAAAATAATATGTGGTCCTATTTTTTTTTATTTTGGATATATATTTTTGAATGAAATATGATGATTTTTAAGGGATATATTAAAAATACACATTAACTAGAGAACACTATTGTTCAAAACAATATATTTGATGTGGTGATTCAATTCATCAATGATTATTTAAATGATGTGTTGCATGTTAGGATCCCTATATCCCGATATTTAATTTTTTTAGTGATGTTATAGTGATTCTATTATTAAATGTAAATTTAATTCATTTTGATGAAGAAATTAATGAAAATTTAAAAATTTTGAACAATATTGATGGTGTTCAAATATATATATCATCGTATATATTATTTCATAATGGAATGATATCTAAAAATTAATTAAAGGTGGTTGATGAGTAAACATAATAATAAATTTGATTCATAGTTTAAGGATACATTTAACACAAATTTATTTATATTAGAATCATAGAAATGATTATCAAGGGAACTATGTGTTAATGCGATCACACTATTTAGTTTCCATATAAATTGTTATAAACAAAACATAAAAATTCATGAGGAAAAGAGTATCATCCAAAATATTTGAGTAATAGACATCACTAAAGTAGTAAATTTTTCAATTGTGAAAGATAAAAACATGTTTTTTTAATCAAAACCATATTTTGGAGAGGTTTAAAATATATGTGAAATTTATTATATTGAATTTTAATTAGTAGTGTTTTATGTAACTAGGTTGATAGTAATATTTCTGTGAAATAATATGATTTTTTTATTCACTCGTTAATATAAATTTATTTTGTTACAAATAAGAAATAATTATCTTATTTCCTTGATTTCATAGGCTCTTTGGAGAATCATATCCCTCTCTTCGAGTTTTCCTATAATAATAGTTTTTAGGTGACTATTCAAATGGATCTTTTTAAGGCCATATATAGTTGGCCATATTGTTCACCCTCTTGCTGGCGTGACGTAGTTGCGGCCTCCCAACTAGGTCCTCTCCTCATTCCAGATAAGTCAGAGCTAGTTCAGCTAATCTAGAAGCATATGAATACTATTTAGTCTGGACTAAAATATTATGTTCATCACTATCGACAACCACTAGACATCAGGGTTTGTGATATTGTTTTTCTTTGGGAATCATCCATTCTAGGGAATAGAGTGTTATATAAGAAAGGTATATTTTCTCTATGTCATTTAGGGATGTTTGAGATTCTAAAGATAGTCATGATGGTATCCTATCGGTTACTATTACCTTCAAGGTATCATTTAATGCACTAAATCATCAATGTTTCATAGTATCTCCAATACCATATCGACCCGTCTAATTCCATTGATCCTAATAAATTTGATTTATATGTTGATACTACCCTTTAGGAGTATCCATTAGGAATCATTGACCTAATCACAATGGCTATCCAAGTCTTTTATTTCCCTCTAGTACAGATTTTATGGAAACATGGCCATGTACATGACGAGACTTAAGAGTGGGAGTGGTGTTGTGCGTGCGTAGCGTCTAGAGTTATTCTTAGATAGGGTTTCGCCACCATTATAAGGTGAAAAATATAATGAGTTATTTTAAGGTGAGAGAGTGTGGGAATCTAGTTTTTCACTCAGATATAGATCATTTTATTTTTTGTCTAATTCAATATTTTGGACCTAATATCAATCCCTAATGAGTCATAAAATGTCTCAATGGTATTAGGAGCTCATTCTGAGCCCATAACCCATCTTTTTAGGAGAACTAGGTATGCCATTAAGTTTTTAGTAAACACTGTGGAGTGGAAACATTGTTAGAAAAAATAGTGCAGGTGCCATGTTTTTGTTGATAAAGTCTTACAACACAGTGGATACATGGTTTTAATAATTGTGGGACCACACCATGCAAAAACTAATTTTTGGGTAATTTTAATTTCATACCCTTAATGATCTAATTTATCTATACATTCTTCCCTAATTATATCCCCTATTAGATTAACATCTATGTCTCACATTTTTTATATTTTTGATAGACTAACCAAGGTATCAAGAGATCTCCATCATTGAGGATCCATTCAAGTTTATGTTCATCACGTTGGATGCAAAACATTTTGTACTCAAAAAAATTAGTTTTTATTCATCTCTATTTCTCTCGACCTAATTGTCGAGGTGTAATCATCTGACCATTTTGTCAAATCAACTTAGTTTCAATTTGAATTACTATCTAATACTAGATGAGAAGAGTCATACATACCTAAGGTTGTTGGTTTTTAACTCATCACCCTGGCTCATTGATTTTGGATATAACAAGTGTGGTCCTATGATTACATCAGTTGTTATTAATTATATATATTTATTCTATGATTATAATTAGTAGAAAAACTATTTTAGGCTCCTTCTAAATATGTGATTCATTGTTGGTGGTTAAACCCAAAAATACATCCATCTAATTTAGGTTGTTTTTCAATAATTTTTGTTTTAGTGTTTTTACTTGTTCGAGCCATCATTCAGGTGTGCCTTCGCTTGAACATTCAAAAGGTAATCATTTCTACATTAAATTGGTTGATTTAAAGTTTGAACTATATAATGGTAAGTAAAATGTATGCTCACTAGTTTACCTGCCTAATTTATGGGATTCAATTATATCATTTCATTTGAAATGGGAATTAGTTTGTATACTAAGTATATTTCTTGGCCATTTAAAATGTAATTGGATAATAGGTTGCATGTCTATAGAACCCATTACCATGTTAAGGGATGATAGAGTAGTGATCCTTGATGCATGAATATACCTTAAATGGATTAAATGAATGGTTTCATTCTACATGGCCTTATCACACTAATAAAGGTAAATGATTGAACCATATAGACATATTGATTATTTATGACGTGAATAAATGGTTTCTTGCTCAATTAGCCTTGAAACACTAATGGAAGGTAATGGATTGAACCAAATGGATTTATTTATTTATTATGACTCCATTAAATGCTTTCATACTCAATTACTGTTGTCAAGAAAATGAAATGTAATGGATTTATCCTAATGAATTATATATTACTACATTATCTAAAATAGGAGTTGCCTCCCTCGATCTCACATTGGATTCTAGAGGGAATGCCTTCAGTAATTGAGGACCCCATTATGATTTAAAGTATACATATTTCTTAGGTTGAGACTCACCTAAAACAAGATCCTTGTCTAACTATGGATACCTGATATTACACCATATGATCCATCATGTATTACTATATGATTCCTTAGATACACTCCTTAGATCCATCATTCACAAGTGGGTACCATGGTTATTTCCCATCAGGACTAGTCATTTCTTATCCCCATATTACATTGGAAAAACTCCTTGGACTCAGTAGGAATCTCATTGAGGAATTCCATGGACTGTGATCCTTGGACTACACTCTTACCCTTATCCAATAAATAGTCATTACTAAGTTAGTGACCCTTAAGGTCTAGGTTTGATTAGTTGTTACCTTGGAACATCATTAATTAATATCATTTCAGGTTTTCTTGTTACCATATAGAACATTCACTATTGTTAACACGTGACATATTTATGACTTGGTAAAAATAAAATACTGAATTGGTTTCATGTTCAAAGACCATATGAGGGTTAAATTGGTATTTTTTTTATTTAGTTTCATTGTACTTCATTGCTTTATATATGAATGAATGCTCACTGTTCTATTTCCATTGCACAGTCTGGATGTTATCGACACCATTAGTGGTGTCACACTATGATTTATCTCACAACTTCTCCATGTACCATTTTTTACTCGAGCATATTACATGAATTTAGTGGTTGATCAAGGGAAGCATATCAATTCAAATGCATGATTTATTACTATTTTGGAAGGATCATGATAACAGATGACTGAGCCAAAGCATAGTATTATTTACATGGTATTAATATTTCATTAATAATTTTGTGGAACATTATATGACTACTCTCTTGTATCAATGTTTTATAGATTATAGTGAAATGACATATCATTGGTAGTTATTTCCATAAATTAATCTATTTTTATCCATCCCTATTTCTATTGTGACTTTTGGTTACATAAATTTCATCTTTAATTTACCTCTTTTTATAATTATCCATTGTGTTACACACTAGGAATGATAAAATAGTATCCCCAAAAAGACACCATAGACCATCACTACAAGTTCAATGCCCCTGGAGTTTGGGGAGATGCGCTTGCGGCCATGGGGCCCACCATGATAGGAGATCCTATTAAGTGATATATTGGTCCAGGATGTCAAAATGTTGTATTACAATCATGTTTTCTTATACCATTACTATTTTGATATAATATTTAGCAGATTAAGAATACATTGGAATTGGTCATAAACTGTTCTTGGGTGTCACAAACCCTATTTCAGGGTAAAATCCATGTTACTCAAAAGAGAATAATTATCCAATTTTTTCAATTATAGTTGAAATTATTTCACAAATGGGTGACACACAAGAAGATTGGGGTTGTTAATTATTATTTTGATTGATATTCTAATTTATCCATGGCCTGAATATATATGGGAATGGGGAATTTTACCAGCATCATATAGGTGCCTATAATTCACATGACATTCATAATTACATGACATATATGTAAATTTCACTCCTTTTCACTGTTTGTTATTCCTATGATTGATACGGGATCAATTCCCTATTTATATATTTATTGTACTGCAATGGTATGTGATTGTGTGGTTTTCTGGTTCAATTCAAATGGTGTTATAGAACCTCATGTGTTGGAATGAGTAATTTAATGGATCAATCTTTTAATTTGAAATTACAATTGATGTTGATTTCAGTTATAAGGAGTATATGACCAGATTCACTAGGACTAATAGTCCATTTTGAAGTGAAATTGATAAAAGTTGTATGAAAATTTAATTATTACTGTAATTTGGTTTCTTGTCCCTATCCCACCTTTTCATGTTTATTAAATGTAAAGGTGAAAACTGGGTAATTAAATTTTAATGAACTATAACTTATACTTGGGAACTAATATGTTCCCAGACATCAAAGAGATTATTTTGTTTAGTATACCTTCGGTACTGAGTAATTCCTTGTTTTGCTTCCATATGTTTCATTATCTATCTACATTGATATTGTTCTGAGGTGTGTTCCAAACATTTGTAGACATATTTTTCCATGACATACTCATATAAAATGAAAAGAGGGTGGTGATGACCATACTATAGATGTGGTAGGCCTTATGCCACCAGTCCTTTTGTGTGGAGTTCCACATGAAGAACCACCTAGTATACCTGCTTTGAGAACTAATTCCTATATCTCTGATAGTTTTCTCAGTCTGATTTTGTCTATGTACGGTGCTCCACAAGATACGTCGACAATTTTTGACTGACTCGTGAGTTCCAGTAGTAGCATCCTCTTACTTTTTCTAGGGAAAGTGGTCTGCAGGCAGTAGAGTCTTGGATGGACACCAACCAATCTATCATTGATCATCTAGAAATTATTCTAGAATAGAGGATTAACCATGACACATACATGATTCAAGATTCATCCAATAATTTATAGGATGTTATTACCAAGGATTTTCACCATTAGGTCATAGTATTGGTTGATTTCAAGACTACATATATGATCATTTCGTTCCTTAGACACTAAGAGTGGATAGATCTAGAGACTTGACGCATCTAGAGATTGTATATATGTATTTTAAGGAGTATTCAGTGCATTTAATGGAGTTTCAATGTTTTCCACTATATCTAGATGGTGATGAGATTTTGTGTGTAAGACACTTCAAGGATGGGATTTTGAATGCCATCCATACATAGGTTAATGTCTTTCACCTTTCTTCATTTTAGGATTTTTATAATCGAGATATTATCAATGAGTGAAGCCTGATGGGTGAAAATAGCACAAAGCATAGAGGATAAGTGCCATAGTTGGCCAGTTGTTCCTCCAGTAGTGGAAATCATACCATCGAGGTTTCTCGTTAGGGAATCGATAACCAGAGAACCCATTTTGATAAATCCATAATGTGTAATAAGTGTGGTCAAAGGGGGAATCTAAAGCCTCATTGTGATAGAGACCCAATGTAGTGTCAGAATTTAGATCATATGGGTAATCCTCAGAGATTCTACATGACCTTTCCACTAGATTTAAGTAGAAAATGGTCTTCCCTAGATACACTGTTTGGAGTGGGTTCTTTTGTGCCGCGTCTGGTGGGGAGTTGGAATTGCACCGACAAAACAGGTTGAGTGGGAGGTTGTGGCTGTGGTACCAAGCCCACTGATCACTAGTAGAAAAACTGATTATTTATGATAATGGTAGTCTATATGTTGCACATAGATGTATATCATGGAAGGTTTACACACAATAGGTGGTAGCTAAGGATTAGGCTGTTGGAACTTCTAGAATAAGATGTATTATTATTATATAATCTATTATAGTATCAAATTTATTTGATTGAGATGCTTCAAACACTTTTATCAATGTGTCTAGCTTGAAATATACTAGACTATATATATAGTATTAATGTGGCTTTATGACCCTAGATACGTCATTAAGAGTGTGGTCAGAGGCTATACGATAATGTAGTTATTTCATTCATGAGGTAGAAAAATTCCATTTCTTATGGAACCTCTTTGATCTCAAAATGATGGGATATGATTTAATGCTTAGGATTGAATGGTTGTTCTAGTATCATGATTTTGTATATTTATATCACCTTAGGGTATCATTTACATCACTAGAGGGTAGTATTTATCTACATATGGGTGATTGGGATGTCCAGGCTAATTGAGCGGGAACAGAGCATCATGGGATTTGTGGAGTGACTACCATGATTGAAAATATATTCATAGAGGATCAAGGAATATTCCAGGATAAATTTCCTCTTGTAGTAGATTATTCCATGTATTTTTTCCTCGTGACTTTTATAACATATATTTTTAGAAGGAGGTTGAGATTACAATTAATCTTGTTTAGGGAGAAACTCTAATGTTCATCTGTTCATATAGGATAGAGCATACTGATCTACAAGAACTAAAGAGTCAGCTATAGGATATATAGGAAAAATGTTTTATTCAACACAATACATCATCTTGGGGTTTTATCAAGATTTCTTTAAAGAAGGCAGATAGAACCATTCATGTATGGATGGATTGAAAAAGGTTGAACTAGATTACGCTGAAGAACCAGTATCCAATACCTTGAATAGATTATCTCTTAGACCAACTCCAAGGAGCTAGGGTCTCCTCTATGATCGAAATGAGGTAGGGATATATCAATTTCCAATTAAGTACATCATAAATACCTCATAAAAAATTCCTTAGTATGTATGATCTTTATGAGTAACTTTTTATTTTGTTAACACTTATGAACACACCCTCGTTTTTCATGTATCTAATGAATATGTTTTTCTATAGCAATCTAGATTAATTTTTTGTGGTCTTTGTAAAAGAAATATTGGTGTATTCTCATTCTCATAGTGACCATTCTAAACACCATGAGATCAGTTTTATTACTCTGAGAGAGCATTAGATTTATTGTTATCTTACTAAGTACTACTTATGGATCGAAAAAGTTCACGTCAGGGGTCATAACATATCAGAATCCAAAGTGTCTATTGTCATAGAGAAGTTTGGTGCTATAGTATCCTAGGAGTATCAAAAAATGTATTTGATATAAAAACATTCTTGGGGTAGTCAAGATATTATAGATATTTCATACATGAATTTTCCCACTTTTCTTCACCTTTTACTAGACATACAAAGAAGTGTGTTATGTTTTTGAGGTTAGAAGCTTGTGAGAAATCCTTTCAATAGATGAAATATAGGATTATTTCAACAAACCTTCTGCCTCTTCCAGAGCCAGCACGTGGTTATATTATATTTTTTTGATGCATTAGGCATAAGACTTGAAGTAGTGATGTTGCAGGAGGATAGAGTCGCTCTGTATAGGTCTCAATGGTTGAGGCCAAATTAGAGTAATTACCTAACACAAGGCCTTGAACATAAAGTAGTTTCAATTTAATATGTTGTTGGAGACACTATAATTTGGTTTCATTATTTTGGTGTACATATACCACAAGAGCGTCATATTTATCTTTTCACAACATAGATTGAATTTTAGGAAGTGAAGATGGGTCTAATATATTTAGTTGTTTAATTTTGATCACGCTTATATTCCAAGATAGGGAAATGCAGTTTTAGAAGCACTGAGTCAGAAAACACATGAAAATGATGTACTAAATATATAGAGACGAATGGAAATTAACGACACTATTATCTATGATGCATATAGAGTTTCATTATGGTCACTATCAGTCTTACCAATCTTATTAACAGTTACCTATTCATTCCTTGAGAAGGTGAAGGGTCGATAATTTTAAGATCCTGAGGGTTTTTTTCCCCAAGATATTATATCAAGAGATAACCCACCTATGGATTGGTATATGTTTATAGATGTCATCCTATATATTCATGGGAATGTTTAGGTTCCTGAAAATATGAGAGAGAGTTTTATGCAAGTTTCCCATGCTTCTCAGTGGGAAGTTCATCTTGGAATATTTAAAATGTATCAAAATATGTGACACTAGTATTGGTGATCATGGATGAAATTTCATATATCAAACATCATCACTAGATGTCCCATATGTCATTAGGTTAATGTGGAGAACTAAGAAAACTGAGCCCTATTACATCCACTTCTTATCCAAGAACGGAAATGTGATGATATTGTTATGGATTTTTTAGGTGGATTACCTAGTTTCCTGAGGGGTACCAATGTTGTATGGGTAGTTTTTGACAAACTATTGAAATAAATGATCTTTATTACTATTTATGTGGCATTTTTAGTTTAGGATCTTGGAATAATGTATTTATGTAAGATCATACAACTACATGGTGGACCATATATAATCATTTTAGGGAGGGACACTCATTTTACATCATAGTTCTAGAAGGGGTTTTAGGGATCTATTGGTACATAGGTGATTCTAACTATATAATTCCACCCTCATACTAATGTACAGTCAGAACGGGTGATAAAAGTTCTAGGTGACATGCCCCGATCATGTGTCCTTGACATTAACAGTTCTTCGGAGAATGATATCCCTCACATCAACTTTTCCTATACTATCATATTCTAGTATAATATTAAGATGTCTCCTTTAGGACATTTATGTTGGGATGTTTCATTCACCCTATGCTAGAAAGATATATTTGAGGCATCCCTACTAGTTCCTTATATCATTCATGAGACTTTGGAGAAATTTCAGCTGATCAAAAAGCACCTGACAACTACTCTATCTTGATATAAATCTTATTTTCATCATCATCAATGAACTCTAGATATTGAGGATGGGGATAAAGTATTCATTCACATACCACTCAGTCTAAGGAATACACTATTATATAAGAATGGAATGTTTTCACCAAGTTCTATAGATACATTTGAGATTCTATAGAGATTTGGGCATGTAGCTTATTAGTTTCAATTGCCTAAAAGGTATCATGCAATGAACAACTCCATCATTGTATCACTACTTCACAAATACCATTCTGACCCATCTCATACCATTAATCCCAATGAATATGAGTTAAATTATGATTTTACATTCGAGGAGTACCTAGTACACACAATTGACCGGAGTATGAAGTCTCTATGTGGTCGTTATGTCCCTCTAGTATGGGTGTCATGAAAGCACAACCATGTACAAAATGAGACACGGAAGAGAGAGGCCGCCATATGTTCCTAGTGGCCATATTTTTTCAAAGAAATTGTTTTACCACCCATGTTTGGTGAACTTTGGGAATAGTTCTTTTAAGTGGGGAATACTATAAGAACATTGTTTTTACTCAAGTAAGGATCCATTAAATTTCTGTCAAATATTTTTTTTCAATCTAATTCCAATCCATAATTAGTTTGAAAATATATAAATGATGTCTAGTGTGTTTACTAATACCGTAATCCATAGTTTTTGATTAACTAGGCTTGTCCCATATATTTTAATAAACCATTCGGAGAGGACGCAAGGTTTGATCAAACTGTATGGGTTACAGATTTTTGGACATGGCATTACCGCATGGTTGACACATGGATTCTCTTACTATGTGGAATAATTGTGTGAGTTAAAATTTCTCCCTAAGTAAATATGCATGGTTTTTTTCACAATTTGGAAAACCATATGGCCAATCCATGAACATTCCAATTTGTTGGGTAATTTATCATTTCTACCCTTAACGGACTAATTAAGCCCTTCTATTATCCATAATCTGATCCGTAGTTGGATTGCCCTCCATTTATCTCATTTTGAATATTTTTAAGGCCTAACCTAGGGATCAGTAGACCACCTTCATCTGGGATCCATTCAAGTTTTGGTTAATCACATTGGATGTTCAACGGTGTGTAATCTTTCCCTTTTCTGAATTCATTGTCTCTCTTTCTCTCATCCTAGTTATTGATGTGTAGTAGTTATTACTCTTTTCTCATATCTACATTTTTCTAAGATAAATTTACGGCTAATTATAGATTCGTAGATTTTTAGGATACTATGTTGGGTGGTCTATAACTCACCCCTTAGGTTTGTTGATTTTTGAAATTACATGTGGGGATAATCGATTTCAATAGGTGTTGTTTATTGAATTTATATGGTATGCTTATAATCATTATAACTGTATGGTTATGTTGCTTCTAAATAAGTGATTAGTTTTTAGGGGTGACACCCAAAAATCCATCCATCTCATGTAGATAGATTATCCAGAATTTTCATTTTAGTGTTTTGACATGTTCTAGTCAGCCTTCAAGTGTGCTATTGATTGATATTTCAGAGGGTATGATTTTCAATTTTAAATGGATTGATTTAAATTGTGAATTTAATAATGTATTGTACCATTTATTCTCCCTAATTGAAATTCCTAAGATAAGAGATCGATTTTTATAATTAAATGAGAAATAAAAATTGGAAATTATAATAAGTATATGAATTCACCTTTTGAAATGAAAGTGAATAAATAATTTCATGTCAATGGAACCCCTTACAAGTTAATGAATGGTTGAAGAGTGAACCTTGATTTGAGAAAATGAATTAAATGGATTAAATGAATGGTTTCATGCAACTTGTCATTGTCAACATAATGAAAGTAAACACATGATCCAAATTGACTTATTGATTAATTATGACATTATTAAATGATTTCATGACCAATTAGCCTTGTAACAATTATGAAAGGTATTGGACTAAACTAAATGGAATTATTGATTAATTATGACATGATTAAATCTTTTCACGCTTAATTAGTCTTGTCAAATAAATGAAATGAAATGGTTTGAACCATACAAATTATAGTGACTTCATTATTTAAAATAGGACATTCTTGAATCAAGCATGCCTTGGATTCTGGAAGGAATGCATTAAGCACTCAAGGACCCTATTCTGAATTTAACAATACAACATTCTAATGTTGAGACACAACTAGAACATGATATTTGTGTTACTATGGTTTCCTTTTATGATACTATAGGATCCCTCATTGAGAATGACAAGATGCCTTCAATACACTCCATGTATCCTACACTAACAAGAATGTCCCATGTGTAATTCCCATTAAGACCAGTCATTATATAACCCCATTTTATATTGGATGAACTACATAGACTTGGTAGGAGTCTTATTGTGGAATTCCCTGGACTATTCTCCTTGTATTACACTCTTAACATTATCTAGGATACAACAATTACTGAGTTGGAGTACCTTGAGTTCTACGCATCCTATTTTTTTACCTTGGAACTTCATTATTTAATATCATTGTTGGATTCCTTGTCATACCTTAGAACCTTCACTATTGTTAACATATGACTTCTTTATGAACATGTAAAAATAAAATATTAAACAAGTTATATGTTTAGACATCATTCAAGGGCTAAAGAATGTAAATTGGAATTTAGGTATATTGTACTACTTTAATATATATATATGTAAGAATTCCAATTATTGTATTTCAACTACACAGGATGGATGTTATAGTAACCGTTGGTGGTAGCCCACTAAGATTTATCTCAGACCTTCTTTGAGAATCATTTGGAAACCAAAAAGGATTATATTAATGTAGATATTGAGAAAAAGAGACATACATCATTGAACACTTAATAGCATACTATTTAGTGTGGATCTTGATAGAATAAGACAAATCCGGAGCATGAGATGTTTCAGATATTTCATTATTTTATTTTATACTTTTGTGGAACATGTTAAGCTATGGTATTTTATTCATATTTTCTTATTTCAAGTTACATGGAAAATCATCATTTTTTATTTTATTGAATTAAATTATTATTATCCATCTATATTTCTATTATGCCTTCTATTTACATATATTTCTTCTATTATTTAACTCTATTATTAATTTTCTGTTGTGGTTCACTATGGTAATGAGAAAATAGTACCCCCATAGACACACCCAAGGCCCTCACTTATAGATGGTAGCCTCTGGAATTTTGGGAATATCCACTTGAGGCTATGTGGCCTATCAGACACAGGTACCCATTATGTTGCATATGGTTCTAGGATGTAGTGGATTAGTGGTCTATAACATATAATTGGAAGATAATTAAACAACTTGATGTAGTTGATGATGACTTTATTGACTTATGTGATGTTTCCTGGTCTATTACATTATTTTTAAATTAAGAAATTAAGTATAATGTTGTAATGGGTCATGCTATACGATTTTATCATGTTGAAGGTATATGGGAAGAAACTAAGTAACCATCATAATAAATTAGGTAAATAACCATATTTATTTTTTTATGATATATACACTCTTAAAAACTGTATTTTTAAAAAAATGGATATTTAAATCTATATATATTCCTTATGTATTTTATTAGGATTAATGTTATATTATCATATTGTAATAAAAATACTTTTTTAATAAAGATGCATGACATCATAATATATTTCCTAAAATTTACATATATAGGAATTTTTTATAACTATTTTATCAAATTCTATAAATTTTGACTACAAATATAATATTTGGAATTTAAGTTTATATTTATTAGTTATGGTTCCATTTTTTTGGTTTATAATATTAACATAAAAATTTATTTCATTGAGCATATACTTGTAATGAAACTATTTTTTAATGTACTTATTTTTAAATTCATTGTTCTTATATATCTACTATTCACAAACCTTATTATTTATTATAACAGATATAATTTTATTTTTATTATTAAAAATAAATTTTTAATACTTATAAAAATAATTTATCTCAATTATTATATAGGTCCCAAAAATATCATTATATTAATATATGTAATTAATAAAAGTAGAGGTAAATAGACATTTCCCATGGTTATTGTATTTTTTTATATTAATATTTTTTCAAAAATAAATTTATTTAATAATAGTAAACTATTTTAGAAAAATTTCTTTTGTTACAAATAGCGAGCCTCCATTGGTAGAGACTTATTATTCTATAGATATGATGATTCCTAGAACTGGATGACATGGGATTACAGGAATGCGAAATGTCTCTCATTCTCATGTGCAGAAGATGGTAAATATTGGCATTGATGAGGATTATAAACTAGGTATTCAAAATGAAAGAAATTTTAGGAGTTATTTATTCATGGAATGACATATTGTGATTAATATTAAATATTCTTAAAGTATTTCCAATGATTGGATGATGAAATATAATCTTTAGGATCCTATTTTAGTACAATATATCTATCGATTTATTTTTTTTTCAAAAAAAGAAATATTATATATTTCACACGAATAATATTTAATATAATTAATTACATACATCGTATAAAATTGAAAAAATATGATGATATTTTAAATTTTTGTATAAATTTTCTTTCTGTAATACGAATGATATATTTTAGAACGAAAATATACAAATTTTTTTAATAGTTACAGAATAAAACCCCTGGGATCATGTATGTGTCTCAGATATAGATACATGGGTTTATTTTTTTCATAATATTAATTGATGATGCTTTTATGATAAATTTATTGTTATATAAAAATTTAATATTTTAATTGATTTGGTTGTTAACTGATGAATAATTCATTAATATTTATGTAGCAGAACACTAGGATATCTTAACAGGAGTTCCAATTGATATATGAATACCCACACACATTTTCAGGTGGTGGGTATAATTTTCTAAAGGGGAATAATATTGTCTTTAACTTTTATTAATCAAGTAATATATATTATAAAAGCTTTGATGATGTCTAATTATTTCCTCCATCTCCCCAACTTTCAATAAAAAATTTAAAATATTTCAAATGAAAAAAGGAATAGTATTTTTTAATCCATCTAAAGATGTAACTAACAAAATTTTAAAAAATAATTTTTTTACTTATATTGTAGGTTTTTAAGAAAATTTATATTAAATCATTTTAATATATAATTTAAATATGATCATCAAATGAATGATATGTATAAGGATTTTATCCATTCGGGTGGAATGGAAATTTTTGATACTACTATATATTATCTATAATACCATGACCGAGTGAGAGGATAAAAGGTGGGTGTGTGTATTAGGAATGTTTTTGGATTCACAATTATAATATTAAGTGATCCATAAATTGATTCATTCAATGATGTGGTATATTTCTTAAAACAATCAATGGGTGATCAATTTAAAATATTTATGCACGCTATGCTAGAATATTTGATGATGTAGTAATAACCGGTGTAGCAACCCTACCGAGATAATCAAACTCTTCATTCTGACTCATATATGTAATTTTAGATTTATACTAGATATATCCATGATCATATTATATTTTATCGAATAATATATATTTTTGGGGATTATATACATCATCAAACTATGAATATAGACCAGGTAAGTGTATATAATATGTGTTATTATTTATCAAAGTGCTCTATTTTTATTTCCTATATTTGTGGATACTAGAGTTGGTGATAGTGTGAGTCATTTTTTACTCATATGAGATTTCATTCATTATCACTAAACAAATGGGGTATGTGTATTTTAATTTTAATTTTCATTTATTTACTAAATAATTGGAATCTTTTTCTTGTATTAAAAATATAAAAGATCATCTAAAATAAAAATAAATGCTATAAAAGTAACAATATTCTAATGAAAGAACACATTCTTGTACTTATATGGTTTTATATGGGACATAAATATTATCAAAAATTTGTTCAATGTTAGAGTTCTATTAATAATATTAAATTTCAACTGATATATGTGGGAAATATTATGCATTAAGAACATTTAAAAACACATAATTTATCTTTTCATTTTTGATCAGGTCGATGTACCCATGTTATAACTATTATCCATGTATGTAAATTCAAAATGTAATATATCCTTCCTAAAATAAATAGGATTTATAATAAATTATTAATTATTTATGAAGTTATTTATCTGAATACATATTGTAGATTAAATTATGGAATTACTGTTTGGGGTTTTATAGATAAAGAATACAATTAAATATATGTGATATAACTGACTATTGAAGGTAACGTTAATTTTATATGTGAAAGATTTCCACATAAGAATATTTGGTATTATATTCACTCATTACATTATTGGAAATAATAATAATATAAATATGAGAAAATAATTATTATAACTTCATTAATGTTGAATTTTTTAGTGTACATTATATGTTTCCTGTATTCTGGTCACATGAATATTCAATATATTTATTTTGATCATTACTGAATGAAGTTCTTAATTATTTTTCAAAATTGTTAAGAATGTATGTTTTATTGTAATTTATAAATTCATTTTTCTTTAATTATCGTATTATATTTGTTTGTTAGTATATATTTCAATATAAAGGTCATGTTTAGAGTTTAACAATGTTAACTTGTCAATATAGAATTTATAACAAATTGAATATGTCTAAGTGTAGGTAAATATCATTTATATTGCATAATACTTGTATTTTTATACTTATATATATTAGTTATTTCTATCAAGGTAAGGTTTCATTACTGTAGTCCCATCATCAGAAACAACAAATGGAATGTGTTTATAATGGTTTATGATTCACTTCTAAGATAATCACAATCAAGATATATATTTATTTTCATAAGGTTAATTCTTATAAAAATTAATGCATTTAAATAAAATTTTTATATTTTTCAAAAATATAACATTTATTGTTTTTTAAGTTCTCAATGATGTTTCTACATATTTGGTAAATACATTACCAACTATAAAAATATATTTTCAACCTCTTTTTTGGGGACAAATAATTTTGTTATGAGTTTCATATAATTTCAAATTATTTGATTATTATATGAAAATTGAGTATTTTTATAGTTTTTCATTGTTTCAATTTGTTTTTATTATCTTCTATACCTGAAATTGTGTAATTGGTTTTGGGGGCATGTATTTGTTTCTTTAAAATATACATTCAATATAATTATTTCTAAAACTATTGTGGATAGTTTACTATTTGACTTTCACCATAAATATTTATAAAAACACGATATCTGAAGTCATTTAAATCATTATATGTTGTTTTTATAAAAAAAGTAATGTTCAATGTCTAAAAAATGTATATATGATTTGAAATGTCAATGTCGATTAACTAAAATGAAAATGATTATTTTTTAACAATAGTTTCAAATAATAAATTATGAAATAATTATTTGTAACATTATATGTATCAAAAAAATTTAATAGATGTTAAATGGGTTTAATTATGGTGGTATGTTTTATATGTGACATTTTGAATTGATATATATTTTATGTACATTAATTGGTTGAAAATATGATTCCATGAAGGATTTTCAGAGTTTTCTTATAAAGATGAAATTGTAATTCTTTTTGTTTTATTAAATTTATTATTATTTTTATAAATATAAATGAATAAATGCCTGACATAGATGAAATATGATTTTAGAAAAATTAATTGAAGATGTTGAATGAAATTTTATGAGCATTTAGATTTAATATTTTATGTGTTATATGGTTATAATTGAATTTTTGTTATAGGGATTTCATGTATCGACATATCTGGATGTGAAATCCCCTATCCATATCTACTATACTAGAGGATATTCACTTTTAATGAGGTATCCACAAAAAATAGGAGGAAATACCTCTAAATATCCTACCACCTTCTATCAAACACCAACATCCACCATATATTCAATGAATATAAATTTAACAATAAGTAATTTTGACATATATTAAATAGAAAACAATTAATCAATGGGACTGATAGAATATAAAACACTAGATTATTATGTAAACTAATTCAATATATTCAGTATATAGAAATGAAAAAACTGAAAACAACTAACTCATCCAAGGTAGTTGACATCCTAAGAACTGGTGCTTCATGGTTAGCCGCAACCATTATCTCCAATTTCCTTGCTTTCCTTATCTAATTATAATTTAAGACATTAGGCTCATCAATCCACCGTATAAACATTATTTTATGGATATGTGACAACTAATATTCAAATTTTTAGTGAGTGGTGAGAATAAAATTATCTACCATGGTTCTCGAAACTGGTAGACTGAGACATATAACGAATATATTATCTACATTTATAAAAGATAAAAAATGTATAAAAATTATTTCACCTAATGTCATCAATAATAAAAAAAATATTCATTATATTATTTTATCCAACAACACATATATAACCTTTATCATTCTCACCAAATAACAATGATTACATATATAGAATATCTAAAAATTGAAACTTATCACACATCCCATAATTTATTTTCATCATAGTATTCACACTTGATGAAATATTAATATAATTATATTGGAAATGAAAACATTCTACATAAAAAAATTACTAGAGGGAATACACATCTCCAACTATATCTAATATGATAGAGGAAATATCCTACCTTCAAATAATGAATTGTATATATGCTTGGTAATTATAGGAAATATACATCTATGGGGAAAAATGTTATACTATAATAATGTATGATGTAAACATATCTAGAGCTATAACTATAAATGTAGTCATCCTATGTCCCATATCATTTGGTTTAAGGGGAGATTTTATTTTTATGATCCTCATCTACTGCGACTCTTGTATTTTAGATGGAAGGAATGTTGCGACTGGATTGAATCACCATAAAATGAATTATAATACATGGTATTAGAGAAAAATTATAGATATATACCTATATGGGTGGACTGCTTAAGAATTTATTTCATAATTAGAGGTCTGAATATGTGTTGGTTATAATTTACAAAAATCATACATTTTATTCAATTTATTATTTTACCTCTACCAGTTTTAGGGAACTAGTTCTAATTTTCTCTCCTCTAATTCTTGTTTTATCATGAAAAACGTCCAAATAAGCAGGGGTAAAGAGTATAGTGATTCATAACGCACACTTTTTTAATATGAATGCCTCTTACATGGTTAAAATAAAAAAACCCTTGACCACATGATCATCTAGTAATGAATATATGAGAAACAAAAATTATATGATATCTATGAACTTGTGTACCACAATATTCTCTTGTATGTGAATCACTATCATTATAGGGGTTCATATAGAATCCCCAATGTTTAAAAAATATAACAGTTTTAAAATAATAGTTATTTCAGCAATATAGGTGTAAATTCATTATTTTTAAATTAAAAATAAAGACCTCTTATGATAAATTTTTTTGTGAAAAAATAATAATTTATCAGAAAAGAATATCAATTTTTGTTAAACATATCCTAGAAGGTTAAACATCCAATTTGACACTTTTGAATATTAAATTGAATATTATCAAAGTTAAACACTGATTTGGTACAAGAATCTATGGTCCAAATGCCTTCGTGAAGATAGAATAGAAATATTAAATATATTATTTTAAGAGTGGGAAATTAATTTTATATAATTGAATATCTACAAAATAATATGTCATATGATAAAATTAAGAACAATGTTTTTTAAGATATGAATTTTCAACCTTGGAAGGGGTATGAAATTTGAATGGGTCAATCATTTTGATGCATCTCTCATGATGTAATGTTATTAAAAAAATATGGAAAATATTATTGTATTTTAAATAATTAAATATCTCCAAAATGGTGAGTTATATGGGAAATCTAATACCACTAATAGCTCTGAGATGTAATTTTTACCCTTGGCAGGGTATAACATTTGTAGGTGTTGGATGTTTCAACACCTCACTCTCAAAAATAACCCTTTTATTTTAATTATTTATTGAATCCATTTTTTGAATATTATGTAATTAATATCTCTCAAAATGTGCACTTTATGTAAATTTTAAGACTACTATGGGATGAATAATGAGTTTTTCCCTATGAACGATATAATTTATATGTGAAAAAGGCGTTTGGTGAAATTTAATTTTCATGTTTAATTAATTTTATTAATATAATGATAAATCCAATTTTAATAAAATTTTAGAAAAAATTATTTTTTTGGACTCTTCTTTGACAACATGACTTTTTTCATTGATGACAATGAAAGTATTTCAAACCCACCATTTTAATGCATTTAAAACAGATTAAAAATCAGTAACGCCGTATTAAGTGGACAATATAACTCCGTATTGACTTCAGTGTTGAAGAATATTTTGAAGTCGGTTATTTAAAATGATGAATTTATGAACACTCAGCTTGGGATTTTATTTATAACTGAACAGATCATTCTGGTTTGTCATGAATATAGATGAGTGTGAGTAACCTCATGTGTCAATTTCATGGGTATAGTGATAGGGTCCCTTTTTTCTATTTTGAATCCTGGTGGTGTGCGACTTCCATACAAAAAACAAGAAGAATGTATGTTATTTTGTTTTTTTTGTTTTTTAAAATAAATTTGTGGTATAAATAAATTTGAAAAATAAATAAATAAATTATAATTTAAAACTTTTAAATGATTATTTATTCACTAAAAAATTATCATGTATAATTTAAAACTTTTCGAAGGACAATTGTTGAGTTTTGTGTATATAATTGAATTGAAATATAAAATTATAATGTTTATGAAATTAATATACGTTGAATATAAATGAATACCTTTTCAATTTATGAAGTGATAATTAATTTTCAATGAGTAATTGTATAAAATTTCAAGCGATGTTTATTTACATGTTATCATGGGATATTTTGGTTAATATTATCAATATATAGTTATGATGTTTTATTAAATGATATTTAAGAAAAAATATCAGTGAATATTTTAATGAAATTATCAATTATATTTCCAAAAAAATTAACTAATGATAATGATGACGAATTATCAAGTGATAATTGTAATGAACCGTGAAAGAATAACTACATCATATTATCGAATTTAATATTACACAATATATTAAAAGGTAATTATTATGTAATTATCATGTGATTAAGATTATTGATATTATCATAGGATAATTATTTGTTTTTATCAAAAGATAATTATTAAATTTAGAAAATTAAAACTAAATGATTATTATTATGTTTTATAATTTAAAAGTGATAATTTGGTACTTATTCGGTAAGGAGAAAATATCATTATATGTGATATTTTAATTATTATTTTTAAATTATACAATAAATATAATTGGCATCAAATATGTTTTAAAAATTATAAAATGAAAATTTAATGTATCTATGCATATGAATTTTTTTATCATTTTTTGTTATATTTTATAAGTGTAAGGTGATAATTAATATTTATCAACCCGTGTGATAAATTTAATGATAATTGGTGAATTATTTAAGAGAGAGAAAATAATATCAAATGTGATGTTTTATTTATTTGAAATAGAAATAAATTTTATTATTCTATGAAAAAAATTGACATTCATCAGGAACCGACATTCCAGCACCTCACAGACTTGATATATCAGCCTGATGGCAGCAAAACTACGTGATGTTTTCCAACTGTTAGGTAGGAAGTTAGTTAACCTTTTGGGATTGTTTATAAATTATTTACGTTAATATTATTAGGTGAGGATATATTTAATGGCCATACTAGATAGTGAATTCATGTGGGTATGTGTGTAGCCCAAGGAACTTTGTATTTCACTTGATTATATATGACATGTAGATATTTATTTACATTATTTCAATTAAGTGTAGAATAATTTCTACTTACTCTTGATGATATGATTATTCTTGCATATATATTCTGTCATGCAATGTATACCTTATGGTTTTTTTGGAACTAAGAGAGGTGGATCGTCTATTTGCGTTATTCTTTAGGGGAGGGATGCTCGTGATTGTCGAAGAGGGTCCAATGAATGTGTTAGTCACAAGATGATGCATTGGGGAAGCCATTTAGTGGACCATTGGGATTAGTATTATCATCTGGAATTGGAATGCACATGACTGGTGATAAGGGTCCAATACATGAGGAAGGAAAATGATTATTCCTTGGGGTGAACATGTCTTTAAATTAGGGATACTATTATTCCTTGGAGTATTGTGTAGTGAACTATCATGACTTGTGTTATCCTTCAGAGGAGGCATGTGCATGAATGAAGAAGAGTGTTAAATGAAGAAAAGGGAATATGAAGATTCTTTTTTATGCACTCAATTAATAGGGGAATTATCAGATCTTGGTCCCAACTATGTCTTCTTGACGGTGTGCATCGATGAGTAATGAACACTATTAGCTCCTTCTCCTCAGTAAAAAAACTCCATGATTAAGGAAAGAAGATTAGATATCATTTCCCTTGCACATATAAGAAAACATTTCTTATTTTAGAGCATCGATAATATCACACAGTGACATTGAGAAACATGATTCATTAGCCTAATGGCTAATCATTGATTCATATAACACTGTAGTTATCCATTCTGTCATAGAGCTGATGGAGGTATAGTTGGTGGTTGTGGCAGTTTGGTTACATCAAAAATGCATGTTTTTGGTTTTTATTTTTAATTCACATTTTTTGTTTAATACACTTGTATTTTGATCACTTTTGGTTCAGGATGCATTGGTGGTGTCCCACTGAGTCTTGTAATCACACCCTACATGGGAATTTCATTGCACATGTAGATTTTGTGTCTTGAGATCCAATAAATGGAAAGGGCCCAATAGAAGATGTTTGAGCGATGAAACAAGGAGTTGATTCTGACTAGGATAGGCACTAGGTCACTCTTCAAAATAATAGTTTTCCTACTTATGGTTTTCATTACTGGTTACATGATTTTTCTCACAACTTTGTTAGATGTTACATTGCTTGTTATTGAATTTTAATTTCCACATTTTTTACTCGGATTAATCATATAGTTTTTTGATTATCTGATCCTATGATATTGAATAAGGTCTTTACTCTCCCCATGTTCAACTTGAGTCTATCACTATTAGTCAGAAACCTCTTGCGTACGTGGAGGCACACACGATTCAATGTTTCATTCTTTCTTGTACCGTGTAATTCATGTCGGGACATTATAAAATGGTATATGATGATCATGTTTTTACTAAAATGTTTATAATCTTTGGGTGTCGTTAAAAAATTTTAGACTAGGGCTTGGATGGTTGGGACCCCGGTGGGGGAAAATATGTCAGTGTCTGCCTAGCACTATATAGTGGACATTATTGTGAACATTAAAAGGGAAAAATTTATTTTTTGTTACTATTGATTATATTCACCTAGTGTGACATACATGGTGTTAGTTGTGATTTATGATATTTCACCTATGGTCATTCATATTGACTATCCACGTAGGTTCCCACACCATGTATACACCTATTTGTTCATAGCATAGTAGTTCATTTATTTAATTCCTTAATTTATTCCATTTGTTTGGGACAGTTTGTTTCATTTGATATATCTTTAGTGTAATTAATTAGTTGAACTGAGCATGTTTTTGTGTTAGTATATATATGGTTACTTTGAATAATGTACAGTGATGGAACCATGGGTTAGTTTTGGGAGGGGTATACCTTAGGTTAAGGGTATACTTATAGAAAAACCATGTTTGATGCCATAGACGTAATAGGTGAAACCTTATGTGATCCCATAGACTGATTAATATTTATCTTAACAACTCTGTTTCATATCAAATGTGTATTACATCACGTTATAGAATATTTCACCTCTAAAATATCATACGGGACAACTTAGGAAGCATTCTACAATTCTTATGCAAGGTTGTGTGTGTCTGAATTACCATATGATACGCCGGATAATGAAGTTGATCTTGCTCCAACACTAACTTAGTGATTTAGGATGATTGGTTTCTTAAATATGATGTTTTTTCTAGTTATTTATTACGAAAAGGAGTTGAAAACTACTATAGATTTTTCCAAAAAAATTATCTTCAGAATTCTTTATCCATCTATAGCACTGGAGGCTATCATGATGCAGAATAAGGGGTTGAAATATCTTTTTGAAATATATCTCCTTGTAGAGACTTTGAAGGATTGACATATAAATTTGAGATTGAGATAAGGTTAAGAGTGTATCTTTTTCGATACCCAATATCATATAGTGCCAACTAAGAATAAGGATCTATAGTTTTAGATGGATGATGTGGAGAAGAATCAATTCATATGACTAGATACTTCACTATGGGATTCACCTATGGTTCTCTTATATAGAGGAATTATCATTTGGCTATATGTTGATTACTAAAATCTAAACCATGTGATGGTGAAGAACCCATATCTAATGCCTGGATCAAAGATCTTTTCAATATGCTATGAGGAGATGTTGGTTCAAAAAAATTCACCTTTAATCAGTCTATCACCGGTTACAATTTATAGTGTAGGACTTCCCAAGAATGGAGTATGGACCACATATTGTCATTATGAGTATTTGGTAAATTCATTTAGACTAACGAATGCTCCAACTGTCTACACATCTCTCATGAACTAAATCATTCAACTGTAAATGAATCATTTTTATAGTGACTTTCGGTGATATCCTCATATACTCTCCAACATAATATAAACATTCTAGGAACATATAGATAGACCTTAGTATGCTCCATGCTCAAAAATATTAAACAACGATGTCAAAATTTGACTAATATATTAAAGAGATGAAGTTCCTTGGACACATGGTGTCTAAAATTCATATATCATTAAACCCAGAAAAGGATGAAGAAATAATGTCAAGGAAACATCCCCAAAATGTGTTTAATATTAGGAGAATCCTAGGTTTATTTGGATATGAACAGTGGGTTATTCAAGACGTCTTTCGACAATCATCACCTGTGACAACATTGAGGAATAAGGGAGTAAAGTTCATGTTGTCATTGTATTGTGAAGAGGCCTTTATTGAGATAATGAAAAAAATCTAATTGGTGCTCAAGTAATGACACATCCGTAGCCTCATATTGGTTATGTAGTGTATTGTGATGCATCAAATGTTTTTATGGGAGTAGTATTAATGCAAGGAGAACAGGTAATAGACAATGCGTCTCGTCGGCTAAGACCCGATGAGAAGAATATCCATAAACATGATTTTGAGTTATAAACTATGGTATATGCACTAAAATGTTGTAGACAATATCACATTGGAGATATATTTATTGTTTACACGAATCATAAGATGTTTTATATATATTTACTACGAGGGGTATATATCTATGGATGAGATGAGATATTCCCATGGAAACAGAATTGTTGTATTAGATGCATTTATATACAGGACCTATGATGTCCAAGAACATAGAAAAAAGTATTCAGAGGAGCATTGGTGTCTGATGATCTTATTTGAAATCTGTAGGGTTTATGCATTAAGGAATTGAAGATCTATAATTTTCTCTCTAATTCAGATTACATATCCCTTTTTGAAAAGGATGAGAAATGGTTAGGATTTTGGACCATAGTGTAGTATGATGAGAGAGAGGCTCTCTATATATGACAGGATACCCGGATGCTCAATTGAAATTAATGACATGATCTTGGTTCATTAAATATTTTTTGTTTCAACTTACTCTAGAGAGGAAATGATGAGGGATAATCATACCATTAGGTGGATGGTACATCCTGGTGTGATTAATATAAACCATGACTTTATATGACAGTTCTGGTGGGCCAGGGTGAAGAGGGACATTGTAGGTTTTGTCTCTCAATGCCTCACCTGCCATAGGGTCTAGGATGGGCACCAGAGTACCATAGGGTTGTTACAACCACTCCCAATACCATGTTGATGAGAGAGAATAATAGTATAGACTTTGTGATAGGATTGCAATAGAATCCAATAATTCATGACACTGTTTCAGTGATCATCGATTGGTTGATGTTGTCTTTCCACTTTTTACTGATCATAGAGACTCACTCGGTGGATGAGTTGGAAAATCATTATGTCAAAGAAATATTGTACTTACATGGAGTTCCCTTGATCTTCGTTTCGGAGAGAGATACACAATTCACATCACACCATGGGAAGGGCTTGTAGAAATTTATTGTGAATCCTATATGATTGATCATGTAATTCCATCAACATAACGATGGATAGTAGGGTCATAATATGAATTTTTTAGAAAAGTACAATAATTTTGGGAAATGGGGACACTATAACAGCTGTTGTAGGATGCCAACTGTAGACTACGACCATTGTGGAAGGGCTATCCATCATTGACATATTTGATCAATGGTTTCCCAAAGGAGTTATATAAGGTTAATACAGTCTTTGAATGGAGAAACATATAAGAGGATATAGCCTCCCCTTATGAAAATTACATTGGAAAGTCATTGGAATGATCATGGAGCTATAACTTGTAATATCTATATAATGGATATAACACCAACTAATGATGATTAAGATCTTTCTTCTGTATAAGGTATAGTTTAAAGAATATCCTTTTGATCTGGTTCCATATTTAATACTATTTTTCCATATATGATCGATCCATGTATAGATGTGATTTACCATTAGAGTTATGCTTCCCTAACATATCATTCCATAATTTGTCATGGAAATATGTCATGAGACCATAGTATATTATAGGGTGGTGTTCAGTACTTCTTTTTTTATGAAACTAATAAGGGCCTTGCGGAAATGCTTGGGGTAGTGGTATATCATCTAGGCCCCCATATCACTATTGAGGTATGTATGACATGTTCTATGTGTCACAGTTTCAGATATCTACAACCTACAATGTTTTTATCATATATTTTTGGGATATTAGGTGGGGGATTGATGTATATTGAGTGTAGATTTAGTGTGGAGAATATTTCGACGTGAAAACGCATTGAGAGAAAATATGACACCACTAGTCTAGATTCAGTAGAAAAGTAGGTGGATTTATGAATAGAAAATTGAATGTATGTCTGATCATTGAGCTTAGAGGTATGAGTTCTTCGAGGAATACCTATAGAGATGATTCTCACGGAAAATAAGTTGTTATATGGGGGGAATTTTAAGATATTGTTTTTTAAAATAATCATAAATCACCCTTATGTTAAATTATAATGTGGAAAAAATAATTTAGCATAAAAAAATATTGAGTTTTTTAAAAATAATTTTAGATGGGTAAACAACCCAGTTACAACTCTGGAATATTCTACTGAGTAATTTTAGAGTTAAACACTTTGTTAGTTCATGTTTTTGAGGTTTGTAAATCCCCGACAAAGAAAGAATAAAAATATTGTATATATTATTTTAATCACATAGAATTTAATCAAAATAATTGAATAACTCAAATATATTAGGTCATATGGTAAAATTGAGACCACTATTAGGTCTAAAATACATTTTTTACCCTTGAAGGGGTATAACTAATGAAGGTGTCAGACACTTGGTTGCCTCAATCATGAGATAATGTTATTAACTAATTTTTAATATATAATTTTATATAAAATAATTAAATTTGCATAAAATAATTCATTATATGGGAAATATGAGCCCACTTATAGGTCCGATATGTGTTTTTTAATCTACAAGGGGTATTAAATAAGTAAGAATTAGATATTTGAATTCATATATCTAGAAAATATCACTTTTTTAATTAATTTCATAATTAATTTTTTATTATTAAATAAATAATATCTATTAAATGGTTTTTCGTATGAGAAATAAAAGACCTCTATTGGATTGAGAACCGTGTTTTTACCCTAGGCAGAATATAATTTTTATGGTAATAGGTAGTCAGTGTTATTTATTTTTCATGTTAAATAATAAATTTTTTAATATAATGATAAAAATTATTTTAATAAAACTTTATGTAAAAAATGATTTTAGGTCTATTCTTCTTCAACGAGGCTTCCTTGACTTATTACACAGAAGGATTTCAAACATAAATTTTAATGGGTTTCAATGCGATTAAATAAAGGTAACTCCTTATTAAGTGGAAACTAAAAAATCCATATTGATTTTTAGGTGGAATAATAGTTTAAAATCGAGTATTTAAATTCATGAATTTATGAACAAGTGACTTTGGGATTTCCTTAAAACTAAATATATTGTTGTGGTTTTGGTTAACATGATCACTAGTGAATGACCTCAAGTGTCCCTTTCATCTGTATAGTGATGGATTATATCGTTTTTCCTTCATCATATCTAGTCAGTACATGAATTCCCTATGAGAGATGTAAAGAAGGTGAGCTATTTTTTTATTTGTATAAGTTTATTATTTCATTTAATAAATTTATTTGAAATAAAAATTAAAAGTAAATAAATGAATATGTAATTAATGATGATTTTTCATTACAATTATCCATAATAAATTATTTATAATAAAATAATAATGTATTACATATAACATTTCACTGGATAATTGATAGAGATTGTGTAGATAATAGCATACAATTATCAAATTATAATTTATAAAAAATTAAAATATATTGATTATCAATGAGGAATTTATGATGAGATAAAATATTATAAAATAAAAATTGAATTAAATTATCAAATGTTGGTTAGTTAGAAATTATCATGGTTTATTTTGGTAGATATTATCAAAATGTTGTTATGAAGTTTTATCAAAGTATAATTATGACCAATTATCGATGAATAATTTCATGAAACTATCAAATATATTCAATCCAAAATTAAATAACGATAAAGATGAAGAGTTTTTGAGCCATTAATGTAATGAATCATTAATGAATAGTTCCATGATATTATCTAAGTTAATATTATAAAATTTATTCAATGATAATTATAAAGTAATTATCCCTTGATTAATATTAACAAAATTATCATTGGTTAATTACTTATTTTTTCAAACGATAGTTATTATAATTATAAAATGACAACCTCAATATTTTTATAATGTTTAATATTATAAAACTAATAATATAGAAATTATTTAAGAAAGAGGCAATATCATTATTTTAAGGATGGTTTAGAAATTATCAAGATAATTATCATTGCAAAACTTTTAAAAATGACAAAATGATAATTTAAATAATTAACACATTTAAAAAATCTTTATAAATTTATATGATGTATTAAAATTGATAAAATGATAATTTATTGAATAAACACATAAGAAAAATGTTTATAATTTAATGTGATGTTTTAAAAGGGTAATGAGTTTATTAAAATTTATCGGCACATTAGATAAATTTAACGATAATTTACGAATTATTCAAGATAGAGAAAGGATATCAAAATGAGATGTTTTATTTCATTGAAATAAAAATAAATTCTATGTTTTGAGGAAAACATTTCATGTAACTCAAGCACTTACATGACAATAGCTCGAGACCAATATGTGTCAACCTGACATCCGAAAAACACTGAGTGGTTTTCCAACTGTTTTGGTAGGAAGATCATTAACCTTTTTTGTCTTGATTAAAAATTATATCTAAAAACATTATTATGCGTAGAAATGTTTAATGACAATGCTAGATATTTAATGCATGTGGTTATGTGTATAGCCCAAGAAAATATTTATTACACTTGATTACATAAGTACTTATAGCTATTTATTCTCATTGTTTTGTGGTTATGTGCACACGATGTGATAATTACTCATGATGATATGATTATTCAAGCACACACACACACATACAAACACACACACACATATATATATATATTATACCATGATATTAATACCTCTTGGGTTCTTTGGAACCATGACAGGTGGAATATCTACTTGTGTTATCCTTTGTAGGAGGTATGTGCTTGACTGATGATCAGGGAACAATGCATGGGGTAGGAAGATGATGATGGATAGGGAAATCCATGTAGTGGACCATTGTTACTTGTATTATCATATGGAGGGGTAATGGTCATGACTGGTGAAAAGGGTCCAATACTTGGTGAAAGAACACGATGATTCCTCAGGGTGTGCATGTATGACAATGAGGGATAAGATGATGCATTGGAGTATAGTGTAGTAGACCAAAACAACTTGTGTTATCCTTTGGAAGATAGATGTGCAGGAATAGAGAAAAGGGATGAATGAACAAGAAGGATATACGATGAATCTTTGGGATGCACTAAATGAAGTAGGGAATCTTTAGCAATCAGTACCTAGTATTTCTTCACGATGGAGTTCTTCGATGAGCAAGGGACACAATTAGATCTCGACCCTCAATATGTGAACTCAACGATTACGAGAAGATGATTAAATAGTATTTCCATTAAACATGCATAGAAATATATTTTCTTCCATAGAATTGAAATTATCACATGACGATAATGATAAACCTAATTCATTATATTAATTTATAATCACTCATTCACCTGACACTGTGGTAATCCATTCCGACATAGAGCCCATGTAAGTACGAATGGGGTTTTTGGAAGCATGGTTAACAAACAACTAGTCATTTTTAGATTGTTTATTTACTTCACATTATTTATTATTTCATACATTATTATTTTTAGAACATAAAGATTAGGATAAGTTAGTGGTGTCCCTATGCATCTTGTAATCACCCCATACATGGGAATTTCAATGCACATTTAGATTTTGTTTCTAGAGATCCAGTGAAGGGAAAGTTCCCTATAGTGGATGACTGAGTGATGGAGCATAGAGAGGAAATAGACTGGGAAAGGAATTCTGGCACTCCGATGAAGAATATTAAAATACTTCTAGATTTATTTACCACTTACATGACTGTTTTCTCCTCACTGGGATCTTCTAAATTAATTTCATGTCATAATTACATTCCAAATTTCTACTCTAATTTATTATATTTTTATTTGATTATATAATCTCATGACATGGTTCATGGGCTATAGACTTCCCAGACTGGCAATTGAGACCCTTATAGCTTTTCAGAAACCCCTTGCGTATGGGGAGGTGTGCATGGGGAAATGTAGAATATTCTTTTCCACCAAGTAATTTGGGTCAAAACATTACAATAGAATTTAAATTTTCATCATCATCTATCTTGGGTGTTCTTCAAATTCCCAATCTTGTTGATAGAATAAAAAAAGAAATTCCCCTTCTTCTACATTAATAGTAGTGAACACATACACACACATTATAAATCATTTCATTGTATTATAATGATAGTACTACTTATTCAAATAAACAAACTAGATACCCACTTTTTCCTCCTCTTTTAGTGAAACAAAATAGAATAACACTATCACTATACATCCCTATTAATATTCTTATTTCTTTAGTGAATATAAAATTACTCATATCTTCGTCCTCCAAAATTTGATGACTTAAACTGTATACATGTTTTATAATGTAATCTTTATTAACTTTTATAAAAAATATCATTTTTTAGAACAATAGTGTCAATATACCCACAATTCCTGATTAGCCTATAATATATGACTATATATATGTATAAAGAATATAGAACTGAGTTTTTTACTTCCATCATTCTCCATTTTATAATTTCAATACCATGAAAATATCATCATTGATGATCCACACCATTAAAAACACCTTATTTTCTAATAATCTTAAATACTGAAGGATTTGAATTTTTTCACATTTTATTTCACTATGATTTATATAACAATCATACAGGGTCCCTTTTTATTAAAATATTTCCTCAAACATCATATATAAAATTTTATATATACATGTAATATAATACTTTAATGGTGTAGTAAAGAAAATTATATTTTAAGCCTCATACACTCTCAAATACTGACTATGCTTCCACATTATTCTAGTATTACGACAATTAGAAAATTAAAAATTGCAAACTGAGATATTGTCTGACCTGGAATTTTAAGGTTCTTAAAATCAATCTTACAAATGTAATCAGTTGTAGAATTATATATTATGGTACAAGTGACGCATACATATATTCAGATCACCCACCCGTATATTTAAAATCACTCATACATTGAATCCAATTAACATTTTTCACTTTAATTTAGTTATTTTTATGTTATATTTCTAATCCTTTGATTTCACTCTATTCCTATTTAAAAAAATTATTCATTTTATATTTGTACCATCTTATTATAAAATAATGGTTTTAATATCCATAAGTATTTCTTCTGAATTTCATCTCCCCCTTTCAAATATCAAGTATCTTTTCAGAATATCTAAATTTCCTCTATTATTATATTTTTTATAAACAACTAATGATCTAATTTTTTTTTCTTATTTCTATTTTATAGTTATGATATTCTAATGAATTTTAAAAAAATAATTATCAAATTCCCAACCCATTTTCATTTCTCCGTCATCCAAAATATATATAATTAGTATAATAATATATATGTATTTAAATTTACTTCAATGATGTGTATCAAATATTTAAAAAAACTCCCTCCAATACATTACCACTAAATTAACCATGGATGACTCTAGAAAACTCCTCAAAGGTCTCATAAAGCACTAAAAAATAGATATTTGGTTATATAAAATTTTTCTTCATCTGCATATGAATTTTGGATTTTTGAACATCAGAAGGAATTTTCATTTTCTTCTTATAATCCATGAATACAATCCATATTAACAAATATTCAAAATATAAATATAATTATTTAAGTTCCATGCAATAATTGCTAACTAAATTTTAATTATATTATTCAGAATATTAAATTCTAGAAACATGAATCTAATTTGATGAATTTTATAGTTTTTAAAAATAGTATATGATTTTATAAATAAAATTATGTATACATAGAGAAAATTTTGTATGCATAGACTAATGTGTATGAATATCATGTTTATACAACAAGTAAAATGTTTTTTAGAGAAAAAAATTATTTTTATAAAAATCTGGTTTCATGATTACATAGTGGAGATAATGTGCATGTGGAAAAACTTTTGTTTTATGAAATGTAGAATGATGGTTTTAGTGCCATAAAATGAGGCTTAAGATACATATTGATGATGGTTATGTGATAATTAGTTGATTATTAAAAAACTATTCCTTTAGTATTTTCTAATATCTTCAAATTTAGTGGGATTTTTATAAATGGTCATGGACATATATTAAAACTAATACTTAATCACAAATTTATAATCCTAAAAAAACTATTCATACATTGATTTCAAACAATTTTAAAAACTCCAATGTGACTGTGAAATATCACACCAATTAATAAAAATGACATGAGTTTGACAATGATTTGTATATTGAAAATAAAACACAAAAAACCATTATATAAACATCAACTCTTATTTTTTCAATATGAGCATAAATTATCTTAGATAATTCAATATCTATGAAAAACATTTTTTATAAATGTACTACCCAAAATATAGGATCAACACCATCCGATTTGAAGATCCTAATGTAATTATTGAAAGGATTTATTTGTTTTTTATAATAATTAAGAAAATTTAAATATAGAGATAATGAGTTTTCATAGAATATAGATCCATTGAGATGTTTTGAATATATTTTAATAAATTTTTCCATAAAATTAGGAATTTGTTCTTTTAGGATGAAATTGATAATGTTAGTTAATGATTATCATATTTTTGGTCTTAAGGAATTTTTTTGAAAGGGAATGCATGTTGAATATATTATTTTTTCAAATATGGGACATTATTTTAACATGGGGTTTAAAATGGGAAAATTAATATAATATGTAAGATGTACCAAACCATTCATATGAATTTCATTTTAAAGTAATTGGAAATTCATCTTGGCACATTTTAATATATATACACACACACATAATTTTTTATAATAAATAATATGATAAAAACATTGTATAATATTTTTTTGTTAGAGGAATAAGAAATATTTTTATGTCCATAATTTTATATACAAAATATATGATTTTTTAGTGTATATTTAATAATATTTGAACATTAAATAAGATGTTTTTTCCAGAGGAAGAGAAAATTCAGATAAGTCAATCATCTTACATACTGACAAATTATATTTTAGGATGGTAAGTAAGATGTCTATGAATCAAAAAATAATATATATCAAACATATTATCCCATAGTTACAGAAATTTATAAAAATGATTACATTTTGAAATTTTCGTTGAGAATATGAAATGCGATTTTGTTGTATTGTTTTGGTGTTTACAAAATCACATGTTATTGATTATATTATGATTCAACATGAAATTATTTAATGTCAAACTTTGATTGATGATTCCATGAAAAAAATAATAAGTATTTCTATACTAATGTAAAAACAAATTATTTATATAATTTTCTGATAATTTTGATGAGAGCTAAGGTCTTAAATATTTTGGAATTCACAAATGAAAATATTTGAAAACAATATATTTCTATTATTGATAAATTATTTTGTGAATAGATTTTTAATCCACTTTATTTCACCATTAATTAATTTTCGAATCAATTCCATGGATCATGGTGGAGAGTGATACACGAAATGATTTTAAATGAATAATATTATGTTGGATAGCATATATGATACATAAAACTGAGCTTTAAGAGAATATAGATACAATATTAAGACATTATTATTTGATATAATCCTTATAGTATAGATGTCAGATTGGTGGGAATAAAAAATTATATTCACATTATGATAATATTTATAATCATTTTAAACAATATATTTATAAATATGTCTTAAATTGTAATATAATGAATTTATGATTCAAAAATAAATCTTCTTCAAAAATTGGGTTTATTTTAATTTTTATGTTTATAATTGTAACAAATTTATATCACATAAAAATTATATTGTTCTAAAGTAATATAATATTTTAAATAATAATTACAAATTCATAATAGGGTGGAATATTGATATGTTTTTGAAAATATTGTTTTTTTTCTGAATAATGAAAATACATATTTTTGTAAAACTGTATTTCATTTTAGATAAATAATTAAATTTAATATTACAATTATTATTTGAATTTAATTTAAAAGTAAATTTTTATTTATTTATTTATAATTAAAATAAAATATTACAATTAAATCATATTTATACCCGATTATGCTATATGTTTCATTTTTGGCTTAAAAATCATTTTTCTAGAAACTATTTCTATAGTATAATGTTCCTCTATTTTAAATAATTTTTAATAAATAATAATTATCTATATAAATGAAATATATAAATAATAAATATAACTATATTAATTTAAAACTATAAATTTATTGTCACTTTGAATATTATTTTTGTAAGATCATCATATGGTTGAAAAATTATTTTCTCGGGAAATAGTTTTTCTACATGATTTACGGGATGATTATTAATTTAAATTCGAACACTTCTATGAATATATTATGAGAAAATATATACCATTTTAGTAGTGTAAATATTAATAATAATTTATTATATTAACTTAATTTTTTCATAATGAATTCTATAAAATATAAATATTAATTACTACAGTTAACTATATACTAGGATTTTTGTGCAACATGAAATTGTGCCAAATTTATTTTACCACACACCATGTAAATTTATTAAATATATTTAATTTAATACTAAAAAATATAGGTTTTATATTTTCTTATACTGATCATGTTTTTTTATTAGTGGATATATTCACATGTTAAATAATTTTTTACCATTGTGAAAACTTACATCGTAAAAGTATGTAAACATTGTGGATAATGGAATAAAATCCCTAAAACATATAAATTTTTATTATGGTGGAGGTTTTAAGACAAATTTAGTTATGTTAAATCCATTATTTATAAATTTTAGAGGTCTATGGGTCGAGTCTGACTACACATTATTAAATAGTCTTGGTTAATTAAAAATGCTTCGCTTCACCTCAATAATTGAATGGAACCCCTCCCTATAATTATTCAAACATTCAAGAAATATATCATGGAACCAAACATGAAACAATACCTCCCTAACATCCAAATATAGATTATTGGGGATTTTTATTCCCAAAATGCCAATCAAAATGTACTTAAAAAGAGATCCAAAGTTGGGTTTTCTAAGATATGGTAATTGTGTTCACTAAGATACTTCATTTTTTACTTATTATTTTTTCACATTTAATAATGTAATTAATATAAAAATATAATAATAATATCATTTAACATATACTAATATGTTATTACGTTAATTTAATAATATTAATTAATATCATTTTCTATCACATGGTAAACAAATCCATCACTCATGTGTATGGTGGAATACAACATCGTAGACCTATGTAATTTGTTTTCAATCACCGAAAACATGACTATTAATATTGATAAAAATTATTAGTTTATAGGATATATATGAAATTAAATTAGCTCTATAAAATTCATATATCATCACATATCTTACCCTTCCACCCACTAAGTAAATGATATTGTTCCTTGTGTGCATGTAAATCCTATCATCTATACGATATGATGCAGATCATTTTCCAAGTAGATCCGTTAATAATGGTTATAAAAAATGTCTCTGGTGAATAAATTTTATATTTATACAACTAATATAATTATTTCAATAATGTATTTATATACTATTAAAAATATTGATAAATTTTATTCAAAAACATATATGATAAAACGACGTTGTTAACAATTGATAAAATGGTAATAATGAAATATTACTAACAAAAGGGTAAAAATATGTTTTAATAAGATAATATATGATATTATAAATACATATATGGTATTTTTATAAATTAATAAATTATTTAAAACCAGTATAAAATATCAAAATATCAACCAACTAAAGGGAAAAGTGATGTAAGGTATTTCATCTAAATTTTCTTTCATTGATAAATATTTTAATGTTGTTCCCCAATTTCATTTATAAGATTTATACGGTGGCCCTTTAAGATCTATAATAATAAATCATTCATATTTAATTCTACTTTGAGTTTTAGTTTTCATTATTTCATAAAAGTATATATTATTTGGATGTTACCAAGTGGTGAGGAATTTCATAACTCAATTTATTTTCCTTGGGTTATATTACTTCATCATTGTGTTCAATATTATAGAATTATGTTTTAAATTAATTTTAATCATTTTATGTTCTATTCAATATTTATTTATGTTAATTTAAATATTAATTACATAATAAATTCATTTATTGACCATCACCTCATCTGTTTTATATTTGAAAGTGATTCATTATTAATTTCCACTCCATTTGAAAATATTTGGAATTATGTTCCTATTTATATCATTTTAATCAGGATTGTTTATACTTTAATTTCGATTGCAAGAAATTAATAAATAATTTTAAGTTAAACCCATTAAATTTTCATCACTTTTGGATATTCATTATATTTGCAATAAATTCTACAAAATTCCTCTCTTTGGAACATAATATTAATGATAAAATGTTATTTTGAAAACACAAATTTATTTTTCTTTTCCGCAACAAAATATTTTTCTTCTATATCTATATTTTCCTTATAATATTTAAAATAATATTTTTAATATTATCCAACTATTTAATAAATAAATTATTACACGTTTTGTAATTTATTTAAAAAATTAAATAGCATATTCTCTTTATTTCCATAACAACTCAATGTTAACTTTTTTCTAGAAATGTGAAAGGAATATTGATTCAAACATAATTGATATAAATGGAATATAAAGATCATGTATGATAATTGTTTTAATAAATCCATTTCAAATATGTTATAAAAATTCAAATAAAATTTTCTCTCAAGTATTTTTGGAAATTCATAATTTCTTAGAAGTGATTCTCAGTGTGAAAAGGATATTTTACACAATACTATTTTAATGATTTATTATTTCATTTTAAATAATGAAAAACCAAAATATCTATATTTTAATTAAATTCTACCAAGGATATGTAATTATTTTACCATCATCATTGTCTATCTGGTTATTTTAATGTCAGTTTGACGATGGAAAGTGTTTACATTTATATTTAGGATATATTTTTTACTTGTTAAATTTCAATTCAAACATTAATTTTTTTTGATTATTCGAAATTATATTTCCCTAATATATCCATATTATATATCCTATATATGATTAAATAGTATTTAATTTCGATGTATTATAACATCCCACAACCCAAACTCAGGCATCTGGTGATGAAATCATAACACAACATTTTTGGAATTTATGCTGATAATTATAACACATTTTTCCCTTCCAAACCATAAAACCAAAAAATTAAAAACAGTATAACCTAAATTATCACGGTCATTTTAGGTAAAGGTTTTTTTGAATTTGGAAAAATTACTTTATAAAAAACCCATGTCATAAAATGATGATTTATCAAACTTGACCTAGCTTGTATTATTACACATTAATATACCATGGTCATCCATATGAAATCACTTCTAGAAATCATTCATTCAAACACATTATATACAACCTGGTGAACTATAAACATGTTATGAGTGAGGTTAAATTCCCAATAAGTAATCATTTAATGATGATAAAATGAATGTCAACAGTGATCCTAACAAGACCCTATGTTTATAATTAGTTAATCAAAGTGAATATCTAAATCCTAATAATATTCATACCCATCAATAGCTAAATCATCAAAAATTGAATCATGTAATAAGGATTTAACAAAAGGGTGGAGCATAAGAATAAATAATCATGAGTCATATGATGAAAATATTTATTATATTAAATATCAAAAACCCATAAAAATCATAGATAAAATATATTGGTATCTTGGAACATCTTCTCATTTAACTCATATAGTACCCTTAAAAATTAGAATAACCATATAAATAATTTTGAATAAAATTTGATGTAGGATATAATAATTACCCAAAGCATTGGATTGATATATTTATGAACCCATAATATAATATATAATAGGATTACCCATCAATATTTGGGTGTAAGAATAAATATAATGTCAAATAATAACAATATGAATATTGTTAATGGAGAATTCATTATAAAAATCATATAAAAATTATTATTATTGTATGATCAGATCAAATGATGGAAATAAAATCAGTTTCATGCCAATTTATTCGAAATAAGATTATCTTGTGAAATCAAAATGGGTTCAATAAAAATATCTTTGAAACATGGTAATCTATTGAAATAAGACCATTTTTATTATAATATATATGAAACATTTTTATTAAATTGAAAAGAAATAAATTCCATAACAATGTCATAAAAAATCATAATCCATCCAAATATAAAATGATAATGGTTTCATCGCATGATTTCCCAATTAGAGAATATATAATAATAAGGTATTTTGATGTAGATTAATATAAATAAAATTAAACTATCATTACAATAATTTTTCTGAAAATATCATTTCCAATTTGAAAATATTTTTAAATATATATTTTTTTAAAATAAATTTATTTGAAAAGAAGTTGAATTGTTATAGATGAATATTTTAAAATCATATAAAAGAATTAATAATATAAATAAAATTTGATTATTTTATAATTATTTTTCCATGCATTTTTTGAAGTCCTTTTTTTCTAAAATATTGTTTTGTAAGAAAACATATTTCTTACTGAAGAAAAAATGAAGTCAGATTATCATAAAAACACTTTCCCAACCATATTATAATAAAAAGAGTGAAATTTTTTAAAATATATTGAAAATATCATTATTAATATTATTATAAATAAAATTTATCAATTTTAAAGTATTTCACTTTGAAAATAATTATCATAACTAATCCCTAAAATGATGAGATTTTAACAAAATACATACAAATTTTTGATACATTGATTCATATTCCCTATAAAATAATTACATTGAAATTAAAATATAATATTATAATACAAATTATATTCTTGATATATCATTTCAAATCTGTAGTATATTCACCTCATAAAAGATGATAGTTGTATAACACAACAAACTTATCAGTGAAAGAAAATTGATACAAAAATCCCTACCACATTTGTAACATTCACATCATAAAACTCTTGAAAGAAAAATCATAACATGGGTATATTAAATATCAAAATTTTAATTATATTATTCATAAGATACATTATTTGGAATTATAAACCCCACAGAATAAAAATAGGCGATGAATATGGAATGAATCCAACAATAATAAAAGTGACATGAGAAAAACCCTTATATTTATGATGACATGTCATGTATGTCTTAATCGTCAGGAATAATAATAATATGTAAATTATATAAATTATTGAGAACATTTTTCATGTGCATTATTACGTCTATTTCACTTATGATCGGATTATAAAAAATTACATGATTAATTATGTTTTCATCAAATTTTTAACCATATTCATATTATGTGAAAAAAACAAATTAGTTATGTTGAATACGGTTAATGTGGTAATTATTTATAATATCAAGAATAATAATCTTGAAATAATTATCATATTTATAAAAAAATTATAATTTTTAATGCCATCATTAAATATTGTTATGAATAATTAACTACTGTTACAATTGTCGAGATGGTAGGATATACACACACAAAAGTAATGATTCTATTTTTTGAATGATCATTATGTAAATAATATATTTAATAATTTATATTTAAATAATGTTAACAATATAATATATAACAAATTATTAAATTATAAATACTTATATATTATATTCTCAATATGTAGTGGTGAAAAAAATTGCATGCTTCATAGAGGTTGGTACTCAACACATCCACGAATGACTTTATCATTTTTAGTGAATAAATAGGTTAAATATAAATGATATATTATATATCCATAATGATAAATAAATAATTAATATTATGAAAATTTCATGTATATCACACATATTTATTATCATTCTCCTCATTACCATTCTTTTAACGTGTTAGTGAAAAATTAATCACATCGCATCGTGAGATGATGGTATATCGTACAAATGGGATAAATTATTTTACCCCTTTTGGAATAGAACATTAAGTTTATAAGTGATATAACCACTAAAAATACATAATTTTGTTTAAAATATCAAATATAAAAATTATATCCATCATTATACTCGACTGTGAAAGGTTATAATGGAATGACCAATGAGGTTTAGGTGGTTGTATATTCTAATATTAAAATAAAAACATTTCTATGAATGGAATTTAATAATTTTATATATCAACATTGTATAAGAATAATTTAATGAGTTGGATAATGAAATAAAATAAATATTTTCATTGAAGAACATTAACTCTTCATCACGTACCTACCATTGGTTTCCACCAAACCCATCCTAGGTGGCCATAATGAAAAATATATGGATTCAATGACGAGGAAGAATAATTTGGGTAGTGATTTTTTAAGTGTGGGATGACATAAATTTATTTATAGTTGTTTATAATTAGGGTGAGTGATTCCATTTTTATAGTTGAGGAGTGTAATTATTGTAAATACCTCAAAGTATTCACTAGTGGGATGACAGTATTACCACATATTCATCCAATATAGTTCAATAATTGAGGATACAAATTTATTGGTCGATAAAAACATTAATAAAAATTTTATTACATTTTTATCATGTTATAACATAGTCATTATGATTACAATATTTTACCCTTTAATTTTTTTCCACTATAACTATGTGATTTTATTTACATAAGCAATTCAACAATTTAGACTATAATTAAACTAATTTTTATTTGATAATTCTTTTGAAAATATTATAAATTATAAATGAAAATTAATAAATATTAATACTATGTGTATGAGAAAATAATTTTATTACAACCACAAGTAATGAACATAGCAGTATTTTTACCACATTTGAGATAATTGATTTAGAACTTTTTCATTAATAAGTATTTAAAAATAATAATTTGTCCATAAATATAATACAAATTAAAAATATTCTAAATATATAATAAATATTTAGATATTAAATTCATATAATAAAATGTTTTTTATATAAATCTAACCCCACACACAAGACAAGTCATGTGGGATTTTAAAGTGTATTTTTTTTTAAAAAAATTGATTCTATATTAACTCTATGAATAATAAGAATCATTTCATGAAGTTCAATAAATATTTTATTATATATATTCTATACATTTCATTTGAAACATTCCAATTAGATATTATTTTTTAAAATAAAAATTTGATAAAAAGTATGCGTTGTAAAATTGTTTAAAAAAAATCCCATTCTATACCCAAGAATCAATTATACTAACAACATTTATAATGTTAATTAAATGTATTAAAATGGATCAAATATAAATAATTTTACATTTAAAAATATTAAAAACATTTTTGGACATTTAAATTAGTTAATTTATTTAAAAGAAAATACTTTTCACAAAAATCGTTGTTTTCACAATTCAATGAAAAATATATATTTTTCGAGAAACCACAAATTTCACTAAATGTAAATTATTATATTAATACATAAAAGTGAATTTAATTTTTAAAAATAATTTTTATAAACGTTCTAAAAAATTATTATATTATTCTTTTAATAAATTTTTTTTAAAACATTATGGATGAAAACATATTGTTGATGAATAAAAAAAAATTACAAAAAATTGATTGATTATATTTTAAAATTTTAACAATAATTTATATTATATATGATATATATATATATAATTATCTAATTATTTGAAACCATCCAATTTAATTATTAGGTTATAACTGTAGTATATATCAGGGGTCATCTATGTTTGCTGTTGCATGTTGAATTCACCGTCGAATAAAAAAATTCTCGGGGATGTATGTAATGAACGTTAAAATGGTAGTTTCATTTATTTTATGATTCCATATATATATATATATATATATATATATTAAAATATTGGGGTGTTAGATCATCTCCCCTTTAATAAATTTTTTATTTTAAATTTGATCACTATCTCGATAATCAATTGTTGGAATTTTGAATATAATTTTTTTGTAATACCACATAATAAAAGGGGTTTATAAAAAATAATTTTTGTCATAAGGAAACGGGAGTAAAAATGTCACATTTAAAAACACATAACTATGTTTCCAAATAATATAACATAGGTCGGAATAGAGTAAAAGTGTAAATAATGATAGAGAATGATTGAGGTCATTGATCACAACAATATGAATGATAAATGAAAAATTAAGGGCCTTAAAACCAAATATTTATGATTGATCAAAAATACTATTAGATCATTAGAATTAATGGTACTAGGATAATAATTTTATTTCTTGATCATTTTCCTTATTTTGAGGAATTTTATCACAATCTAGACAGAAACAAATGTGAAATACACCTGTTTGTCATGTAGAATTTAATCCACTATCAAATTCCAATGTGAATGTCATCTCTTTTTCTAAATGATAATTATTAAAGATGAATAAATAAAAATTTATTTTGAATATCATATAACCAAAAAAGGGATAATCATTTCATTCCACCTTTCTTAATAAATTAAACAAAACCAATATGGTAAGAATATATTTACATAATTCCAATAATGATTAAAACACCATATGATACATTAATATTTAAAATTCAATCAAAATACCCAATGTTCGAAATAAATAATTCCATAATTTACCATCCATAAAATTATTCAATCATTTCTTTGATATGGTTGGAACCGAATGATTATAATGACTTTTTAATATACTATTCCATGTTAATCACAAGTTATTCCAAAAATAAAATCCTTTATGATTACAAAATATCCTTAATAAATACTTATTAAAATTTATTTCTAACCAATGAAAACTGTTGGACATATATATTTATTACACACTATTTTTCCATAAGACATTTATTAATGCCCCATAAACATAATTGATTTGATGGTTTGTCACCTATAATATTGAGTTTTCCTTTTTCATAAAATATTGAAATATAATTATGTCATGACCTGTCCTCGGGGACCATGAGGTGACTACCCCAAGCCCGCCTTCCATAGGCCAGGGGCCGATGACTAACACCAAAGGAGTAAATCCCGAAAAAGGAAAGGTGTTTCCTTTATATAAGAAAACAAACACCATAGTGTATGGAAGCTGAAGTAAAAAATAAGTAAACGTAGTATAAAAGTAAGTGCTGGAAAGTAAATGGGCTAGAATACAAACCCAACTGAAAGTAGAGAACAACTGAAAAGAAAGTACAATAGCTGAAAAGTAATGTAACAACTACCAATTCGTCCTCCGGAATTCCCTACCTGAAGGGTGGGTACAGATGGTCTCCTTAGCTCCTCGAGTCCATCCATCCACACCGTGTATGTTCCGCCTGATAGTCCACCGCCAGATATCGTCCCGCTCCATAAGCCTCAACTACGATCAGTGATGTCCGTCATCTGCAACTAAAACAGTGTAGTCCAGGCATAGCCCATGCAGGGGTTAGTATACAATACTCAGTAGGGACCCCGAGACCTCCTAAGGTCTCCCAGAGTCCCCAAAGGATAAACCATAAAGGATAAACCACAAAGGAAGGATATAAACATGAATAATTCAACTAACCCTACTCAGTTATATACCCATACATATACCTAAGTTATCAATTCCAGTTCATCCCTAGGTCACGAGCCCATATACAACCCAGTCCACACAAGAATGCATAACCCAATCCACACAGGAAAGCACAACCCAATCCACACTGGAAAGAATAACCCAATCCACACAGGAAAGCAAGTCAATCATACCGTAGAGAATGATTGAATGTCAAAACTCAGCTCACGTAGGTATACTACTCACGAAGAGTGGTGGAGATGATTAGATTTAACCTCTGAATCATCCTCTCTGCCAAACCTTTTAGGATCGAAGTATAGAAGTCGTCGCTGTCAAACCCACATAGGATCCAAGTATAGTAACCATCGCTGCCGAACCCATGTAGGATCCAAGTACAATCGTCATCACTGCAGAACCCATGGATGATCCAAGTACAGTCATCTTCGCTGCCGAACCCACGTAGTATCCAAGTACAGTCATCCTCGCTGTCGAACCCACGTAGGATCCAAGTACAGTCGTCATCGTTGTCGCAGTCGCATCCAGCTCTAGGGTTCCCGCACACAGCTCACTCGATTCCAGGAGGGTCCTCTCCATGAGCCAAGGGGTTGTTACATCAACTGTCATGAAGTACATAGTTGATGTATCACAATGTTCCATCTCGTCAAAAGGAACTCAACGCAACAGACAACGCGTCAATCGGATGCCCGGTCTAAGAGTTATTGGCTTTTTCATCCCAGGGGCCCTGTTGGTTTTTAAGATAAAACCTACCCGACCATACAGCAGCTGCGTCCAAACCTCAAGAGGAGTAAGCAAAAGAATCATCTCACTAAGAGTAAATCAACGTAATTGACGGCACATTATTTGGGCATCTGGTCGTTAAGTTATAAGTGTTTCCGCTCCAAGGGCCCGGTTGGATTCAGGTTCAAACCAACCCGGCCATACCCAAACTTCACCGAAACCATGAATGTAACATACCGAAATAAATGTCTCGATCCAAGGATCCCAACACAAATTATGGTGCATCGATCGGAGGTATGTAGCCCAAGATATGGGCGTTTGAATGAACCTTGTCCGAAATGATGGAGTTTGGGCCCGGTCCGACCCGGCCCGATACCACCTGGGTCGGCCCGAACAGAGTCGACCTGACCTGAGTCCGGGTCCATCCTGGTTGGGCGCTTCCCGGCCCGATTCGGAAGCCGATCGCGGCTTAGCGCGCGACCGAGCGGGGTTCGAAGGGGGGGGGGGGGGGGGGCGCCGGCCCCCTGTTTCTGAAACGGCCATCCTTGTGCAACCACAGGACCCGAGGGGGTCCCGCCTCCAAGTGGCACCGACGGCCTGCTCAGCTGGCTACCCCTTTGAAAAACGGTCGCGACCTTAGGCCGCAGCTTCTGTCCGACCGACACGGCATGACTTCTCTGCGCCCTTTCGTCGTGGCCCGCCCCATCTGCGGCCCCCTCGATGTTCCGACGCGGCGCACCGGTGCCGTGCCCCTCCACTGCGGGCTCCTCCTTGTCGCGGCCTCCTTCGGTCTCATTGGCGCGACACGACAGCGCCATGCACCTTCACTGCGGAACGCTCCAGTGGCAGTCCTCTTCATTCCCGCGCGGTGCAACGACACCGCACCACCTTCGCCGTAATGGGAAACGAGGATCAACAAAAAAATGGAAGGGGGATCAGCCGTGATTGTGCGATCCGATCTCCTCCCGTTATGTCGATATCAAGTAGCCAAAAATAATCAATGAAGAACGTTAAAATTATAATTGAATGAAGATAACCCCTACCTCGAAGTAAGTTCATGGTTGTCAAGTGACACGGATGATGGCATCGTTCTCATCGTCATCAGCATCTCCTCCATTGTCACGAAGGATGAAGATGATGGAGAAAACCGAAACCTCCAATTCGACGTTCTTCGTCAGAGAATTTTCATTCTTCGTTGAAGTGGATATATTCTTCATGGGAAGATGAAGTTCTTCAAAAACTAGATCTCTCTATCCTCCAATCCCCAACACAACAAGCTAACGAAAATAAAATAAATTTCTCCTTATTTTATTTTACTAGGACAAGAATTTAAAATTTTAAAATTTCAAAACACAAGATCTATTAATTGAAGAGGTGAGTTGGCAAGATTAAAGTGGAGAGAGGGGAGAGATTCACAATTAAAGGATACCAAAAATTAATGGGGAGTTTCCATGCATTTATCAAGGGATTTCAAGGGGGTTAAGGGTTATGGAATGTAAAAAATTGAGGACTCATGTGGGCCCCACCTCCCTCATAACCACACATGGGAAGTTGGGTGGTTGTGGGCCCCACCAACAAATTTCCATGAGGGAGTTTAACTTCCAAGGATAATAAAATAAAACTTGTACACCATTTTATTTACATCCCACTTATACCCCAAAATTTAACTTCTTCTCCCTAGCAAACGCATCAATGGTAAATGTCATCTTAAGAAAATACCGGCGCGGCAAGTTCATCGGTGCCCTCAGATTTCAATTCTGAGCACCAGTTCAAAAGATAGAAAAACCTGCTCATTCGTTCACTGAACGTACCTGAGCTAAACATCAGAAATTGATTTCAGGCACTCCGGGACTCGGAATCAGGTGCCGTCAGAAATTGCGTACTCATAAAATCCCAAATAATTTAAGAAAAAAATTTCCTTGAAATTTTTGGGACTTTACATTACTCCCACCTCAAGGCTTTACGTCCTCGTAAAGATACATCACAAACAAGGGGAACAAATGAGGGTATTGAGCACACATCTGAGTCTCCCCTCCCAAGTGCTCTCTCGGAGGTTCCCATGCTGCCACCTGATGTGCACTAGAGTCATCGACCGTCCACGTAAGACCCGCTCCTGTCGATCCTCGACCTCCCCTGAGACCTCTGCAAAAGGTGCCCCATCAACGATGTCCAGCTCCACGTGATTGATGATATGCATTGGGTCATGCACGTATCTCCTCAAGTGAAATACGTGGAAGACGTTGTGCACTCAGTGCAACTGAGGTGGAAGAGCCAGGCGATAAGACACCTCGCCTATCCTACTGAGAACCTGGAATGGTCCGATTAAGTGCGGAGATAACTTGCCTCCCCGGCCAAATCTCTGTAGTCCACGTCGAGGTGAGACCCATAAGAATACATGGTCACCATCCTTGAACTCTAGTGGTCTCCTCCTCCAGTCAGCATTGGACCTCTGTCTACTCTGAGTAGTCCTCATCCGCTCCTAGATGATATGTACCTTCTCCATCGTGGCCCAGACCATCTCTGGTCTTACAAGTACTGACTCCCCTGGGTCTGTCCATCACAGAGGTGTTCTGTGAAATTTCTCATACAATTCCTTGTCTGGTGCAATCCCAATGGTGGAGTGGTATAAATTATAGTATGCAAACTCCACCAAGGGTAGGAGATCCTCCCAGCTACAACCAAAGTCAAGGACACATGCACGAAGCATGTCCTCAAGAGTGTGAATGGTCCTCTCCGTCTGGCCATCCGTCTGAGGGTGAATGGCAGTGCTCAGGCGTAGCTGCATCCCAAATGCCTCCTGCAACCCCTTCCAAAGCCGGGGAGTAAAAAAAGTGTCTTGATCGGAGACGTTAGACGACGGTACACCATGAATTTTTACAATATCTTGAATGTAGAGGTGTCCCAATCTCTACCCTGAGTCCTACTCTCTAATAGGTATGAAGTGGGCCGACTTGGTGAGTCGGTCTAAAATCCCCTAGATGGAGTCATGTCCTCTGGAAGTACATGGAATCCCTGTCATTAAATCCATATATATCCCATCCCACTTCAAATCTGTACCTCTAAGGGTTGTAACAAGCCTGCTGGTACCTTGTGCTCCACCTTCACCAGCTGGCGGGTGAGGCATCGTGAAACGAACTCTGCAACATCCTTCTTCATACCCGGTCACCATGGTTGTTGTCTAAGGTCATGATACATCTTAGATCTTCCAAGATGTACCTCTAGAGGGGATGTGTTAAACTCTCTCAGCACCTCCTCTCGTAATGTAGATGGTACCATGGTACGTCCCCTGAAAAGGATGACGTGCTCTCCTCCTATAGAAAATCCATCAGGTGCCTGCCCTGTGGAAATCTGAGCATGTCGCATCTCAAAGTCAACGTCCCCATGTTGTTCATCTCTTACCCACTGAAGTAGTCAATGAGTGACTGTGAGTGACTTTAGAAAGGATGCCCAATATCTATCCCTGAAGGATATCTGCAACGCAGCTAGCTGCTCCGTCGCCTCTCCAAGTAGTTGAATGCCCGACCTCCTGCTGAGAGAATTAGCTACTACATTCCCCTTCCCAGGAGTATAGACTATCTCAAAGTCATAGTCCTGGAGGAACTCGAGCCATCGCCACTGCCTCAGGTTTAGGTCCTTCTGTGATAAGATGTACATGAGAATCTTGTGGTTAGAATAGACCATAAAGCGATCGCCCATCAGATAGTGTGGCCACATCTTCAAGGCGATGACCACTACTGATAAATCCAGGTCATGGGTAGCATAGTTCTGCTCGAGCTACCTCAACTATCATGAACCATAAGCGATCACTTTTCGCTCCTGCATTAGGAAACACCCGAGCCCGGTCCATGATGCATCGTAGTAAACTACGTACCCTACGCCCTCCTCCGGTAGCCTCATGGTGGGTGCACTGGTCAATCTCTTTCTCAACTCCCGGATGCTCTGCTGACATCTATCTGACCACACGAAGGGTTTCCCCTTCTTCATCAAAGATGAATGTGGTGCTGCAACTCTGGATAATTCTGGCAAAAATCTCCGATATTACCCAGCCAGACCTAGGAAACTCCGCACCTCCGTCACGCTCATGGGTGGCTCCCAATCGAGCACTACCTCGATCTTCGCAGGATCCACTGCAACTCCCGCCTCTGAGATGATGTTCCCCAAGAAGTGGACCTCTCGAATCCAGAACTAACACTTCGAGAGCTTACCATAAAGCTGGTGCTCTTGGAGTGTATCTAGTACAACCCACAAGTGGTAGGCGTTCTCCTCCTCAGTAGTCGAGTAAATCAGTATGTCGTCAATGAAGACTATGACAAATCAATCAAGGTAAGGATGGAAGATCCTGTTTATGAGACTCATGAACACTGATAGAGCGTTGGTTATGTGGAAATTAATAACAAAGAACTCATAGTGGCCATACCGACACTTGAAGGTCCTCTTCTGCACATCCTCATCTCATACTCTGAGCTAATGATACCCTGACCTGTGGTATAGCTTCGAGAACCAGCGTGATCTCTTGAGTTGATCGAAGAGGTCATCTATCCTCGAAAGTGGATTCTTTTTATTCATGGTCACCTGGTTCAGGTGACAGTAGTCAGCACACAGTCGCAAGCCCCCATCCACCTTGTTGGCGAACAAAATCGTGGAAGCCCAGGGTGAAACACTAGGTCGGATTAATCCCTTGCTCTGAAAGTCCTCTAATTGTACCCACAAATCAAGAAGATCAGCGAGAGCCATTCGATATGCTGGAGTAGAAAACAGGGTTATCCCGGGGTATAGGTCAATATAGAAGTCTACCTCATTACGAGGAGGTAGTCCTAGAACGTCATCAAAAAAATGTCTGCATACTCATCCACCACTACAAGAAAACTCGGACTCCTCACATCAACTGCTCCTTGTATGGGACTAGCCAACTAATGAGTGATCGGCTATCCTCTCCTCTTTGTGAGTCCATCATACACTGCAAGGGATCCCTTCTCATCAGTAAAGGTGAACTTACTCCCATCGTTACTGACACACCGCACCTTGCACCTAATACAGTCGTTTTGAGCATAGACCGTAGATAACCAATCCATTCCCAAGATGATGTCGTAAGGCCTCGACGCCACTACAAGAAGATCCCAACCGAAGCTCTAGCCTCCTAGAGTAATCTCACCCTACCAGCACCAGTGCGTAATCGTCGAGTATGCTCCCGTAGGAGTCTCTAGAAATAAGGATCGATCCAACGGCTCCTTCGGAATCTCCGAGCTCTGAATAAGGGCAGTGGTAATAAAAGAATTACTCGCTCCCGTGTCTATAAGAACTGCATAAATGGTGGAGTAGAAACATATAGTACCTTGAATCATCTCAGGTGCTCCGTGGTCGTAGGCCTCCACTGCTTGAATCTAAGCCTGCCTCTGTCAACCAGCTCCTTGTGGTCGGGGTGGACTTCCTGGTGGGGGTGGGGGTAGAGCCCTGAAGCATCGTCCACCACCTGCTGCTCATCCAGCTCCTCTACCTCATCCTCCTGCTCCCTACGGATCGCCATGGTCAAACCTATTCCTCTTCCTAGGTTGTAGTTAAACCGTCTGCTGCTCCTCTGTATGGCGGGTCGGGCAGTCATGATCCATGTCGCCCTTCCCTCCGCATGCATAGAATTGTATGCCTCTTGAATGACTAGCTCTTTTGTGTGTTCCCCGCACCTACGAACCAGTATCGTGAGGTCTTCCACCTGATGGTATGGTTCTCATGGACCAATGAAATGTCTATCTACTGCCGGATGCATATGACTCCGCTACGTGTCTCCCTATGGTAGGCCTTGCTGCTCGCGTATGCTCACCAAGAAAGCCCTCCACATGAAGGGCTCACTCTAGTACACCAGCCTACATTGGAATTCTGTGGGAGATCATCGATGCCCTGATCTCATGCCTGAGTCCCTTCTCGAAGGTCTAGGTTCAGAAGAATGGGTCCCGTACCATGTCCGTGGAGTAGCGCGAGAGGTCGGTAAATCTCGCCGAGTACTGGGCTACGATCATGCTACCCTGCCGCAGCTGTAGTAACTCTTTAATGCGCACCACATGGAGGGTGGCTGAAATGATCTCTGAGCGGAAGAGGCTCTCGAAGACCATCCAAAGAAGAGATGCCTCTTCGTGCACCTAGAGCATAAGGATCCACCATCTACATGCTGCTGTGTGCAGGAGACTCGCCGCAAGGATCACCGTGAAGTCAGCTGGGGTCCCTACTAATATGAATACTTGAACAACAACCTCCAACCAATCCTCGGCTACCTAAGTGTCCATATCTCTGTGGAACCTGGGAGGCCTCTGGCACTGAAACTCGTGCAGTGCACTCAAGAGACGTGCGCTCTCTACTATTGGGGTTGTTGGAATCGGTGGCCCAGCGAGTAGAGGTATCACTGGAGCCTCCAATGCAATGGGGCCCTACACCAAGGCTTCGTCACTCGGTGGGATGACATCTTGCACAAAGCTTGGAACCCAAGCTGGCTACCATCGTGGGGTCATCCTGAAAAGAAAACAGTGGCACTACAGTTAATACAGTATACCTGGTGAGCTGACACAAAGTAATCACAAAGAAAACATTGAAACACAAATGCAATAAATGTTTTTGTGCACTGAGTCAGAAATCAGAAGTTAGGGTCAAGGTGAATGGATACGTCGGCCTCCGCACCAACACTGGACTCCCTGGACTAATAACCACACTCAATACCCTTAACACTATAGATTCACAAAGAATAAATTATCAGAGTCCAATGTTCTGCGGTAGAACCGACTCCTCTGATGTCAATTTGTCACAACCCATCCTCGGGGTCCGTGTCGTGACTACCCCAAGCCCACCTTCCATAGGCCTAGGGATGACAACTTGCACCAAAGGAGTAAATCCCAAAAAGGGAAGGAATTTCCCTTATATAAGAAAAAAAAAACCATAGTTTATGGAAGTTGAAGTAAAAACTAAGTAAACTAAGTACAAAAGTAAGTGCTGGAAAGTAAATGGGTGAGAATACAAACCCAACTGAAAGTATAGAACAACTGAAAAGAAAGAACAATAGCTTAAAAGTAAAGTAGAAACCACCAAGACTTCCTTCGTAATTTCCACCTGAAGGGTGGGTATAGATGGTCTCCTCAAATCCTCAAGTCTGTCCGTCCACACCGTGTACATTCCGCCTGATATTCCACCTCTGGTTACCGTCCCGCTCCACAAGCCTCAACTATGATCAACGATGTCCATCGTCTGCAACCACGACAACGTAGTGCAGGCATAGCCCATGCAGGGTTGAGTATACGATACTCAGTAGGGACCCCAAGACCCCCGAAGGTCTCCCAGAATCGACAAAGTATAAACCACAAAGGAAGGATACAAACACGATAAATTCAACTAACCCTACCTAGGTTATATGCCAATACAATTACCTAAGTCATCAATTCTAGTTAGGCCCCAGCTCATGAGCCCAAGTACTACCCAGTCCACATAGGAAAGAAAAACCCAATCCACATAGGAATGCACAACCCAATCCAAATAAGAAAGAACAACCCAATCCACACAGGAAAGCAAGTCAATCATACCGTAGATAATGATTGAAATTCAAAACTCAACTCACACAGGTATACTAATCATGAATAGTGGTGGAGATGATTAGATGTAACCTCTGAATCATCCTCTATGCCGAACCCACATAGGATCCAAGTATAGAAGTCATCGCTGCCGAACCCATGTATGATACAAGTACAATAACCATCACTGTCGAACCCACGTAGGATCCAAGTATAGTCGTCATCACTACCAAACCCATGGAGGATCCATGTACAGTCATCCTCATGGATGAACCCATATAGGATCCAATTAAAGTCGTCCTCACTACCGAAACCATGTAGGATCCAAGTATAGTCATTATAATCGTCCCAATCACAGCCATCGCTAGGGTTTCCGCACACAGCTCGCTCTATTCTGAGAGGGTCCACTACATGGGCCAAGGGGTTGATATATAAACCTTCACTAAGTCCAGAGTTTATGTATCAAAAAGTTCTGTCTCATCAAAAGGAACTCAACGCAATAGATGACGCGTCAATCAGACGCCCAGTCTGAGTGTTATTGGCCTTTTCGTCCCAGGGGCCGGGTTGGTTTTTAAGCTAAAACCAACCCGACTGTACTCCATCTACATCCAAACATCAAGAAAAGTATTCCAAAAGAACCTTCTCACTAAGAGGAATTTAACTTAATTGACGGCACGTTATTCGGACGTCTGGTCGTTATGTTATAAGCATTTCCGCTCCAAGGGCCCGGTTGGTTTCGTGTTCGAATCAACCCAGCCATACCCAAACTTCACCGAAACCAAGAGTGTAATAAATTGAAACAACCGTCTTGATCCAAGGATCCGAACGCAACTGACGGTGTGTCGATCGGAGGTTCTTATCCCATGATATGGTCGTTTGAACGAACCTGGTCCGAAATGAGGGGGTTTAGGCCCGATCCGACCCGACCCGATACCCCCTGGGTCGGCCCGAACCGGGTTGACCCGACCTGGGTCTGGGCCCGTCTAGGCAGGGCATGGCCTGGACCTACTGGGCATGGCCCAGCCCAGCTCGGAAGCCAGTCGCGTCTCGGGTCGCGGCCGAGCTGGGTGCGAAGGGGGGGGGGACCCCCTGTTTCCAAAAGGGCCAGCCTTGTACAACTGCGGGACCCGAGGGGGTCCCCCCTCCAGGTGGCTTCGGGGGCTATCTCAGTTGGATGCCCCTTTGAAAAAATGCCATGGCCTTAGGTCGCGGCTTCTGTATGATCAGCACCACGCGACAACGCTGCGGCCCGATCCTGGCCATGGCTTCCTTCGGTCTCGCCGGTGCTGTGCAACGGTGCCATGCACCTTTGTCGTGGCCCGCTTCAGCCGCGGTCCTCTTCGTTCCCACACGATGGAACGACACCGCACCGCCTCTACTAAAATGATCAATTAGGATCAACAATAAAAATGGGAGGAGGTTCGGTCATGTTTGTGCGGTCCGATCTCCTCTCGTTATGTCGATATCAATTGGCCAAAAATAATCAACGAAGAACATTAAAATTAAACTTGAATGAAGATAATCCCAACCTCGAAGGAAGTTTGTGGCTATCAAGCGCCACAAATGATGGCATCTTTCCCTTCATCGTCGGCATCTCCTCCCTTGTCGCGAAGGTAGAAGAGGATGGAGAAAACCGGAACCGCCAAGTCAATGTTCTTCATCGGGGAATTTGCGTTCTTCGTTGAAGTGGAGGTTATCTTCACGGGAAGATGAAGTTCTTCAAAAACTAGAGCTCTCTCTCCTCCAATCACCATCACAACAAGCTAACCAAAATTAAATAAGGTTCTCCTTATTTTATTTTACTTTTCCAAGCATTTCAAAATTTAAAATTTGAAAACACTAGATCAATTAATTGAAGAGGTGATTTGGAAAGATTAAAGAGGGGAGAGGGGAGAGTTACTCAATTAAAGGATACCAAAACTTAATGAGGAGTTGACATGTATTTACCATGGGAGGTCAAAGGGGTTAAGCCTTATGGAATGTAAAAATATGAGGTCTCGTGTGGGCCCCACCTCCCTCATAACCACACATGGTAAGTTGGGTGGTTGTGGGCCCCACTAACAACTTCCTATGAGATAATTTAACTTCCAATGATAATAAAATAAAATTGTACACAATTTTATTTACTTCTCACTTAATCCACAAAATTTAACTTCTTCTCCCGAGCAAACACATCAACGGTAAAAGTCATCTTCAACAAATATCAATGCTACGAGTTCATCGGTGCCCTCAGATTTCAATTCAGAGCACCGGTTCAAAAGATAGAAAAAGTCACTCGTTCGTTCACTGAATTTACCCGAGCTAAACTTCAGAAATTGATTCCAGGCACTCCGGGTCTCGGAATCGGGTGCCATCAGAAACTTTGTACTCGTAAAATCTCAAAAAATTTAAGAAAAAATTTTCCTTGAAATTTATGGGTCTTTACAAATTCGCCCCAAAAAAATCATGAAGATCTTAGGGGATACAAATACATCAACCCAATACAAAGTCTCCCAAAATGACATTAATGTATTCAAAAAATTTTACTTTGTAAAGTCCCCAAATGATGTCCCTATTCTGTTGAAATAGTTATCAACCTTAGTCTTATATACCTTTGAAGGTATCCATAACTCTTACAATAACATCATATGAAAAAATCATAATATCCAAAGATATCTAAACTGACATCAAATACCAACTATTACTGCCCAGAAATTGCACTCCACTATCTGATGTACAAATATTTAGCATTACATTTTCAGCAACAATGTTTATAATTGTGACCCATTTATTTAATCCAAACCATTCAAAATAAGAAAGACAAATTGGTTTACTAATATTATTAAGGTACTTTTAGGTTTCAAATTTTATTGAATGAGGATGAAATTCTACATTAACAAAAATCATGTCATAAAATGAGAATTTATCATACTTAATCCAACCATTTTTATTTCATATTAATTCATAATCATCACCCATATAAAATGTCTTCTAAAAATAATTCATTAAATTTCATAATTTATAATCTATTGAAAATGAAACATATGAAGTGTGAGATCAAATTCTCAGTAAGGGAAAACATAATAAAAAACAAATAAATTTCATCAGTAAACATAATAACAGAATATTGTTATTATGGCATAATAAATTTGCATCATTATAAAATAAAAAACCAATACCCATTAATAACTATATTATTAAACATAAAAACTAGTCATACTGATTTAAAAATGGGATGGGTCATAAGAATCAATAATCATGGGCCTTGTGATTTAAATCATGGTCAAATAAAACATCATAAACCCATAAAAATATATGATAAAAGACATTGGTAATAGGAAACATCACTTCATAGAATACATATACAACACCTATTGAGCCCTTATAAATTGGAATAACTATATGGCCTACTTCTTATATAACTCTCGAGAGAAAATATAATAACCCAATGAATAGGAGTACTATATGTCCATACCGATCATAAATATAATAATGTTCTCACTTGATTCTATATGGGAACACCATCATATATTGTGTCTCAGAAGAAAAAAAATTAATGAAGTATATAGAAAATACAACTTTAAACTCATAAAAATAATTATTCAATTTTAACATGATGAACCCATCAAAAATAATTGGGGTTCAAGTCAATTTGTAGGAAACATGATTAACCCATGGAAAATAAAGTGGTTACATAAAAATTAACTAGCTCATGGTTAACCTATGGAAATAAAATATGCTCGATAAAAATCAATTTGATATGTGTTTATCATTTAGAAAATAAATGGGCTACATAATGATACCATTAAAAAAATATTAATCCATCTTGAGAAATAATGTGGATGATATCGTTACAAAATAACCACATTATAGAATAAGTACCAAAAGAGTTGTTTGTAGTAAACCCAATTTAATGTAAGTATCCCATTATTTATGATTTTTATATATGTAAAGTGTGTGGGTTATGTTTGGGAGGTATTAGAATACTTTTAGAATGTTTTTGGGGATTTTATATAGGTGTATGGTTTTTTTAAACCATTAAACTCTTACATGAAACCATGCACTATGAGACAGAGCCAAGGGAAGGGGCCATAGCTAGGCACACTGTTTTTTCAAACCATGCAGTAACCCAGGAGAAACCATGTAATGTGGGATAATGTTATTTTCCATCATTGGAATAAATTTTTTCTAACAATGTGGGGAAACCACGTGATTTCTTCTTTCTGAAAGAGGCATGTGAATTGTTAAATCGGGGTTATTTATAACCATGCGATTAATAGTGTACTGTTTTAAAAAAGATCATAACAACCTGGATCTGGTTGGTATTAACTATAAAACATATTAATTTCAACAAAATAATTCTTAATAGATTATTTCTCCCCTTAAAAGATTTGGAACCATTCCCTATATAATTGAAAGTGATTCGATGATGTATCATTATGCGTTGAACCTTGATTATCATAGAAAGACATAGTTTATAGTGTTTTTATGGTTTTTCTAAGGGCTATTTTCCTCCATAACTCTATTTCAGGAATATATGACTCTTTGTATAAATTAATTGTTTTTATGCCAATAATGATATGATTTTTTTTGATGTTTGGGCGAGATAACTATATTTTTGGAGATTTGACGCGGTGTTGATATCGTATTCATGTAATTATTCATTTTCTCCCTAATTCATAAGGCTGGTGGCATCAATCTCAACTCATATACTTATAACATTATGGCATGAAATAAAATTTATTGTTTCGTTGAATTTTTTGTGAATGGTTTTTAAAATTAATGGTATAATCCCCTATTAATGATGGTTTGTTGAATTTTCATGGGTTTTTGGATTTATGGAATGTGGTTGCAAATTTTTTTTTTGTTTTCAAGAATTTAAAATGATTATTTTAAAATTAGTTATTGATGGATTTATGAATATATTTTGGTAAAAAGAAATATCAGTAAAATTATCATTTTATTGATATTGTTGAAATGTTTGTTTTGGTATTGTTTTCTTTCTTAATGGATTACTATGTGTTCATTTTGGCTAGATAATGTTATGATGCATACCCTATAATTTATGTGCTGGATTGGGGTATGAAATTTACACCATCACAATGGTTCTGTATGTGATTCCATGGGGAAAGGATGACTCAACACATGCGAGTATAGGGATATCCATGATTGCATGTGTGGTTGGATTTTTAGACATATTGAATAAAGTATATTGCAACAAAATGAAAATTTTAAATTGGTTTTAATGTATTTTTTTCTTTTAAACTAATTTACTATGTAAAATTTACCGGATTTTATAATTCATAGAGTTTATATAAACTATTTAAATTTTTTTATATAAGTTTCATTATATAAATGTGATATCGGGACAATCCTAGTGGCATGTTTTGTGATGTCCTTCCTGCAATCCATTTTTTTATTTTCTAAAAACCCAGGTAATGTTGGGAGATTTGTTGTTTTGTCATTGGAGACATTTTGTTTCATTGGTGTTTTATTCTTTTGTGTACATTGATATTAGTAGTCTTCCACTATGGTACTCATTTTTATATAGTTGATTTCATTGAAATTAGTTTTAGTTGTTTTAAACTATCATCATGTATCATGTAGTGATTATTTTTTTATGGAATGTATGGTTGGGTTGTTTTTATTTTTAAATGCAAAATCATCCCCTTTCTATTAATAATGCACATAGAATTTCATTATATCCTTTTGAGTCTTAGATATGTAACAGGAGGCCATGTAGAAGTTCGACCTAAACTAAATCCAATGAGTAGGGGCATGACTCTTCATGTGGTATTAGTTAGTTAGGTCCTTCATTATCAATTGGTCATCAGTTATTTTGATCATGGAGTTGAAATTCTTCTAGTAAATTTCTTATGTTGTGTTGGAATAATGGAGTAGGATTGTTAGAGCCAGAAATGTTGAGAAAAAAATATGTATCTAACCTTTTTATTCCAATCACAATTATACCAATGATTTGGTTACATTTTTGGTTTTTAAAAACTTATAGGATTTGAAATAACATTTTCATGGGTTTATCCAATGAGATAATACCGACATGAATTTTAAAAATGACTTCTGACATGGTTTTCATATTATATTTGGATAAATGATTAATAATTGTTATAGTTTTTTTATTTTTAATAAATAGTGAATATTATTTTCAAATGAATGATTTTTAGAAGAACATGGATGTTGTATTGTGAAAAATAATTTGTTTTTAAAAGAAATATTAAATTTTTAAGAAATTGATGACTATATCAATTGTTGATTTTGAAATGTAATTTAGTGATATATGATGTGTTATAATTTGAAATTGTTGATCCTTAAGTTTCTAGAGAGTGAGAATTGTGGAGTTTGTTGTGTTTATAGAAAATGGCACCTGTTGGGCATCATTGAAACCAACTAGGGGAAGCTTCTAAAATTGTTGTTGTACCTAAGCCACAAGTAACCCAATATCTGGATTTTTGTGTAGTCCGTTATATTTAGGGGTTTTCAATATAGAACAAGAGTTATGAACCAATAATGAGTTTCATTCCATTTAGTATCATAAGTATAATCCACTCATTTTTGGGGTTGCTCAAAAATGAGGTGGAAAAGGTGTAGTTGAATAAGATGAACCATATCTTTGATTTATGTAGAAAAATAGAAGTTGTGAAAGTGAATCTGGAGCTTTATATGTGGGTGTAACTTTCATTCCAATGGTGGGATTTATTTTTGTAGGATTAATTAGAACTCGTCCTAGGTATGAAGGATATTGATGAATTTTTTAACAAACAATTCAACACCAATACGTTCATAATTTCAAGAGAAATATACTTCCTCATAATTTAATAAAAGATCCTCACATTTATAGAGTATGTGGAAAAATTTAGTAATTTAGACTACTTTTCAGCCAAAGTTATTGCTTGTGTGTCCTTGAAGGCATGCATTTATGAATCGGGGATGAGGTATGAGATTCTGTCATAGATTTCCTAATTGTATATAATGGATTATTTGGAGATGGTTAATATTGTAATAGTTGAAGAAAGGAAAATATTAGGTTCTACAACTAGAGGAATCATATTTATTCTTATGAGAAGTATTGCAAACTCTAATGGTCGGAGGATGTAGAAGAGGGACAAATATTTCAAATATAATGGAATGGAACGTAATCATAAAGATAGATTGGTGAATCATAATCCAAAAACAAAAAGATAGCATGGATGTTTTATACGTGGTTTAGGTAATGACATGAAAGGATATTATAAATAACCACCTAGATTATTCCACAATTATAATTATATGATGGAATATTTTGTGCTATTTCAAAATTTTTCCAAATTCGATTGTTAAGAACCATCTCATGTGTCGTAAATGTGGTATGCATTGATGGGATGATGGATATAGAGTTCCTCTCATTAGTTGAGAATATCTATCCATGGTGATTCATGGATTTACATAAATCTACAAAAATGGAAATCTTAAAAAGGAAATAAATAACAAAGTTCAATGAGTAAGTATTTAAATGTAGCATAGAAAGTTATTATGGAAGACCAATTTTGACCATTGATAGTGAGAGTTATGATTCATCTGAACTCTACCTTAATGAGATCATTGGTCAATTAGAGTGCATCTTATTCATATTCTTCTTCTCATTCTATTGATTTGTTGTGTCTCAATATTTAGATAATGCCTTATGTGTTGAAACTGCAAACCCGTCTTGGTAAAAGAGAGTGTCCAACCTTTATGTGTACAAAATGTTCGATATTTTTCGACTGTTCTAGCTGAAAATGGACTTCTATATGCCTGATATGTATTTATATGATATAATCCTTTGAAAGGATTTTATGATAATTTTCAAGGATCAAAATGACTAACATAATTTAGATGTTAGTTTAACATTTGATGATGGTGTTAGGAATATCTTTAATGGAGAAAAAAATATAATGGAAGGTGAAATGGGATTATCTGAACCAATTACTATAATGATCACATATCAATTATGAGTGTTGACATTAGAATCCATTATGTTATTGATAATTACCATATTTCTATGATATTTCAGTATTTGTTTATGTATTGTCTAATAATTTCTCTAGGTTTCCACTAAAATAGATGAGGGGTTTAGATTTATCTCTTCTCAGAGACTAGACCTATTTATCTACCACTATATAGGATCTAACCAAATGAATTTAGGGAGTTATATATGTAGTTAAAGAGATGGAAAGAAAGGTTTTATTCGGCCTAGCATGCCTCTATGGGCAACACTAGTCTTTTATTGTCAAAAAGTAAAATAAAAATCATTAGTTTTGTGTGGATTATCATACTCCTAAACATTTTATGATAAAAAACTAATGTCCACTTCCACACATTGATGATCTGTTTGATCAATTGAGTGGAGATCAATGGTTCTTTTAAAATGAATTTCACTTATGATATCACCAATTCTGAGTTCCTCAAGAAGATAGTCCGAAAACTACATTCAGGAGTAGATTTGTTCATTATAAATATGTGGTGACACCTTCCAATATTAACAGAAAACCAATGGTATTTATGGAATTGATGAATTGGATATTTTAAAGGTATGTTAATTCTTTTGTGATGGTCTTTTTTCATGATATATTGTGTATTCATAGACAACGGTTGTTCATTAGAGACACTTGGAAATACTATTGGGAATCATGAGATATCATTATCTATATGCCAAATTATCAATGTTAAATTTTTGGATACAAGTGGTATACTTCCCCGGACATGTAATATCTAAAATTCATGTTACCTTGGATCTAGAAAAGATATATACTATTATCTCTTTGAAACGACCAAATAATGTCTTCGAGATACATAATTTCTTTGGTCTGGGTAGTTATTGTCAATGTTTTGTTCATGATTTCTCAATCCTATCTTCACCTGTAATGGATTTGAAAAGAAAAAAGAGGCATTCCAATGGAATGAATAATTTTATATTTCTTTCTAAGTGTTTAAGGATCACTTAACATCAACACCAATATTGATATTCTGAAACCACGACAAGGGGATGTGGTGTGTTGTGGAGATATAGGAGCTCAGTTTTCATGTGTTCTAAGGCATGGAGATTGTATTTTTTCTTTTAATGAAAGGTTGATATGATTTCTTGAGAAGAATAACCCAAGACATGATTTTGTGTTTGGTGTTATAGTTCTTGTGTTCAGAACATCATGTCACTACCTCTTCAGTGAGAATTATACTCTATTCACATATCATAAGATCTTGCAAGATATTTTATCACAATGTGATATGTATCTGAGACAAATAATTTGGATTTATTATATTGCAATGTTTTATTTTACTTAATGAATACATTGGTTAATGAAAATATAGTGGTAGATTCATTAACCAAAAACCCATATATACTCAGTTTTCATAAGAAGCTTCATATGAGAGGTAGTTTATGTCGATCCAAATAGATATGATATTGGATTTTGAAGATCAATGAAATGTTAAGTTTTATTTATAGTTTATTTGGTTAATTATTTTTGGAGGTGGTTAAAGAGGCATAGATGTCCGATCCAGAATGTGTTATTATGAGGTCATGAACTCAAAGGTGGTGAGACCATTGAGGGATGGATGATGGGTCAGATTTCTATCACGAACCGAATCTGGTCAACACCAATACCAGCACCAAACCCAGCCATTGACAAGTCCCGATGGTGTTACCTATCCCCGAAGGCTAGAAAAAGTTCCCTTGTATCATTTATCTTGGATTTATAATGATTTACCCAAACATGTATACATAAAACATCAAAAATATTTGAAAAAATGAATATGAAAAATTCCTACCAACAAGATTTATACAAAAACCCAGAACTGAGTATATAAGTTCAAATGTAATTCAAAAGGTCCAATGAAACAATGAAACAGAAATTAAATAGCCACATGGACTCAACATGAGGTCATCACCCCCAAGCCATCTCCATAACTCTATCCCAAGGATGGGGACTAACACGCTGAACCGCCATCACCCTTAGCTTTTCATTTACCTGAGTCAAACATAACCAAGTATACTTACAACCAAGGGGTGTAAGTAGGGTTTGATATGAAGACCAATAGGATACCACCCAAATATTCCAAAGGGCTTGCAATACAATGAGAAAAAGTAAGCAGTTTTAATACATAAATAAAAAGTAGTGATAAAATCTAAGAAATGAAACTTTCAATTGAAAATATTTTTCACGATATTATTTTCAAAGTGTTCACACATTTAAATAGAAATTTTAGATACTGTAAATTAATTTCAAAAACACCCCAATACGTGGGAAAGTACCATAAACACAATGAGAAACAAAATCGGGAACACCCCTAGGCAATAGATAGTCGCGAGCCCCATGTACCTCATACCTTGGTGTAAAGTAACCATATTAAAATATGATCTTATGCATGAGATACTAGAAGTGAACATACCCATAACCTAGTGGTCCCCAATAATAATCCACGTAGTTTGTTTAGAGTGGTCATTATCCAAATTCTAGGTGAAATAGGGAAAAAACCCATCGGGTCCACTAGCCGTACTAGTACACATCCGACCCACCTAGGTACCTCGGCTTCCCCCTTTGTGCTCAAAAAATTTCATAATGATACATATATCCATTTTCATTTAAAACACCACTAATGGTCACATACAATCAGTGCAGTAGCTACACAAATTTTATACCATTTAAAACACACAACAAAACACATTGTGTTTCAATAAAACAACTTCTCCAAATCGTTCCATGTTTTGCTCCCAAAATACTTAGAAAACCACACTTGAACACTATATTCATAATAATATTTATCAAAATAGAAACCAACACACCCTAAAAATTTCTTTAAACTTATTACATGAGTTATAAAACAATCCCAATAAGCATCGCATAGAATACTCATGTAAAACACCCAATTCCACACCCAATTGTTGCTCAAAAACCATTTTCTTAACAAACGCCACCCAAAACCAGTTTCGCAGAAATGAAAGAAGAATAATAAAATGTAAAATATTATTTTCAGCACTAATTCAGTTCAATAAGGACAAATAAATAATTAAAAGGCGTCCCTTAATCAACCAATAAAATATTTATATGAAAAAACACAAATTTCACATGAAATTGGCCCTTAAAATTCAATTGCATTACAAAAACCACTTAAACCAATTTTTGTAGAACCAAATCAATGGGTTAAACATGATAATATAATCAACATAGTATTAATTTCACATTAATTGCATACAAAGTTGAATCTCCTACCAAATTATAAAAAACCATGAATCAACGTGCAAAAATCAAGTCGCACCACCACCGCACCAAGATGGAATTAGAACAAACCTAAAACCACAAAATTGGACCAATAAAACCCATGGTTAAACCATAGGTTTGAAACAATAACCACTGGTCATTTGGTACTTCAAGGAAAAGGTAATAAACTCCAATCCAATAGAATTAAACCCTAAGCAATTTGAACGAGGAATGGAAGAGACTCATTTACCTGAGGCATCTTGGAGAATCGCCCCAAATACACCAGTATCTGAATTATGGAACAATCAAAACATCAAGGGAGGTTTTATGAATTGTGATATGGTCATTTAGGAACTATAATTGAGGAAAAAGAGTAATAATTGAGGGAGTTATTATGGAAATAACATACCTCGTCAAATCTGGATGATTTTAGAAACCCTATGAAGTAATGCACTCCATCGCGATGAAGAAGAGATCCAATGAGGGGGGAGTGAGTTTTGGTGTGCGGATGGGTTCAATAGGATTGGGTGAGACTTTTAATTACCGAAAAATAATTAAAATTTATTATGTTATTAAGTAAACAAATTTAATTTTTGAAATAGGAATTGGGATTTTGGGCAGGCCCAGTCCCTTTACTAAAAACCCATATACACATTTATTATGCATTTATAAAGGCTCCAAATTGAAATGGTGGTGTTAACATGTAAAGGTAGGACAATTAGGAATTATAATGGATGAAAAATGTTGAAAAATTAAAATTTTATAATAGAAAAAAATATTTTTAAATCTGGAATTGGGCTAACAGTTTGGCCCAATTCATGAAAACTCATTTATTCCTCTATAAATCCTTTGGAAACCCCCAAAACAAAGCATGAATGGAAAATAAATTAAAAATAACTTTAAAATAAGTTACTTATGTGACAATTATCCCCACCTTGAAAATGTTCTACCCTGGAATGTTGTATCAATCTTAAAGCAACAACCAAACCCAACTAAGAAACCATTAGGTACACCCTTGCCAGGTTTCGTCCCCAAAAGCCAAAACACCTCAAGTGATCAATTAAGGAAGGATTAATATCACAACAAAAACTCACACAACTTTCCTAAAATTATCTATCACATTCATACTTTATCATAAAAGAAAACTCCTCAAACACTATCTGAACAAGACTCAAGAAATTTACCCAAACAAACAACAACTTTGAACAAGTTTACAGTTACCTTACTTTAACTAAACCATTGAGTGCTCTTCATTCACAAAATTTACTAAAAGAAGATTTTGGTAGCTAGATAGCTCCGAATAAGACTATCTACTCCGTTCCAGGACCATGGATGAATCTTTTTTTCTGGTACGGGGGGACACAAATACGCTCCCCACCATAAGAGACAACCAATATTTTTTCCGAGACAAAATCAAGACACTAATATGGGGAAGCCTGAATTGACTCCCTTGTACATTGGGTAGACATCCATTCAAAATTTCTGAAGGAACATACATGAGAATCATAGTGGATCTCCCCAACATAAGAACCAACCATCTTAATTGACCAGCATGGGTTGGCACAGAAAGACCCCGAAATTTCAATATTTTGGAAGGTCGCACAGTTAGTCCACACAGTCTGTGAAACCATGAACTAACTCTACTAATCAATCTTCCTACATGGCTTCCTGGTACACGGTCCCTCTTAATCATTCAAAAACCATGTGCTCGTCCTGTCTAGACAAATCTCCAAGAATTCTTCAAAGACTCAATGGAAACCAAAGGGGGGGGGGGGTAATGACATTGGGCGATGACATGGGTACAACGACCTCCACCTATTTCCACCAACCGTGAATAATAGAAGAAAGATGATGATACCATAGGTTTAAACTCATCATATTTTTCATATTTAAGATAAGACTTTGTACAAGGGTTTAAATGACCCAGGGATTTTCCCTGACTATGAGCCAGCTTATCTCTGAGACATATGGCTGAAGCTCAAATGATTGAAGCATCTTCAGCCTCGTAATTAGACTTTGGAAACCCACTGAATGATAATTATTCATTCGGTGACACAAACAACTACATCGTAATCCCAAATAAGTTTTCAATACACAACACATTCCAAACTCACTATACCCAATCATGATATTTCACATAAACAAGGGCATTGGAGATTCACAAACATCACACCTTGTTTCTTCGGGTGAGAAACAATAGAGTTAAAGAACACCTACACTCACCTTCCTCTAAAATGGATGATTTGGTTGTTTTTCCATGGAAGACCTTAGAACAACATAACAGGGACTCTCAAAAGATTTCATGACTTTCAACTTTATATTCAATTGAGCACATGAAATCACAAGGCGTCACCAAATAAGACCATGACGACTGATACAAACAATGCATAGAGAGGGACCTTATTGAAAATCCCAAATCAACACACAATTCTAGAAAGTGTCCAAAATATCCTCTCATGACCAGATTTCCCACACTGGTAGTTTAACGTGAACTCCTTCTAAGAGACTACGAAGAACTGAGAGGACCTCTTAGAGACCATAAAGATACCTATCTATGCTAACAACCCCATACCACGTCCACTTTTGAAAAATTAGGAAACTTAAGAATCTAAGGTCTCTTTCAACCTTCAATGATCACTCTCCCATAACAAGAGGATACAAAAAACCCATGAAAGGAATGGGTGTATAATTAATCTAAAAATATCAAGAAAAAATTTACATACATTAATCAACTGGAGGATCTTCCAACAGAAAAACAACCTAGATTTCACTATAGTTACGCACTAAGCCTTAATGGGGCGTACCTAATCCAATGAGAGAACCCAAGGACCCAACCAACCTAGTCCATTGGTAAAGCCATACCTCAACCAGATCCAAATATATGAGGGGAAACATCATAAATTCATCCCAAAATATTCCTAGAGGATACCACTAATCAGCACTTCAACCTAGCTTACTGACCAAACACAAAACTGAAACACTGTTCAAACAATATGGGTTCTTGGACTCAAAATATTACACAAAATCAACATTTAAAAAAACACATAATAAAAATCACCCCAAACCACTCATCAAGACACCATGTTACCCTTTTAAAAACATATCTTTGAAAACAAACGATTTAGCAGTTAGAGTATCCCCTAATGGTGCCCTATGGGCCCCACACAGGCATGTTTCCATGCCACACTGGGCACCCCCCTCATATCCATCCCAGCACTCATCCAGTCATTACATTAACCATCCATCATCTCATATAACCCCATGCATGTCGTCGCTCAAGAAAATACCAAAGGTTAATACAAAAACTCATTCCACTTTTCAAAACCAAAATAATTAACCAATACTTCTTTTTTTCACAGGAATGCTAACCATGAAATCGAACCCAAATTACCGCATAAAAACATTTCATAAAGGCATAATATTTCCAATGAAAACTCAATTTCATGTTTTTAACAACAATTTCAAAACATCTCATCCCATCAAATCACCTTTCAATATTTTAGAAAACACTATTGGAAACTCTTTTTCGAAACCAACCTTGACAAAGTTCATGCTCTTAAAAGAGGTGAAAAAAAACCATTTTCCATTCCAATAAAATTCTAAAAATTCAGTTCTCCATTTTCAATAATCAATCCATTCCATATTTATTAGATAATAATTTCACAAAAACATTACACTTCTTAAAACCAAGTCACTTTTAAACCAATGTTCCAAGATTTCCAAGCTGAAGAACACAAGACAATGTGAGAGGTAACTAGTTTCAGTGGGTGACATGGACATATGGTTGGAGGACATATTCCAATAACTTCACCATCATAGAGTGTGTTATAGTAAATATCCTTGGCTCCACATGGCTTTTCAGGGACTACGAGCTCACCGAGACTATTAACCCAACTCTCATTTCATTTCCCCTAATCATCATCAATCCGAGACATCCAAAGAACTCATATAAATCTAGATTTCCCCTGGTGTCTCAAATCCCATCATGAGGTGTGGTGATCATGAAAAATAATTATAATCCAAATACCATGTCCCAAAAATCCAAACTCTCGACTATCCGGACTATTCCCTAATTAACGTTACACAAATAGTTAACTAAAACCTCCTTTAATACCATTTTGTCACAAACCGAATCTGGTCACCAACTTTACTGGCACAAAACCCAGCCTGTGACATGGCCCAAAGGTCGTTCCCTATCCCCAAGTGCTGGAAAAAGTGCCAAGGTATCATTTAACTTGGTTTGGGAATGACTTACCAGAACATGTATACATAAAAAATCAAAAATATTTGATAAAAAGAATCTGAAAAATTAATTCCAACATGGTTTATACAAAAATATAGAACTGAGTAAAATATTTAAAATGAAATAAAAAGGTACAAAGACACAATGAAACAATAAAAAACAGCCCCATTGACTCCACATGACATGGGGTCATCACCCCCAAGCCATCTCCACAACTCCACCAAAAGGATGGGGACTAACACCCAGAACTGCCATCACCCTTAGCCTTTCCTTTACCTATGTCAAAAAAAACCAAGTCTACTTACACCCAAGGGGTGTAATTAGGGTGTGAGACTAAGACCAATAGGATACCACCCAATGGTTCCAAATATCATGCAATACAATGTGAAAAAGAAAGCAGTTTTAATAGGAAAAGAAAACAGTGATAATATCTCAGAAATACAACTTTTAATTGAAAACATTTTTCAAGATAATGATTTCAGAATGATAAAACATTTAAATAGATATGTTATCTACTATAAAGTACTACCAAAAACACCCCAATACATGGGAAAATAACACAAACACAATGAGCAAAAAAATCAGGAACACCCCTAGGCACTATATAGTCTCGGGCCCCATGTACCTCATACATCGGTGTAAAGTAACCATAGTAAAATCTGTTCTCATGCACGAGCCACTATCAGGTAAAATACCCATAACCTATTGGTACCTAATAATAATCCACATATTTTAGTTAGATTTTTCATTATTCAAATTCTATGTGAAATAGGGACAAAACCCATCTGGTCCACTAGCCGTACTAGTACACATCCGCCCCACCTAGGTACCCAGGCTTCCCCCTTTGTGCTCAAATAATTTCAGAATGATAAATATATCCATTTTCATATAAAACACCACTAAATGTCACATACAATAATCACATTATCTAAACACATTTTATACTATTTAAAACACAAAACAAAATACTTGGAGTTTCAATAAAACAACTTCTCTAAATCATTCCTTGTTTTGCACCCAAAACTCTTCGAAAACCCCACTTGAACACCATATTCATACTCATATTTATAAAAATAGAATCCAAAACACCCTAAAAATTTCTTTAAACTCGTTATATGAGTTATGAAACAATCTCAATAAGCATCGCATAGAATACACATCTAAAACACCCAATTCAACACCAAATCAGTACTCAAAAACAATTTTCTTAACAAACATCACCCAAAACCAATTTCGCAGCAACGAACAAAGAATAATAACATTTAAAATATTATTTTATGACCAAATACAGTTCAATAATGTCATCTAAATAATTAAAAGGCATCCCTTAATCAATCACCAAAAATTTTATATAAAAAAGACACAAATTTCACATGAAATGGGCCCTTAAACTTCACTTGCATTACAAACACCAATCAAACAAATTTTTACAGCACCAAATCAATGTTTTAAACATGAACATATAATAATCACAGTATCTATGTCCCAAGTATTTCATACACAGTTGAATCCCCTACCAAATTATTAAAAACCTGGAATCAACGTATGAAAATCAGGTCATACGACCACCGCACCAAGAGGGACTTAGAACAAACATTAAACCAAAAAAGTGTACATATAAAACCCAAGGGCAAACCCAAGGTCTTAAACCCTAACCACAGTTAACCTTTTTACTTCAAGGAAAATTTAACAAACCCTAATCAAATAGAATTAAACCTTAATCAATTTGAAAGAGGAATGGAAGAGACTCACTTACTTGAGGGGTCTTGAAGAATCTCCCCAAATACACTGGAATATGAATTTTAAAATATTCAAAACATCTAGGGAGGATGGGATAATGATTATTAGGTAATTTAGGAACTAGAATGGAGGATAAAAGAGTAATAATTGAGAGAGTTATGATGGAATGAACATACCTCCTCAAATCTGGACTATTTTAGAAACCTTATGATTTTATTCACTCAATAGAGATGAGGAAGAGCTCCAATGAGGTGTGAGAGAGGTTGGGAGCGTGGATGTGTTAAATACGCTTGGGTGAGACTTCGAATCACTGAAAAAGAATTAAAATTGAATAAGTTATTAATTAAACACATTTGATTTTTAAAACTAGAATTGGGCTTCCGGGCAGGCCCATTCCCTTATATAAAAACCCATATACACATTTGTTATGGATTTATAAAGGCTCCAAATTTAAATGGTGGTGTTAGAATATCATAGGAGGCCATTTAAGAATTGGAATGGATGAAAAATGTTGAAAAATTAAAATGTTAGAAAAGAAACGAAATATATTTTTAAATCTGTAATTCAGCTCATGGTTTGGCCCAATTCATGAATACTCATCTATTACTCCATAAAAACATTATAACCCCCAAAAAAAAGTATTAATGGAAAATAAATTAAAAATAACTTTAAAATAATTTATTTATGTGACAATTTCTATATTATGGTTCGAAAATTAGATAATTATACCCATCACCTATTAGGAACATCTCCTCAATGATTACCAAAATTTGAGGTGTTTTGTTCATTCAAAAATATAGATACTATATAAAGAATTTAACATATTTATTTGGTGGGATGATATGAAAATCAAGGTGTTTGAATTTGATTCAATATGTGTATCTTTTTATAAAGTTATAGAAGATAATCAGTGAAGATATTTTATGTTGCAGTCTTTACTTACTCATGCTTGAAAATTTAAAAAAATAGTCGTCGATTTCTTAATAGGATGTAGAAGATCAGTTTGAAAACATGATGTCATATGGGTGATAGTGGGTCAAATCTAACATCATCCCATTTCATCTTGATTCATGAATCGTAAATGATGGAGTACTTGTCAAAAATATATGTATTGGAAGTGGTAAAGAGGCATGACATAACAGTTTTTATCGTATCAGATAGATATTTGGGGATTATATCTCTTTTTTGTAAATCCTTTCTGAAATCCAGTGGCACCCAGTTGACCATGATTATGCATTATAACCATCAGATAGATGGAAAATCCCAATGTATGATACAAATGTTTGATGAAGTGTGGATGTCTTGTGTAAAGGAATTTGATGGGTCATTGGATGATCATATAGTGTAAGTGGAGTTCTAATATAATAATAGTTACCAATCAATGATACATATGGATCATTTTGAATCATTGTATGGGCATCCAAGCCATTATACACTCTTTTGGTTTGAAATAGGTGAGTCTTCACTAGCATGACCGAGCCTTATCCAAGATACAATTGTAAATATATGGTCAATCAGTAAATTGATTGAGATAACTCAAAGTAATCAGAAATCATATGTCGGTCATTATCGATGATTGTTGTTGTTCATGGTTGGTGATCATGTGTTCTGAAGAACTCTCAAAGGCTTGTAATTGATCATTTTATGAATCTGGGAATAATTTATCCTTGATACATAATCCATTTTGAGATACATGAACATTTTTGTGCGGTCTTATATCAGTTGTATTTTGATCTACAGTTTAGTTATTTCTATAATTGTTTTTGTTTCATGGTTGAAATTGAATCACCTTGATCCTGACTATGTGATTATATGGTATCACATTAACCAAGATATGGATACAACTTTGGTGCATGTTATAATATAGATTTGGAAAATGTAATCGAAAGTATTTCATATAAAAATCATAAGTTTAGTGAGAGTTTTGTGGAAACATATTTAGATTCTGTAAGATACATGGTAACTTGAGAAGGAATTAAAGTGAAATGTTGAGAACTATTTCAGATCAATGTTGTTTTTTATCTTTCTGATGATGTAAATTTTAATGGTTCAGAGAATGTAGAACCCCTTAGTTTCAAGTATGTAACTATTTTTTTATAAAGTAATGTTTTTGGGTGATGTTTGGGTGGGTTTGGATGAAGTTCAGATTGTTTTGAAATATGTTATACATAGTATTGGTTTGGTAATGTTTTTTTTGGATACCCATAAACTCCTACTAGAAATCATACATATTGATACATGTTTTAAGGGTAAAGTGCATGGTTAGGAGCATTGTTTGTCTAAATCATGTTGCAACCCCATAGAAAAAAGGAAAAGTTGAATTATGGGATATTTCATAGTTGTAACATGGGTTTTCAAACCATACGTGACAATAATATGATTTTCTCTTGAGGTAGAGGCTAGAAAATAGATACTCTATTGTTTTTCTTAACCATGCAACTAACTATGAAAAGTTAATCCCCAAAAATTTGATCTGGGTCGGTATTATCGTTAATACCATTTTTTGCTACAAATCAACCCTAAAATCGATAGTTCTCTTGACCAAAGGATCCATAACCTTTCCCAATTAAATCATAAATGATCTCGAAGGATTTAATGGTGGGTTGAATATCGATTTCCATGTTATGTAAACATTTATTGAGGTTTTTGGGGGGTTGTTATAATATATGATTTCTTCCCCCTCTCAATTTATTTTATCTTATCCACTAGGGATAAATATTTTATTTTTTTTCCAATAATGGTAAAATTTCGATTTTTTTATATTGGGGGAAGATATCTAAGTTGGGTTTTTGGAGATTCAAATTGGTTTTGTGGGTGTATTATTGTAGTTCTTTGTTTACTTTTTTATTCCCGAGGAAGGTGGATTCACTCTCAACACCTATACATTTAAGTTGAAGGCTTGATTTGAAGATGATTTTTTATCGAAATTGGTTTTGATATTATTGTGAAAATAATCATAGAAACTTTCCTTAGTGAATGTTTGTAACTTTTTGGTGGAATTATTGAATTATTGAATGTTTTTATTGCAAAGTGCATTTTTTCAGGATTTTAGAATATTGATTTTATAATTTATATTTATTGGTTTTAGGCATATGGTTTGGTAAAAATTTTCTTAGTAATAGAATTATTTTATTAGAATGGTTGAAAAGGTTGTTTTGGAATTTTTTGGAAGAAAGGGTTAGTGTGAGTTTATTCATGATAGATATGTGTATGATGTTTCCCCCACCACTTGTGGGATGGATAAAAGTATTAAATTTTGTCCAAAATAATGGTTCACTAGGAGACAGTGCAGCGAGAGGATGAATCGCCACTAATGAACATAGAGAGATCCATTGTTTTAGGAATGTATGTATTTGTGGATATATAGAATGAAATGGATTATTCCAAAATTAAGTTTTAGAATTGGTTTTAATGTATTGTTCGGTTTCCCTTCATGAAAACAATTTTAGTGTGGAAATTGGTCTAATATGAAACTTCTTGGTAGGGATATAAATTGTTTTCAATATATATTTATATATAATGCCCTAGCTTGTTTATCATAATGGGAAGAGTATGGAAGTAATTTGGGGAAAACCTGCTATGATCCATTACTCACCACTTCTTTGGAACATTAGTGATTTTGTAGACATTGTTCCTTAAGAAAAAAGAATATTAAATATATCACATAAATTTAATGGTGTATCATGATACTTGTGTTGTATTATAGAATTGGAGCGTAGATAATCATGGGAGCCTTGGAGTATTTTCATTGGAGTCTTTCAGTTTCATTTGATTCATCTTTTTCTGTGTGCTTTGATATATATAGTATTCTTCTATAGTATAATTTTGTAGTTGGTTGATATCATTAGAATTAAATTTAGTTATTTTACATTATTATAATTCATATTATAGTGGATATTCAGTAATGAAATTATTGGTTAGGTTATTTTATTTTAAAAGTGAAAATTTTCCCCATCTATTCATGAACCCCTTGATATTTATTACCAGTCATTAGCATTTGGGGGATATTTCTTAAGGCTAAGTACAAATTCTACCTCAATAAAATCCAATGAGGATGGGAAGGATGTAAAATTATTTATTTTTATGAATGAAAATACAATTATAATATCAGTAATTATAATTTGGTTAAATTACCCTTTTTATTTAGAAAATAACTATTTATAATTTAAAAAAAATTGAACTTTTTTTAATTTGATATAACCTAAAATAAAATTATTTGAAGAATTAAAAAATTTAAAAAATTTTCATGATGAATATATCATTTCTAATTAGAAAAAAACATTTTAATAATTTTTTTTTATATATTTTTTAAAAAACATGGCCTTGGAATAAAATGGATTTTTGATCGTAGAGATAAATGATGTCTACTTTCATTAAAAACAGATTCTCAACCATTCTAAGTAGAAAATAGTGGAAAACTAGAACATTTTATTGAATATATCATGAAAAAAGTGAGGATAATTAAATTATAGAGTTTTATAAGATTACTATATTGGATAGTTCATCAAATTGAATCCCAAAAAATGATCAGATTGCAACAAAAATTGTAACATGAAATATTGAATTCTAATACCCATGATAAAATAATATTGAAAGAATCATATAATATAATGAAAATAATTATATTCATGATATATAATTTAAATTGTGAATTATTTAGAAATCATAAAATGACATGTGTGTATAATATAACAAATGTCCACATGCTGGAAATTTGAGAAAAAAATCCATTACGGCATTGGTAAATTTAAAATTGTAAACCCCATTAAAAAGAGTTAATAAATTGGATAGGTAAATACCAATAAATTTAATTATATGAATCATAAAATACATTATTTATCATTATATACATGACAAAAAAAATAAGTTTTCAATATGGAATATATCTCACAGAAATAAAAGAGAGATGAGAAAAACCCTTACATTGAGTCGTAATTTTTGTATGTGTATTTATCTTTTTGAATAATGAATAAAGTATTATTTATTAAATTTCATTATAAAATTGTAAATTTTTTTATTTTTGTTTCACTTATTATCAATTTATAAATAAAATATATATTAAATTATATTTTCATCACATGTTTTGACTATATTTTCCTTATCTGTCAAAAACAACATTGGTAGGTTGAGTACAGTCAAAGAGGTTATTATTTAAACATTTACATAACAATAATCATGATATAATTATCATATTTATAGATCAATTATACATTTAAAAACCATCATGAATTATTTTTCTGAAAAATAAGCAAATGTTGTGATCATTGAGATGGTAGGTCATACATAAACATGAAGAAAATTTCAATTTTTTCAAGGATTGTTATGGAATGAAGTTAAGTATTACTATAAATATACTAAAATATATTTTTTTAATAAATAAAATATTATATAATTATGTATAAATATATATAGCATTCTGACAATGTGGTGGTAAAGGAAAAATTACATTACATTAAGGGGGTTGTAGTGAACATGTCAATGAACAACATTATCATTTTTAGAAAGAGAAAAAGTAAAAGTAAAAAAGATATATTATACTTAAAAAGTATTAATATTTCATGAATATCATAAAAAATTCATTTATATCCCAAATTTTTTTTATCGATCCCGTTATCACCATCCATGTAACACATTAGTGAAAAATGACTGAAGTCGATTTGCGAGGTACAAGTCCACCACATGCATGAGAAATGTTATCATACCCATTATAGAATGAAACATAAAATTTTACATTTAATATAATGAATTGAAATATTGAATTATGTTATATATAAAATATATCAATTTTTTATCCCTAATTGTACAAAACAATGTTAGGTGGTAATCGAAATATGAATGACAATGTTTTGCCTGGTGGTAGTCCACATTACACACAAATAATGAATTTTTAACACATTTTATGGAGGTTTCTATGTCTTTAGGTAGTACCCTCAACTTTATATATATATATATATGATGCCAAAATTATTATATCATCCTAGAATAATAATAATTTAATGATTTTGAGAAAAAAATAAAACAATAACACTCATTAAATAACATTACCTATGCTTCAGGTATCATATTATGGTTCGCACGAAAACATTTTTTGTTTTCTTTTATTCCAAATATAAGGATTCTGGGATGAGGGGAGGGATGTTTAGGAGTTATATTGGATGGTTTTTCCTCATTTAAATGGATTTAAATGTTAAATGAAGTGAGAAAAAGGAGCTCCCTTTTACAGTTGTGGAAGAGTGGCATTCCAAAAAATAACCAACTAAATTTACTATTGGGAAGTCAATGTTAGAATACATGACTCAAAAATAGTAAATTAGTAGAGGATAGGTTTTATTTGGTCGATACACACACCTATAATAATAAATAGATGCATTTTTTGTCATTTTACTCCCAAGTATTTATATTTACTCATTTTTACTATTATACTTTTTAAAATGGGAACTTGAACCTTTTTATTTTCATAGGTAATTTATTCTATTATTATGCAATTAAAATGTGAATTATTAGATATTATATTCATAATCATTCTAAATATTAATTCTTGTTTTTTAAATAAAAATACTGTGTTTTTTAAAATCAATTTTAATATAACTGTATGTAATGCACAAAAGTCTATTTTAACCATAATCACGTTAATTAATTTTAACAATATTCACTAATTAATATGGAAATCATTAAGTTGAAATTATTACATTATATAAATTATGGTGATTAAAAATATGGAATCCATTTTTATAAATTCAAATCACATAAGTGCATTAATTTAATTTAAAATTAATCCCTCAAATTTGGTGAGAGGACATGTTTATGAGATGAATATTTTTTTGAAAATGATGATTCTATATTAACTCTATGAATAATAATAATCATTGATGAAACTAAATATATATTATATATATATTCTAAAATTTTCAATAAAATATACCCCTTAAATATTATTCAAATTAATTATAATAGAGAAAACCAATTCAATATAAAATATTTTTTAGAAAAACATGTTTTGAAAAAAAAACATATGTTAAAAGCCAAAATTTTAATATTGTACTAACCAATGAAAAGTCATAATTTTTCAAAAAATCCCAAAATTTTACCCAATTTGTTTGATTTGCTGATTTTATGAATGATGTAAACTTTTAAAAATAATTTTTCCAATAGTTTATTTATTAAATATAATATTATATTATTTATAAATAATAATAATAATATATGAAGAAAACATATTTTTGAATAATAAAATTTCATTAATAAAAATAGATTGATTATTAAATAAAAATATTTATCGATAATTTTTATTTTGTATGACATTTATATATGTATACGTTACATAAATTAGACAATAATATTCATATTAATATATTTAAACATTATGTAATAATGGTAATATAAATCATTTGTCATTTAAATTTGGAATTGTGTTATGAATTTGTAATCAAACCTAAAAGTATCATGGTTGTATATAACATAAGATAAACTGAGTGTTGTGTGTCATTTTCTCTATTGAATATAATCTTATTCTTCAAATTTCTCATGTTGTTCCATATAAAGTTTTCTCCATTCAATGTTATTATCTTGACTATAGATATATTTATATAATGTATTCTTTATTCAATATATATATATTTATTGATAAATAATATTTTTAATAAATTAAATCTAACAATTATTATATGAGGAATGAGTTAGAATTATAGTGATGGGTGGGCCCCAAATTATATATCCCCTAATTACATTGACATGTATCATGACACAAATTAGTAAGATAGATTTAAATGGTGTCTTAGTTTATACATACAAATAGTTTTATACTATCTTGGATTAATGTATCGATCTTCAATATATCATGATATATCGGAAAAAAATTTCCAATATTAAGAATTTTCTCCAGGAATTCTTTGATTCGTTTCCATGTTATTTTTTATTAGTTATGATATTTATTGATTAGCATCAATCATATGCGATTATTTATATTTAATTATGTGATAGTCATTTATTACTTCCTAATTACTATTCATGGTCAAGTTATTGATTAAATTAATTTTGTTTTTAGTCATATAACATAACCTATTGATTGTGAATTATTTATTCAGGATATATTCTACTATATGTGACCCTTTCCCATCATTTTATGTTACGCTTATTTTTTCCATTCACATAGTTTTAAAGAACGAATAATTAAATGAGTTCATGGATGCAGAATATTTACATTAAATTTATTGTAATTTATGTTTTAAAATATAATATAAGACTCAAATATGTTTCTAGTTTACCATGAAATATAAAATATTTGGTTCTTTAGGATGATATCACTTGTATATTACGAATAGGGAATAAAATACAATCATGCTCTGGGCAACTAGGGCCATGGACTTTAGTTTTGCTATCTGATAACACGTAATAGAAACCTTGGAAAATAGAATTTTTTAAAAAATAGATTATGGGATATATCACTATGAAATACATTGACATCATACAGATGTATAGGATAACATTAAAATGTCATGTAAATACTGATATTATATGGTTTTGTAATATGTACATCCTTGTATGGATACAAAAAGATGAGGTTGATATACCACAGTTGTATGTAGGGGTAATAACTCTAAGAAGGGCACATTATCCTATGACTTCACAATAACATAGTGCATGTTAAAGGGCCTTAACTACCACATAGTTTTAAAGTATATGGGTAAATTCTTTGGTTAATTCACATTTTCTTTACAAACCATAAAAATGTATTTGAAAATATTTTGAAAATGAATGACATTACTTAAACTTAAGTTGTATTTGTTTGAAAATAATGTGTCCTGATTTTGGAATCTTATTAATTATTATATTGTTTACAAATAATTATTAATTTTTCTAACAATATTATTTTTCGTTTTAGAAAATGGATATAACCCGATCTAATTATTTTAAAATTTGAATATGATAGAATACTTGGTGACTACAAGAAACCAAATGGGATGATGACTCGAGTGAAAAACATATTGATTATTCTTATTTGGTTATAATGATATATGACTAAAAAATAAACCTTATATAACTATTTGAATCACTAAATAAATGAAGGATGAAGTCTGCAAAGTGATCCTATTTTGGGACTACGGTGGAATGAATGAATTATTTTCTCAGTTTACAAATATTGAATGAAACACTATGGAGAATGTCTAAGTAGAACATGAAAATATTTTTTGTTTTTAAAATATTGGTATAGAGTAATAAATTATAAATGAAAATTGAGGAGTTATATGGAGAAAAATAAATACCATCCAATATATCCATTAAAAGATTATTTTCCTGATTTTGGGAAACCTATGAATTATTCGATTCAATTATGACTTTTAAAGCATAACTCTTAGAAAAAATGAGGGACTATGATGATTTAAATGGGATAATGTATTTATTTATTGAGATTAGATAATTATATGGATCATGAAACATTTAAGGATTGTGTTAATTGTTTTAGAAGAATATATTTCTTAATCTATTATTAACTCATGAATTGTGGATCCATAATGGTTTTAGTAGTTAGATATGGATTTTATGTTCAAAGCCATTGACAGTCCTTTTTTAGGTTATAAGATAAAGAATTATTTGTGATTAATGAAATAATAAGATATGTTTTATTTGGTTGAGTTATTTTTTCTCCCTATGGTTCAACATGAACTATATGTTTATACAAAATTTCCCCATTATAATTCAGAACATATTTTTGAAATTAAGGGTTAATATAATCATTTATGTTGATGTAATAATTGTTAATTAATATTATTTTATTTTATTTTGGAAAGAATAATCGAAAACCATAGTGGATAAGAAATTATTTAATGAATACTTTTATTTTTAATGATTTTTATCATAAATTTAGTACATTTTATGATTTATATATATATTGAAAAAAGTGTAAAACACATTCGATGTGGAAACCCATTTAAACCACTTAATTTACAGGGCATAAAAACAGAAAAATGGGGATAAGGGTGAAGTGCCTTCCCCTAGCCAACATGATGTACTGGTTAAAATGATATTATTTTCACTTTGACAATGCGGCATAAAAATACATAGTAAATTTATTATGATATAGTTTTAGAGTTTCTATTGTGGTTTTAGAGATTAATGTTTTATATTTGATATGATGATATAAACATTCTAGTTTTTTTAAATACATAGAGGGTGGATGGAAGGACCTTCCTCATTTTTTAGATCATAGTATCTTTTAAGTGTTAATTTTAGTACATCGTGAATAAATAATTATAATATGATATTCATTCATTTTAGTAAGATGTGACATATAAATTTATCAAATATAAAATGAATGATAAGGGTGTCCTCGTTAAATTGAAAAATATCATATAAGTACAATTCCTTATGTTCTTATTATATAGAATAATTGTTCTCCTCAAATTGTAACACCCCGAAACTAGTTACCCAGAGTTAGTGAATTATTATGTAACATTGGCATGATCACAAAAGATCATGTATCGAAAAACTGATTAGTTTAGTATCCATAACACACTACATACACTCATAAATGATACATTACATCATAATGTGAAAAACTAAAATAACATAGTCTCCATAGTCCACACTCATATCCCCTTCAGACTATCCCTATAGGTCAGTCATAAAATATTTCTTCACATCCTAGGAAAATAAAACATAGAAAGTGGTGAGCTCAGATGCTCAGAAAGGATAACAATATAGAAGAAAATTTCATAAATAAACATAAACATTTAAGGAAATTTATAACTAAACAAAATCCATTTAAACTTGAACTTAAGCATAATATGGAAAAAATAAAATGAAGTAATTCCATTTACTTATTCACATGGATATTCTACTAGTCAAATAATCACATGTAATATCAATAACCACTTTCATAATGATGGAGTGCACAATTCCAGACTATCATAACCACGTAGCCAAGGCCTCATGACAAGACTACAAAAAATATTTGGTCAAGCCCTCATGTCAAGATTCTAATTTGTCTCATGAGACCTACCGATGCATCGAGGTGATATAGAAGGCTCCACCCATCACATACTATGTCCAATGCATTCCTTATATGAAAAGTTTTAAACATGTCATAAACTATAACATAATCGTATCACATAAAACATGCATAATAGAAACATTTCATTTCCACAATTCAATCACAAGATATCAATACAAAAAAATTTATATGATAAAACTATTTTTAAAACCAAAATAAAATAATATTAAAACATGGTATTTATTTTTCATTTTAAAAACGTTATGGCTAGTAGAGGAAGCCGAAACTCAAATAATGGTAACGACGACAGAGAAGTCGTTGTCGCCGCATACGTACGACAAAAAACATTCCTTTTATTACTTTAGTCAAACACTTCATATAAAAAGATTCATTTTGAATAAATGTAAATGTCAAAGGGGTTTGTACACCATATAAAAGAAAGTTGTGTACAAAACAAAATATGCCTCAATTAAAGGAGATTAAGACGAAGTCCCTTACCTCGTGTCCGACATGACTCGATCGTTCTTTAACCTCCTGAATTATAAACTAGAGTTAATTTATACATTCTTAAGGACCTTTTTAAAGTTCATTATTCCTTTTATATCACTTATTACCATATTATGAACATTATGTAATTATTTAAGTTAATAACAGTCGTTTTGTCATTCTTTGGTACATGAGTCAAAAATAAATTTCTTATAATTACAAGTAGTTCATGTGGTAAAATATCCATTATATAAAAAATTATATTCATGATTTTGATATCATATATATCATATATATCCAGTATATACATTCATTTATAATATTACATAACATTTAGAGGTAAGAAATGAAATGCACCGTTCATGGAGACGGTATGTCGTACATACGCATGAATGCTACTTTCATTTCTATTTCATATTTAATGGAATGAAATCATAATTATATAAAGTTATATTATAATTCCAGTATAATATAATATATAATATCATTCAATCCATCCTTTATATGTCCCACGTATGGCATTAACGATTCAAATCACTTTGAGGGGGCGGTAGTCCGCACTCTCTAAAATGAAATTATCGCGTTCACCCATAATGGATATCATAAAGGTATGCCATAAATTAAAAATAAATAATCATAAGTAAAATATAAACATAATATATATCATATATTAATATATTGACATCTTAATGTCCACCATCAGTGGTGTTAAAAGAAGATTGAACAATCATCATTTCGTGAGGCAGTAATTCGCCACCCACAGAAACAGTATGTTCTTTAACCATTGAACGAAGGTGTGTGTAAGTGTAAGTCAAATATTTCTCATAAAACCATCCTAGTATATTTAATATACTGTTTTTGTTACAAAATAAAGGAATAAAAAAGAGTTTAATGGGTTTGAGAAGCAAAATTAAACAAAAGAACAAAAGAGAAGACATTACCTTAAAATCGGGAAACTCTTTTTGATTTGAGCCAAAGGCTTCTTTGGGAATACTTCTACCAAAGTATAGCTTCTAGGAATAAGATAGGGTGGTTTAGAGAGTATTTGGGCAGAGTTTGGACTAGCCAAATGGATTTTATGGTGCGAATAAGGAGGTATAGGTGGGGGCCTTTTATAAGAGGAGAGGAGGGGCACTCTTGGAAAGTCATGAACTTTTACTTTATTATACAATGAGTTTCGTATTTTAAATGTCCCCAAATTATATATTTCTAGGATAAGGTGATAAGGGTTCTAAATATACTCATAAAATAGGTTTTTTATAAGTGTATGTCTTAGATTTTACATCATCTTTTCATTTTATTTAAATCATTAATTAATGAGGTAATCATTGCATCATCATGGTGTCATAAATAAATTTATTTATTTAATGCCTAAAAATTATAAAACAATTACCATGATGTATTAAATATATTTAGATTTCCAATGAGTATTTATATTTAAAAGGTTATGTTATATTACCCCAGGTAATAATTATTTTATTAAAACAACAAATGTTGGTGACAATTTTATTTTTACTTTAAATAAAAAGTTATTAATGTCATTTTCTTACCCATGTGGCTCAATGGGGTCCCCATGTTGTCCCATGGATTGTCTTGTTCGGCCATGACTCATCCAATATGGGTAGTACAATTGTAAAGGTAATTTCATATTTTTATAACATTATATTTACCTTAAATTACAGTAATTACCTTTAATCGCGATTAATAAAACATAAAAGTTACTATTCAACAAAAATTATTATTATTCCATTGAACCTCATTTTACTTACTAATGAAAACCATGTATGTATTTTTTTTAAATTCAATTCACATAAGTGGTAAAGTTTAATTTAAATGAAAAAATTAGTTTTTAAACTACCACTGAGTGGTTTCACTATTCATCAAAAATTGATGTTTTTCAAAAAAAATACCAAAAATTAACCCTAAGCTATATTTGATATTCCTAATTCAAAAATGATTTCTATTTTAAAAAATTCAAAACATAAAAGTTTAATTAATTAATTTAATAATTAATTCTCACTGTCACATCAAATAGCCTGTTTTTAAGAAACAATATATATCAAAAGATTACCAATTGTTTATGTCCAATTTGAAAGTGAAATTAATTCGAATGACCACCATTGGATAAAAAGTTTAAAATATATTCTAATTATACTTTTAAACCACTCAATATTATAATTTATCACTATAAATTATTTTGATTAAAAAAAAAATTAAGTATTTTTCACTATTCATCGAATATTGGAAGTTCTCAGAAAAATACCAAAAATTCAACATAGGCTAATTTCGATATTCCAAATCCAAAAATGAAGTCCATTTTGAAATATAAAATTTTTATAATCTCAAAAAGTGGGTATTACTATTAATAATGGCTATTTTTATTGGTTGCGGTGTGTTAGAATATCGAACTTGCATATAATGCAAGCTATTACATTATTTAAAGAGAAACATATAGTGGAAGCTTGGAGTGTTAAATTCTCCCCTACTTCAATAAATTGCATCCTCACAATTTGAAAATGTTCTTCAAAAATAAAAGGTTGAAAATAGAAAATTCCTTTGTGGAAAACCCACATCAGAAATAAGGTTAATAAAATTTTTTCCTAAATAAGAGGGAAAGGGAAATAAAAAAGTCACCAACAAATTATGATATCGATTAGGAGAACATTGGTGGAAATTAAAGACATGTAATTGGGTGAAAAATGTTAATATTTGTAAGGAGTGACTGAGGTCATCAACCACAAATAAGTGTAAAATTGAAGGCCTCAAAGCCTTCAATCTATGTTGATTTAAAATATCATCAGTTCAACAATACATAAGGTATTAGGATAACACATTTTTGGTTTTAATATCCCTTTCCTAAAGTTTAAGAATTAATTTATTCATAGAATAAGAGATAGGTATATATATATATGCTTTACAAGTAGTGTTTCAACCTTCAACTAATTTCAACCACAAACTCATCTTTCACTCAAAAAGATAATAGAACTCAAAAATATTATAATTATCCTAATCATACAGGGTTCAAATTATTAACACATACCATTTATATTTGGAATACTATTTTTTAATAACTACGGACTTCCTCTAGGATAGTGGTAGTTAATAAAGGCCTATCTCACTATAGTTGTGGGATCAATTCCAACACCTTTGTCCGACACGACAGGTTATCCCTCGACCTGCAAATTATCCTTTTATTAAAACTATAGTATTATAATATTCCAAAATTAATCATAAAAAATGTATTAACCTTATACAATACTATCCAAAGTTAAACATAATCCATTCCAACCTTTATAGTTATCCAAAATACCTATGTCCGGACTTTCTATAAAAGGTCTCTAAATTCCAAAATCAATTCATCAGATTTCCCAAACAAAGTAAAGTTTCTCTTATTATCACATACTAAAAATTTGATTACCTTCATCATATTAAAACCTTAATGAAAAAACAAATATTGGAGTATAATCATTATATATAACACATTATTCTTATAACCATATTATAGTTCTTGAGTCCGAAAACACAAATACAATAATTATTCCACTTTAACTGTGGTAACAGCATAAGATTGGCCTTTCTCCCTTGGCCTTTTCTGAGGTAATTTTCCTTGGAGCGTAGGGAATTCATTTTAATAATGCCCCATTTCTCTAAAATTGTAGCATTCAACATTGACAACCTCTTTATTTCCCCTACAATCACGAGCCTGGTGACTTTTTTCTCCACATTTATAACAAACTACAATTCCTTTTAGGAATGTATGAGGGCGATTCTTCACACAATTATCGCATAATGGGAAATCCTTATTTCCCCTTTTCCCTTTATCTATCTCTTGTTCCACCATTCCCTTCTTCTCTTTCTTTACTTTATTGTCATAAGATTTAGATAATTCTTTTTCTGTCTTGATAGAACACGAGAGTATATCTTCGTATGTTGAGAAAGATTGTGATACTAAAGATTGATGGAGAAATGGTTTTAACCCATCAAAGAAATGATCAATATTACTTCATGGGTTACGTATATAATCTATTGCATGCCTAGATAACCCTGTAATGTAAGAATCACACTTTTTGACATTCTCATCCTCCTTTTTCCTCAGACTCAGAAATTGCTTTTCCATATCTGCTCTATGGTCACGAGGAAAGTATTTTTCTAAGAAAAGATCTTTGAACTATTTTAATTCCATACTTGATACTTCTTAACATTCTTTTGTATTTTTAATCAATTACCACCATTGATCCGTATCTCCAGTGAAGTGGTAAACTTCCATGACAACTCTTTCCGTTTTACTACTTCCTAAAGCCTGAAATATTTTCTCTATAGAATTTATCCATTGCTCATCTACTAATGGATTTGTACTCCCATTGAATGTTGGTGGTTTTTTCCTAATTAAGTGATCTAACATTGATCCTACACTTTTCGGATTAGGGTGATCCATATAGGTAAGGTTATTATTCATAACCTGAGTGAGTTGTCCCAGTATGGTGATAAGTTGATCACCACCAGTTGTATCACTTGCTCCACTATAATTATCCTGAGTAGGAGGGGAATCCCTACATGGAGTCCGTGCATTGATACGGTTTCTATTCCTTCTACTAGGTGCCATTTCTAAACAATGTCATAAACTAGATTAGTTTATGAATCGAAATACAAAATAACAAACTTGCAAAACACCTAACATAAATTGAGTAGTTTATGGATATAATCCATAATCATAAAAATGTTTTCTTTGAGGAAGTATATAATCATGAACCCTTTATAATGGTTTGTAAATAAATTCTGAATTATCCTATGCATATCCCCTGGGAGTTTCGTAACTAAGAGTGCAGTAAGGCCCGTTGTCGTGCACCAGTTCTCGTTCGAGTCTTGCTCAAAGAGGTGTTATCAGGTTTCACCCCTAGGTACATCTGTGCCAGAGCCGCCTCTACCTGCTCGTATCCAGAAAGGGATGTATTTCTTGGAAAACTCACAAAATCTCTATAATATCAAAATTGTAGGAAGTTCTTCTATACTGATCCTCAAAGTCTATCGTAGGGTATGTGCTCTAATCAGAGTTTTTCTAAATTTAGCATCCCATGTTTCTACTAAACTGCCTCTAATACCAACTATAACGCCCCGACCCCAGTTACCCAGAGTCGATGCATTATTACGTAATGTTGGCATGATCACAAAAGATCAAGTATCGAAGGACCTATTAGTTTAGTAGCCTTGGAAACACTAGATACACTCATAAATGTTACATTACATCATAAAGTTTAAAACTAAAATAACACAGTCTCCATAGTCCACACTCATATCCCCTTCAGACTATCACTATAGGTCAGTCGGAAAATATTTCTTCACATCCTGGGAAAATAAAACTTAGAAAGTGGTGAGCTTAGATGCTCAGTAAGGATAACAATATAGAGGAATCATTCATAAATAAACATAAACATTTAAGGAAATTTATAACTAAACAAAAGCCTTTTAAACTTGATCTTCAACATAATATTGCAAAATTAAAACGAAGTAATGCCATTTACTTATTCACATGGATATTTTACTAGTCGAATAATCACATGTAATATCAATAACCAATTTCATAATGATGGAATGCATAATGCCAGACTATCATAACAACATAGCCAAGGCCTCGTGCCAATACTACAAATAAGATTTTGTCAAGGCCTCGTCCCAAGACTCTAATTTGTCTCATTATACCTACCGATGCATCGAGGAGCTATAGTGGGCTCCACCCATCACATACTAAGTCCAATGCATTCCTTATATGAAAAGGATTAAACATATCATGAACCATAACATAATCTTATCACACAAAACTTACATAATGGAAAAATATCATTTCAATATTTCAATGAAAAGATATCAATAAATAAATTGATATGATAAAACCATTTTTAATACCATAATATAAGAAAAGAAAACTTGGTATTTATTTTTCATTTTAAAAAAGTTATGTCTTGTAGAGGAAGCCGAAACTCAAATAATTGTCACGGTGGTAGAGAAGTCATTGTCGCCGCATACGTATGAAAAAAAATATTTATTTTTGTCCTTTAGTCAAATTCTTTGTATAAAAATATTCGTTTGAATAAATGTAAAATTCAAATGGGTTTGTACACCGTATAAAAGAAAGTTGTGTATAAAACAAAATATGCCTCAATGAAAGGAGATTGAGACGAATTCCCTTACCGCGTGTCCGACTTGACCTGATCATTCTTTAACCTTCTGAATAATAAACTGAAGTTAATTTCTACTGGATTAAGAACACTTTTCAAGTTAATTATTCCTTTTATATCACTTATTACCATGTTATGAACATTATGTAATTATTTAAGTTAATAATGGTCGTTTTGTCGTTCTTTGGAACTTGAGTCAAAAATAAAATTCTTTTAATTACAAGTTGTTCATGTGGTAAAATATCCATTATATCCAAAATTACATTCATGATGTAGATATCATATATATATATATATTATATATCCAGTATATACATTCATTTATAATATTACATAACATTTAAAGGTAAGAAATGAAATGCACCGTTCATGGAGACGATAAGTCGTACGTACTCTTGAACGCTACTTTCATTTCTATTTTTTTATTTAATGGAATAAAATCAAAATGATATAATGGTATATTATAATTCCATTATAATATCATATATAATATCATTTACTACATCCTTTATACTTCCCACATATGGAATTAACGATCGAAATCACTTTGAAGGGGCGGTAGTCAGCACTTCTTAAAATGAAGTTATCGCGTTTACCCATAATGGAAATCATAAAGGTATGCCATAAATGAAAAATACAGAAGCATAAGGAAAACATAAACATAATATCTATCATATATAAATATAGTGACATATTAATGGACACCATAAGAGGTGTTAAAAAATATTGAACAATCATCGTTCCGTGAGGCAGTAATTCACCACCCACAAAAACAGTATGTTATTTAACCATTAGACGAAGGTGTCTGTAAGTTTTAATAAAATAATTCTCATAAAAACATCCTAGTATATTTAAGATACTGGTATTGTTACAAAATAATGGAATAAAAAGAGTTTAATGGGTTGGAGAAGCAAAATAAAACAAAAGAACATAAGAGAAGACATTACCATAAAATCGTGTAACTCTTTTTTATTTGAGCCAAAGGTTTCCTGGGGAAGACTTATGACCAAATTTAGGTTTCTAGGAATAATAGAGGGAAGTTGAGAGAGTATTTGGGCAGAGTTTGTATAAGAAAAATGTCTTTGAAGGTGTGAATAAGGTGGTAGAGTTGGTGGAATTTTATAAGAGGAGAGCAGGGGCACTCTTAGAAAGTCAAGAAATGTTACTTTATTAAATAATGGGTTTCTGATTTTAAGGGTCCAAAAATTATATATTTCAAGGATAAGGTGATAAGGGTTCAAAATATACTCATCCAACAGCTTTTTTACAAGCGTATGTCTTAGAATTTACATCATCTTTTCATTTTATTCGAATCGTTAATTAATGAGGTAATCGCGACATCATCATGGTGTCATAAATATATTTATTAATTTAATGCCTAAAAATGATTAAAAAATTAAGATGATGTAGGAAATATTTTTATAATTCCAATTAATGTTTATAGTCAAAAAGTTAACTTATATAACCCCATGTAATAATTGTTTTAGTAAAACAACACATGTTTGTGATAATTTTATTTTTACTTTAAATAAAAAGTTATTAATGTCATTTTCTTACCCAAGTGGGTCCATGGGGTCCCCAAGTTGACCCATTGATTGTCTTGGTCGGCCATGACTCATACAATAAGGGTAGTACAAGTGTAAAGGTAATTTCATATTTTTATAACATTATATTTACCTTAAATTACACTAATTACCTTTAATCGCGATTAATAAAACTTAAAAGTTACTATTCACCAAAAATTATTTTCATCCCATTGAACCACATTTTACATACTAATGACAACCATATATGTCATATTTTTTAAATTCAATTCACAGAAGTGGTAATGTTTTATTTAAATGAAAAATTAGTTTTTTATCTACCACTTAGTGGTTTCACTATTCATCAAAATTGATATTTTTCAGAAAAATACCAAAAATTAAACCTAAGCTATATTTGATATTCCTAAATAAAAAATGATGTCTATTTTAAAAGATTCAAAACATATAAGTTGAATTAATTAACTTAATAATTAATTCCCGTTGTCACAACAAATAACGTGTTTTTTAGAAACAATATATATCAAAAGATTGACAATGGTTTATGTCCAATTTCACAATGAAATTAATTCTAATAACCACAAATGGGTAAAATGGTTAAAATATATTCTCATTATAATTTTAAACCACTGAATCATATAATTTCTCACAATAAATTATTTTGATTAAAAAAGTTGTTTTAAAGTATTTTTCACTATTCATTGAAAATTGGAAGTTTTCAGAAAAATACCAAAAATTCAACATAGGCTAATTTCGATATTCCGAATTCAAAAATGAAGTCCATTTTGAAATATAAATTTTTTATTATTTCAAAAAGTGGGTATTACTATTCATAACAGCTATTTTGATTGGTCGCGGTGTGTTAGAATCTTAAACTTGTGTACAATGCAAACTATTACATTATTGAAAGAGAAGTGTATCCTGGATGCTTGGGGTGTGACACAAATAACAGAAAATGATAAAAAAATGAATTTCTATCATTTTATCTTTATTTATGAAAAAATTTATGGTCTTTTTTCCAATAATAGATTTATGTTATAACTATTATAAAGCTTCTCTTGAATGTGTTTTATATAATAATATTTTTTCTTGGGGATTCTTTTTATCCTCCATGAATATATTTATTCATCCCGCCAATTTCTTCCATACTGGGATAAATAGTTTTGTGTCATTCTACATGAAAATCATATTTATATTTCCTCTTTTTAATATGAAGTATCATTATCACATTAATGATGTGGATTTCTCAAAATTGAATTATCAAATGTCAAATCCTTAATTTCATATACATGTTTCGATTTTTATTCAATATATTGAATGTAGGATGAATTTAACCCCCCCCCCCAATATTTTAAAATAAGATCATTTTGTTTGATTGATTATTTGAAACACAAAATAGAGTTTTATGTTAACAACAATATAGTATAAAAATATTATTATTTGATATAATTTTTATATCTTATCCAAAAAAATTTAGGTAATGAAAATCTATAATCATAATATGAATATATGTATAATTTTAATATATAATTTTTTTTGAATACATACATAATTCTCAATAAAATAATTTTATTCTTCTAATTTTTTTTTCAATATCTGTATTATTTTTCATTTAAATTTTGATAACTATAATTAATTTACAACACCTTAAAAAATATTATATTATAAAAATTAAATATTTTTTGATGAAAAAATATCAAAATTATCATAGGGGAGAAATTTTTTTATTTTTTAAAATGGGTTCTTTTTAGTGAATACAGAAATATATCTCTTTTTGTAAAACAACCATTTTATTTCAATAAATTAACTAATTTAGAAGTATTATCATAATTGGAATTTTTTTCAAATTTAAATAATGTTTTATTTTGTTATATTAAAAATTATTAATTATATTATTAATTATATTTATATCTGATTATGATATAAGATTAATTTTATGCTTCAATAAGAATTTTTCTTAAGAAATATTTTTCGGTGTATAATGTTTTTATATTTTAATTAATTAAAATAAACACTACTCATGGACGATATAAATGAAAATTTAATATTTTATATATAACTATATGAATCAAAATATATATAATTATGATCAGTAGTCAAATATTTAATTCAATTTCATCTTATAATTCAAAAAAGCAGTTCTTGAAAGTTGTTTTCGACATAATTCATGAGTTTATTTGTAAATAAAATTATTCAAAATAATTAAATTTAATATTATAGAAAGGATTCTATATTTATGATTATAAAATTTAGTATTATTAAATTACATAATCTTAAATTTTATCCATAATAAATAAAAAAAAATTAAAATTAATTTTATAGATAAGGAAAATTATTGTTTTTGTGTTAAATTCCCCTTTATTAAATGTAATTTCCCACACACATTTGAAATTTATTTCATAAATTTCATTTAATAATTAAAATAATTTTTTATAAATTATCTAATCACCCTAATTTATTTATATTCTAAATTGATAAGTTACCTATGTACGTATTTAATATAGTTCTGGTGGTCAAAACCAAAATGTTAAAATTATGTAAACAAATAGTATCCTGAAATTAAATTGATATAAACTTTTTTTGGAGTCTTGGATAGATCATAAAATATATCCCATAAATTAGTAATCAATTTTTGAGTCACTCTAGATGTGACTGAATTTCTATTATCAATTTTTTTTGGGTATTTACAAAAATACAACTCCTCATAAATTATAAAATATAACCCCCTCCCCTAACTTGTTAACCCATGTAAAGACATTTCTATCCTCAAGAATATTGTAAAATTTATATCCATAATTATTAAAAACATTGCATATCTAATTTTCATCCCAAATGACCATTCCAATTGTCTTTAATAATAGATCCATGTGAAATATTTCTCTGAGAAGGTAATCATCTTCAATAAACTCCTTCATTTTACATATTATTAGTCCACCGTTAGCTATGTATTAAAAATTAAAATTTAACAAATTCATTAAATCCCATATATTGTGATGCTATTATATTTTTGGTATAATATTTATCCATATCCTTCTCCATTAAATGGGGAAATAATACATCGCTCATGTGTAAAGTGGACTTGAGCCTCACAAACCGATGTAATTTTATTCTATTATAGACTAGCATGAAATGTAATAATGATATAAATAATGAATATATATGATACATATTCCTGATAATAATTCTATAAAATTAATATATCATCAAATTTAATATACTTTTATGCATTAAAGAATGACATTATCACTAGTTCGTACATAAGATCTACCATCACAACTACGAGATGTAATTCATTTTCCATCTACAAATTTCAATAATATATATAAAATATAATCTAATGAATAATCGAGATATTTATAACATTATTTTTATTATGGATAAGATGGATAAATATACTATTCATAACAATAGAAACGTTCATAAAAATTGTTCTTGAGAAGATAATGTTGTTAACACTTGAAAGAATTGAAATATTTAAATATTAATAATAAAAACGTGATAAAATGATATAAAATGATCACCTATGATACTATAAATATGAATATGATTTCTTAATAAAATAAATAAATGTTAAAAAAACCTTATACATTTGTTTAATGAAGTATAAACTTATAGGAAATTTTAGAGAAGGTATTCCATCTCAATTTCCATTCATTGATACATATTTTAATGTCATGCCACGATTTATGTTATTTGGAATATATATAACCCATTTTAAATGTAATATCATAAATCCATCATAATTAATGGAATTTTTTATTTTATTTTTTATTGTTTCATCCAAGGGGATTTGAATTTAAATCTACCATGTGATAAGGAATATCATATCTCAATTTCATTTCATTGTGTTTTTATTATAGCTTTATTGTATTTTAAATTTTACTATTCTTTCTGTAATGTATTGAAATTATATTAACTATTAATTCTAATTTATTTATGTATATTTATATTTTATACTCATTATAAATTAATTGATTAATTCCCACATCATTAGTATGATCTTTTTAAGAGATTTCATCTCAATTTCCACTCCATTTAGTCATATTGTGTGTTAAAAACATATTTATATTTATGAGGTGTATATACATACCCATTGACATGATTTATCGTGGATATAATTATTTTAATTCTATTTAATATTTCAATTGGATTTGTTTCATTTGTTGGACTATGATTTAATCGATTCAAGTTTTCAAAGAGTTTATTCTGCAATCTCATTTTAATCAGGATTATTTAAGAAAAAATTTCTTTTTAAGGGAAATAATTAATTATTTTCAAATAAAACCACTTAATTTTCATATCCTATTGTTATTAAATATATTTTCAAGTAATAGTACCATTTTCATTTATTTTTACTTGAAATATCTAAGAATTTTTATTTATGAAATTGAAACTTCATTTCTCTTATCTGTTGAATTTGTTTTTTCATATCAATATTTTACATACAAATTTTAAAAGGAAATATTTATTTTTCTTATATGATCTAATAAATTCATCAATACCCATGTTTTAATTTTCAAAATGTCATTAAAATATAATTTTATTAACATTCCTTGAACACAGTTCTTTTGACTCTCTACGAAAAAATGTGAAAGAAATCATTGTTATAACTTACTCAAAAATAAAATATTATTCCAAAAATCATGACCACTCATTGTTTGATGATTAGGTTTTAATTTTACTTGGTTTTTTTCAAATGAAATTTTTTCTATGAGATTTTTTTTAAATACATGTATATTATAATTGATTTTAATAATAAAAGTGTATTTCCTATAATATTGTCTTAATGATCATTTTTTGTAGTTAAATTCATTAGCGACAACAAATATTTATTTTAAATATACTCTACTAGGGAATTTTTATTGATTCCACCCTCATCCTATCCCTAGTTCCATCATAACCAATTTGAACATTTAATTTATTGACATTCATTTTCATTATTTTTTTTAGTTATTAACATTCTCTTGAAATATTTAATTTTCTATTCTAATTAGAAAGGTAACTTTCCTTAAATATCAGTATTTTTTCATGTATATATTTATTTCATAAAACATTTATCATTTCAATATAACATCTTTTAATTGTAATTTTATTTTATTTTTTGGGATAATATGAATATTTCATAATCCTTATCCAATACATATATTTATTGATAAGGAATATTTTTTATGAATTAAATAGTTTTTTTCAATATTAGATGGATGAATTAGAAATATGTTGATTAATGCTGACTAGAATTATATTTATTCATGTTTTATTAACAGTTTGTATGATAAAAATAAGAAAAATAATATTAAATAGGTTTTTAGTTTATACATACAAATAGTCAAAAAAATGGAACTAGTACAAGAAGATATACATATATAGATCATGATGATTGAGATCATGATGATTTATAGTATTAATAATTTCCTTCATATATAATTATATTATTAATTCCAATATGAGTATTTTTTTAGTTATGATATCCATGGATTATCAACATGCTCATGTGATTACATATATAAAATTATGTGATCCTCATTTATAATTGCCATATTATTATTTGTATTAAATTTAATTATTAAATTAAATATGTTTTTAGTTATTTACATTTCCATATTGACTATTCCTTGTTAATTTAAGATGGATTTCACTATATTGAACCCATACTAAGAATTTGAGAACATGCTTATTTTATCGTTCCTTAGGATATGAATAAGGAATTGTTAAATGGGTTCAATGATATTGAATATTTATATTCACTTTATTTTATTACATGTTTTAAAATATAATATAATACTCAAGTATGTATCATGTTTACCAAGAAAAATAAACCCTTCAATCTTTTGGGATGTTCTATTTTATATGTAATTCTTGTATAATAATGTATGCATCGACTCTATTTTATTGCGGTCAGGGTCCTTACAAACTCTCTTGTATGAGTTATTAAAATTTGAAACCCAAAGAGGATAATGCTGAATAAATATATTAAGATAATATTCTGGATTATGAGAGGTAATGAAATTTACTTATTTTAATTATTTCTTGGTTATTATAAAATATATGATTAATGGAAGTAGTTTTGTGAAATTGAAAATAGATATAATACAATGACATTAAGTGTTATAATCAAAGATAAAATATAGACTAATGTTACAAGTATATTAATGAGAATAAAATTTATGGATCCTATGTATTTAGGGATTTGATATTGTGAAGAAGATCATTTATGTTCTATATTAAGCGAGAAAGGGTGATTGATCTTATTTATTTTTTTATTATTAGTGGATCAATATCTATAGTTGTTGTGCATATTATAAAGTATTTATATTATGCCATGATATGAAAAAGATCACCATTTTTATGTATCCTATAATAATTTGGGATATTTGTCTATCTATTTTGATCATATTAAAACCTGGGTGAGTTGGTTAAATTTAAGGTTAGATACTATGAATTGGTAAGTGATCAAATGTCAGATTATTATACAACCCAAACAAGTTGTAATCTATGGTCGATTCTAGTAAATTAGAAAATAATCCTTATTAACATGATAAAAACAAGGAGTTCCTTCCAAAATTAATTTATATTTAATTTAGATAATTTGATTATTTATAATTTAGAAGATCAAACATGAAAAGATCCCAGACAATGATTTTAATATAATAAATAATAAATGAAAATATAACTAATTCAAGCACCCATCAGAGTGGTGAAACAAATTCTTGGGGCACATTAACTCGCATCATATTCTCCGGATCTCTCTTTGTATATTGTGAACAATTTTAGTTGTGTAAATCCTTAATTATTTAATATGTATGGATTTCAAAACTTCTATTGAAAAAACATAAATTTATGGAAGAATAATTTGTTACCATGTCTTATATCACATTGATTTTATAATTTTGATGAAAAATTGATTTTTAAACCATTTAGAGAGATCATTTATTTTCATTTGATGATATGATCAATTTAAAATTTGAGAGTAATAAATAATTTAAATTTTTCTTTCCAAATAAGTCATATTTATACATATCTTATAGGGATTCATATAGCTAATTTCATCTTAGAAAAATTAGAAAATTAACTATGAATTAAATGTGAAAGTTAAATAAGAAAATATATATATATTGACAAGAATATTGGAAGTTGTGAAATTTCTAAAAAATATATCATTAATAAATACTCATCAATGTAAATTAAAATGTTATCAATATGAAATTTTATGGGAAATATATATATTAATATATTTTATAAAACTTGTAATGATAAATTTTTTTAAATGGGTTTCATAATAAGATTTCATCTCTAGAAAATTGAGAATATTTTCCTCTTTATTAATTCCATAATATCATAATTGTACTTAATATGAGAATTGGTGCATAATTCAAAAAGTAAAAATACTAAAAGGATGAATAATACATTAGAAACAAAAAATCATGGTTTAAGACTAAAATGATTCTTGTGATATTTTGTATAAATAAGTAATGGTTGAAAACAACAAGAGAATAATTTATCCTATCTGAAGTGACTTCATGATTGAAAGGAGAATGTATAATAGAAAACTCATAATAAATTACTTCAAATTTGATTACATTGAATTGTTTGTATAAATCTTCTATAGAAGAGAGGTTGTGATTTTGAAATTGATGATAAAAAAAAGAAATGTCAAAATAAAAAATTCGGAATAAACTCAAAAGAGTTTAAAATATTATATGATAGAAACACATTAAAAAATGTAAATATTTTGATAATTTTTTATGAATCGGGTTAATTCTCTTTAAGAATCCAAATAGAATAATAATATATTTAAATGATTAAAAAAATCACCGTTCTTGGTCAAAAACACTAATAATCCTCAGGTAGTGGAGAATATGATGATGAGATTACATATTTGAAGCTTAATTTGGAATATAAAAATCATTAATATTGTGATCAAAATACTAAAATCATGATGGAAATAAATATTTTAAGGAAATCAAATGATAATATTATATATTAAAAAAAATTCTTATTAAATGGAAAGATGGTTGTAAGGACCTGACCCCAGTTTCCCGGAGTTGGTGCCTTATTTGATTACATTGGCATCCATACAAGGAATACGAATCCTAAAAGACCGAGTAATTTAGTATTATTGGAAACATGTTACATACATAAGATAAAATTTACATATGGAAAGGAAAATCAACACTAAATTATTCCCCTAGCAACATCATGTCTACTAGATTATGCTTGCATGTCATTCCTAATTTACTTCTTCATGTCCTGAGAAAAATGAAACATAAGAAAGGGTGAGCTCAAACACTCAGTAAGAGTAAGAAATACAATGGAAGATAATATAAACATTATACATGGTGAATAATTGAAAACACATGCCTTCAATAATAAATTTGAACACATTATGGCAGAGATATGAGCTGAGTAAATGATGCCATAAAAAACATAATCATGGGTTTTCTACTAGTTGAATAACCACATTATCTTTCAACGAATAGCTTTATAATAAGGGAAGTGCATATGTCGGACATTATAATACATTTTTTCATGGCTTCGACCAAGACGTCTACATATTAAGGCCTCATCCAAAATCCATATATCACATTGGGAAGGGCCTCATCCAATTACACATCTATTTGTCTCATGAGACCTACCGATGCATCGAGGGGATATATTGGGCCCCACCCATCACATAATAAGTCCAATGCATTCCTCATATGATTTTGGATCAACATAAACTACATATACATTCATATTGAAACTGTCATATGAAATGTAACTATCTTTCCCCAATCATTAAACATAATACACTAACCATTCCGAGTAATATGGTGAATGGTTTTAGATAGATCATCCAAAATAGATTCAGTCATAAACCATTAAATGAAATATGGACGATGACTTTATAAATTATTAATCCCAACAATACCATGTAATCAACAAGAGTGTTTAATTAGATGAAAACACTCTTATAAAATCATTGATCAATTCGGGAGATAAATACTCTTTTATTTTGAATAGAAGAGATCTTTTGGAAAAATCATCATATAAAAACAGAAGTAAAGTAAGATATTATTTCATGATAAAATTAGTGTTTTTATAAAGATAATGGTTTCCAAAAATATATTATATCTTACCCTTTAAAATATATATGAATTCGAGAAATTCCCGTGTATCGGGCTCATATTTTTGGAAACAATTTTGAATGTTTCTTTTAAAACGTGTAACTATCCATAAAATAAGGAAGGATTATGGTTTTTAAACATATATATGATACTCACACATAATATATCATGTGTACATAACAATAAATAATAATTTCAATGAGGTATTTAGACAATGAAGGTATCCCGAATGAAAATGGATGTTCAGGTTGAAAAACCCTTACCACATTATAATCAAATGATTTGTATGCCACAAAAATTAATAATAAAAAATTATAGATTTAATACCATGAAGATAAAATTATTCAAGATATATGTAATAAAAGTTCAGTATACATACACCATAAAAAATTATTAGTAGTAAAATGGAAAATCTCATGAAAATAGAAGTGAGATAGAGAAACCCTTGAATTAACTCCAAACATGTTCTAATATTAAAGAAAAGATCCCATAATATGAAATTATACTAATTAATAACTTATTTAAGAACCTATTTTATATGAAATTATTTTTTCATAATTATGTTTAGTTCATTTATAACCTTATTTCTAAGTTATTATATTGAATTTCGTTGTTCTGGGGTGTTCGTTTTCTTCATTTCCATAATCGGTTCAATAGTTTTTAAGTAATGGAGTTTATGTGAAATGGTTATAAATCTCCAGGATTAGAATTATATATTATTTATGAACATAAATAATTTTTAGTTGTCATTTATATCATTTGGTTACTTGGAACGATGATGAATAATTAGATGACAACCACTTCGTTTATTCGACAGTATTTGGATTATTATGAACTAGTTTTGTCATATAACTTAATTATATGTACATATTATGGTTAATGAATATTAATTAGGTTAAAATAAATATATTATTTTCTTTTTCCACTATAAATATGGTTTTATGACCAGTAATGAATATGAAATTGAAGAATGAAACTTCATCGTCCACGAAGGTTATAAATTAGAACCTCAAGGACATTGATTTTGTTTATAAAAATAAAAGGGAGTGAGTAAGAGTATATATGATGGTTCTTCCGTTCACATGATATAATTCTTGAATATATTTGATAATGGGGTTATCATGATAATTTTGATAGAGTATGTTAGGTGAGGATAGAAAAAGATGATAAATTGAAATGAAACCAAATGAAAACAAAGGGTGCTTTATCTCTTGAAATAACCTCATTGGGAAACTCCTTAACGGAATCAGTTTTGTACTTTTAGAAATAGCAGAATCTTCTTGGAAGTGGGGGGAGACTAGGGAAGGGTAATTGGGAAGAAAATTGACGAGCTTAAAGGCTTAGAGGAGTGGAGAGAAGAGGGAGTGGTGAGGGGGTTTTATAGTGGAGGAGAGGAGTAAATTTTGAATATTTAGTTAATTATTTTATTATTTTCCTCAAGACAACCAATAGTGTTGTTTCATGTGACCCGTAATATTAATAAGTACATGTGAGTTCAAAACAAGTGTCCTTTAATCACTTGTGATGTCATGAATAGTTTATTTAACTGATAATTTTTATATATGGTATTTTATCATATTTCACTATTCATAAAAAATTCTAGAATTTCAGAAAAATCCCAAAAATTAACCCCTACCATTTATCGACGTGTATAATTAAAAAGTGAAATCCATTTTTAAAAAATAATTTTCTAAATATTATTATAGTAATTTTTAAATAAATTCATAGTTAATTTGAAAAATAACAATCTTAAAGTGAAATTAGTTTTATTAATCATTGAAAAACTAATTAAGATCTCATTATATTATTGCCTTGAGAAAATAAAATAAATTTATTATTTACTATTCCTAAGGATCATATTAATATTCATATCACTATTCATAATCATATGATACTATTCAAAAAAATCAAGTTTTTTCTATGAGACCTCAAATGACTTACTGATCACAACTACGTATGTCAGATTTTTGAAATTCACATCGTAGAAGTGAAAAAATAAGGATTACATGGCTGGGTTATAACAAAGTGGTTATTTTAGAGACTTAGTGATCTATCCATTCTATAATAAATATATTTGAAAATTATTGGGGTGTTACATTATTCCCACCTTTGGAAATTTTGTCCTCGAAATTTTATTTACTTATTAAAAAGTGAGGGTACGTTGATTATGGTGTCCATATGGTTTCATCATCATCTTTCTCATGTAAATAGAAGGTCCTTTCATTTCAACAATGATTTAGAGATCCTTAAAAATAATTTTCTTCTTTCATACAAAAACACCTTGTACAATTTGGGTCATATGGTTGTTCACAGAAAAATAGTTTCAGAAAATAATTATGTATGACATATAATTTTAAAACATCTAATAAAACTTGATTTTTATAAAATAATCAGACTGAAATTGAGTTGAAAATTTCAATCAATTGTCATTCAAAAATTATATAAGTATGTGATGAAATATTATATTTCAAAATCAAATATAAATAAGTTGCACAAGGGTCTCCTTCTTCAGCACCTTTTTCAAAATCATTATATGCTTCAAAATCTTGTGATAAGGTAAAGTATTTGAAAATTCCTTGATAATATTTACATTTCTTGAAAATATGAGAATATTGAGAAAATATGATTTGATTAAATTCAACCCATGATCCATGATGGTATTGATGTTTAGTGAAGGTGTTTGAGATCTCAAAAAATTCTATGCAAGTGATTTGTATGTTTAAAATGTTTCAGAATTGTCGGGGCATGGCTTTGCAATAATAATTGCATGAAAGTCATCAGGAAGGGATATAAATTTTGTTTGAGATCTTCCTCCTCCCATTTTTAATTGAATTTCCTTGATCGGAAAAGTTATAAAACAAGTGTTTGACTTAAATAATAGATATAGACACTAACCTTATGTTTAATGAAAACTCATTTTCCCTAAATTGTCCATTCATAAATAATTTTATACTGTAGATTGGGTTATTGATCTAAAAAATATAAGTACTCATCATATACTGAAATTCTATGAATAGCTAATCTTATAAACATGGTTTATCTGAGAAAAAAATTTACATTAAACTCCTTCATAATGGCTTGTAATGAAAACATGAATTATCCTAAGCATATCCCCCAGGAGTTTCGTAACCAAGAGTACAACAAGGCCCGTTTTCGTGCACCAGCTCATATTTGAGTCTATCTCAAAGCTGTGTTTTCAAGTTTTACAACTAGATACATATGTGCCAGAGTTGACCCTACCTGCTCGTATCCAGACATGGATGTATTTCTTTAAATATCTACATAATCTATTCCTTACCAAAATACCATGACATTATTGTATGTATATCCTCAAATACAAACTTAGGGTATCTTCCCTAATTCTAATTTTTCTAAATCTAGTTTCCATGTATTCAACTAAACTTTCTTCTAATGCCTACTGTAAGGACCCAACCGCAGTTTCCTGGAGTTGGTGCCTTATTTGATTACATTAGCATACATACAAGGAATACGAATCACGAAATACTGAGTAGTTTAGTATTATTAGAAACAAGTTACATACATAAGTTAAGATTTACATATGGAATGTAAAATCAATTGTAAATTATTCCACTAGCAACATCATGTCTCCTAGATTATGCTTGCATGTCATTTATAATTTACATATTCATGTCCTGAGAAAAATGAAACATAAGAAAGGGTGAGATCAAATGTTCAGTAAGAGTAAGCAATAAAACAGAAGATAATATAAACATTAGACATGGTGAATAATTTAAAACACAAGCCTTCAATAAAAAACTTGAACACATTATGGCAGGGATATGTGCAGAGTAAATGAGGCCATAATAAAACATAATCATAGGTATTATACTAGTTGAATAACCACTTGAACTTTAAACTAACAGCTTCATAATGAGGTAAGTGGATATTTCGTACATTCTAATACATTTTTAATGGACTTGGCCATGAAGTATAGTGATTAAGGCCTCGGCCAAAATCCATATATCACATTGGGAAATGACTCGGTAAATTCCACGTCTATTTATCTTATGAGACCTAACGATGCATATAGAAGATATAGAGGGCCCCACCTGTCACATAATAAGTCGAATTAATTCTTTATATGTCCCAGGATTAACATAAACTACATATACATTCATATTGAAACTACCATATGAAATGTAACTATCTTTCATCAATCATTAAACATAATACACTAACCGTCCTGATTAATATGGTGAATGGTTTTAGGATAGATCATCCAAAATAGATTCATCAATAAACCATTAAATAAAATATGGTGGATGACTTCATAAATTAATAAACCCAATAATACCATGTAATCAACAATATTTTTGAATTAGTTGAAAACACCCATATAAAATCATTAAGAAATTCTGGAGAGAAATACTCTTTTATTTTGAAAAGAAGTGTTCTTTTGAAAATATCATTGTATAAAACCAAAAGTAAAGTAAGATAGTATTTCCTGATAAAAATAGTGTTTTTATAAGGATAATGGTTTCCAAAAAAATATTATATCTTGCCCTTGAAAATACATATGAATATGAGAAATTCCCTTGTATCAGGCTCATATTTTTTAAAACAATTTTTAATGTTCCTTTTACAACATGTATCTATCCATTAAATAAGGAAGGATTATGTTTTATAAACATATATATGAAAATCACATAGAATATACGAGGATTATATAAAAATACATAATAATTTCATTGAGGTATTTAGACAATTAAAGTATCCTGAATGAAAATTGAATATCGGGTGGAAAAACCCTTACCACTTTATAATCAAACGATTCGTATGCCCCAAAATTTAAGAATATAAAAATAATAGATTTAATACCACGAAAATAAATATATTCAAGATATGTGAAATCAATTGTCAGTATACATACACCATACAAAATTATTAGTAGTGAAATGGAAAATCTCACAAAAATGGAAGTGAGATGAAGAAACCCTTACCTTAACTCCAAATGTGTTCCACTCATGAAATTAAGCTCCTGGAATATGAAATTATACTTATTAATATCTTATTTAAGAACCTATAAGATATTTATTTAGTTTATCATAATTATTTTTAGTTCATTTATACCCTTATTTCTAAGTTAATATATTGAATTTCGTTGTTTCGAGGTGTTCGTTTTCTTTATTTTAATAATCATTTCACCTATTTTTAAGTAATGTTGTTTATGTGGAATGGTTATAAATATCCTTGATTGAAATTATATATTATTTATGAACATAGATAATTTTTATTAGTTATTTCTATCATTTGGTTACATGGAATGGGGAAGAATCATTAGATGACAACCACTTCAATTATTTGGCGGTATTTGGATTTTTATGAACTAGATTTGTCATATAACTTAATTATATGTACATATTATGGTTCCTGAATATTAATTAGGATATAATATATATATTATAGTATAGTTCACAGATAAATATGGTTTCATGACCATTAATGAATATGAAATTGATGAATGAAACTTCATCATCCATAAAGGCTATAAATTGGAACCTCCTGGACGTTGATTTCATTTATAAAAATAAAAGGGATGGAGTAAGAGTATTTATTATTGTTCATACATTGACATGATATATTTATATTATATAGATAATACTGAAGTTATCATGATCATTTAGACAGAGGAGGTGAGGTGAGGACAGAAAAAGAAGTTAAATTGAAATGAAACCAAATTAAAAAGAAGGGTGCTTTACCTCTTGAAATAACCACCTTGAGAAACTCTTTAAGGGAAGTATTTTAGTCTATTGGAAAGACCAGAAGAATCTAGGATGTGGGGATAGAATAGGTAAGGGTAATGGGGTAGAACATTTAAGATCTTCAAGTCTATGAGGAGTGAAGAGAAGAGGGAGTGGTGAGGGGTTTTTATAGTGGAGGAGAGGAGTAAATTTTGAATATTTAATTCATTATTTTATTATTTCCATGAAGACAACCAATATTGTTGTTTCATGTGACCATTAATAGAAATAAGTACATGTGATTTGGAACCAAGTGGTCGTGTATCACTTTTTATGTCATGAGTTATGTATTTGACTGATAATTTGACTATTCATTATTTTATCGTATATCACTATTCATAAAAAAAATTTGACTTTCAGAAAAATCCCAAAAATTTACCTTACCATTTTTAGATGTATAGAATTAAAAAGTAAAATCCATTTTTCAATAATAAATTTCTAAATATTATTAATTCTATTTTAAAATAAAGTCAAAGTTAATTTGAAAAATAACAATCTTAAAGTGCAATTATTTTATTTCTCATTGAAAAACTAATTAAAATCTCATTATTATTTTTTCATGAGAAAATAAAATAAAATAATTATTTAATATTCATAAGATTCATATGACTATTCATATCACTATTCATAAGGTTGTGTTACTATTCACCAAAAATGAAGTTTGTTCTATCAGACTCCAAATGACTTACTGAACAGAAATGTGTTTGTCAGATTTTTGAAATTCACATCACAAAGGTGAAAAACTTATGTTTTAATGGTCAAATAGCACTTATTTGCTAATTATGTTGTGATTTCATGTGATTATGAAATATTTATAAGAAAACAATTACCTTTAAAAAAAATATTTGGTGGTTTTATTTTTAAATTCACAACATAGAAGTCACAAAATCAGGTTTAATTGGCTAAGTTATAACAAAGTGGTGTTTTTAGAGACTTACGGATCATGAATTCTATAATAAATCTATTTGAAAATTCTTGGGGAGTTATAATGGTTATAGAGATGAAATAAAAACTCTAAATTTATGTTGCTGCTCAAGAAAAAAGGTGCATCGTTTGGGTGAAAAATACTTTTAACAGAATAACTTCTACATAAGAAACAATAAATGAGTCTTGAATATGTCAAATAAATAATGATGTGGAATAAATATTTTAATATGTTTATTGAGTTTAAAATATAATCATATCTATAATATGATAATCATTTTCCTATACAATATGAAAAATATACTCATATTAAAATTAAAAGTAAAAAACTAATCTCAAATAGTACAACTACAAATTATATATTTGGAAAATAGTTGGTTAAGAATTGAAATTAGAAATATTATCCTACCTAAAAATATAAAAATAATTATAAAATATTAATTTCTTCCACCAAATTAATAGAATCATAGAATATTATTTGAATATAAATACAATTTCTTAATTATAATTATTATTAAAAATACAGATCTAAATTCATTGAATTCTATAAATTTTTAAGAATATTTTTCCTTGGTTCTAACGGATACAATTATAATATGTCATCAACCTCAAGGCATAAATGGTATGAATCATTAGGGTGGAGGACCAAGAGACATTAAATAAATTCATAATTAAAGAACGCTTTGATAAAAAATTTGGTAAGGTATATCTACATAGAAAAGGAATAAATGTTTAGATAAAATTTGGGGTAGGATTAACTAATAATAAAACTATTTTAAATAATTAATGGTAAATTTTATGTGATATATTTAAAATAATGAAAAAGTAAATGTAATTCATATGGTGGAGATAGATTAAAATTCAACCATCATGGATGTTTTTTAAAATTAATGAACAAAAGGTAAATAATCAATTCATGATATTTTTTCTTTGCCACATATTAAATTTGGTATACATTTTTCTATGAATTTTCATGGACATGTTTGAGGTTTAGAGAAATTAAAAAAATGAAAGTTCTATAAATTTCATGTGATTTATAATTAATCTGGTAGAATCACAGAGGATTAAATTTAACGATGTACACTATGGTGAATGGATAAGACATAACATGTTCTATGAGAACCAATTTTATGATGGAAAAACTTATTTTTTGTTAAATAAAATTCGTGTATCCTTTAGAGTTTATTGGATTAAATAGTCATCAAAAATCGTAAAATAATAAAGAAATAGGTTCTAAATTTGCAATCTGAAAAATAATTTATTTTTAGTGCAAAATATATGACCATACTATGGAATTGAAGACAAGTTCATAAGGAATGTGATTAAAATATCAATGAATTATGTTGAAACTAAAGCCTACCAAATTAAAATAGAGATAAATGTTATTATAAATATTTCATAAGTGTATGATGGATTAAGAGACTAAAAATAGAGTAAAAATTCTATTTAATTGGTCAACAGAGGTAATTCAACCATATTTATGTAGTCTTATGAGACAATATCCTTCTATAGGGTGAATAAATTTCATTTCATTAATTGATAATAAAAACAATAAGTATAATGTAATATTTTTTTATTAAAATTTAACAGTCTTTTTATATTTTCAGAATTATTTGAATATAAGTTGATAAAGAAATTTTATTTTACAAGAAAATAAGATATAAAATAATTTTTGGAATTATAGATATAATAACTTTTAAATATAACATTAACATAATGGATCCAACAATAAATAAATTTCTCCTTACATTCATTGGGAAAATGTAATTTCTTAAATAATGAATAAGGGTTTGGTTGATATGGGTAGAACCATACAAGATAAACACAGGATCTCTAATTTTATCACCAAAGAATTTGTAAATACAACTGTGTATCTAAAAAAAGTATATATTCACATATTAAATTATAGAAACTATTTGAATTCTGGTAGAAGATAAAAACAACAATGAAATATTTTAATTTATTTGAAAATTATTATTATATAATGGTTAATAAAATCAATTTGGGAAAGGTTTATGTGGACGTTTAATAAGTGATAATCACAGAATATTTTTCTATAGGTTTTTTATACTAATATTGGATTAAAATAATTTAAATGTGATTTCACATTTTTTTATGCCTTGATTATAGAAAATAAATATAAACCACATGCTTATATAAAAGTGGATTTAAAGGCCACTAATTATTATAGAATGATAATGTATTATGAAAATAAAAAAAATCAGAAGCTATAAACTAGAAACGTGTTACTAATATAAATTTTGACCAAAATATTGATAAAATAAAGCTGAAAATATTTTTGAACTAAGAAAACATATATTAATGAAGAATATGGATTTAAAAAATATAATTTCTAAATAATAATCCATAGTTCTTATAAGATGGAATTTAAATATGTAAAATCCTACAACACACTTTTAATAGGTTTAAGCACAAAAAAAATCAAGATTTGTTTGGGAGAAGGATGGTTTTAATACTATGAGTGAATAGATAGAAAAAATTGAGATAAATTTAACATGGAAACTTGTACTAGAAACAAAAAATAGAAATGGTATTGGTACCAAGTGGTTATTTAGAAAAAAAAATAAAACAAAAAGGGTGATGAATCAATATAAAATTCAAAACTAGTATGAATGTGGTACAAAATTATTTATGTAATTTATTTAGAAGTTAATTTTAAAATATTAGTAGTTTTATCGGCTATTTAAATTATTTCAGAAGTGGGAGTCCAATGAACTAAAATTTATTTCAGATTGATGTAAAGTTTCCCTTTTTCAATAGAAACCAAGAAGAATAACTTTTCACAAAGATTATAATAATTTATCCTAGATAAAGATTGAACAATGGTATTCAATACGAAGAAGGAATTATTGTTGTCTCACAACCATGATGGCGTATTCTTTAGAAGAATAATTTTTTTAACAAGTTTCAATAATAAAGATAAATTAAATTACATTAACCATAAATATGTATAATAAAATGTTGATGTGAAATATAAATATTGTGATAAAAAAAATTTATAGTAGTTTAGATCAAAGTGACCATATAACTACTCTTCATACCATACTTCTCCTTTTGAGGTAATTTATGAAAAAAACTTGACTTTTGAATGTTTGTTAGAATGTTGAAAAAAATATACTTTTTGAAGTGGATGAACAATCTCACAAAAACCATGATTTCTAAAGGGGGTCAAAACCCATTTCTACAATGAACTTTTACCATTACTCAGAACTAAAACATACTTTTTAATATTTAGTATAACCCAATATGAAATTTTATTTTCATAGGTGGAAGTATAAAACCAAATATATATTATGGACATGTGAATAGTAGAATTAATTACATATATAACCAATGAAACTAGTTGGCAGAAAATAGTGTAGTATAGTTTATTTCTATAAATATATTCATGAGAAATGGTTCAACTCATCTCTTCAATGAATTTGATATTTTATGGTTTATGTTGTCCCATGATAGTAATCTTGTAATTTTTAAAAACAATTTACTAATGACCAGATATTTCTTTCAAGATTATCCTATCAATGTGTTAATAATTTTATGTATCTATCATCTATACTTCATTAATTCCTTTTAAATAGATATTCTAATCACTAAACAACAATATATAATCATTAAATTAATTGTAAATATTAATAATAAATATACTATAATTATATCTTTTAATATAGTTTATCATAATAAAATAAGAATATTTAGTCAAAACATTATAAAATATAATCAATGATTTAAAAAACTACATTAAATTTTTCCAATTCATAAAATAGTATTAATTAAAATTGAACATGTTCAAAATATTTCCCAAATTATGTGGCCATTGATATAAAATATATATCAAAATTTTAGTTTCCATATGAAATATTTTAATATGAAATACTTTCCAAAAACATTCATACAGATACAAAAAAATACAAAAAGATCATTTCATATTCAATAAACACATTAATCCAAATTCAAATGATATAATTATATTAAGAAAATAATTATGATTCAAGTAATTCAATTTATTTATCCAAAATAACTGTTAATATAAAAAAATAAGTTAATAATAATGTTTAAAAACAATAATGTACAGTTTTTATATGACATAAAATATCATAAAAATTACATAGGATTAAAAAATATCATAAAAATTAAATTAATATTTCAATTTAATAGAAAATATATGTATGAAACACTAGAAATTTATAAACATTTTTTAATTTAAATCAAATGAAAAAATTGATATGTAATAAGAACTTAATCATATGATTCATTCTATGATTCATATAAATCCCTTCTTTATGCTTCAATGTATGAGTTAATAAAAAAATAGTGTTCATCTCATTTTTTATATCTATGTTTCTTTTTAGTTTTCTATTTGATTCTATACAACATGCACAAATGTAATTAAAATTTCATACATGATTTTTAAACATCATATGTGTTTCATTAAACTATGAATGAGTCATTTTAATGTTCATTATATCATTTGATGCATTGAAAATTCTAAAAAACCCAACATCTTAATAAAGGAATTTAAATATATATTATTTTTTTAATAATAACCACATAAAATATGATTAATTAAAAAAATAAAAAAATCTGAAATAAATTCTACAACTCCTTATTTTCTTCTATAGTTTGGAAATTTTAAAACACCTTTCCATAATCCAGTTTGAAATAATATAATATATATATTGAAATTAATTAGTGAATTTTTAATTTTCATAAATATAATAGAGTAATGTATAAATTATACTCTCAATAAATCATCCCTCTTGATAATTTATAGAACTAAAAACAACTAAGAGATATCATTCCCTCTTTTTTTTAATTTACAAAAACGTAAATTTATTGAAACAATCTAAAATGCATCATCACTAAATTAAACCTAGTACTCAGTATAGAATATTACACTTAACATTATAAAAAAATCTAACATATCATGGTTAAAAAATATAAATATTAAAAACACAGTACTTGAACATATATAATTAGTTTTAATATAAATTTAAACGAGATTACTACATACTTCATATAGATTTCATCTAATTAATAATATCTTAAAATAATAACTTATTTAAATAATAAATATAATCCAAAAAATGTAAATTCTAAAAATAAATTCCAATATAAATAAATGAAAACAAAAATATAAAGTTCCCCCAAAAAGTTACTCTTCCTTTAGTTTTAAAAAATTCAAACTATTTTTTATATATATAGAATTATATTTGTATAAATCTATGAGAATTAATCCATATCTTATAATTTCATTACTATAAGGAGGCATTTGATATTTCATGACATTTAGGGAATGAATTAATAATTAAAAATTAATTAAAAATAAAAATAGTAAATTTCCTATCTAGTAAACTAGATTCTAAGTCAGATTCAAAAAACTAAAAATATAAAATATTATAATTACTTTAAGTTTTTTACACTTATACCATACCATATTAAAATATTATCATCCCGAATTTTATTACAACCAAATACATAGAAATGATATCATAAAATAAACTAATAGTAAAAAAATTCCAAAACTATACAGCCTTTATAAACATGATATCTAATAAAATGTAATATATCATATATATGTTTATATCTACAATATTGTAAAGGTTTAATAGATATAAAATTTGAATAATATTTTCGTCTTAAATATTAATATTATAAACATTAAAGATAAAATAATATAAAGGATAATTAATCATTAAACATTGATCATAATAATTATAAATGGTTAAATACTCAAATAAAGTTTTATATGAAGACATAGATAATTATTTATTTGAGATACATGAAGTTTAATTTTTTACATTAAAATAAATCAATCTTGATATATTCCATCGATCAAACATATACCCTCCAAAATGCAAATAATTTTTATGGAATAACCAGAAAAAATAATATCATGGACAAAAATGTATACAATTTTGAGTTCCTTTAATATATCTAATAAATCATTCATATCCTTAATTTGATATTCATTAGAATAGGCCCCATATATAGCACATATACATACACTATACATAATTATAGTTCTAGAATAATTTATCTATATGAAAATAACCATACTTCTTTTGAATAATTTTATATCAGCATAATTTTAAATTATATCAAAATTAAATTTACAATTATTACTCCTAGGGGTTTGAAAAGTCTTAAATGAATAAAGACCAAAATATTTATCTAATTTTTTTCATAAAAATAATAATTAAATAGAATAACATAGTTATTCATTATAAATTTTTAATTCCTAAAATGATTATTAATTCTCCCAAGATCATCATATCAAATTCATAAATTGAACTAAAAATATTATCATTTACATAATTATGAATAATTAAATGTTCATTAAAAATATTACTAAAAATATTAGGATCTATTTTTACTTTGAATAATGTTTATCTAAATAAATTTAGATAACATTTCATAGAAATCTCTATGAGATTTAATAGTTCAAGATAATTATATTGAAAATTTGAGAACGTGAATATGAATTTCTTATTTTCTAATTTATAATGGTTCATTAAACATCAATTATTAGAAAATAATAAAAATGAAGAATTTTCATTAAATATATATTTGATACAATATTTTTACTTTAAATGTTTTAAAATATAATAAAATAAAATTTTATTTTATTCATGATATGGGTGTCAAATATTCATCAAAATATGTTGATTCTTCTTAAAAACCCAAAGATAACCAGTCAATCATTATTCATTAAATGATTTCCAAATTCATTGATTTTTTTAAAATCTATTTTTATAGAATAATATGATTATCATTATGGGTTTTAACCAATGATCTACCATTATATCTATTGAAATTATTATGTTCAACTTTAAGTGGAACATTTCAATTAAAAATATTTAATTCTTAATTAACTTCAATGGGTAAAATTCATAAAAAATTATAAAATAAATTTAAAATAGTTATCCTATTTTGAATTCTTCGATAAATATTTACGATAATTTTATCAATAGGTTAATCCTTATGAGCATGACAATATCTAATATTATATTTGGAATAAATATTCTTACCCTAAAAAGATTATTTCAATTTCTATTTATGAAATCTAAAATAAAATTCTCAAAATTATTCATCAATGTGATTTTATTCTAAATTTAGTGTACCATAATATTTTTCAAATATCACATGAAAAAATCATTTAAAATCATAAATTTTTTTATAAACTCTATAATCTTTACGATTATTCAATTATCCTATAAATATTTGTTCATCACATTTTTCATAAAAATTAACCTAATGTATATCATTTTTTAAGATAAAAATTTACTTCAAAAACATTAATTTAACAATATCGATGATTATTATCATTTCATAAATCATATGGGGTTTTATTTGTAATAGGTTTATTAAAAATTTTATATCAAATATAATATGCATTCAACATTTATTCATCGAAGAAATACATAGGTAAATTATATTCACATAAAATAGTTCTAGCAATATCAATAATGGTTTTATTATTTATTTCAATAACATTATATTTCTATGGACTCCATGTTTATGAAATATTTTTTAATTAAACTTCATTTTCAGTGATTATTTCAATTTTTTCATAAAATCGCTTCTTATTTCTCTATATAAAATAAACATAAAACATTGTTATTTTTCAATAAACAACATAATAATGTATGTTTAAAAAGTAAAATTTTATAATAGATGAATTATACACATGTGATTCTAATATAATCACATATGATTAAAAATATGTACCACTTATAACTAAATCTATTAATCTACAAGGGATCGAATATTTCAATATGAAGTAAATACAATGTTTGGTTGAAATTTATTTCTATAACTATTCTGAATAATAATTTTTGTTCCTTTTTTTCAGGAAAGAATCATAAACCTGAAAATTTTATTTCATTGCATCAGTTTATTATAATAATATTTCAGTCAAAGAAATTTTATGCAATTTTATAAAATTAATTAGACCAATATTTTGATTCTAGATTAAACTAATAGTCTTCACAACATTCATAAACATAACACATTGAATTATTTCCTCGATATTGTCGATAAAATTTATTTTTTCCATTGGGTTGGCATTCACTAAAAAAGAATTATATTTAGAATATAAAATTTATCAATTATAAATTTATAATTCATACCATCATTACATAATATACATATGATAATTAGTTTATTATTTAATACATAAAAATATTAAAATATAGAAATTGTAGTAATGTTGTAATTACTTATTTCACCATTTGGTTTTTTATTAACATTTAAATTTTATCCTAAGGATACAGATTATCTATCACATAAATTTTATGAGATAAATTCTTATGGTATTCTAGTCATATTCATTATGAATCCACTGTTCATGTACCATACATTTTTCCTTACATAAAATGATTTTTTCCTAAAAAGATAATTAGTATACAATTTTGGATACCATTAAACCTATGGTCTAATAAGGTTACTAAAACTATTTTCATGAAATAATATTGTTTTTGATTATGTATTAAAAGATACATTTGAATATAATTATTTGAAAATATTTGAATTAGTATATCCATAATATATTCAAAATCTTTATGAACATTTAGTAGAATAGTATCCCTTCATCATTTTAGTAAAAAATCACTAAAATAGAAACCATCTGAACATTTAATAGTATAATATTATTATGGATAATATAATTTCCTATCATACTAAATTTAATATTTTTATATTAATATAATTTAATTAAATTAGTGTTTTCATAAATTTTTTTACATTCAAAAATTGTCCACAATATTTTTTATAACTTTTCTATTTCAACTATTTTATTTTCATCAAACATCTAATAAAGTTACATTTATTCTCAAATGTATTATTATATATAGAATTGGATTTTTTAGGTTTCTCAATTTTTATGAAAAAAAAAAATTAATTCCCATATTTATCTAATTATTTTTCCCATTACGTTCATCATATAATTCAACAGTACTAAAAATAATTTCAGAATGTATCAAATTTTTTATTCAACTGATCAATTATTGGTTTTTTTAAATTAAAAAAAAAAATTTACATCAATAAGAAATACCTTTTTCATTATCATCAGTTATGTTTTCTAGAAGACATAAGTTTTTAGATTCCATTTTTTTCGAAATTATTCACTTGAATTGGGTTCTTTAATACAAATCCAACTCAATGTGACAACATTTTAAACTTTATTTATGTACATATTATCTTTTTTCACATTTATAAATCTTGGGAAGTATTATAACACCCAAAAATTTCAATATAAATTTCCATTTTAAAAAATATTAATTTAGATATTTTTGTTTCTATGAAACTCAAATTTAAGTGTAATATGGACATTTTACTGAGAAAAGAATCATAATAGATGATAATCATTAATACATTTTAATAATTAATTATGAAAAAAAATCAAGTGAGGTGTAATTCAACATATAAATAACCATAAAATGACCTTGTAAACTTTAACCTCATGGATTTACATAGAGATTATCTCTATTATAGAAAATATAGATATATGGTTGGGAATTAGAAATATTGCAGACATGTTGGGTGATTATTAAAGGAATAAGATTAATAATTCTATAAATGTATATAAGACTATATATATGAATGAAATTTTACCTTTATAAATATGTATATTGGAAATATTGTCATTGAATATAATGTAAATGGGTAAGTGTATATCCAAAAGTTATATTGAAAATGTTAAATTTTCAATAAAAAGTGAAAATAAATTTTCACAAAAATGATAAACTAAAAAATAATTTTTTTTTAGAATTTCTTGATATAAAAATTTATTTTAATATATTAGGTGTTATTATTATTATTAATTATCAATTTTCATAAAATATATTGTTAAATATTAATGATTTTTAAATAAATATGTACTATTAAATAATTATGGAACAATATAGAAAAATAATTTGAATATTCATAAGAAAATAATTATTATATATTTAAGAATATTATTTTACAATATATTATATATAGTTATTTTAAGGATTATTTTTATTAAGTTCAATTTTTTTTAATTTTTTTATTTATATATATGTAAAAATAAATTAACATTTTCTCAATGATTTTACATTTTGTAGAAATAGTTATAATTAATTTTTTAATATTAGAAAGATATATTTTTTCGATGATTATTTTAAAACATTATGTTTATTTGATATTAACAAAATAAATTTATCACATATATATGTTATTTTAAATATTAATTATCACTTCATATTTTTATTGACTATCATTCATTAAATTATTAATTGATATGAAATAGGTTTAAGAACACATAATGTTTAATAATTTATTTTTCCTCAAAAAAATACTAGGTATTTAATGTGCTTTTTCAGAAGTTAAATGTTCTATATTTTGAAATTGAATATATTTAATTGATTTTATATTTTTAACAAATGCATAAAAATTAGTTATATTGGCCAATTTTAATTTTTCCAATAAAAATATGTTCCCCGTGTAAAAGTATTGTTACTTTTGTAAAGGTAAAATAATGTTAATAGTGATTATAGTATTTCATAATGAAAATCAAAATTTTATAAAAAATATCTCAAAATATGATGATGAGATAATAAATGATAGATCATCACCCTTTATTTATTTTTTATCCACCTTCACTAAAAATTATTTTCTTTTCATATTAAAGAATGAGTATTTACAAAATTATCACCGATCCTCATTTATAAAAGGGTCCCTCCTATAAGTCTTCAAAATGACTCAAAACATTTAGTTAAATCATTAATATATATACACATTCTATCTATCCAAAATATTTATTTGAATTTTGGTATCATTTTTTTGCAATAAGGAATCAAAATCATTAATTCTAAAGGAAAATATTTGGGGAAGGATACAATTCATCAAAGTACCTCGTTATTTATATTATTTTTCAGTTAAAATCCCATTTTTCACTATTAATAATATTAATTTTTTAAATAATGTTATGTTAAAATAATTATTATTCTAAAATAATAATTTTCTAATGAAATAATTTGATTATCATAGTTATCGATTATTTATAACATGTTATTTTTTCGGTCATCATGACAACTTACATGAGTGATGCTATAAATATTAATCAGAGTTGAGAATATAAATTTAATTACTAGTAATATATTCTTTTATTATAAAAATATGTTAATATTTAATTTCATAGTTTTAATATAAATATTTAACTCCTTATTAATATACTACCACACACTTTTTAAAAAAATCATTGAAACAAAATAGTATTGTATTTAGTCTTCAAAAACAATACTCTAAATTCCAATGGAACAAACATAAAATTTCGTGAAAAATATGAAAAATTACTCCACAATACATTTAATAATACAATAATGATAAACTAATGAACATTGAATGATTAATGAGACCATTAAATAAAAATAGTGAACGAACAATGTAAACTTATAACTACTAGTGATTGATATTATTTAAAAAAATGTAATAACTATATAACAGATGCAGTTAAAAGATTAATAAAATTATAATGAATATGAATAGGGTTATGAAGTAGTTTATAAACAAGTTTTAGTTTATTATATACAATGGTAGAGCATGTAATTCCAAGATGGAGATGATGGTTACAATTTTATTGAAATCAATTTAAATTTTATTTAGAGATGTACTATATTCACCACATATCTAACTTTTTGTGGAATATTAAATACCCCCATGGAATTATTTTAAAATAATAATAATAAAATTCAAGGACTTATAAGACCATCTATGTATATATTTTTCAATATGTGACCCCCAACTCTAGTAACTTGAATTCAGTGGTTATTCCACTTTATGGGCACACGATATAAGGGATCGCTTCCTGATTGATCAGATAGTTATATTATCTATAAATACTAGATACATATGTGATTCTCATATTATACTTGAAATTATGATATAAAAATTACTAATATTTTGGTAACATTTTTATTTCTTCTAGTATTTCTTATATTATATCACTAAATTCATTAGTATGTCCCTTCTTGGAGTCCCAGGGGGACCAAAAAACTGTAAGTATATGAAATAAGATGCACATTATAATACATTATATGACAAAAATTATCACAGATTAAATAAAGAAAAAATAATATAAAAGAGATAAACAATAATGAAATATTATATATAAAAACTATCATAAAATAAAGGTATATCCATGGATGTAATTAAAATTTATATAATTAAATTGATAATGATAACTAGTTTCATAATGATAGAATGAATATTGTTATATGTATGATCTCATTTTTTTAAAGAACTTATCTCTATGATTTTTTGATTAAACGTATTTTAGTTGAGTTTTTTCTCATATTTAAACCATTAGGTTTTTTTCACTCTGGATGTCTATGTGAATGAATTAACCTAATATTAGGTTGTTAGGAAACATGAGAAAACCGAAGATGATTCATATAAGTATCCTTTTTTGGGGAAAATGAATTATATTCCATATATTCCTGTTTATATAAATTAATATTGTTTTGGTAAATGGGTTAATTGTTTCCAAGGGTCCGTGGTATGTTATGAAGATTTAATTGGGTTTGGGTGTTTATATGTGGAAACTGAGATAAAAAAATATCTACAAATGCTTACACAAACTATATAGTGTATACACAATGTGTAAAAGTAACCATACTAAATTAATGAATTGATTCAAGACCTGAACAGTTTACATCATGAACCCATTACACGCCATGTAATATTAAGTCAAATTAAATATTCAGCTAAGGAAATCGGTTTATTGGCATATCTATATAAATAAAATTACACAATGTGTAACCATACTACACACAATGTAATTTTTCTAACCTATAGTCTTAATGTATTCTATGTAGTTGAACTATTATTTCATCTCACCTATAGCTTCCTCCTCTCGACCCTGGGTTGCCTTCCAGTTTTATTGGAGGTCCTCTCTTGATTCTAAAAATATCGATCATGCATCTGATCTCTGCTATGTGGTTTTAGTTTTGTTTTCCCTCTCCCACTTCAATCATCACACATTGTGTTGTAATCTCTTGACCATGATCATTGTTTTTTATCATGATCCATTTTTATCTATAGTTCTTCTTGAAATCATCCAAACCATCTTCCTAATGGGAATTATTCATTAGAATCTTGTTTTAACAATCGTTTATATATAGGGGTATAAAACACAACCCTATGGTTTGATAATTGTAATGTATGTGGAATATAATGATTGTACCAACAAACATTTTCCAAAATAAAATGAATGACAAATTGAAATTTTTAGTGGAGTCCCTTTGGATTCAATTAGATATTTACTTATCATGGGAAACTACTAGGTGGAGCAATCCTTTTAATATAAATGTAATGTTTAATGGTATATTTTATGTTTATCATGTAAAACAATTTGATGTCTATATGATCTAGATTCACCTTCTATTAGATCATTTATTGAGATAATAGGAATTTTACTAGTTTCAACAAATTTCTCAATGAAGTATGGAATTGAAATATAAATTATAATTTTCATAATTATCCACTGAACCTTATGATGTTATATTGTGATATCTTTTTTTCTATAAATTTTTATTTGATTTCCATGATGTAATACATATATGGGGAATTAGATCAATTTAAATGTTTTAATGATTTTATTGGGTGTTTTCCAAGTTTACATGCTGAAATGCTTACATACTAGCCATGTGCATAAGACGAGTTCAAAAAATGATATATCAGGATGGTAATGAAGACATTCAGAAATGATGATATATAGGACTTGTCCCAGAAAAGGATAAAATTCATATATACTAGGATCAACCCTAATTAAATGCTGAAATGAATATATATAGGGTTTTACCAAGATTTGTGTTACGATACCATGATTATACTGTTACAATTGGGATGTTTAGGGGACATAACTAGAGTCATTTCATCATGGTGTCGATACTGGTTATGTTTTATCATTTTTAATGTTATGATTGGCATAGTTCTGACACATTCTAAGAGATATTCTAGCACTGGGCCGAAGTAGGTTGATTTGGTAATAGTTAAATTTATTAATTATTTAATAAACATGATAATTATTTATTGAATTCAATTGTTATTAGACTATCCATACTTATATATGGTGGTTTCGGCCTATCTATTTATACTCACACCCTTTTTGGTCCACCTTTTATCACTCGAGAAGATTACTTGGACATAGGAATGGACAATGAAAAATGACCTTTCTATTGATTGTTTCCTACCTGATGGGCTAGCGTTTGGGTTTATTATTGAAATTGGGTCTAGGTCTATGGAATTGAGTGTTTATTTGAACATGTTAGTATTTCAGTTTTAAAATTTCTAGGTTGAAATTTAGTTATATTCCATCACATATTTAAATTATTACTTTATCATTATATTAGTATTCAGTTAGATTTTTTATTGTATTTTATTTTCTCTATTACTTCCACTACTCTTGATTTTATATATTATTTTTATTTGATTACATTGATTTTTTTTAACTATGAATCTAGGGGATATAGTGTGTTCAGTGTACTTATTACACACCCTATTTCGAGCAAGTATCTATTGCCTATAGGGAGGTTGTAACACCCCAAGATTTCATAGTACGTTATTTCTTCAAAGTAGTTCAATAACATAAACTATATGCAACATCGAGTTCTAGTGCACCATGACTTACTAAACTAGTCGTTCAAAAGTGGTTATGAATATTATTAACTAAATTTTGAACATTATATAATCCTTATAATTTTATATTCCATATTATGAGTTTCTTAGAAATAATGTAAGAACAAATTCATTTTTTTCAGATAAGAGAAGTATTTTTAAAAAAAATGCACTCTTAAAGACTTTTAATATAAAACCCTTTTTAATCCAATATTTAAAACTTATATATGTTCAATATGACTAAATAAATTTATTCTTTATAATGGGGATATCAACATTTTCTTTGTGTAATTTTTTTTTTTGAATTTTTTCGATAAAGTTCATTTTTTAATGAATTGTGAAAAATATCGTATTTTAATTCAAAAGTGCCTTTTAATCTAATTTAATTATATGGTTTTATTATATTTTCAACTGGTTTTAAAGTTTAATTATAATATATTATTACCATTTAATCAAATATTGTTTATTGCAATTAATTTCACTTTGAAACTGGACATAAACAAGTATCAATCTTTTGATAGTTATTATTTCTTAAAAACAAGGTTTTTGTTTTGCAATGGGGATTAATTATAAATTAATTTATTTCAATTCTATGTTTTTAATTTTGAAAAATGGATTCCATATTTGGAATTAGGAGATCAAAATTTTTTAAATATGTAAATTTTATTTTTAGACATTTTGAATAATTACTTCGGTAAATATTTTATTTACCATGGTTAAAGGGTAAATCCAGTAAATAAGGGTAAAAAAATTATTATAATAATAGTAAATTACCTTAAAACATTTCATAACACTATTGGTTGATACATTTCCGACCATGGGCATATTTGGGTCGATTTTGGGACCCCATGGAGCCACTTTTATGTGATAATGACACTTTATATTAATAAATTTAAAGTAAGTACAAAAATGACATAAGCATATATTTTTTAGAAAAACAATTTTTACAAAATGTTATATATGTTATATTTTAGACTATAAATATTAATTATAAATATAAAAAAATTTCCAACATAATTGTATTTAATTTATAATTTTTAGACATTGAATAAGTAAATTTATTTATGACACAATAATGATGCAGTATTTTACTTATTAATGAAAGAATCAAATAATTGGTATTATAAATGTTTAAATAATTATAATTTGAAAGTTTTGATTCCATACAAGAATTTTATAGGTTAATATGAAATTTTTTGTGTTGATTAGATTAATTTTTTTCTAATTAAAAATGTTTTTACAACATAAACAAAAAATCAATCATTAAATAGTGTCAAATTGACATAAAGGAGTTTTTAAAACAAATATTATATTATAAATTGATATAATATTCCTAAAAATCTAAGGTTGGAAAAAAGGAACTATAAAATGATATTTGTATCATTAATTAACCACTTGGGGTTCTCTTGGATGTATATATATTAAGTTTATTAACCATATAATATAAAAATACAAAGAGACATGGTAAATGTCAAACTACTTAACTGAGAGTTAAATATAAATGTTATGGTTAATATGGTGACACAACCCAGCCTAAAACATATTGGTTGAGTGGTTTTAGACCCATCCCTACCTTATCCTTTAAATAATACATTTTTGAGCCATTATAAAACGAAAATTATATTATTATAAAATCATATTTTATGCTTTTACTAAGGTGCCCCTCACCCCTCTTAAAAAAGGGCACTCCCCCTTAACTCTGATTCACACCTTCAAAGCCATTTGGCTCGACCAAAATCTTCCCAAATACCCTATAAACTATCCTCCCTTCATCTTAGAGACATTCCTTTAGTCATAAATTCAACCTAAGGGGCCCTTTTGATCAAATAAAAAGGAAGAACCCGAAGAAGAGGTCAATATCTCATCAGCCTTTTCAAGTTCTTTTCTTCTACCACATTCTTTTTAATTGTTGTTTCAATTTTAAAATAATAACTCTAGTATATTCTATATACTATTATGGTATTATAAATATGGTACAACCAAACTCATTATTCTATCCATCCTTTGAATAACATGTCACCATACGTGCGTACGTGCGGCTTACCGTCTCCACGTCGTGGTGTAATTGTTATTCAATACATTATTATTTGGATGGGTATAATAATAATGTGTAATTGATGTAAATAATAAATATAAAATGATAATAATTCTTTATATATGATATAACATCCAATTAAACACCTTTAAAGAAATGATATTATCGCTCGTGCCTACGTACGGATTACCGTCTCCATGACGCGATGAGATTCATTTCTATGTTCACCATTCATTGGTGATTATAAAAATATATATTACTAATAATTATGTAATATATTACATAATAATGATACTATAGATATATATAATTATATATATAAGTATTTTTGTACTTACATATATCTTATTCACTTACTTTCGTTCAATACGATGTGAAAACAGAAACAACATTTATGCATACGTAAGGACTACCATATCCATAAACGGTGTTCTCCATTTCATATATATGTCTATTATACATATTTATATTCTAAATATATATATGATATATAAATCATGTTTTATATTCTATAAGTATTTAAATTGTGATCTAATTGATACAATCAAGAGTAACAAGTTAAAACACGTATGATAAAGAAAGTGATTATTACCTGAAATGTTAATTTAACATGGAAATTATTATTAAATAGTTTGTATAAAGTCATAAATGAATAAATTATGATTTCATAAATATTAATATGGTTCTATTATAATTTAATAACATACTACAGTCTTCATACATGAGGTTAAACGTACCCTCGACTAAAAGAAAGTGCAAGGTAAGGGGTTTTCATCTCACTCGTTATTCCCTTGAGATTCATGCCATGTTGACCCAATTACCTTTTTTGTGGTGTATGTACTGCCAATAATTTTATAATTTGTGTAATAAAATTTAATTTATTTGTATTTAAATATTCATTTTATGATACTTCTTTCAATGGGGTGTATGTTTCGTAAGATACCAAATTTTTAAGGGTTAATTTCACAATTTCTTTATCATCCAAGGTTATCATTACGTAAGTATCTGTTGAGAAATATTTAATATCCATGTCCATGATTCAAGAAAGAGTTTTCAAAGGGATTATTTTTAGTTACTTTTTTACTAAAACATCATTTCAAATTTTTTGATTATTTATTCTTCTAAATCTTTCACATTAATGTGCATGTCTTCAAAATGGTTTTTAAGGATTTATTTATATGAACATGAATGTTTTTAAAATGTTAATTCCATTCAAAATTTTCAAGGTGATATGGGATACATTGATTAAAAAATGTCTTTAAATTTATTCCTTTATAAATTTTGTGATTTTTAAATGTTTTCAGGAAAAAGGGGTATTTCTCTCAAAGAGTTTTACAAATCATTTTCATCTATATCAAAATACTTTAGTGGATTTTAAACATGTTTTGATGTTGATTTTTCATGATACAAATCTTCCATATTTTATTGAATGTTTTTTGATTTGTTGGACTGTGGATGTGTTATTTTTATAACATTCATGGTTTATGGGTAAAGTATTGACATTTAGTATGCTAGTTTTAATATGAATGATTATGTTATGTTTAAACATTTTCATATGAGGAATGCATTGGACATAGTATGTAACGGGGGGAGCCCGCTATATCTACTTGATGCATCACTATGTCTCATGAGACAATCTAGTGTCTTATAAGAAGTCCTTGACATAATCTAATTTGTAATCTTGGTACAAGGCCATGACTATGTGGTTATGATAGTTTGGAATTATGCATTCCATCATTATGAATGTGGATATTGATATTGCATGTGATTATTCAACTAGTAGAATTTACATGTGAGTAAGTAAATGGAATTATTTTGATTTATATTTTCTATATTATGATTAAGTGTATGTTGAAAAGGATTTTGTTTTAGTTTTATACATTGCATTAAATGTTTATGCTTATTTATGAAAGTTTCTGCTATATTTCTTACCCTTACTGAGCGTTTGAGCTCACCCCTTTCTATGTTTTATTTTTCCCAGGATTCCAAGAATTGTATTGTGATTGATATGTAGGGTTACACCAAGGGAATAATGAAATTCATAAAGGATTATTTATGTTGTTTTGTATGTTATAAAGTGTAATGTAACATTCAATTATGTAATATATTTTCCATGACTGGTAAACCGATTGGTTCTGTGGGGCTTGATTCCTTGTAATCATGCTTATGTATTAAAATAATGCACCGACTCTGGTAACTGGGTTAGGGCATTACAGTTGGTATCAGAGGGAGTTTTATCAATAACCTTGGAAACTAGATTTAGATGAACTCTGATTAGAGAACATTACCCTAAGATAGACTTTGAGGATTAGTATAGAATAACTTTTTAGAATTTTTGTAATGTCGATATTTTGTGATTTTTCTACGAAATACATCCCTATCTACATATGAGCAGGTAGAGGCGGATTTGGCATAGATGTACCTAGGGGTAAAACCCTAGAAAACTATTTTGAACTAGACTCGAATGGGAACTGGTGCACGACAACGGGCCTTGATGCACTCTTGGTTACGACAATCCCGGGGGATATGCTTAGGTTAATTCTAATTTTATTTACAAATAATTATGAAGGATATACGAGTATATACCTCCTCAAAGAAAATATTTTTATGATTATGGAATTTATCCATAAACTCTTCGATTTATGTTAGGTACTTTACATGTTTGGAATTATCCATTGCAATTCATAAACTGACCTAGTGTATGCCATTGTAAAGAAATGGTGCCCAGTAAAAGGAATGTGAACTCCAATAATATGTATGATCCAATGATTAATAAGGAACATATATTTCCAAATATTAAGCCAACATTTAGAAGGGAAATAGTCTTCCATGTATTCTCAAAATATGAAGAAAGAGTATCATGTGTTAATAGGATATATATATATATATAATTCTTTGAGTCATATGGCATTGAAGGGAAGAAAGAGAAGTAAAGGATGGAAAATAGAATGATGGATAAAGGGAAGAGGGAAAAAGAAGATTTTTCCTATATGTGATAACAGTGGAACGAATCACGTTGGTAAATGCTTGATGGGAATGGGAGTTGTTTATGAGTGTTGATAAAAGGGACATCAAGTACGTGATTTCAAGGGTAAGAAAAAAAGTTTCAAATGGACAATGCTTCATCTACAAGGCATTGGGACACTATGTGAATCAGTGTCCCATTAATTAGTGTATACCTTAAATGATGATATTGGATAATAATAATGTTATGATACTACCTCAGATGAAGAAGAATGACTAGTGTTCTAATGTTGTTATTATAGGATTATTTCAATTAAGTGTTTTATCAACAGTATACTAGTTAAATGAATTATGGAGATAAATAAGGATTCCACTGTAGTACTATTTTATTGAGGATTTTAGATTATATGGTTCTAAGAAAAGTGACTTAATATTATGCTACACTTTTTGGAAAATACATGGTTTAAAGAAAGGTAATCCCTAATATGGTCCCAAAAATGAGGCATTGATTTTGGAATAAGAGATGGTTGATTTTAATAAATTATATAGGATATTCTTGACTACCTTGAAACTGATTAATGATTTTTACATTCCATCATTGTTGGATTTTACAAAATTTTTTGATAGAAAATGTGTATCCAGTATTCTATAAGGAATAAAGGAGCATGAATGTAATCAATAAGGTTTTATGGTAATTGAGGAGGTGTAGTGTTTTAAAAGAATACATGATGAAGGTGTTCACATGTTATTATGTGGAAAAAAGGATCTTCATTGTGTTCACCTTCCTTAAAAATTGTGGAATGTGAGTTTGGAAAAAAAATTTTTGGATAATTCTAGTTTGAGATTATTTTTGATTGCCATAAATGGATAACTCGGAGGTCGAGTGACAACCCGTCGCGACCGGTAAAGCCGTGAGACAAGAACCCAAAACTGAAGGGCGACAATGGTGTATCACCTACCACGGGCCCACCTGATATCCTAGATTGAATAATTTAGTTTTTTAAAGGGTCTGGTAGATGAATTATAAATTCAATTTTTTGGAACCCTATATGAATAGGATAAATAGAATATTTTTTTAAGTTCTATTATCTTTTAGATTAAAAGGATGATTTTGTGGTAGAAATTAGTTAAAGAATGGAAATCTACTTCTAAAGTATATATTTTTCTTCTTCTCTTATTCTATGAAGAAATTTACTCTTAAACATTATTAAAGGGATATTAAAACTAAAAATTTGTTATCCTAATACCTTATGTTTTGTTGAACTGGTGGTATTTTAAATCATTATAGATTGATGAATTTAAGGCCCTTAATTTTACACTTGTTTTTGATTGATGACCTTAATCACTACTGATAAATATTTATGTTTTTCCTATAATTATATTTCTATAATTTCCACCAATGTTCTCCTAATCAAGATTATAATTTGGTGGTGACCCTTTCATTTCCCTTTTCCTCTTATTAAGACTGAATTTTATTAACCTAATTTTCGATGTGGATTTTCCCAATGGTATTTTGTATTTTCAACCTTTTATTTTCAAAAAACAATTTCCAATTGCAATGATTCAATTTATTGAAACTGAGAAGAATGTAACACCCCAAGATTTCATAGTACGTTATTTCTTCAAAATAATTCAATAACTTCCACAACACGCAACACCGAGTTCAGGCGCACCATGACTTACCAAACTAGTTGTTCAAATGAGGTTATGAATATTATTAACTGCATTTTGAACTTTATATAATCCTTATAATTTTATAATCCATATTATGAGTTTCTTAGACATAATGTAATAACAAATTCAATTTTTCAGATAAAAGAATTATTTTAAAAAAAATGGATTTTTTCGCCTTTTAATGGAGAACCCTTTTTAAATCCAATAATTTAAACTTATATATATATAATTTAACTAAATAAATTTAATCATTATAATTGGGACATCAAATTTTACTTTTCGTAATTTTTTTTAATTTTTTCGATAATGTTTATTTTTTTACTGAATTGTAAAAAATATCGTATTTTATTTCAAAAGTTCCTTTTAGTCCAATTTATTAATATGGTTTTATTATATTTTTAATTGGTTTAAAATTTTAAATATAATATATTTTTAAAATTTAATCCAATTTAGTTTATTTCAATTAAATTTACTTTGAAACTGGACATAAACAAGTATCAATCTTCTGATAGTTATTATTTCTTAAAAACACCCTTTTTGTTTCGACAACATGAATTAGTTTTAAATTAATTTATGCCACTTCTATGTTTTGAATTTATAAAAATGGATTCCACATTTGGAATTAGGAGGTACAAATTTTTAACTTTTATTTTTAGACCTTTTGAATAATTACTATGTAAAATATTTTATTTACCCTAGTTAAAGGTTAATCCGGTAAATAAGGGTAAACATATAATATTATAATAATATTAAATTACCCTAAAACGCATCCTAACCCTATTGGTTGATACATTTCCGACCATGGGAATCTTTAGGTCTATTTTGGGACCCCATGGAGCAACTTTTAAGTGATAATGACACTTTATATTAATTAAGTTAATGTAAGTACAAAAATGACATAAGAATATATATTTTAGAAAAATAATTTTTACATAGGGTTATATTTGTTATATTTTCAACTATAAATATTCATTAGAAATATAAAAATCTTTCTTACATAATGGTATTTTATTTATAATTTTTATACATTTAATAATTAAATTTATTTATGACACAATAATGATGCTAAATTTTTCTTATTAATGAAAGAATCAAATAATTATTATAATAAATGTTAAAATAAACATAATTTGAATGTTTTGATGCCATCAACGAATTTCATAGGATAATATGACGTGTTAGTATTTCTTAAATGAAATTTTTTCGAATTAAAAATTTTGTTAAGACTTTAACAAAAATCAATTATTAAATAGTGTCCAAATTGACATAGAAGTGTTTTTAAAAAAAATATTATATTATAAATTGATATAATATTCCTAAAATTTTAAGGTTCTGCCAAAGGACTTATATAATGATATTAGTATCATTAATTAACCACTTGGGTTTCTCTAGGAAGTATATAGTAAGTTTATTAACCATATAATATAAAAATACAAAGAGACATGGTAAATGTTAGACTATTTAACTAAGAGTTAAATCTAAAGGTTAAGGATAATATTGTGACCCAAACCTGTCTAAAACATATTTTTTGGGTGGTTTTCGACTTATCCATACCATATCCTTTAAATAATACATTTTAGAGCCATTATAAACTGAAAATTGTTTTATTATAAAAAAATATTTTAAGTTTTTCTTAAGGTCCCCCTCACCCCTCTTATAAAAGGAAACTCACCATTAACTCTTATTCACACCTTAAAATCCATTTTTATTTTCCAAACTCTGCCCAAATACCCTCTAAACTATCATCCCTTCATCCTAGAGCCCTTAATTTAGTCATAAAACAATCCTATGGAGCCCTTTTGATCAAATCAAAAGGACGAATTTCGAAAAAGAGGTAAATATCTCACCACCTCTTTTAAGTTCCATTCTTCTTCCATTTCCATTTTCTTTGTTGTTTCAATTCTAAAGAATAACTAAAGTATATTCTATATAATGTGATGTTATTATAAATATGGTACAACCAAATTCATTATTCTATCCATCCTTTTAATAATATGTCACCATACGTGCGTACGTACGGCTTACCGTCTCCACGTCGTGGTGTAATTGTTATTCAATACATTATTATTTGGATGGGTATAATAATGATGTGTAATTGATGTAAATAATAAATATAACATGACAATGATTCTTTATATATGATATACCATCCAAATCCACACATTTAAAGAAATGATATTTCTACTCGTGCGTACGTACGGATTATCGTCTCCACGACACGATGAGATTCATTTCCAAGTTCACCATTCATCGGCGATTATAAAAATATATAGTACTAATAAGTATGTAATATATGAAATAATAATTCAATGGTAGATATATATAATTATATATATAAGTATTTATGTACTTACTTATATCTTATTCACTTACTTCTGTTCAATACGATATGAAAACGGAAACAGTGTTTATGCGTACGTACGGACTATCATCTCCATAAACGGTGTTTTCCATTATATATATATATATATTATACATATTTATATTATAAATATATATATATGATATATAAAACATGTTTTATATTATGGAAGTATTTGAATCATGATCTAATTGATACAATCAAGAGTAACAAGTCAAAACACGTACAATAAAGAAAGTGATTATTACCTGAAATGTCAATTTAACATGGAAATTATTATTAAATGGGTAGTATAAAGTCATAAATTAATAAATTATGATATCATAAATATTAATATGGTTCTGATAAAATTTATTAATGTACTACCATATTCATAAATGAGTTTAAACGTACCCTCAACTAAAATAAAGTGCTAGGTATTGGGTTTTCATCTCACTCCTTATTCCCATGAGATTCATGACATGTGCCACTATTACCTTTTGTGTGGTGTATCTACTACCGATAATTGTATTATTTATGTAATAAACATTAATTTATGTGTATTTACATATTCATTTTAATACTTCTTTCAATGGGTTGTTGTTTCGTAAGTTACCAAATTGGTAAGGTTTAATTTCTCAATCTCTTTATTATCTGAGGTTTTTTTACGTTTGTATCTACTGGGACATATTTATTATCAACATCAATGTTTCATGAAAAAGTTTTTTCAAAGAGTTTATTTTAATGGACTTTTTTACTAAAACATCACTTCAAATGTTTTGAATATTTGTTCTACTAAATCGTCCTCATTAATGTTCATGTCTTCAAATTGGTTTTTTTAAGGATTTATTTATATTTAAATGAATTTTTTTAAAATTTTAATTCCTTTCAAAAGTTTCAAAGTGGTATGGGACACATTGATTCCAAAATTCCTTTAAATGTCTTCCTTTATAAATTGTGTGAATTTTAAATGTTTTCATGAAAAATAGGTATTTCCCTTAAAGATTTTTAAAAAACATTTTCATCTATGTCGAAATACTTTAATGGATATTAAACATCTTTTGATGATGATTTATCATGATACAATCTTCCATTTTGTATTTAATGTTTTATGATATTTTTGACTGTGGACGTTTTATTTTTATACCATTCAGGGTTTATGGGTAAAGTATTGACATTTCCTATGCTAGTATTAATTCAAATGTTTATGTTATGTTTAAACCTTTTCATATGAGGAATGCATTGGCCTTAGTAAGTGGCAGGTAGAGCCCGCTATAGCTCCTCGATGAATCGGTAGGTCTATTGAGACAAACTAGTGTCTTGGCACAAGGCCTTGACAAAATATTATTTCCAGTATTGGAACAATGCCTTGATTATGTGGTTATGATAGGCTGACATTATGCATTCCATCATTACAAAAGTGGCTATAGATATTGCATGTGATTATTCGACTAGTATAATATCCATGTGAGTAAGTAAATGGTATTATTTTTATTTATATTTTCCATATTATGATGAATTATATTTTGAAGAGGCTTTTGTTTTAGTTTTATACATTACCTTAAATGTTTAGGCTTATTTATGAATGTTTCTTCTTTATTGATTGCCTTTACTGAGCGTTTGAACTCACCCCTTTCTTGGTTTTCTTTTTCCCAGGATTCCAAGAAGTGTATTGTGATTGATATGTAGGGTTAAGCCAAGGGAATAATGTAATTCATAAAGATTATTTATGTTTTTTTGAATGTTATAAAGTGAAATGTAACATTCATTTATGTAGTCCATTTTCTGAGATTTCTAAACCGATTGGTCCTTCGGGACTTGATTCCTTGTAATCATGCTAATGTATTAAAATAATGCACCGAATCTGGGTAACTGGGGTCGGGGCATTACAGAGGATCACTTGAGGTCCCATTAAAAAACCCTTTATATCTACATGATAGAGTGTCCAATTGGGGGATGTTATAAAGTGGAATTATAGAGTATCATGATTCTTTATGGATGATTTAGTATGTGGGAAGGTAGAGAAGAGAATAGAATGTGTAGGTACTTGGGAATAAGATTATATATGGGTGTAATTATCCCACGTAGGGGGATATTAAATTTCCCTGGGGAGGATTTTTATATATACAATTTTATATATATAGTTAATTTTATTTCACCGTGAATGATTCACATGTTGTGTGAATATATTGTTTCATTATGATATTGTTTGATGATATTTTTACTTAGGGCTAGGAATGAAATGATATGTTTAGGCATGCCTAATTATAATTCATAGTTATATATATATTGAAATGAATTAGTAATTATATGGAGATATTATTTCATGTGTTATTTAAATTTATATTGAACTCTGATATGAGTCACGTATTGTATCAGAAAAAAGTAAATAAATGAACTCTTATGTCATGATAAAACACTTTTAAGGTGTGTTTAGAGAAACCAAGAGTTAGTAGTTGATTTTTTATTTTTATGATTTTGATTATGACCATGTTGTTATAGATAGTGTTCTAAGGATTGTTTTTGCATTGTATTGAAAAATTCACCTCATCATCTTTGAGTTGAGCGATAGGATTGTGGAAATTAGCATGCTCCTAATGCAATTAAACTAGAGAATCAAGTAGTTTTCAGGATTATATGGATGTTTAACATCATGAATGATTCTTTAGGGTCATGATATCCTTGGAAATATATATTGTTTCTGTCATGACTTTGATGTACATGTTGGCGGGAGATTTAAAACTAAAGCATCTTCCTATTTTATAGTGGAGGGTGGCCCTGAGGACGCTAGGTTTTGGATTGATTCAATAATGATTATCATTAAGAATCATGAGATACCAACAACGATTAGGGTGAATCTTTCTTCATATACACCCCATAGACAATCCATGCATTGGTGGGACATTCTAGAGAAGAAAGGGAAATAAGAGGAGTTATCCTGGAAGGACATCTATATGTAGTTACTAAGAAACCACTATCCTAATTTGTCAATGTATGATAATTTTGGTGAGAAAATGATCTTAAACTATGAGGGAATGTTAGTGGTGGAAAATTCTAAACATTTAACAGACCTAATGAAATCTATGTTATCATTGTAAGGTGATGGTATCTCCATGTTGAAATATTTTTTAGATGGTATTTTCAGTAAGATCAAGTCATAGGTAAAATTTTTATATCCAGAAGTTTTCAAGATGTTATAAATTCTAAACTAATCATGAAAAGGAATTTGATAGAGTCCAAGAACATCACCTAATATGTATTAGTAGGAAAACCCGTGATATATTCTTCAAGGGTAAATGAGAAACATTGTGATAGTTTTCACCAAGTCATTAATGGTTAGAGTCACTAGGGATGTCGGTGCGTATCTCTAGACCACGATTTGTTGCAGTTCTATCAATGTTATAGGATAGAATATATAAATATTCAGTGTAAATACTCCAATTTGGACTGTCATTATTGCAGTGTATTGGGCCACATAAAGAGTTCATGTTGTGTAATTCAGAATAAAAGTCATGATAGGGGACTAATAAAGCTACCATTGTCTGGGAATTACTCAACTACTCTCTTGAAAATTGGTCTCTACAGTTCTACAAGACGTTCATGTCCATGAAGGGAATGATTGACCCTTTTTTAGGAATAACAACACTAGGAAAAGAGATTAACTTAGGGGAGTTTGGATTAATACCATGGTAGTGGGGTTAGTCTGCTACAAGTCATGCAGACTATACTGAAAAATAGGGATTCAAGGATGCTTGGTGTTGGAGTTATGATTCTTATGCCATCTTAAAATTTTATTGTGTTTTGGTTGATACTAATGTATCTTGTTCTATTTTATCTTCCCTTTTTTAAAATTTTTTGGACAATGTTATTGAATTCATGGATGGGGTTTTTACCATTGACATACCATTGGGAGTACCATCATTGAATATCAAACATTCAATGGTGCTTTCACTATAGATTTCTGGTTAATATTTTTTTGGGAACTATTTATCTTTGAAATGATAAGATTTGTTATGATTCTTGGTATTCATTTCATTGTTCTACACCAGAAACATTTCAAATGTTATCATAGGGGATTGATGATTTTATCTTTATAAGGAAGAAGATAATATCACTAGGGTTAGTGGGATCTTAGGTCTAGTTTTACAGGTCCCATTTAGTGAAGATTGGATTTCCTCAATATTCAGAGTGTTATTCTTACTATAGATGATGTTTTAATTCTTTATGATTCATTCCTATAGTGATATACCATTTTCAAGATGTCCTTATAGTGGAGTTCTATGGATACATTCTCGAGGGGGTGATCATGTTTACAATTGAGTTCGTTTTGGGAGAATATCTAGTTTCAATATCCCTTTTCAAAATAAATGTAACATAGATTTGGGAGATCAATGTTATTTTGGATTACATGGAATATAATAGATTCATATGGCCTTGTAAATCATCATGGTGTTATATACTTATTTTTTTCAAACAGACTGATGAGACTTCACATTTTTGTATTGATTGTATTTGATTGAAATAGATAATAGTCTTCATACAGTATCTTATTCCTTGAATTGAATATATCCTCAATCATTTTAGTGGTGCTAAAATCTTCTCCAAGATTTATGTGAGATTAAGATATCATCAATTGAGGGTGAGACCAAAATATATACCATGTTCTATTTTAAGAGTAGTTATAGATTATATTAATAAATTCAGATGCAGTTTTTTTGACTAATGCACCACCAATATTAATTGTCTTGAATAAGTAAATCATTGATCCATTGTTGGATTGGTTTGTAGTTGTTTTTGTTAATGATATCTTACTGTACTCCTTGTCCGCATAATATCATTCCAATCATACTAATATTATCCGACATATTTTGATAGAGTATCAAACGTCAAAAAATATATCAAAGTGTATTTTTTGGATTGATAAAATGCCCATCATAGTCGATTTCATATTAGAGAAAGGATTGTTTGTTGTCCCACAAAAGTATTTAGCCAACGTATCCTAAAAGTATCCCAACCAAGTCATCAAGATTCAGATATTTTTATTTTTGGTAGGTTATTATCAGTTATATATCCATGAATTTTCTTTTCTAGCATCAGTGATCATCAGGATAACTAAGAAAGGGTGACGTTAGTTTGATCATATGATTGCGAAAAATCATTTCAAGTGATGAAATATATGAAAAATATGATCATATATCCTCACATTACCTATACTGTGTAAATCATATACCATGTATTGTGATGTATACAGGTTAGACTCAGAGTAGTTTTGGTACTCGGGATTATGTTATCACTTATGGATCCAAAAAGTTTTGACCATGTGATTGGAATTATCCTACAAACAATTTGGAGTAAGTAGCAATTTTACATTCCTAGATATTTCACAGGCATTATCTAATTATTGATAGTATTATGGTATACATTTATGAAAAGATACTCAATTATATCTTTTCTTAGTGATCCATAATCCTTTGGTAGAGGATATAGTTCGAGTGTCTATATTATTTCGACATCTATTTGTCTTATACAGTGGGCATGGGAATTGTTTTTATTGATACAAAGAAAAATAAGTCACCGAAAATGGTAGTGTGGGAGTCTTGTGATGAGTGGGGGATAATGGATCAATTTTCAGACAAAAATTTAGATTTTTAAGAGTCTTAGGTAAGAGTAACTATAACATTGACATTTGTAATACCAATGTTTTTAGACCAGAACAAGATCTAGAAGCTATCTGATCCATATTTCCTAGATCAGAGAGACATCATATATTGTGTTGAAACAACATTAGGATAGTCTCTTAGTAATTATTACTAAATTATTTTTTTGTGGTTGACATTTTCTTCTTACTTGTCTTCCTGAGGAGATGATGAAATAGTATCATGCTTCTTATAGGGAGGTACATAATGGTTTTAGAAATATTTATCTTGATTTCATTAAAAATTACTGATGGTTATAAATGAAAAAGGATATATAAGGATTTTTGGAAGATGTGTCAGGTGTCATTAGTTGAAATACAATCATCAAAGGTTAGATGGTCTTTTGGATCCTTTTCCATTATTATGTTGAAATAGGATAATATAGTTATGAATTTTTTTATAGGATTACCTAGGAAACCCCATAAGAATGATGTTGTGTGGTTGGTTGTGAATCGATTAATGAAGTTATCCCACATATTTACTATATTTGAAACCTTCACAGTTGATAATATTGTCTGTCTTTGAATACATATGGTATTGTGAATTCATGGTGATCGAAGGAGTTTCATTTCATATAGAGATACTTATTTCAAATTGGGGTTCTATATTGGTCTCCTCAATGATTTGGGATCACAATATCTTTTGAGTTAATATTACAATCCACATAATGATGATTAATCTAGGAGGACTATTTGGGTTAATGAGGATATGTTACAAGCATGTGAATTGGATCTTGGTGGTTCTTAGGATAATTATATGGAACTCATGGATTTTGGAAAAAGTAATATCTTCTAGGATTTGATCAAAATTGATCTTTTTGTTTCTTCTTATGGTAACTCATGTTCCTCATCTATTTTTTGGGAAAAAGTAAGAGATTTAGTAGTTGTTGGGTCTGGCCTCGGGTAGGAGCCATCTAAGAAATTTCTGGTGATCATAATTTGGTTGGTCACTAAGTAGTGTAGGTGGAAATTTAGTGTTGAAAAACATATATTACTTCTAGTTTTTGCGTTTGATCTTCATGTTTTCCTTCAGGTGTCTCTAGGTTTGGGGGAACATTGTATCCAGAAAAAGGGAAAGCCAGTCCCTAGGTTTGTTGGCCCATTTGAGATAGTGGATAGGGTCGATCTAATGGAATATTTATTATCCCTTCCACAACACTACAGTGTCATTATTGATGTGTTCTATAGGTCACTACTACAAATACATTATTTATAACCTTCTCACAAGATATATAAAGATGGTATTTAGTAATGTGTTGAAGTATCCTTGGAGAATAATCCTATATATATTGTCGATGGTAGTGTGATGTATCTACATGGTAGGGTGATTCAGTTTGTTCTATTATAGTGGAATCATTGGTGAGTTCCGAAGGAGACCATGGAGAGGGAGAAAGATATGTCGACACAATGAAGAGACATGATCACAGAGACCCCATATTGAATTTTTTAATAGCTTGGTGAAGGGCTATATTATGGTGGGGATGTTTTACAATATAATATTTTCAAATAATGTATCTCTCTATGTTATTTATTACACATATTTTTGTTTATTTTCTCATAATCATTATACCTTGTGTTTTTTCTCTTTTTGTATGAATATGTGTTCCAAAATGTTGTCTTGGGTTATGATGAAAATTTACAAAATCAGATATGATTCATGTAGAGAGCCTTTATTAGTAAAATGACATAAATTCCAATTATGTATGTTTTTATTAAATAACAGAGTTTGGGAAAAAGGGTCATGTTTTTTCATGGTTTCATGCTATGTTGGGAAGCTGTAAAGGAAGTTTTTGGATGTTTATATAAGGAAACAAGGTTGAAATAATATCTGAAAGGATTTTACACCATGTGTAAATAGGTAAAACAACATGTACAATTTGGATGACTCATTCCATGAATTGATAAGTGAAATTATGTGTTTACACATCATGAACCAATTATACACAATGTAATGTTTGGGTGAATTACATGTTCTACAGAGGTGATTGGTTTTTTTGTATCATTACAAACATAATTACCTGAAGTGTAACCATATTAGACGATGTTTAATTCCCCGACCTACAGTTCTAATGTGTGTCATGTAGTTGAATTTTTATTTCATCTCACCTAAAATATCTTCTTGTTGATCATAAGCAACTATCCAGACATTTTTAGAGATCATATCTTGATTACAGACACCATGATCAAGCATCAAATCACTATTTTGTGGTTTTTAATTTGTTTTCCCCTTGTATCCCATTATATTAAAGACTTTTCTATGAAATATTATTACCATGTACATTTTTGGGTTTTATCTTGATTAGGTTTGATTTATTATTGTTCTTTTTATTATATAAATATTATTCATCATGTGAATTTTCCATTGGAAGAATTATTTGATCATCAGTTAAAGGTAGGGGGTCTAAAATTAACCTTATAGTTTGATAATTGTCACATATGCACAGTACTTCAATTGAGCCAACATACATGAGTGTGAAAAAAATATATTATGAATTGAAATTTTTCTTGGAGTCCCTTTTGGATCTAATTGGTTTTTCCATTCTTATGGATACTATTTAGTTGAGTGAACATTTTATTATAAATGAATTATTTAATAGAGTAATTTGTGTTTTGAATTACATGGTATTGGGTGATTTTATGATATAGATTCAACTTGTCCTGGTTAGATTATTGAGATAACTATCATCTGATTGATTATGAACAATTGATTAATGAAATGTTGTATTGGAAGATAAATAGAAATATCAATAAATAATCATTGATCTTCATGATGTGTTATTATTATATCATTTCATTTATGACTTCTGTTTTTATTTCTATGTTGTAATGCGTATATGGGGAATTGGATGACATTACATTTTGTAATTCATATATTGGGTTTTGGCCCTCTTTACATGATAAAATTCTTATACAATGGGAATTCCTCTAAGACATGATGAAATTATGATATATCGGTATTGGCCCAAAGACATGTCAAAATTCTTATATAGAAAGCTTGACCTTAATAAGGATAATATGATTTTATATCATACATAACCCTAATTAAAAACTGAAATTATTATAGCACAGTTTTTACCCATATTTGTTGGATTATACCATGGTTATATTGTTACAATTTGGTTAGTTGTGATACATTCTCATAGGAATTACATCAAGAAGATGTAGTAGGTTTCGTTTTATAGTGGTTATGGTTATTGATATCATTATTGTCAGACGTTATAAGATATATTCAATCATGGATCCAATGTATGTTAACATCGAATAAATTTAATTATTTAATTAATTAATATGGTTTTAATTATTTTATTGCCATAACTTGTTATTAGACTAGTTATATTTAGACATGGTGGTGTCAAAAAATTATGTTATTATCACACCCTATTTTTTCCCCCATTTAGACCCATGAAAGTTACATTGATACACAAATGTTCTAGGGAGAAACACCTTCCAATTGACTGTTTCTTATCGTTAGTTTGGAGTTTGGATGTGGGACCAACAAGGGGTTCTAGATTGGGGACATGGGTATTTATTTGAGTATGGTAGCCTTTTGTTTGTATCACTTATAGCTTTATATTTAGATAAATTTCATAATTTCATTACATTATTCATTTACCATTACTGGATTATTCAATTTTCATTTATGTTGTATTTTATTGTTTCTTTTACTTCTATAACTCTGATATTTATCTATTATTATAATGTTATTATCCCACTTTGCTATAAATATGAATACAAGGTAAATATTCTCCCTATTATAGATATTAAAACTCTACTTATTGTTGACAACCTCTACCATATAAATATTTAAGGATAATGTCCCATTACTAATCCTTTCTATCCATGTCAGAGAGTTCCATATTCGGGGATGTTACATCATACATCATTTCCTTACACATTAATCCATGTTCTATGAAGTCTTAGTTAAATAGTTAATGCAAATTCCAAATACAAAAAATAGATCATTTTGGGAGACCAACTAATTTATATACTGTTATATCAAAAACATTCCATTACATTCTATGTAAAATACATTTTTATTATTAAATAAGAAAATTAAAATTCCATATAAAATCAATATAAAATAAATGTTGGAAAACTATCATACCACATGTTAATATTATCCCATATCAATCACTAGATAAACAAGAACATATTAAACTAATATTAATATAGTTGATTATGTGATTAAACTATATCTCTAACAAATTATATGAGTCATTAATGGATGTTTACAAACAAGAAAATCATTTTAAAAGAGCATTTAAACCCATCCCTGAAAAAGATAGAAAAATATCATTTAATTTTGATATAATTATAAATAAGCATCCAAAATACAAAGAAAATGAGTTTATTTTATTATAATTATAGAACCTTGTATTGGAAGAATAAAAAAATAATTTTTATGAAATAAATAAAGTGTTTTTGGGTAGAAAATGATAAAACAATTATTCATTTATAAATTTTTGTAAAAAGTCAAAAGTACCTCAATTAGAAACTACATGATGATTCCATTTAAAAAAACAAAATAAAGTCAAGTTTAGTAAAAATAACTTATAGATAATCACATTATATTGTAAAATATATATATAGAATACATTTTTTGAATCATAAACATAGACAAAAGAGTTGGTCGACTAAATAGGCAATATGGTCAGGTTTTCATTAAAAATTATTTTGTCATCATATTATGTAAAAAATAGAGCAAAATGAATGGATTTTTTTGAATTATTGATATTTATATTATAAATAAATATATAATTTGTAAATGTGAAATAGATTATAAGTTTTATCATCATTAATTTAAACATTTAAAATTCTAAATAAAATTGTGATTTTGGAATAAACCCTTACCACATGTTCGACATGATTTTTAAGTTATTTTTACCTTCTATGTGATAAATTTAAATATAGTTTAATTTTATAATAGAATCATATTCATACATATAATTCCATCAATTGGATTAACTATAGTTTTTATCACTTTTTTGTCATTAATATTTCATTTTCATCGTCATTTCAATTGTTAACTACATCATTTTTCTTTTATGTATAAATTCAAAAGTTATGGTTCTTGCATTTTTATTATGGTAAAATGATGTAACGAATGCTAATAGTGTTATGAATAAAATATTTAATTATTATATTGAAATTTTGATCTCTCTATAAATGTTATAAATTGAAAATGTATTACACTATTCATGCAGACTATATTCTATACATACAAATGAACATTGTTGTCATTTTCTAGAAAAAACATAATAAATATTAAATAATATATTATAATTTACAAATAATAATTATACCATAAATATCATATATATATATATATATATCAAATATATAATTACACCCATCTATGTGAGTTGGTGATGGAAAATGATTAATCTCTTTATGTAGTGGTGGAAGTATCCTCAAATACACGATTAATAACTTCATTTTACAATTGATGTAGAGGTTGTGCAAAATAGACATAATGTAATCATATAACATGTTAGTTTTTTTATTATCCATGATTAAATATTTAAAGATAGGTATAATTTATTTATATGAAGCAGAAAAAAAATAAACATTAAATGAGGTGGGTAGGATAATTACATCTTTATGAAAGACCGCTTTTGAGTTATACTTCAGGAATTCATTGGATGATAACAGTATAACATCAAAATCACAATTATGAAGAGAAGGATTCAAGAATGGTTTTTGGGAATATATTTTCCAATAAAGAGTGCTCAATGTTTCCGAGTAATGGAGGAGAAGATATTCCATTTTATATGTGAGGGGTGGAATACATAAAAGGAATTAAACTATTTAAATAATATAACATTACATTCTTCTATTAGTGGAACCCAATGGATAGGAAATAAAATTTACGAAAATATAATGTAGTTATGTATTATATAAATAATATTTTTATATTTTTATATTACATTTTTTGATTCATCAGTTTATTTAATCACATGATAAACATGTGATTCCTTTTACTAAGGTGATAATTATTTCCAATGTTACTATATCATAATGAAATAAAAATAAGTTGAATATAATTAAAAAATTTACTTTTTATGATTTCAAAAATGGATTAAAATTTAAAATATTTTACTTTATGAAATAATATAAAGTAGTTTTAATATAGTTGTAAAATTTTCCAGGAAACTGATTTATAGGAAAAAATTATTTCAATCATAATAATGATTATAAAAAAATATGCACTTTTTATTACAATGAATGTATATTGATTATATTATTTAAATTGATATTAATTTTTCTTTAATGTCAATCTGAAACTGGAATGGGCCTTGTAAATAGATGACTATTAGATAATAATTAAATAAATATTTTTAACAAAAATATTACATAGATTTTAAAAATAATATGAAAATATGTATAAGTTCAAAATTATATTTTTATATTCATTATATTACCTATAAAATAGATTTATTTTTTAAAAAAAATTAATATTTCATGATATTCAGAAATCATTATAATTAAAAATTGTTGCTGATTTTATATAAGTGGCATTTTTCAATATTCACCTAAAAATAAAAATTCCTAAAAATGATAAAATAATTCATGATTTGATAATATATAATTAAAAATTGATATTTATTTTTATAATATTTGGGAATTATTGTTTTAATCAAATTTTGGTATTCAGTTATGTGTATTATGTCCTTGTTTTTTTGAAATAATCCTAAAATATAATTGAATCTCAGGTATTATGTTCATCCATCATTCAAAAATTTCATCCAAAATATTTAAATAATATCACATTATGAAAATATTTGGTCATTTATTCATTTAATATTTTTCAGATTCCCACATAACCTCTTCTATATTATGAATTTTTCAAGTTATCGTTACCATATGATTCATATGATTCTTAAATAATTTTTCTCTAATATCAATAATATGAATATGATATAAAAAATAATGTAAATGAGGGTCCAATTATATTTCCAAAATATTTATCACATGATTGTGACCTATTAACTATATTCATAATAAATATTCCTTGAACTCATCAATAAATTTAGAGAGCTTAAGTGATATTTCCAAATGGTATGCCAAAAATCTCGATCTTTCCAATATTTTGAAATTCCTGATGTACCTAGAACATTTATATTGTTAATATATATAACTAGATTCCATCTATATAATTTAAAGAAAACACGATATACCATTTTATATTCTAAATCATTCCATTAGTAATCAGTGTAAATATTTTATTTACATTGAGTTAAACTTATTCGATTAAAAATAGTCTTAAACATAATTATTTTTCTCCACCATGCGATATGATTCTATTAGTATCATTTAACTAATATCTTCCTAGAATGATTAAGTTTCAAGAATAATACCATATTATTCTTTATAAGGTTCCATTTTAATTATTTCATGGAACCTATCATTATATTGAAAATGAAAAAACAGAAAATAATTATCCCATGCACCTTGAATTTCATGTGATATGAACCTCAATATGCTTTCTAATGAATGAATAGTCCATTCATACAACCAATCATATTAACAAAGATAGGACGTTCTGAAATATTTCATGATTTCAATATCATTTTGAAGAGTTTTCGATAAAATTGATGTAAAATTATGATCATCATTAGATGTAATCAAAATAGGAAAATTTTAATGCCTCTCAATACCATTAATATATTTTCACATAAGGTTCTAAAAGGATAAATCCTCCATTATATCATATAACTTTTATAACATGGAAAGTTGATCAATAAAAAAAGATATTGAATGGTTCATTCTATATGGTTTTTTTGAAATAAAGTGATAATGTACATAGTAACTTCATCAACTTCGTACAAAAAAAATATGTAGAGGATTCTTTTCGTGTTTTGGATATTTCATCATAACCATTACCTATTGACAAACCATCCATCTTGATATATAATATTCAATTTACCATATCATATTATCCTAGAAAATATTTTCTTTAAAATAAAAATATATTTTTGTGCTACTATGGTGTATAGGGAAACTATGGATTCAAGATTAAAATTATATTTTTCATTATAACTCATACACATTCGTAACACATATACACCTTACAATTTGGAAAATATAATCATCATAGATGAAGTCTACCTAAAAACCATCTTTTACAGGTTTGATTTTATTTTGAATATTTTAATCATCAAACTAGAATCTTTTAATTTCATATAACAAAACAAGTAGGTATATTTTTGAATAGATTTGATTCTTCCCCTTCCTTGACATATCCCATATCCAAAAATTATGATCATTAGACCTAATAAAAATAGGCAAATTGTAATGTCTCTCAAAACCATTAATATATTTTCACATAAGGTTGTAAAAGGATAAATCCTCAATTATATCATGAAACATTTTGTACATGGAAAGTTGATCAATAATAAAGGAAATTGAATGGTTCATTCTATATGTTTTTTATAAATAAAGTGATAATGTACATATTAATTTCATCACCTTCATAAAAAAAATATAGAGGGTTCATTCCATCTTTTGGATGTTAAAACATAACCATTACCTATTGAAAAACCAACCATCTGGATATATAATATTCAATTTCCCATATCATATTATCCCAGCAAATATTTTCCAAATTATGATCATATCCTTAGATGTAATCAAAATAGGCAAATTGTAATGTATCTCAATACAATTAATATATTTATCCTTTTACAACCTTATGTGAAAATATAATAATTGTATTGGGACACATTACAATTTTCCTATTTTAATCTATTCAATTCAATTCATAAACCACCTTATTTAAATTCCAATAGTTGTATCATGTCCTGAAATCATAGTCTTTCATTACTTATATACATTACCTTTTCCTCATGATGATTTCATTATATTAGAATACATATTTAAAAATTAATTGATCTATTTATATTTCACATAATTTTGTACATTGTTAATTATTCCATTTCATTAACGAAATTATTATTGATGAAAATTTAATATCATCGATCAGATAATTTTTTAGTAATATTTAAATTCATTGATTCATTGGAAATAAATGTATCTTTAAGAATAATGAAACATGTATGTCTCTTATTTGGTACAAAACTAAATATAAAACATTTATCCCTTCCTGATTGGAAGTTAAATAACACTTCACTAACAAATCTCCTTCTCAATTATTCAAAATGTTCTTCACACTCTTATAATCATATGAACATATCCCCTTAATGTGTGAACAATATTAATGGGAAAGCTAATGGATATTTTAAAAAAAATCATTGATATCAACCTACTATTCTAAGGAAACTATATACAATAGTTATATTTTTATTTGAGGTCATTTTATCGAAACCTTTTTCATGAAAGGATCAACTAATATTCCATCCATAGAGACCTCATAGACCTATAATGATTCATTTTTAATCCATAATTCAAAACAAGAAATTTATCCATATAACTAGTTTTCTTTAATAGTATAAATAATTATGTGTAAAATACTCTTATACTCATCATACTATTTAATCTATATCAAGAAAACATTAATAAATACCACAATTAAATTATAGAGGTAATCATTGAATACTTTGTTAATCATATCGATAAAAACAAAAGACGAATTAATCAATCCAACGGTAGTTACTATAAATTCATAATGTCTATATATTATAGTAAATTTCATATTTGGAATATTGTCCTTCCTTAATATCATTAAATTATACCCAACACTAAGATCAGTTTTTATGAAAAATTGATCCAAGAATGTGATTAAATAATTCATTAATATGGAGAATATAATAAATTTATTTTACTGTAATGGAAACAAAAAATATATAATAGACTAAATAATTCATACACTCACCTTTATTTTTATCAATAGAACATGTGTTCCCCATGTTAAAGAACTAGGGTTAATAAATTATTTAACCCACAAATATTATAGTTGAATCATCATTTCAACTGATTAACCAATGTATATCGTATAGGGATTAATAGATATGGGGTTTTCATCCTAGGTGAGATAAATAGAAAACTCAACATCATTCTTGGGTGGATGTCTATATAGTTATTTATGAAATAAATCAATATTATCTAACAATATGTTTATATACTCTATAATAAGGATTCCATTTCAATACATAAGTGTCTTTTTTTAATTATCTATGAATTTATTTTTGGAGAGGTATTGAGGGTTGATCCAAACACGATTTAGATGAAATAATCTATCATATGATTAAAATAGAATAAATATCACCATTACAAATCTTAATATATTTCATTAAATAATAAATTTTAAAATTACAATTTGAAGTCTAATTCATACTATGGATTATATTAATGTTAATCATATGTATAATAATCATGTTTTAAAATAGTGTATAAATAAGTTTTATAATGGAAATAAACCTACATATTACTCATATAACATGATTTCCACTTTGATTATCATTGGAAAATTGTTTGATAAGGCTATAGGTAAATATCTAATTTTATTGGAAAACATGGGTGAAATAAATTAATGAAAATTACATTTTTATTATCATGCACTTTTAAGGAAAAAGTTTGAAACCCAGCATTCAATCACAGAAGGAGATGAAATCACCATTGAATGACAATTTATGTCTACTAAAGTTACTTTCCCTAAACAATGTCTAGGATAAACATGTTACTTGAGTGATTGGTTAATCCATGATCAGATATTCAAACATATAGTCTAGCATATCTGAGGATTGTATGTACTCTTATAGGATAGAATTCACATTGTTGTAGCCCCAAATAAAAATCAAGACTTTATTGTTGATCCAATTGTATTACTCTTCATTAAGAGTCACATAGAGTGACCACCCCATAACTTTAGCATCTTACTCTCTAGTGGCATTGAGTGGTAAAAATTGTTTGACCACTTCTTCTTCTAAACTCAAAATCAAGTCCATGGATTGTTCCCACACACCAGAATTTCACTGGCCAATAGCCCGGTTTTCCATCTTCCTGGGGTTTATCTTCTTGGATACTCAAGTCTCCAATGGGTGTGGTAATGAGGATTAATCCTTAAATTTATGGTTTATCATCCATCTCTTGTTACTCAGGCTCATAGCCTCTCCTATAGAATCACTAGGCTCATTTTTTCAGGCCCCTTCATTGACTTTGAGGGGTTTGGTAGGTCTATATTCAATCCATCCACTTCAAGCCCTTAAAAATTGTTTATTAGTTTAACCAGCAACCAAGTCACTATTCTTGCACCACATGTATTCACAAATGTGTCTTGATCACCCATGTCTTGAATAGACCCCTTCAATCCCTCCATGATAATGTAATCACTGCCTGACCATAAGGCCTTAGCTAATGACAAAGCATTGTCTGAGAAAGAGTGACTAAACATTCCTATCACCCCTTCCCAAATAAAATTCTCATGAAAACCTAAAATTCATATCCCATCACTATTAAACTCATCCAATTGAATCTCTCTCATAGGAGCATTAATATGAATATAGCCACTATCATCCATTTTCAGTGCATTAAATATCAATGACCAATTAGGTTTTGACTCATTCTTTTAAAAATATGAAAGACCTTCAAATTAGATGGTACCCTAGTATGTATGTTGCCCATTGAAGCACCTTAGTTATGAAAACTCCCTTACTTTCCATCCTTTAGAACCAAACCTCCACTAACATCAATTAAATTATTGCAATCCACATATGAAATCTTACCGACAAGAGGATTAGTTTAATACCAATTCACCAAGTCACCATTGCACATAAACGTTGACCCAATCCACCCAAAATCATCCACACTATGTCCCAATCTAAAATACGATGAGAATAAATGAATCCAGGACTCAAAAACAATGACTTTAATATACTGGAAATCCACAGCCACTGCAAAAAATGACTCCACAGGAGGCATAACAACATCATCCTCAACACAGATTCTTAGAGAAATCGGATGGCATAGCACCATAGTCATATTGTCCGAACATAAATATCACCCTATAATATTACCAAGAATACAAAGGATTTAAGTGTTTTAAAAGGGGAGTGGGGTTCCAAAAATATTACCCAAACCATCAATTTTGAAGAATCTCATTTCATATGAAAATCACAGGAACACTTGTTCAATAGAAAAACATATCCTTCATAGGTGCGATGGGCATTCATCTAAACCAGAATCAGATCATCCTCATATGAAAACTTGATCATAATATTCCTAGAATCAATAATCCCAACTGTAACACATTCTTGAAGACCCCATGATTCAAATATCCATAGATCGAGTAAATCCACTACTGGGTGATGAATTTTGAAGTGTGAAATAATGTTTAGATTCAGTAGGGAGGATGCATCTGTGAATTGTAATTATTAGAGAGAATGTTGTGTGCTCCATACAAAACATTTTATAACTTTAGGAATTATTAAAATTAGAGGAAGAGGATGTAGTTTCTCTAGATTGGGTAAGGGAACAAATAATAGTTGTCTCTCTCCAGCAAGATGTGGATGAAGACCCACCACCACTAAGGGGGGAGGGGTCGGTGTGAAGTCCATCACTACCTAGGGCGTGGCTAGGATTTATCCAAGAATTTGTTCCATGCTTTTCAATGAATTTTATAATATAGAATCAAATTAATAATTATCTAGAATTGTTGTTGTAATCATAGTACCTTCCACCACATTTTTATGATCATAAATAATAGTTAGAGTGATCATAGAATGATCTCCATTTCTTTGAAATTTGCTGGAAAAAATTCCTTGACACTTTTTGAATTTATTTGAATAGTGACCAATCTCCTTATAGATAAATAATTAAACATTATTACATTCATTAAATCCATTAAAATCTTGAGTCAGAAGGCTATTTTCTCAAAATATTAATAAAAAATCAATTCCAATCAATCATGGTCAATTATGCTTCATTCAATATTTTTTAAAATTTCTAAATTATAACATTCACTTTTTCCATTTTTTAATATTTTTTTATTCAATGTGCTTATACATATAGTTCTCTTATTTTTCCCAAATTAAAATAAGTCATAGGGAATAATGTTTCTTCCTTGTTGGAACATGACATTATATCCTCATATATAAAAAATTTCTGAGAGATTGATTCCATTCAAAGTTTAGGATTTATCCCATCAATGAAGAAATAAATCATTCTTATTATAATAAAAAAAAATGATTTTATAACCTTGTCATGTTATCTTCATATTGAATAATATTTCCTCTTTCCTTTCTCTATGAATTTAGTAATTCCCTCTACATATAAACTCATTTCATGTAAGTAATTTCATTTTCAATTATTATTTCCTTGAATATATTCCAATCCATAATATTTTTTTCCCTAAAACTAATTACTATTATGCATAATGATCAACATTTATCAGTGTTACCATTTAGATTAAAAACAACATTGATAAATTTCAATATATCATGTCATCCTAATGTGAGAATTATCTTCTCCTATGGCAAGATTCACCACTCATCTACAGATATATTAGTCTTCGTATCAAATGATGGTGGATTATATTTCATGAAATGGGTATAATTAGTCTATTCCATACATGATATGTTATTTCTCATATCCTTATCCCATTTCCCCATTATAGTAATAATTTTTTTATCTTGATATTCTGTTCGAGTCCAATATTTTTTTCTTTCTTAGGGTGGAAATCCTTTGATTTATTTTGTGAATTGATTTAATTCCAATTACTACATCTAGTTATTATCTTAAAATAATAGAATATATTCAATTAGCTTATAAGATTAAATTATAGTAGATAATACTATAATAGTGTTTCACATAATGTAAATTGAAAATTTATGCATATATCATCTAGAACAATAATTTTTGTATCATTTTGAATATCGTCAAATAATAAAAATAGATTTTAATATTTGAAAATTGATCATAAAAATAATGTTAATAAACCAATGAATATCCCCAATATGTATATAAAAAAGCATAGTCAATGTTAAACTCATTGTGAACTTGAAATTATTGAGTTTATACACAATCAAACAAATTTCATTGAATTTACTCATAGGCCTATATGTTTGAAAACCATATATAAATTACAAGAACTTGATAGGGATTTATCATATAGTAAACCACACAATATCCAAATTACTAAAAATTTATGATATTATTCTATAAATATACAAATCCTTAGATATTTTCATAATATTATGCTATATAGAAACTTTAATCCCCAAAAAACTGGTTCCTAATGTTTATATAAAACTTCCATTAATAGAAATGGTAACACCACAACTCCATTAACCCATATTCAATGGGGATTTTACTACATTATCAAAATATAAATAATATTGTACCCTGAATGATTTAATAATGAAGTATTATTGGGAGAGAAGTTACTTATATGATATTAAAATTACAATTGAAAAAAATGTAATTAAACAAAATAATATTTTAATCAATTAATTATTTTTTCGAGTATATTACTAAAATAATTTATAGATCCATTCATGGTGTCCCAGGTAAATGAAATAATAATAAATGATTATCTATAATGTATAGGGGGGGGAATTAATATAATATATCTTACTATAGAATAAATAATATGGAAGAGATAAACCAAAACAAAACATTTGATATAATGAATATTATAAATCGGGAATATAACCTTAGATAAAATAGTAATATATATATAATAACATGGATAGCAATAACTAGATTCATAATCATAGAATTCATAATACCATATATCCAAATCTTTTTATCAAGGCCTCATTAAAATAAATATTATATAAATTTGTGATACATACACCAAATACACAAAATAGTTTCACTCGTGAGACTTTACAATGTATCATAGGGTTATAAAAGGTTTCTATAAAAACTTATTAAATCCAGTTCATTTATTATATTAAATAAATGAATATAAAATCTTCACATAATCATCCTAATAATTCAGAGGGATAAACTAATACAAGAAATGTTAATATTTCACCTATTAAATCACTAGAGAAATTGGATCATAGGACATTTAAATTAATATAGGTAATGGTTGTATTATATTATATCGAAAAAAACATAAACATCACCAAAGGAGGTTATCATTGAAGAAAATATTTTTCAATGATGATTTTAAGCCTTCTTTCAAAACCAAATGAAAAATATCCATAACTTTTAACAACTATTCAAATAATTGTATCTCAAATATTGAGAAAATTATATAAGTTTAAACTAAATAATAAAAATTGTAAATGAAATTTTCAAATAAAATAATTATAAAAATAATTACAAAATACATTCTAGAAGTAAATGTAAAAAATAAGTATTGTGTTCATACTTTTGATAAAATTCAATAGTACCTTATTCATAGATTCAAAATGATGTTCTATTTAAAATAATGAACTGAATTTCATATATGGTTAAAAAAATTCATAATATAATTTTACAATATAAAATAAAAATCATAAATAAATTATGATATAATGACATGGAGATATAGTCCATTGACATGAGAAGAAATTATGATGTATTTTCTTTAAAAAATAATTCAAACCATATTTTATGATCCCAGATTTTTCTAGAGTCATCTCAGATGAATTTTTAGGTAAATTATTAGATTTTCAAGTACCTTTTTATATTTTGAGCGTTTGGTGTGTTTGGGTGAGTTTTTAAGAAAAGATAATGGTTAATGTGATATTAATGGTTTTCTCATGGTTTGAAAAACAGTGCACTTAAACCGTGTCGATCTGGAAAAATGGGATAGAGAGGTCTGCATAGTTAGCACATGGTTTTCCTTAACCATGTGCCCATACCCAAGAAACATTGTGTACATGTTAAATAATCCTAAATTTTATTTTAAAAACACTCAAACCCCTGAGACTCCGTTATTTAAACTTTGGCTCTGGCTCGACAAATTCTAGGTGATCTTGGATCCCTCTGGAGGGATTCCAATTTGATTCGAACATTGTTCATTAAGATCGGATTCCATGATTTAATATCATCTCTTTTCTCAAGAATTTTATTTCATCTCGTAGAGTCTCCCTTTCAATCCACTATATTTTCATGGTCTTTTCACTAAAGATATCCAACGTTTCCATAGGCCTAAACCTATGAGTTTAGATATAGATATAAGACTTTGGATCTAGATCAAGATTTGAAAAATCGTAATGCCTTTGATCTTAATTTTGGTTTTAGGGATTTAGATATGAATATTGAACAACAACGTTTGACCGATCAGATTTTGGGTATTTCATCTAGCAAGAATCCATCAATAATTCGAGTTACATGTTCTAAATTGAACTCATATAGTTGTGCATTCGATATGTGTATGTGAGTTTATATAATTTTCTAGCCTCCCTTGATTAGTGATTTTCATAACTGGAGTAATTAGGAATGTGGAATTGACTTGTTATTACCTTGGTGATTAATTGATAATTGAATCATAGAACAAAGAAGGATGGTTTCCCAAATAGATAATTTTTTGGGAGATTTTTTATGGGTTGAGATATTTTAATTGAGATATTGAATTGGCTGTGTTAAAATAATTAATTGGGGGAAATTAATTATGACATGATGTTTGGCTATGGAAGATAAATAATTGTGAAAATTAATTAGGTTCCATGACGATAATTAAAGCTAATTAATTATTAGAATTAATTAAGAAATGTTGAGATTTCATATGAACATTTAGTTGTGATGAATTAATTGTGGAATGAAAATTGTGTTGATTGATTAATTAATTGGTTATGAGATTTATTAATTGTTGTGTTACCTAACATCCTATGAAATGATTAACTAATGATTAGATTAGTAATGAAATTATTTGGATAATTCTTATAAATTAATGATTGATTAAATGGATGAGATTTTTGTTGTTCTAGACACGGCGTACTAGACTGATTAGAAGTCAGGACATGGACATGGAATTCCTCCCCAATAACTATCGAAATTGAGATTTCTGGGTGCTAGGTATGACGACATAATTGAATGATATTTTGGTGTGATATGCATGCAGACCTACACCAAATGAGATTTGGAGTTTTATGTATAACGACGTTCAAAGAATGAGATTTCAGGTTCATGAAATGTTGTTCAACACCAAATGAAAGATAATATTGAATGATGACAGAAATGGAAAACATGAATTGAAATTGGGAATAATGAGAATATTAAATGTTAAATGACAATGTCATAACTGTTTAATTTATCATTGTATACATTTCTTCATAAAACTAATTACAATATCCTTTAAAATGACTTATTTTATACACCTTTGGTGGTGGCATGCTAAGTTGTACTCACACCCTATTTGTGTCAACAAATCAGCTCCAGAGTAGACATTGGTGTTGCCGGACATGATAAGGGAAAAGCCCTGAATAGGATTCTATTTGGGATTTAGCATTGGAGAGGGAACCAGACATGGATCATGACCTACTTTTGAGTCATTATTTATTAACTTTTACTTTCATTATAAGCACATGACACTTGCATTATCATAGAATGTTTTACCATTCAGATGAGTATTTTATTTTCTTGTTTTGACTATCATAGGACATGGTATTGTTTTGGTCATGTATACACCTCCACACTTGGTTATAGTTGTTTACATCCTATGGTGTTATATTCTAATAATATACGGTATAGTCTTCCCATGTATAACAAACCATACCCTCACAGTTAGTCGACACCCTTGGCATTAGAGGAGGCACACATGAGGGAATGTGGCCATCATGTTCGGTGAATCTTTTAGTGGCACTCTCCTCAAGACATCACAATTTGGAATTAGTGGAGCCTTATATTATTTCTTCTACTATTGTCTTACTATTTAAGAAAAGGTAGATAAGATGCTAGGAAGCGTCCAGGTTTCTTAATGAGCATGTGCATGGTACTTGAATACCCTTGTATGGGGGGAAATCAGATTACTCAGGGTGGGATTGTTGTTATTGTTGTTTCTTATTTTAAATGGATATTATTTCACCTTAGGTGACACACATGTGGTGTGATGTGATATTTTTTTCAATTTCTAAATTTTGATTCATGGCCAAAAGAGGCATTATAGTTGAGTCTACATGCAGCATTCTTGGAACCCTGGGTTGTGAGATGCATTATTCTAATCGCTAATAGAAAAATGGGTTATGGTAAGTTGATGAACTGGAACTATATTTAATTTTTGTGAGACTTAAATAATTATTCAATCTAAGAATAAAATGGTGTCTAATGAGAATCATGATTAATGGTATAACTATGATTAATTAATTAATTGTTGAGTTAATTAAATTGAGGTAATGTAATTAATTTATGGTTTAATTAATTAATGAGAATGTATGTTTAATGACCAGAAAATTTCAAGGAAAATTTTTTCTTAATATTATTTGGAATTTTACAAGAACTCAATTTCTGACGGTGCCTGATTCCGAGGCCCGGTGTGCCCAGAATAAATTTCTGAAGTTTGGCTCGGGTACGTTCAGTGAACAGATGAGCGGGTTTTTCTATATTTTGAACCGGTGCTTAGAATTGAAATCTGAGCGCACTGTTGAACTCGCAACGCCATTTATTGCTTAAGGGGACCTTCACCGTTGTTGCGTTTTCTCGAGTGGAGAAGTTAAATTTTGAGGAATAAATAAAATTGTGAAACAATTTTATTGGTGGTGGTTAAAAACCACCAAGTGGAGGTTAAAACCACTAAAGGGTGGTTGAGGTGGGGGACAACACACCATAACCTCTCAAGAGAGGTTATGTTGGTGGGACCCACCCCCGCATAACCTCCCTCGGGAGGATTAACTAGGTGGGGCCTGCACGAGCCTCACCCTTTTCAACTTTCTAAAACCCCCCTCTATTATTGCATAACGCTCCACTCTCCCCATAGTTTCTCTAACCCATCAATTAATTTATTCAACGCACTTGAAATTAATTTTGAGGGTTACGTCATTTGAAATTTGAAATCGTTGGTGGAAAGAAATAAAATAAGGCCTTAGCCTCATTTTATTTTTGGGTTGGGAAGCGTTGAGCTGAGTTTTCCTCTCCTCCTCCTCCTTCGCGAAGAACGAGAAGAACGTGCCACCTCTGACGAAGAACGCTCGTTTTCCTTCCACGGAATTTTTCCCCTTCAGCAGTGAGACTCTTCAACGGATCTTCTTCCTCCCCTTCATCGTCAACGGATCAACGAACAAGCTCAGAAGCAGAATCAGGTAGCGAGCGACGACGGCTTCGCCTTCCCTCGAGTCGGACGAAAGCCAACGTCCCCCTTCGACGTCGTCATCCTCGCGACGCCATACCGCAACGAACCTCGAACGACGACACCTCCTTCCAATCAGCTTATACCCAAGGTAGGGGTTCAACTATTTTAAGTTGGTGATTCTTTCCATCGAATATGAAAGATAAATCCGACAGCCATGTTCCAATTTTTATTTAAATAATAAAAAATTCTGAAGGATAAACGTTTTATTTTGGCCAACTGCCATCGATATAACGGTAGAGGATCTGTCCGTACAAACACGGCTGATACCCCTCCCCACTTTGCTATTCTTCGTTTTGATTAGCGAAGATGGTAATGCATCGTTGCACTACGCTTGAGCGAAAGGAGATGTGAATGATGTGGGCCACGACGAAAAAACGTGACGCCGTCGCGCTGTGTCGAGGGTACGAACGAGGCTGCGGCCGGAGTCGGGCCGAGGCGGAAGGACGCGGCGTCGTCACGCCGCGCCAGACAAATTTGCATCCATCCTGGAAGTAGCGGCCGGAAAAACCACCCACGGAGAATTCGAAGAAGGCGGCCGGAACTCCGGCCGCCGGCACCGGAAGGCGCGGGACCGCGGGGTCCCGCGGTGAGAAACCGGCCGGTCCTGCATCGGCCGGCCGTTACAGGGGAAAATCCGGGGGGTTACACCCCCCGGGTTTCACACTTGGCACGGCCCCTTAAAGGGGGCCGCCGTTTTGAATTAAAGGAGTGGAGTAGCCCCTCAATTGGGCGCGCTGGCCGGGCCGGGTCACCGGCCGGGCCGGGTAGACCCGGTTCAGCCGACCCAGGGGGTACTAGGTCGGGCCGGGCCGGGCCCAGACCCCCTATTTTTTCGGACTACTTTCGGTCAAATGCCCATATCTTGGGCTACAGACCTCCGATCGACGCAACGTCAGTTGCGTAGTGATCCTTGGATCGAGATGGGCGTTTCGGTATACTACACCCAAGGTTTCGGAATACATTGTGTTCGGCCGGGTTGGTTCGTACACGAAACCTACCGGGCCCTCGGAGCAGAAAAGCTCATATCTTGAGCTCCGGACATCCGATAGACGTACCGTTGACTTTGATTCATTCCTCTAAGTGAGATGGATCTTTTGGCTTACTGCGCTCGAGGTTTGGATGCCGGCGGAGTGCAGTCGGGTTGGTTCGCTCATTAAACCAACAGGGCCCCTGGAACGAAAAAGCCAATAACTCACAGACCGGGCGTCCGATTGACGCACCGTCTGTCTCATTGATTTCCTCTTGTTGGGACGAAACTTTTGGAATACTTTGCCCGAGGTTTGGATGCAGTTGGAGTTTGGGCGAGTTGGATTGTAGTCAAAATCCAACCGGGCCCCTAGAACGGAAAAACTGATATCTTTCAGACCGGACGTCCGTTTGACGAACCGTCACCGGCATTGGTGATCACGTTGAGAAACGGTCCCTATGAGTATACCCTATGAGAGTTCGGGGTACAGATGAGATACATCCGGGATTGGTTTGCTCATGAAACCAACCGGGCCCCTGGGACGAAAAGGCTAATAACTCACAGACTGGGCGTCCGATTGACGCGCCGTCTGTTGCGTTGAGACCTCTATGACGAGGCGGTCCTTTGAGATACTTCTTCGTGGGACTTTGAGATACTTGGAGTATCGACCTATAGCTCGTGGAGCGGACCCTCCCGGAGATGAGCGTGTGGAGTACGGAGACCGTGTAGCCAACTGAGACCTGACGACTGCTTGACCGACTCGACTTGGAGTGAGTCGACTATCCGAGTGGACGGAGCACTACTTTGTGAGGTGGAGACCCATGGCGGACGGAGCACTACCTGTGTGACGGTGCAGACCCGCGGTACTCATCCGGAGAGTACCTCAGCAGGCTACTAGGGGGTGTGCACTACTATGTTTGGGTGACATACCTCGGTGGGAAGCACTACTGTGTCTGGGTGTTTGACCCACGGTACTCGACAGGAGGAGTACCTCAGCAGTCTTAGGTTAGTGAGCAGTACCTCGGAGTCATGACAGGACCACTGTACACTCTAGAGACAGAGCTCTTCAGCAGTTACGGTTTCGATAATAAAAATCCGGGTTTGAGCTGAGTCTATGACCTTTGTGTTTCCTCATGATTGAGATGGGTTACTTGATAACTTAGGTATATTTATGGGCATATACCTGGGTAGTGGTTATCCATTTATTTCACAATCCTTGTGTTTCCTCAGGATTGAGATGGGTTACTTGATAACTTAGGTATATGTATGTACATATACCTAAGTAGAGGTTATCTGTTGAGATCTTCATTGTGGTTATCCTTGTTAGTTTTAGTGAGACCTTGAGGGTCTTGGGGTCCCTATTGAGTATCTTTATACTCACCCCTGCACGGGCTATGCCCGCACCTCATTGTGTTGGTTGCAGACACAGGCAGTGCTAATGGAGGCCGAGTGTTCAAGGACTGGACGGTACCTGGAGGTGTACTACACGACGAGTCAGTACTTGGAGATGGAATACACGACGATTCAGTACCCAGAGGTGGACTACACGACGAGATGACACACAGAGGTGGTTGACGGGCGAGAGCATTGAGGAAGCTATCTGTACCTACCCTTCAGCTAGGATCTGTGGTGGATGACCAGGAGCTGCGCCATCTGTACCTACCCTTCAGGTAAGATCCAAGGAGGATGACCCAGGAGCTTCTTCCTTTCTTCCAGCTATTGTCTTTTTCTGTTGTACTTTGTTCAGTTGTAGTTGTACTTTCATTTGGGTTTGTATTCTGGCCCCTTTACCTTTCAGCACTTCTCTTTGTACTTAGTGTTTTACTTATGCTTGTACTCTATAGTGTTTTGTTTACTTTTATAAAGGCAATGCCTTCCCATTTATCGGGATTTACGCCTTTGGTGCTAGTCGCCAGCCCCTGGCCTATGGAAGGCGGGCATGGGGTAGTCACGGCACGGGCCCTGAGGATGGGTCGTGACAGTATGTACCATTTTTGACCATAACCTAGGAGTATAATTGTTAAGGTTTGTGATAAGGCCTCAATGTTGACTATGTGGTGAGAAAAGGGGGAAAGGACATGTTGAATATTGTTGTCTTAATTTCTCCTCATTCATAAATGTTATTGTAATGCCCAGAACCCAGTTACCAAGAGTCGGTACATTATTACGTAACATTGTCATGATCACAAAAGATCAATTCTCGAAAGACCGATTAGTTTAGTTGCCATGGAAACACTAGATACATTCATAAATGTTCCATTACATTATAATGTGAAAAATCACAATAACATAGTCTCCATAGTCCACACTCCTATCCTCTTCAGACTATCCATGTAGGTCAGTCATAAAATATTTCTTCACATACCGGGAAAATAAAACATAGAAAGGGGTGAGCTCAGATGCTCAGTAAGGATAATAGAATAGCGGAAACCTTCATAAATAAACATAAACATTTAAGGTAATGTATAACTAAAAAATCCTTTTAAACTTGAAATTAAGCATAATATGGAAAAAAATAAAATGAAATAATTCCATTTACTTATTCACATGGATATTCTACTAGTCGAATAATCACATGCAATATCAACAACCACTTTCATTATGATGGAATGAATAATGTCAGACTTTCATAACCACATAGTCAAGGCCTTGTGCCAAGACTACAAATAAGATTTTGTCAATCCCTTATTCCAAGACACTAGTTTGTCTCATGAGACTTACTAATGCATCGAGGAGCTATAGCAGGCTCCACCTGTTACTTATTAAGTCCAATGCATTCCCTATATTAAAAGGTTTAAACATATCATAAACCATAACATAATCCTATCACATAATACATGCATAAAGGAAACATAACATTCCCACATTTCAATCGCAATATATCAATACAACACATTGATATACTAAAAACATTATCAAAACCATTTTCAATTCCAAAATAAAAGAAAAGTAAGAAATGGTATTTATTTTTCATTTAAAAAAAGTTATGGCTTTTAGAAGAAGCCAAAACTCCAATAATGGTCACGGTGGCGGAGAAGTCGTTATCACTGCATACGTACGACAAAAAAACATTCCCTTTTGTTGTTTAGTAAAATGCTTCGTATAAAAAAGATTCCTTTTGAATGAACGTAAAAGTCAAAGGGGTGTATAGACCGTATAAAATAAAGATGTGTATAAAACAAAATATGCCTCAATGAAAGGAGATTGAGATAAAGTCCCTCACCTCGTGTCCAACTTGACTCGATCGTTCTTTATTCTCCTAAATAATAAACTAAAGTTAATTTCTACTTGATTAAGAACCTTTTTAAAGTTCATTATTCCTTTTATATCACTTATTACCATTTTATGAACATTATGTAATTATTTAGGATAATAACAGTCGTTTGTCGATCTTTGGAACTTGAGTCAAAAATAAACATCTTATAATAACAAGTTGTTCATGAGGTCAAATATCCATTATATCCAGAATTATATTGAAGATGTAGATATCATATATATCATACATATCCAGTATATACATTCATTTATAATATTATATAACATTTAGCGGTAAGAAATGAAATGCACAGTTCATGGAGACGGTAAGTCGTACGTACGCATGAACGCTACTTTCATTTAAATATCATATTTAATGGAATGAAATCATAATTATATATAGGTATATTATAATTCCATTATAATATCTTATATAATATCATTTACTCCATCCTTTATACGTCCCACATATGGCGTTAAGAATTCAAATCACTCTGAGGGGGCGGTAGTCTACACTTCCTAAAATAAAATTATCGCGTTTACCCATAATGGAATGAATTAAGGTATGCCATAAATTAAAAATACAGAATCATAAAGAAAACATAAACATAATATATATCATATATAAATATAGTGACATCTTAATGGCCACCATGAGAGGTGTTAAAATAATATTTAATAATCATTGTTTCGTGAGGCAGTAATTCGCCACCCACAGAAACAGTATGTTCTTTAACAATTAGATGAAGGTGTGGGTAAGTTTAAATCAAATATTTATCATAACAACATCATAGTATATTAAAAATAATTTTTTTGTTACAGAATAAATTAATAAAAAGAGTTTAAGGGGTGGAGAAGCAAAATAAAACGAAAGAACATTAGAGGATACATTACCTTAAAATCGGGTAACACTTTTTGATTTGATCCAAAGGATTCCTTGGAAAGTCTTATGCCCAAATTGAGGCTTATAAGAGTAATATAGGTAAGTTGAGAGAGTATTTGGGTAGAGATTGGCTGAGCCAAATGGCTTTGATGTTGTGTATAAGGTGGTATAGGTGGGGTCCTTTTATAAGAGGAGAGGAGGGGCACTCTTGGAAAGTCATGAAATGTTACATCATTATGAAGTGATTTTCGGATTTCAAAAGTAACACAATTATATATTTCTAGGAAAAGTTGATAAGGGTTCGAAATATACTCATTAAATAGTTTTTTGACAAGTTTTAGTCTTAGAATTTACATTATATTTTCATTTTATTTAAATCGTTAATTACTGAGGTAAGCGCTACATCATCATCGTGTTATAAAATATTTAATTTATTTAATGTATAAAAATTATAAAAAAAATACCATGATATAGGAAATCTTTTCAGATTTCCAATGGATATATATAGTCGAAAATATAACTTTTATAACATCTTGTAAAACTTATTTTAGTAAAACAATGCTTCTTTGTGACATTTTTATGTTTTCTTTAAATAAAAGGTATGAATGTCATTATCTTACCCAAGTTGATCCATGGGGTCCCAAAAATTGAACCATGGGTTTTATTGGTCGTCCATGAGTCATACAATAAGATTAGGACAAGTTTAAAGGTAATTTCATATTATTATAACATCATATGTACCTTAAATTACACTAATTACCTTTAATCGCGATTAATAAAACATAAAAGTTACTATCCACCAAAAATTATTCTCATCCCATTGAACCACATTTTACTTACTAATGACAACCATGTATGTCAGATTTTTTAAATTCAATTCAATGTAGTGGTAATGTTTCATTTAAACAAAAAATTAGTTTTTTAACTTCCACTTGGTGGTTTCACTATTCATCAAAAATTGAAGTTGTTCAGAAAAATACTAAACATTAACAGTAAGATATATTTGATATTCCTAATTCAAAAATGATGTCTTTTTTAAAAAACTAAAAACACATAAGTTGAATTAATTAATTTAATAATTAATTCCCGCTGTCACAACAAATAACTTGTTTTTATGAAACAATATATATCAAAGGATTGGGAATTGTTTTTGTCCAATTTCAAAGTGAAATTAATTATAATGACCACCATTGGATAAAACTATTAAAATATATTCTAATTATACTTTTAAACCACTCAATCGTATAATTTTTCACTATAAAATATTTTGATTAAAAAAGTTGTTTTTAGGTATTTTTCACTATTCATCGAAAATCGGATGTTCTCAGAAAAATACCGAAAATTCAACATAGGATAATTTTGATATTCCAAATACAAAAATAAAGTGCATTTTGAAATATAAAATTTATTAATTTCAAAAAGTGGGTATTACTATTACTAACAACTACTTTGATTGGTCGCGGTGTAATAGAATCTACAACTTTCGTACAATGCAAGCTATTGCATTATTGAACGATAAGCGTACCGTGGAAGCATGGGGTGTTACATTCTTCTCTACTTCAATAAATTGCATCCTCGCAATTTGAAAATGTTCTTCGAAAATAAAATGTTGAGAATAGAAAATACCTTTGTGGAAAACCTATATCGGAAATAGGGTTAATAAAAATATTACTTTAAAAGAAAGAAAGAGAAGTAAAAAGGTCACCCGAGATAGCCCATACTAGGATTCTATGAAAACATGGATTTGGAGGAGGAACAAACCATCAAGGTCTGATAGAGAGTTGCAGAAAATAGGATTAGGAGAAAGTTAACTACAAGAAAATCACAAACATTTGATTGGTTAAACGATCATTGATTCCCCAGTAGAAAAAGTTAACCGACAACGTTTTCTATGTTACCTTTTATACAGTTGAGGAATTTATTTAGGATATTTATTAATAACGTAAGGAAATATACATACTTCCATGTAGACATTCATTCTTTAATAAATTTTTACCATAAACCCATATTTCAATCAAAAAGATAATAGAACTCAAAAATATTATATTTATCTTAATCGTACAAGGTTTCAAGTATTTACACATACCATTTAGATTAGGAAAACTATTTTGTAATAACCAGGGACTTCCTGTTGGCTAGAGGTAGGTAATAAAGGCCTATCGCACTATGGTTGGGGGTTCGATTCCTGCAACTTTTTCCGACGTGACGGGTTATCCCTTGACCTGCAGGTTGTCCTTTTCCTAATAAAATAGTATTAAAATATTCCAAAAATAATCTTTAGAAATGTTTTAACCTTAAAAAATACTATCCAAAGTTCATCATAATCCATTCCAACCTTTATAGTTATCCAAAATACCTCTGTCCAGACTATCTCTAAAAGGTCTCTAAATTCCAAAATCAATTGTAACATAAAATTCCCCAAATAAAGTAATGTTTCTCTTATTGTCACATACTAAAAATATGATTACCTTCATCATATTAAAACCTTAATGAAAACAACAAGTACTGCAGTAAAATCCTTATATATATTACTCAATATTCTTATAACCATAATATAGTTCATGAGTCCAAAAACACAAATACAATAATTATTTAACTTCATCTTTAGTAACAACATAAGCTTGGCCTTGATCCCTTGGCATCTTTTGAGGTAAGTTTCCTAGATGCTTAGGACATTCATTTGAATAATGCCCCATTTCTCTACAATTGTAGCATTCAACATTGATAGCCTCTTTCTTTCCCTTTCAATCAAGAGCATGCTGACCTTTTTCTCCACATTTACAAGAAACTCCCATTCCTTTTAGGCAATTACCGGGGAGTTTCTTCCCCCAATTATCGCATAATGGAAAATCCTTCTATCCATTTTTCCATTTATCTGTCTCTTGTTTCACCATTCTCTTATTCTCTTGCTTTACGTTGTTGTCATAAGACTTACATAATTCCTTTTCGGTCATGATAGCACATGATACTATATCTTGGTATGTTGAGAAAGATTTTTATACTAATTCTTGAAGGAGAAATGGTTCAAACCAATCAATGAAATGATCAATATTACTACTTGTGTTATATATATAATCTGCAGCATACCTCGCTAACCTTGTAAAATTGGCCTCATACTTTGCGACATTCTCATCCTCCTTTTGTCTCAGACTCAGAAATTGCCATTCTATATCTACTCGATGGTCATGAGGAAAGTATTTTTTCTAAGAAAAGAACTTTGAACTCCCTCCATTCCATATTTGATACTTCGTCATCTTCCTTTGTGTTTTGAATCAATGACCACCATTGATCAGCATCTCCAATGAGGCGGTAAGATGCCATGAGTACTTTTTCCCTTTCACTACTCCTTAAAGCCTGAAATATTTTCTCTAGGGAATTTATCCATTGCTCAACTACTAATGGATTTGTACCACCATTAAATGTTGGTGGTTGTTGCCTCATGGAGTGATCTAACATTGATCCTCCATGTTACGGATCAGGGTGCTTCGTACGAGTAACGTTTTTATTCATAACCAGAGTGAGTTGTCATAGTATGGTGATAAGCTAATCAACACCAGTCGTATCACCAGCTCAATTATAATTATCTTGAGAAGGAGGGAAATCCCTACACAGAGTGCGTGCATTGATACAGTTTCTATTCCTTCCACTATGTCTCATTTCTAAACAATGTCATAAACTAGATTACTTTATGAATCGAAATACATAATTCCATACTTGTAAAACAATTAACATAAATTGAACATTTTATGGACATAATCCATAATAATAAAAAGAAATGTTTTCTTTGTGGAAATATATACTCATAAACCTTTCATAATGGTTTGTAAATAAAATGAGAATTATCCTAATCATATCCCCCGGGAGTGTTGTAACCAAAAGTACAACATGGCCCGTTGTTGTGCACCAGTTCCCATTCGAGTCTAGCTCAAAGCGGTGTTTTCGGGTTTTACCACTAGGTACATCTGTGCCAGAGCCGCCTCTACCTTCTCGTATCTAGACAGGGATGTATTGCTTAGAAAACTTATAAAATCTCTATAATAACAAAATTCTGGGAAGTTCTTCTATATTAATCCTCAAAGTCTATCTTAGGGCTATGTGCTCTAATCAGGGTTTATCTAAATCTAGCTTTCAAGGTTAGTACTGAACTGCCTCTGATACCAACTTTAACACCCCAACCCCAGTTACCCAGAGTCGGTGCATTATTTTGTAACATGGGAATGATCACAAAAGATCAATTCTCAAAAGATCTATTAGTTTAGTAGCCTTGGAAACACTAGATACATTCATAAATGATACATTTTATCATAAAGTGAAAAATCACAATAAAATAGTCTCCATAGTCCACACTCATATCCCTTTTAGACTATCCTTATCAGTCAGTCATAAAATATTTCTTCAAATCCTGGGAAAATAAATCATAGAAAGGGGTGAGATCAGATGCTCAGAGGGGATAACAATATACCAGAAACCTCCATAAAACAACATAAAAATTTAAGGCGATGTTTAACTAGAACAAAATCCTTTTAAACTTGAAATTCAGCATTATATGGCCAAAATAAAATTAAATAATTCCATTTACTTATTCACTTGGATATTCTACTAGTCGAATAATAATATGAAATATCAATAACCCCTTTCATAATGATGTAATGCATAATGCCAGACTATCATAACCACATAGTCAAGGCCTTGTGCCAAGACTACAAAAAAGATTTTTTCAAGGCCTTGTGCCAATACACTAGTTTGTCTCATGAGACCTACTAAGGCATCGAGGAGCTATAGCAGGCTCCACCCGTCACTTATTAAGTCCAATGCATTCCTTATATGAAAATGTTTAAACATATCATAAACCATAACATAATCGTATCACATAAAACATGCATAAAGGAAAAATACATTCCCACATTTCAATAAAAATAAATCAATACAACACATTCATATAATAAAAACATTATCAAAACCATTTTCAATACCAAAATAAATGAAAAGTAAGACATGGTATTTATTTTTCATTTAAAAAATGTTATGGCTTGTAGAGGAATCTGAAACTCAAATAATGGTCACGGTGGAGGAGAAGTTGTTTCCACCGCATACGTATGACAAAAACATTCCCTTTTTTCATTTAGTAAAACGTTTCATATAAAAAAGATTCCTTTTGAAAAAATTTAAAAGTCAAATGGGTTTATAAACCGTATAAAAGAAAGTTGTGTATAAAACAAAATATGCCTCAATGAAAGGAGATTGAGACGAAGTCCCTTACCTCATGTCCAACTTGACTTGATCGTTCTTTAATCTCTTAAATAATAAACTAGAGTTAATTTATACTTTCTTAAGAACGTTTTTCAAGTTCATTATTCCTTTTATATCACATATTACCATGTTATGAACATTATTTAATTATTTAAGTTAATAATGGTCGTCTTTTCGATCTTTGGTACTTGAGTCAAAAATTAACATCTTATAATTACAATTTGGTCATGTGGTAAAATATCCATTATATACAGAATTATATTAATTATGTAGATATCATATATATCATACATATCCAAATATACATTCATTTATAATATTACATAACATTTAGAGGTAAGAAATTAAATGCACCGTTCATGGAGACGGTAAGCCATACGTACGCATGAACAGTACTTTCATTTCTATTTCATATTTAATGGAATTAAATTATAATGATATATAGGTATATTATAATTCCAGTATAATATCATATATAATATCATTTACTCCATCCTTTATACATCCCCCATATGGCATTAACGATTCAAATCACTTTGAGGGGGCGGTAGTCTTCACTTTCTAAAATTAAATTATCGCGTTTACCCATAATGGAAATCATAAAGGTATTCTATAAATGAAAAATAAAGAAAAATAAGGAAAAAATAAACATCATATAAATCATATATAAATATATTGACATATTAATGGCCACCATTAGAGGTGTTAAAAGAAGATTGAACAATTATCGTTTCGTGAGGCAATAATTCACCACCCACAGAAACTATATGTTCTTTAACCATTAAAGGAAGGTGTGTGTAAGTGTAAATCAAATAATTCTCATAGAAACATTATAGTATATTGAAGATACTTTTTTTTGTTACAAAATAATGGAATAAAAATAATTTAAGGGGTTGGAGAAGCAAAATAAAACAAAATAACATAAAAGGAGACATTACCTTAAAATCGGGTAACTCATTTCGATTTGAGATAAAGGCTTACTTGGGAAGACTTCATCCCAATGTGAGGCTTATAAAGGTAGTATAGGTATGTTGAGAGAGTATTTGTGCAGAGTTTGTCCGAGGATAATGGCTTTGAATGTGTGAATAAGGTGGTAGAGGTGGGGGCGTTTCATAAGAGGAGAGGAGGGGCACTTTTGGAATTTCATAAAATATTGCATTATTATGAAGTTATTTTCGGATTTAAAATGACACACCATTATATATTTCAATTCTAAGGTGATAATTGTTCGAAATATACTCATCCAATAGGTTTTTGACAAGTTTATGACTTATATTTTACATTACCGTTTCATTTTATTTAAATCGTTAATTAATGAGGTAATCACTGCATCATCATGGTGTTATAAATAAATTTAATTGATTTAATGTCAAAAAATTATACAAAAACTACCATGATGTAGGAAATCTTTTTTATCTTTCCAATGGATATTTATAGTCTAATATATAACTTGTATAACCCCTTGTAAAAATTGTTTTATTAAAACAATGCATGTTTATGACATTTTTATTTTTACTTTAAATAAAATGTATTATTGTCATTATCTTACCCAAGTGGCTCCATGGGGTCCCAAAAATTGTCCTATGGATTATCTTGGTCGTCCATGAGTCATCAAATAAGATTAGGACAAGTTTAAAGGTAATTTCATATTATTATAACATTATATTTACCCTAAATTACACTAATTACCTTCACTTGCGATTATTAAAACATAAAAGTTACTATTCACCAAAAATTATTTTCATCCCATTGAACCAAATTTTCCTTAATAATTACAACCATGTATCTCATATTTTTTAAATTTAATTCACATAAGTGGTTAAGTTTCATTTAAACGAAAAATTAGTTTTCTAACTACCACTTAGTGGTTTCACTCTTCCTCAAAAATTGATGTTTTTCAGAAAAATACCAAAAATTAACCCTAAGATATATTTGTTATTCCTAATTCAAAAATTATGTCTATTTTAAAAAATTCAAAACATATAATTTGAATTAATTAATTTAATAATTAATTCCTTCTGTCACAACGAATAGCGTGTTTTTAAGAAACAATATATATCAAAAGATTGACAATTGTTTATGTCCAATTTCAATGTGAAATTGATTCTAATGACCACCATTGGATAAAACGGTTAAAATATATTTTATTATAAATTAAAATCACTCAATAATATAATTTATAACTATAAATTATTTTTATTAATTTTTTTTTTAAGTATTTGTCACTATTCATCAAAAATTAGAAGTTCTCAGAAAAATACCAAAAATTCAACATAGGCTAATTTCGATATTCCGAATACAAAAATGAATTCCATTTTGAAATATAAAATTTATATAATTTCAAAAGGTGGGTATTACTATTCATAACGCCTACTTTGATTGGTCGCGGTGTGTTAGAATCTTGAACTTGCATACAATGCAATCTATTGCATTATTAAAGGAGAAGTGTACCATGGAAGCATGGGCTATTATAGTTATAAGGTTTTGTTATGAGACCTGAGATGTGTTTTTGTGTTTCTAGTGATATGCCTCCATGACACTTATTGAGAGGGAGACCAAGGGGTATGTATTGGAAAGAACATCTACACAACGAACGTGAGCCACCATTAGTGCAAGATGAGGGTGAAGGGGACCAATTCTGAGGGAACATTACCTATTTCATGCAATTCATAGTGAGAGACCTAGGGCGGGTTCTGAATAGGATTTCTGTGTTGATAATAGTGTTCCATCTGAAGTACTATCTGAATATTACATGAGAGGTTGCACCTAAGGAAGATTAATATTAAACTAAATCCATACAGACAATATATGTGTGTTTGGAGGATTTGGCTGGGAGGAGGGTCAAGTTGGATGCTTATATGCTATGAGAGTTAGTGAAACGTTGGATGGACAATCAGGTATGATCTAGATAGACTAATGATAAGTTATGGAAGGAAATTCTAGAGAATTTCATAGAGCTCTTCTATCCATAGATGGCGAGACAAGAGAAGGCTTTATAGATTATGCATCTGACCTCAGGAATAATGTCCACAATTAATTATGTTGAATGTTTCAAATATTTAAATTTTTTTGATCCAACATGGGAGGAATATGAGGATTCTTCACCAATATGATTTCATGATAGACTTAGGTGTTGAATTAAGTCCCATGTGAATATATTTAGGCTGAACAAGTTCTTTTATGTGTTTAATTAGTCTCTCCTTTTAGAGGAGAACCTGAAGGAGGATTCCATTACTGGATAGGTAGTTTTCACTGGATGATCAGGGAGTGTTCCTTTCAAGAGAAGGAAGTGTCATTACGAGAACCTTAGTCCGGACAGTGGAAAGCAAGGTGGATAATAATGAGGAATAGTTTCACCGGATCTTACTCATTTTCTTTTCCACCAGTACATTAATTATGGACATAATAACACATTGTTCTCAACCACTTATATATTTCCTTTATTTTGGAATGATGGGGAACCTACATATGTTCTATAGGAAGCCACGACATGCTAGGGCTGGGGGAGAAGCTTCTCAAACTCATAGTGTGGGTAGGGGTTATTTTACACTATATAGGTTTGGTAGCTGGAGTTCTTCTAGAATAGGCGATATAATTAGTAAATGTGGTGTGTCAGGGTATGAGCGCTTATATCAGTAGAGTGATGATAATCATGGGTGTCAGATGAAAATACAAGGAAAAAGGGAAGAATGGTTACATGTAGTGAAACCTATACACATGGAGTGCGAGGCTGTTCCATCAATAATGGAAGATAATATTCTAGTTTGTTTTACATTATCTTGTGACTTGTTTGATACTAGTGCCACTCGTTTTGTTATATCTTCAAATCTTATTCATGGTTTCATCATGGATGTAGAGTTTTTAAGAAGGGTGATGAAGATCAATACACCATTGGGTTCACTATCTTGGTATATCTATTTAGTAATTGGATTTTTCTTGAAATAAGAGAGTATATTTTTTTTAGATATTTATATCCTTGATATAGAGGCCTTCGACCTAATTATGGGTATGGACTTGTTAGTTTCATACCAATCCCACATAGATGTTTACCGTAGTTGAGTTACCTTTATATCTCCTTAGGGTATCTGGTATGTTCATCATGGAGAATAGGATGTCCATGTCATCCATGATGGTCCAATTACTTAGCATATTTGAGAGCTCACAACCCAGGTTTCTAGTATATTGCTGGTTGATGGTAGTGGTAGTTAAGTCAACCTTCCACTAGTAGTATAACGGTTTCAGGATGTCATTCCTGAAGACTTATTAGAGTATTCACCTAGGATAGATTTGGAATTCACTATTGAGTTCATTTTGGGGGCTGATTTTGTATCTATCCAACATTACAGTATGGCACTGACTAAGCTTCAAGAGATCAAAACATTGTTGTAGGTGTTGGAGGATAAAGGGTTTATCCATCCAATTTTTTCACCTTGGGGGATCACCTACTTCTTTAAAAAGAATGTTGATGGGAGTTTACATTTTTGTGTAGATTACTAGAAGTTCCATAAAATTATCATGAAGAACCAATATCCTCTTCCACATATTGGTGATCGGTTTGAATATCCAAAGGGGATTCTGTGTTTTAATGATAGATATGAGATCAAGGTATCATCATGTGAGAGTTTAGATTTCTGATATACCATGAAATTTTTTCAGAAGTAGGTATAGACTTTATGAGTTTTTTGTAATGTTGTTTGTGTTGAAAATTGATGCAGTAGTATTTATGACATTAATGAACATGATCGGTCATTCTTACCTAGATCGGTTTTTTTGTTGTGATTGTGGACAACATCTTGGTGTACTCTAAGACTCATTATGATCAATCCCAACATCATGAAATCTTTCTGGGTACACTTAGAGAGCATCTGATATACTCCATAATGTCTAAATGTCAGTTTGGATTGACAGGGTAAACTTTTGGGGGCACATCAAATCAGAAGAAGGTGTGGAAGTAGACCCAAAAAAGTGCAGACAAAGGTTTATTGGGAGCATAAAAATAATGTTTTTTATATATGAATATTTTTTGGATTTTATAGATATTAAAAGAGTTTCATCTAGGACTTTTCTTGATTATAATCACCACATTCATGTTCGAAAAAGAAACGGATAATGCTTTATTGGATTTAATCATGCGATAAGTCTTTCCAGTGGTTGATGAAGCGCTTGGTAGTAGAACTAATTTTGATCTTAACTAAGTCATTTGAGGAGTTCACGGTGTATTTCGATGCTTCTAAAATCATACTCAGAGCTGTGTTGAAGTAATTGGATCGATTTGGTTCTTAGGAGTCTCGATAGTTGGGGCCACATGAAAAGAATTACATTACGCATGACCTCAATTTGGTAGTAGTGGTTTATGCTCTTAATTGATTGTGTCAAAATCTTTTGGGTGAAATGTTTATAGTTTTAATAGATCACAAAATATTGATGTATATCTTTTTACAGTGCAACATCAATCTTCGGCAGAGAATAAGGGTAGATTATATGAAGTCCTTTGATTTTAAACATGCAAATACACCTAGAAAGGGGAATAGTGTGGATGATTCCTTGATTAGGAATACAGACTCAAATTCTATATGAGTAGAGTGTAGATTAAATGATGATGTTTTTTTGGTGGAAATGCATGTGGTGGTTTAGGATAGTTAGGAGAGTATGACTCTGGTTTGTGTAGCATTGGAGTCTACACTCATGAGACAGATTAGGGATAGGAAATTTGGGTATTAATAGTGTATAGACATAAAGTGAATCATTGAATATGGGGAGAAACCTTCAGATTAGATTATACATGAGGATGAGATCATCTATGTTAAAAATTAGGTTATTTTACCTATGAGTATCCGAGAGGAACTTATTTGAAAATTTCTTTCCTCAAAGTGGGTGGTACATCTTATGGTGACAAAAATGTATCGTGACCTAGGATGTTAGTTTTGGTTTCCAGGAATGAAAAAGGAGATTGTAGGTTTTGTAATAAGATTTTTTACCTGTCAGTCAGTGAAGGTACATCATAAACTACTTCTAGACCAATTGTAGAAATTGTCTATTCCAGAATGAAAGTGGGATGCCATGAATATGGATTTTGTGGTAGGCCTTCCAAAGATGTTTTGGAAGAATGATGATATTTTGGCCATTGTGGATCGAATAAAAATGTTATCACATTTCATTCCTCTCCTGGAAACCATTACAATAGAACATTTGGGAGAAATGTATGTACATGATATAGTTCCTTTTCCTTAATCCACAAAGACTATAGTTTTAGTTCGCCATTTGTGCTTTACTTAAAGATTCTATCATGGATTACAACAGGTGATTTCTACATAGGTTTTGTTACATATGTCCTTCCATCCACAGAGATATGGGCAGTCGGAGCAATCCATACATATGTTGGTGGATATGTTGCAGGCATAGGTGCTTGGCTCTAGTGGTTCTTGGGAGAAGCACTTGTCTTTAGAAGAGTTCTCCTATAAAAATAGTTATTAGTAAACTATAAAGATGGTACAAAAATAGAAATTTTATAGTATACCTTTTAGATCACTTCGATGCTAGTTATAAGCATGTTAGTCAAAGCTATTGGGACTGAGTCTCAATTAAGAGACATCAGAGTAGGTGCAGTTAATTAAGAAATTCATGGATATTGCTTGGAGTAGGCAGAAGTCATTTGCTGATAGACGGATATAACCCCTAGATTTTACTGAGGGTTATCAGGTTTTCCATTGAGTGTAACCTGGGATGGGTCACCATAGGATATGGAGGTAGGGAAGTTGGAATCCAATTTTTTTAGACCTTTTGAGTTATTGGATGGAGTGGGCCGATGGTATACTAATTATCTGTTCCATAGAAATTCAGTGCTATGAATGATGTTTTGGATTTGTCAGAACTATAGAGGTACCACCCTGACACTTTTTATTTGATCGATGTGGAAGCTTTTAGTTCAAGATAGATGCATCCTCTAAGGATAATCTTTCACATCGGCTAGATCTTAGTTAGAAATTGTTTTAGGAAGACTTTTATCATTAGTTCATGTGTTTTGGAAACTTGTAAGTTTTCAAGAGGACACTTCGGAATGATAATAATACATGAAGTATCAATGGTAAAATATTTTTGGCTCTGAAACTTAAATAACTATGGTATTGTAGCTCGAGGATGAGATATTATATAGTTGGATGATTGTATGATCTTGGCCTTTTGGAGTCATCATGAGCGTGTTTTTTTGGTAACATTTTAGGTTTTTAAGTCCTTTTTTGGGATTTGTTGCTATGGGTACGTCTAGGTTTATTTTCAATAAAAACTATGCGAGAGTGGGATATGAATGGTTTTCACATGGTTTGAAAAATCATGCACCTTATGTGTGCCAAATGGGAAAGACGTGACAAATAGGTCCATACGGTTGGCACAAAGTTTTCTCGAACAGTGTTCCCCTACCAAGGAAATCATGTGTTCTAGTTTTATTAGCTAAAATATTATTTTGAAAAACATATAAACCCCCAGGGATCCCTTATTTCAACCTTGTCTCAGGCATGAAAATTATATGTGGTCCAAAATCCATCTGGAGGGATTCTATGTTGATTCAAGCACCGTTCTTTGACATCAAAATTATATATTGAAGATCCTCTCTCTTTCCAGTAAGTGGATTTCAGCCAATTTTTTCTCATGTTCATTCCTATATCTTTCCTTGATCTTTTAATGAATAATCTTCACCATTTCCATATATTTAAACATATGAGATGAGATCTAGATTTTGGATTGTGAATATAGATGTTGATTTTTATGATCTTGATGCATTTTATCTTAATTTTCTGTTTAGGGATTTAGATATAGAGATTGAACGGCAACGTTGTGCTGCTCCGATTCTGGGGTTTTCAGTTTGGATAACATTAATCAATAAACTGAGTTTGGTTGTCAAAATAAAACTCTCGTAGTCCTGAATTTGATACATCTTTCTATTTTTATTGATTTTTCTTGCATTAATTAGTAATTTATTTCCAAAATTAAAGTAATTAGGATAGGGGAATTGACTTCTTATTTCCTTGGTGATTAATTTATAATTTAATCATGGAATAAATGAAGGGTAGTTTCCCAATTAGATATTTGTTTTAAAGGGTTTTTATGCATTGATATATTGTAATTGAGATTTTTAATTGGTTATGTAACCATAATTAATTAGGGAAATTAATTATGAAATGATGTTTGGCTATGTAAGATAATTAATTGTGTGAAATAATTATATGCCATAATGTTGATCAAATATAATTAATTTTTAGGATTAGTTATAAAAAGTTGATATTTGATATGGATAATTAATTTTGAAGAATTAATAATGTAATGAAATTTGGGTTGATTGATTAAATAGTTAATGAATTAATTTATGGTATATTTGATTGGTAAATTTTTCAGTAAACTAATTTCCTTTGAAATGATCAACTAATTGTTGAATTATTACTGGAAAGATGTGGATAATTCGTGTGAGTTAAAGAATGATCAAATGTGTGAGATTTTGGTGGTGCTAAACCTGGAATTATACACCGGTTAGAATATGGGAATTGGAGATGGAATTCATACCCAATAGTTAACCAAGCTTGAGATTTTGGGGTGCTAGGCATCACAACCTACAAAAAAAAATGATTTTGGGGTGCTAAGAATGATGACCAACACCGAATGATATTTTTGTTGTTAGGAATGGAGACCAACACTGAATGATATTTGTGGTGCTTGACATGATGAACAACACCAAATGAAAGATAATAATGAATGAAACGGGAAAAAAATTGAAACTGAACCTGATGTTATTATTAACAATTAAATGACAATGTGAAAACTATTTAATTATTCATTCTATTTATTGGGTCCTAAAATTTCATACACTATCTTTTGAGAGCTCTTGTTTTAGAAACCATTTCTGGTGGATTAATTATTTGTAGTCACAGCCTATTCGGGCCTCCTGATTGGCACCCAAGTAGACATTATTGTTGCGCTATAGGATAATGGTAAGGCCCTAGGAATAGTTGCTATTTGGGATAGGATCATGGGAGAGGGAACTAGTTTTGGTTCAGGACCCGCTTTGGATTCATTGTGTCTTTACATTTAGTTTCATTGCACACACTTGAAACTTTCATTTCCGTAACTTGTTTTACCTTTCATTTGAGTAATATATTTACTTGTTTTGATAGTCATATGATATGGTATTGATCTGGTCATTTATACGCTTCTCCATTTTGTTATTGTTTTTTTCTTTTGTTGTTGTTTTATTTTGATAATAGACGGTATAGTCTCTCCAAGTCTGACTTACTGAACCCTTGCTTCTAGTCAGAACCCTCTAGCTTAAGGGGAGGTGTTCTTGGGGTCATTTGGCCAACCGCCTCAAGGCACCGTTTAGTACCACCAAGGTCGGGATGTCACACATATAAAGTAAAAAAGAGAGGAAATGGATGTAAAAACTGTGAAATCTATATATAACTACAATATAAAATTTTATATGGATTTTAAAATAGAAATAGGTTATAATTTCATTCAATAAAAATCCAAACATAAAAAATCTTGAAAAAAATTAATTTTAGAATAAACACCTTAGTTTAATTCATAAGTTCTTTTGACCTACTATATAATAAATTATATTTTATTATAATTATAAAAAATATAAAATATTTTAATTATCAAATTACATAAATTTTATTTATAACATCTTATATATTGTTCATTAAAATACTTTCATTGTCAATATTGTTTTGGGTGATAAATACTTCATTTTTCATGTTTATCTCATTTATATAGTTATTTTCCTTCCACATTGATCACAATTTGATCATATTATGAATTAATATCATGAAATATATACTATATATACATATTGTATAGATATTTAGAGCTTTATATAAAACATTGAGATAGAAAAATGAATTACAATGTTCATAGAGACAGTATTCCTTACATACCCAAGAATTTTATTTTCATTATCCAAAAAATAAGAAGAGAATGATATATAACATTATATCATTAAATTATAATAATTTTATAAAAATATTAATATTTTCTTTAAAATTATTTACAAAAATTTTTGGTGGATGTTGGAAATTAAAAATATCTCAATATTGAGGCTGCAGTCCACACATACACCTGACTGATTCTATCATTTAGTATATCAAGGAAAAGAAGTTGGAAATGGATGTATTTTTATCATGAATAAATTTTAATAAAATTATGATATTGTATTAATTATTTTAAAATGGATAAAATATATTTATAAAATTTAATCAGAATAAATAAATATTAAAAGAGCTAGGGAAGATGATTATATTTCCTATAAGAAGCCTCCTTTAGATTATACATTAAAACTTCTTGATATGGTATTAGGGTAATATATGAATCTCAATAATGAAGTTAATTGATATATGAATTTTATTTTGGTTGGTAATAGTTTATATAGAGTGATAAATGTTTGTGAAAAAGGGATATTAAGATTTTCCCCTCTAAAAATAATGAGAGGGACACACATGGATTTACATTAATGATTTTAATAATGTAAGGTCATTTTCATAAGAAGGTGGATGAAAAAGGGGATGATTTGTAGGGTAATTTTTATTAGATTTAAATATATTAAATATAAAATTGAGATATGTTTATGTGTTATTTTAATCTACATATCTTAGTATAATCACTAGGTAAACCCATTTTAACCATTATAGATGTGACAGATTATTCACAATGTTATAATTCATTATCACAAACAATTATGTTCCATTATTCACTAATATAAATTATTTTCATTAAATATTTATATTCCATTTTATATTATTCAAATATTATATGTTTCAAAAAATAATTTCAATATAATTTTGAAAATTTCAAACAAAAAAAATTAGAACAAATATTGTAAGAAAAAAATTTTAAAATAGAATAAGTCTTAATGTTGGATTAAATAAAAAAAATTGGATTATATAAAATAAATTTTTTATTTAGATTTAAGAAAAATATAAATCCAAAAGAGACATTGTAAATACTTATTTAATATATAAAATAAACCCCATTTTTATTGGAAGAAATGTTAAATATATTTCTAAAATATTTCGAATATATTTATATATTATAAATTCTATTTTACTTTATATAATATTTTTTCTAAAATATATTTTTAGTCTAGAAAATATTTTTCATAATCATTTAAGTTGAAATTATAACTTTATAGAACCGTAAAAATGGTTGTCTTTAAGAAATCTGTATATTCATCTATTCATCAAAAGATCAAATATTACAAAAACTGTTAAAAATGCACCATTAGATAATTCATAATTCCAAAATGAAATTCAATTTAATAAATTGGGTAAATTAGGTTTAAAAATTATATCTACTGTAAATATATGTTTATTACCCATTTTTTTCATGAGAATGAACATCATACAATAATTGAGGCTTGAGTGTTACATAAGGTATTTTGATACAAAAGATAATAATTTCATCAGGGTTTTCTTTTCAGAATACATTTACAAATAGTTAATTTTAATGAATTAATTTTGATATAGTAAATTGGTAGGATGTTGCTCTCTTAAACCACATTTATTATCTTTTAATTTGGTAATTCATTGGGTTTACCTATCCTGTTTACAATTCTCCATTGTTAGGCTTATAATTTTCATTACGTGATGCTCATTAGAAAAAAATAATATATCTCTTCTTTTGGATAGGAATAATTATCCACTTTTTCCATATTGTTTATTATTTTATGGATATCTATAACTCTACTTATTTTAGTTTTTTTCTTTTTTGAACACTATACTTGAATTTATTTTAAACATTTAATATTATTTAAATTTTTTTAGTATGGTTTGTTTCCATAATCATAAAATCTATTTAAATATTTATTTAAAGAAAAATTATTTTTTGAGACTTACTACTTGATTTTTTTATAAATTATATATTTTATTAATGATTTATATTGTTTAATTTTTCATAGTTTTACAAAGTAATATTCATTCCCATTATCTTTTAAATTTTATTTCTAAAATAAAACATTTCAATGGAAAATAATTTTTTTATTACTTAAATAAATTCTCAAATGACATTTTAAAATATATTATCATCTATGTTGAAATAATTTAACATTTATTTTGATTCAATTGTGGATTTTCCCCAGTGGTATCATCCATATTATTTCTCTGGATGGTTTATGATTTTTCTATGAATCCACCCTTTGTATGAAAAGGCTTCCATGGGTTAAAAATGAATACTTATAATTGTCTCTCTCCCCACATGTGGAGGGGATTAGAATTAGTTATTGAGTTGAATCCTGGGTTTTTTTCAACCCCATTCAGTTTCACTACTATTCTTTAAATAGTTGATGCTCTAATTTAAATGATCCCGCTATATGAGAGACTTTCCTACCACCTTGGATCCACTAGTGTTGAAGGATACATGGGGAAAATGAAATTCATAGGTTGGTGAACCCACCCAAGGTTTTATAATGTATCCTTGGGGTAAAAGGGATGATCTACAACCATTTTTTCACACATGGGGGTGTCATAGTGGAATGAGATAAGGGTAGGGACCTTCATGTATGTAGTTCAAATCCCAGTAATTATAGTCTTTGACCGAACTCATTTAAGTGCCATGTGATCTTACACATCAACATCATAAGGATTTTTTGGGTGGATTTTTTTTACATAATTAGGTCATGGTTCACATTAGATTCTTCATGCTTTTTACACTCAATGGGGAGCAATGTACATAGAGAAGTGTATAAATCATGTAGTTTGCATAAAATTTCTGTAAAAATGTAAAAATATATGTGGCTTTTTGAGAATGAAATCACAGTTTATAAAACCTTTTAATAGGGATATTATGTATTTAATAATTAAATATATATATTTTAAACATAAATTTTCTAATTTATAAATCATATGATTAATATTTTAAGGACTTAAGTAATATTTTCCAATTAAAAATGATGTTGGTCTATTATTTTAATTAAATATTATTGTAAAAAATTAGTCTGATTTCATTTAAATATAAAAATATTTTTTTAATACATCAAATTATATCAAAAAAATATAATACAATAATAATTTTTCACTATAATATAACTTTTATGATTAAAAGTATTATTCTGATAAAAACGTTTTTTACATATAACATTTTGTAAAGAAAAAAATATTGTTTTCATTTTTATATAAATTTTTATTAATAAATTTTATTTAATATTTAATATAAGTACTCTAAAATAATTTACTATGTAACATTTTTTTAGTAATTAAAAGTGAATTATTTATGTAAATACTAATTATAGTGATAAAATCTTAAATAGTAAAAAAAAATATACGGGGGAAATGATTTTGAAATATTAAAAACATGATTATAATTATGTTTTTTAGTTGTGATTTAACTTATATCACCATTAAATAATTTTTTTTATCCACTTCACATGTAAAACATGTGTTCTCTTTAAATTATGTACATATATTAAAAAAAATTTGATTCTCACCACTTATAAACATGGTGTCACACCTCCCATCCAATACTATTCACACATTAGATTTCCTGTTGATGATATTCAATTAACAATTCACATGTAAATAAAATTTCATTTCATTAATCATTTACACATAAAAGATTATCCTAATAACACACTTTCAAAGAAGACTTCTAAGGTAAAGGCCAAGTGTTCAACATGAGTACTAATTTTCTTTATTTTCGTACATTTTTATACATATTTTGAAATAAATTTCTCACCTTATTATATACTTATATAAAGTTTTATTTATAATGTTTTTTATTTTCATTAAATAACTATAAACCACATGGCCCCTTTTCCCTTACCATAAAACACACTTTCATGCATGTGTATTGAATACTTCATCCAAAAAATTATTTTTTCCACAACCCCATTACAAAAAAATTAAAATTATATTATTTAATAAAAAAAATTATTTATAACATATTATATATTTTCAAATGGAGAAAAGTATTAAATATTTCTCCAGTTATATGAGAGATAAACATTAACCACGCCTACTTGTAGACTATCATCAGTAAGGAATGATTGATTCCCATTTTTATTTTCATCGCAACCATTAATGGAGGGTAAATAAAATATAATTAACCGATAAATACTATTATATGAAATTATGAATGTTCTGTGGAGAGAAATGGGAAAACTAGTAAATAATATGAACAATAAGCAATCATGCTAAATTCAACCATCCAATATAGCATTCTATGTGAAAAAATTGAATTTTCCACACTATGTATTACAATCATATATTCTATATTATTTTTCCAATAATCTAAAATTATGATAAATCAGAATAATATAAACTAAATAATTTCATTATGTTTCTAGGGTAGTGATTTTACAACTAAATCAATTCATAAGTATCCAATAATTATGGAATGTTTTTAATTGGGTAAATTTATCCGACTATTTTAACATTGATATAAATAATATAGTTTATAACTATGGGAATTTAATTTCTACTAGTATAGGAAAAACTTTAAATAATAATTTTATTTATTTACTTAATAGAAACATTAATAAAACATATATTATTTAAAATACCAATGTCAATATGTTAAAAATCATTAAAACTTACTCGTCTCAAATTTCCTCTTTAAATATCATAATAAATAATCCATTTGAATGACATTATAACATTTATAACATTTATTATTCATTTATTCTTGTACCTTCTATAATTTGGGAATGAATAAATTTATGAGAAGAATTACTAATAACACCATTGTTCAAATTTATCAGGATTAGTCACAAAATGAATTTAAAGTATATGATACATAACAAATAAACATGATTAAAATAAATTTCAATGTAGATAATTTTTTTTGTAGATATGAATAATAATCTAAAATTGGTGATTAAAAAATTCATTTTTTATACCAGGGGTTAGATCCCATTAGGCCCTGCTGAATTATCGGTATGATTTTTTTTCACAAATTTCAATTCCATGAAACTTGATTATGGTATACACCATGGTTTATATTGTCTGGAATACATACGACCACATGAAATTATTTATCATTATTATCCAGTAATTAATGGTACTTAATTTTCTATTTTAAATTCTATCAATAAATACATTCCAATTTAAATTTTACCTTTAGCCAGCTAAATTCCAAAAAATGATACATTTTGGAATGAAAATTGTGTGTGGTTCTTCCTATAAAAAATACAGTTATCTATATACTAGGAGATGGATGTGGTTATGGAACAGATAAACCTAATGGTTCTAAAAATTAAAACTTTTCTTTACGTTTCAACTCAATCTTCACTCAATTAATGAGGTGTGGGACATAGATTTTATGATTCTTTAACCACATACCTAAAAAGAACCAAATTTCCACAAATCTATTCATACATTTTATTAATTCCAATAATAGTGGTCATCTAAATCCATTGATCATTAAAAATGTTGAAATAATGTACTATAAAATTTCCACCTATTCAATCCACTGAAATAATCATCCTATAATATTCCCAAAACTCCCCTTATGTGTTTGAACCTGAAATCCATAAATTTTCCCCTATATGATTGAAACAAAACATCTTTAAAACATCTCTCATGTGATAAAATAATTTTCTCTTTAAATACAATCCCAAATGCTTCTACTCTACATAACATCATCCATCCTAGGGGATCAAGATGACATATATTCTCAGTCTTCCCCTCATGATCGATGAACCCCTGTGCATCTATATTTTGGCATTCCCCTCACTTCCCCTCTTGGCCTAATTAGTAAAACCTTTGGCAGTGAATGTCAACATGCCTAGGGAACTATATATTTTTGCCCACAATGCCTACTTTTTTCACAATGTATCATTACAATTAATGTTAGGTAATTTATTCATCTTTGCTGGATAGTAATCAAAATTATTTTACTTCAATACATAATTTAACAAATTATATCCCTAAAAAATTTTATTTCTTAATACGTTGTTGTGTTGAATATAAAATAGGAGTTGTAATATTTTATTAAACAATTCTTTTACTTTAAATATTATTTTTATTTCATTTGTTCAAAAATTTTATATTATGATTTTTTAATATTTATCATTAGTTATTAAAAAAATCATGTATAGAGGTACTGTGATTGTTATAGTGTTTTTTATTTGTGATATCATTGGCTGGTATAGAGGAATCAATAATTTTGGGATAATCCACCATAGGTAGTGGAAGAACAATTACCCCACTCTCTATAATTATTAAAAAAATAAAAAGGGGGAGGCATATATATCATTTCTAATGGGATTATAAATATTTTAAAGAGTCCTTTGATTATTTTCTACTTTAATCAAATTATATGTTTCAATTTAAACCTACTATAATTATTTTTATTTAGAAATGGATATAATTGGAAAAAATCCATAAAATCAAATAGGTTTTTTAATGGGTGTTTTCAATGAATGAAATTTCAAATATGTTAATTATTTATATAAATAATAAATAATTTTTACCATTTTTTATTAATATTTATGAAATTTATTTTTCTCTATTATGGCTTTAGGAAGTACTTTTTTATGACTTATACCATACATAATCACTAACAATGTTACATTAGATAACACTAATTTACATCGATGTGTTTTTTAAATACTTTCTTTATAGATAATTATAAAAATATTATTATGTACGTGAGGACCAATTTATAATATGATACATCAATATACATTCTTATAGTGGATTAACCCAAATATTATATTTAATCATTGTAAATACATTTTTTTGGTAGTGTATTTTTCCTTTTGCGTCTCATTTGTGAATGAATTTTAACTATAAATTGAGAACAAAAATAATATATATATTTCGATAATAAATTTATGAATTCATGTATAATTGTATTTGTCTAAATATCATTTATTACATGTTTTAGATAAATTAATTCCTTTAAATAATTGAATTTTAGAATTTTATTTTTAAATATATTGATTTTATAATTGTTCAACAATATTTGTGGAATTTTTAAAACCATTGAGATTATTTAATTTATATGAGTTGATTTAAAATGTGTATTTTAGTAAATGATTATAATTGTCTCATGTCACTCGTTGAACATATTTTTGTTCTTATAAGTTAATTTCTAATATTTTAAGGAATTAATATTTTTATAAATTGTTAAATAATGAAAAAAATACTTTTCTATATGCTATATTAATTTTTTCATACATTTGAATCCATTAATAATTAGGATGATAATTTAATTAGTATGTATTATACAATTCTTATAAATGAATGAATTATTTTCATTATTTCTGTAGACAAAGACTGGTTTGTTAAAAAAAATTATCATATTAGAATGGATATATGTTGAATGGAAAATATTGAGATGATCACCAATGTGTTTAATAAGGGCTTATAATAATTTTTTGTAATTTACATTCAATTATGGTTTAGTTTGGGTGTTGATTCAATGCCCATGTTTTGACTGTATTGGAATACAATGGTTAACACTTGAGAAATTGAGTTACCATATAACTAAAAATGGTTTTCAAAAACAATAACATGTTTTATATAAAAATTGATAAAAAATCATGAATAGAATGAAATTGATTTAGTTGAACATATCATAAAGGAACATTTTATCCATTATTGTATTCCATTTGTTTCTCAAGCCAACACATCTTATAAAATGACTCAAGTGTAAATGAATATGGACAAAATGTTGGATTTGATGATCAAAATATGAAAATTTTCATGTTATATATGTGACTGAAAATGTGAATCTATATTATACAATACTTGTAAAAAACTACCAAACATGAGTTTCTAATGTGATTGTATCATGGGAAAAATGTGTTGATTTACTAAAACAATAATTGAATATATCCATACATTTTTAAAGTATATAATACCTAATGAGGCTTGTATTATTGAAAATAATTACAGTACATCAATGTTTTTAATAAGACATTGAATTTTAGGTACTAATTTATTCATTCCCTAACGATTTTCTTCTGTCATGGAAGAGAAATGTTGAGTTAAATGAGTGAAAACAATGTTGTAAATCTAGATGAAAGATTAATAAAAATGGAACTCAATCCGATGTAATATAGAATGTGATCAGTAAAATTTAATTTATTCCAAATCATTCAAAACATTTTATGTATATAAAAATTTTAAATAATATTATATGGCATGAATATGAAATAAATTTGGATACTAATTATAAATTTCATCCATAAAATGGATTATCTAGGATGAAATTTGATACAGTATATCTTGATCTAGAATCAAACACCTGAAATGTTGGATTGGGATTATCATTTTATTGATTCAATGCATTTTTCTAGATTAAAACTACATATATTTCATGGATTTTTTCGTTCAAATTTATAATTTCCCATCATTGATGTGTATAAAAAAAATTATAACTAACAATAGTACTCTAATTTATGGCCAAATTATCGTGAAAATGATATTTATAAATATTGTTAACCATTAATAGATTAGTTTAATGATAATTTATCCATTTTTGTTTATATATATGATGAATTTTGAAATTTCTAAATTTTTTCAGTATTATTATGTGTAACAAATAATTTTCCATCTTACAGAACAGTGTCTTGATGAAGTATAAATAGGAGAGTATCCTACCCAATTTTCTAAAAAATTACACATTCTAGGATATTATAACTAAGTAAAACCATTAGTTTAATTCATCATTAGATGTTTATAAAAACAGATTATAAATATAGAAAAAATCGTAGATATTTTGATAATTACCTCGAGACATATGATCTTGCTTAAAATATGTATCGAACATAGGGTTGGATATTTGTAATGATCAAGTGTTTTTTATTTTTTTGTGTCACCGAAATTTCATAAAAAAAAATTTCTTGAATTCGAAATATTATTATATAACTAGAGATATATTCTTTTCCATATTTTATTATTCCACAAATATTATACATCAGTGCTTGTATGTAATATATGTTAAGGAATATTTTATGTCAAATGATAACAAAAATGTTTTAAAAATAAATAGGAAAAAGATAATTTTCACTTACATCCTAATTTAATAGATTGGAATATAAAACTAAGAATTCATCTTGTATTCAATAGCCGGAAATAATGGATTTTCCCTTTTACGTGATTTTGATGAAAAATTCATTGAAAAAAAATTCATCAAGTCCAGGAATGTTTAATGGTGCCATATTGTAATTCATGTAACATTTTATAATGGGTGAATGTTTTTTCATGGGAATATATATATATATATATATATATTATGTATTACTTTATGTTTTTATATATCTTAATATTATTTTATTATTTTATATGGAAACAAATTTTAAAACCCATCTATATGTTATTTTTAACATGTATTGTAGAGATCAAAATTTCATAATTCTTTTTAAATTTTAAATATAACATGTTAATATAACATTTATTTAAATAAAAATTTGTCTAAATATTTTTCTAACATGTTCTTATTAAATCCCAAACATTATTCATATTTTTTCTCTAAAAAAATATATTCAGTAAAATATTCTTTAAATATTTATATAATATTTTATCTATAAGATATTCTATAATGATTTTATTTTTTAGAAACTTATCCCATTTTAATTCTAAGTCATCTATATTAATTTAATTATAATAAATTTCTTTTTGGTTTCTTTATTTATGGGGTGCTCCATTTTTCTGAATATCATACAACAATTAAGAGAATTTTGATTTTCCATAATTGAAAATTCTTTTAGTTTCCTTAATATCTCATCATATTATGAATAGTATCTATCACTATTAAATGGGTTATAATGATAATAAATATCTATTTCTCTTAATCAGTTATACAAAACAGAGAAATTATCTTTTATATATATTAATAAATATCATCAATTATTTGCGTTTTTTAGTTTCTATTTCATGTTTTTAGAGTATTTTGATCACATTCCACTAAATAATAAATATAATGAAGATATTATTGATGACATGGAAAATCATTGAAATAAAATAAAAATAGTTATTTTTTTGAAATTTATTATTTAGATTGTTTTATGGCTAAAAATACACTAAAGATTGTGTATTATTCTTGTATAAAAAATGATATACACTTCATCAACTAATTTTTTTTTGTAAACATTCAACTATATATTTTTTTAAAAATCATATTTTTTTAAAACATAAAAATTAACATTTTAAACTGTAATTTGTTTAAAAAGAGGAATTAATTATTTTTATAATAGTGAATATATTTTTTTTTCTAACAGTGATTTAATTTTGTTTACTAATGGTGGAATAATTTTTTATTACAAGAGAGAATTGAATTTTTATTGTATAAATGAATAAATTAATTATTCAAAGGGTGAATTGGTTTTTATTCTAATACTTTATTTATTTTTTATTCAAATAGTTAATTAATTTATATTATAAGAATTAATTAATATGTTATTCTAATGATGAATTAATATTTAATCTATTGGTGAATTAATTTTTATTTCAAAATTAAATTAATTTTTTAATAAAATGTTGAATTTATATTTATTCTAATAGTGAATTATTTTTTACTCAAAAATGATTTAATTTTTTATTTGACCACTGAATTAATTGCTTATTCTAATAGTGAATTATTTTCTTACTCAAATGGTTTATTTTTTTTTTATTTGAATTGTCAAATAGTTTAATAGTTTAGTACTAGATAATTTCTTTTAACGGTTTTAGTTGCTTAATACTTTCTACGAAAATTTTTATTGTTTTGAAAATTTTGATGTACTATGTTTATCATTTTTTTTATTTCGATGACATAAATACTTATATTAATTATTTCTAGTATTTTATTTATTTTCAAAATTAATATAAGAAATAGAAGTACTGAAAAGTTTTTTTTATAATATTTTAATCAATTTTAAAATTTGATTGAATTATATTCATTATCCACATATACACTTACATCATATTTTTTAATTATTTATGTCATAATATTTAGTTATAATTTCATTTTTTATTTTATAAATTATAATTTATTGGAATTGAATTCATTCAATTAATTTTCATAATTTTTAAAGATGTAGAATTAAAATTTTAAATTACTCAATATATTATGATAAAATTAATTTATTATAAGAATTTAAATATTCAATTTAAATTACCTTTTTTATGGGACTACCTTTGAATTATTATTATCATTTAATGGGTTATATAGATCAGTTTGAATTGGACATTATGTTATTAATTAAAATATTTATTTTTATGATTATTATGGACATTATTATTCTCTCTCTTATATAATTGTAATTTTAATTTGAATTTTTTTACCTTTATACAGTTTTTATTAGTCTTTGAAGAATTATATTAAAGGGGTTTTTGAGGTACCATGAATCATACAGAACACACCGATTTACATCATCAACTCTAAATTTTTTCTCACTATAAAAATATAGGATCATATCAAATGTTTCACAAACTAATGTCTTATTTGATACCATGTTTTTTCAGCAGGACATTCACTCAAGGGCCAAGTCTCTTCTTCTTTATCATATACTACCTCGATGAGAAGAGGTGATCTTTTCATCATGAACTAGTACTTGTGTTTTAATTATTTATTTTCTCCTTCATTGGGTCTTATGTTTGTAACACTATTTATCATCTCTCACATGTACTATGTTTTTCTATTTATACTTTTACATATTAAAGGGTTATTTCTTTTTTTCTTCCATGAGTTATGACTCTGGGGTTATAAATTCATGATCGAAGTGTTGTGAATCCATATATCTAAAGTCGATTCTATTCATGTTGTGACTCTTTTTTCTAAATATGGAATTTCAGTGTTGTGACTCTCCATACAGAAGTCAGCGTCTGGGTTATAGCTCTATTAGAAAATATATTTGAAATTGGGTTATGATCTCCCTATAAAAATGATATTATTTCACCCATATCTCTCACTAAGTAGAGATGTATAAGAGTAATGTATGCCCACATTTAACCTAACTACTATAAAAACATCCTTGTGTTATATACATTTTCTTCCACTAATTATCCTTAATAATTTTCATTATTAATTACTTAAATTTATCAATTCATTTGATAAAAATAGTAATCATCTCTACTCACCCATATTTAGACCATCTATCATATCCCTCTACAGACCCAATAATTGGTATCTGAATCTAACCATTTTTAAAATTTACCAGCTCTATTATACTCTTTTCTAAAACAATTAAATCAGTATCAAAAGTGGTTTCATCGGGAATTTATTCAACCCTTATATATTGTCAAATTTTATTTTCAATTGTTCTAACTTATTCCTATACTCAATAATATAATGAAGTGATCTTATAATATTGGTGGATTCCACTTGAATAATGCTTCTATAACTCAAAATCCACCTCGTTTTTATGGAATTAATTATGTATAATATATTTCCACAATGGATCCATACATAATAAAGTTGAGCATTGAGAACCAGTCAATCAAGTAAAAATAGAACACTCTTCCTAATGTTAACTCAGATACACGTAATTTGGATAATTATATTACATATTTTTAAAATTACTATGTTTATAATACATTATATTGTGATTTTATGAGAAGTGTTTTTAGTCATGTGTCTACCTCTTGTAAGAAAGCTCCTCAAATTTGTATGAATATACATGTCACTAACCTTAGCTCTAAAAAAACATCTAAACTGACTATGGAATGCTTCATGCTAAGTACTCTGACTTTAAAATGGGTGAATAAGAAACTATAATCCAAATACTCCATGGATTCATAGGAATTGTTAATAGAATGAATTCACATGGAGAAAAACTAGATAACTAGTCACTATTTAAATGAGTTCTAAAAGCCTTTCCAAAAAATATTTTTCTATTAAGGTTGTTGAGGATGATAATAATTACATAAAAGTGTACACTCTTGGAAAATTGATTATATAACTTCTACAATTTTAAATGTGACTAAAGAACATATCTACTTGGGAGAAAAAAAAGAAAACGTGTTGCCATTAAATTTGTTAATTTTATTTCTAAAATCACTTTTTATTCTAATCTACGTGAGATAAAAAATGAATACATGGCATGATTATTAATATTGTTTTTGAAAGAGTGATAAAATGTATTCATGAACTAGTTTAGAAGATACAATTATGATGAAAAATAAAATAGAGAAGGAAAATATGATACAAATTATAGTGTTTTAGTTGTAACCTGTTAATAGTTTAGGGAGAAAGGGAATATCAAACATAAATTTCCTAAACTAAAAAAAATAAAAATTCATAAATAAGGAAAAAATGAATTGATAACCATATGGAGATGTATAAAATATCCATGTTCCCCAAAATAATCTGGAAATGAAAATGAAACTCTTAACATCTGTATTATGTAATAACTAGATAAAGATAGTAATTATGTTTTTTATTATGGATATTTGTATTCTGATAGTGATTATGAAAACCTTTCTGTTTCTGAACTATATAAATAAATTGAATGATTAATGCATGATATTTTTAAATCATTTAATTCAAACCATTAGAATAAGGAAAATAAAAAGAATCATATTTTTTAAAATATTGTAATTTTAAAAGTAAATAAAATATTACGAAACATTGTGTATACTTATCATACCAGATTTTTTGATAAGATGAAATATTATCCATAAATAATTGAAAATTGTAAAAAAATTAATAAAATAAAATATGTGAATTTAATTTTATTCAAGGTCGTGAAAAAGTTCATGATTTTAGGCCTCTTACTAAAAATAAAAAAAATAAAGGTGGTATTGGTTATGATAGAATATTTCTTTAAATGATTAATAACCATTTTGTTAATAGTAAATATAGTCAGACTTCCAATATTACATATTTTAAATGTGGAATTAAAGGTCTTTATAAAAAAACATTTTACATTTATTTTAAAAAATATTTTGGATTAAAAAAAACAATTATTTCTAAATAATTTTTATCTATTGTACATTATACTACATGATGATATTATATATGGATACATAAAAATTGTATTACTAATCCCACTGGACTAAAATTAAATTGGGTACCAAAAGTGTTAAGTAATTTATTAATCTAAAAAAGATTCCTTAGATATCTCAATAACGACATATGGTACCTGGATAGTGGATTCTATATTCATGTGACTGGATTACCATCCATTTTACTTATTAACTAATGTGCAATGGAGGAATAATAACTTTTAGAGAAAATTCCAAAGGCCAAGTGTAATGTTTTGGTAATTTGGTTTTTGAAATTATACCTTTATTTGAAATGTATTATATGTATAAGGGTTAAAATATAATTTAATTATTATATCACAATAATATGATGATGGAATGGATGTTAATTATCAAAATGTTGAATTCTATATTTTTAAAGTTGATTCATTATTATTTAATTCTATTTGAAATCATAATATTTATACTATTAATTTTAATGGATTAACTATTCTACATGTTAAGTGTTTTAATGTTGTATATAATGAAGGCATCAATCAGCATCAATTTTTATTAATTTTAATTTTACAATTTTATGTAAGGTCTCAAAACATGATAATGTGTTATAAATAGCTTCGTCGATAAAAGAAAAACATCATGTTTTTTACTCTTTCATGAAAGGAAGTCCACACAAATTGTTTTTAGACCAATCAATCAGATAAGTATTAATAGACATTTACATTTAGTACATATCGATTTATTTATCCCCACTAAAATTTATATCCTTTGTGTAAATAATAATAATTTTTTTATTATTGACAAATATAATATGTGTACAAGGTCAAACTATCTTACTCATAAAAATAAAACTTTTTCTAGATTTAGTAATTTTTTATTTTACTTAAAAATAAATAATCATGTATGATTGTTTCTAATTATAGTGATAAATGAGGTGAATTGCATAATTTATATTTTTTAAATAATGTTTTTTTCAGATTTTCTTAGCTATTAGAACACTATAACAAAATGGAATTGTTGAATTGAAAAATTAAACTCTTATTGAAATTCCTCAAACTATGTCATGTGAATACTATTTTCCAAGATATTATTAGGACAATGGCAGTTTTTCAATAGGTTATATATCAAATTTAAATCTTATTAGAACTTTGTTAAATAAAAATCCTTTTGAAATATTTAACAATAAAAAAACAACAGTTTGTTATTTTAGAGTTTTTTATTGCAAAATTGTATTTTAAATTCCACTGTAAACAAAGATAAATATTATGAAAATATAGATAGAGTGATTTTTCTTGTATCCATTAATAATAGAAAATATTTTCAATTTTATAATAAAATTACTATGATTATTGAATAATCTCTTCATGTTATGTCTGATGGAAATAATTTTAAAATTATATTATGATTCGAATGTTATTGATTATGAGTTTAGATATTTTTATTTTGGAGAATAAATGACTCAGGATTAGGATAAATTAATCATAGGGGAGCTTAATATTTCTCAAACTAAACCAAGTTAATGGAAGATAAATAAAGATCATGTTGTTTAAAATGTAATTGGTAATTCTGAATCTGTTGCAAAAACTATCAGTTATGTTTTAATTTATTTCCCAATTCTTGTTTTATTTTTGATTTTTCTGAAATTAAATTTAATAATTCCTTAAAAGAAGAAACTAGAATGATTCTTTGAGATATTATTTAAATCATTTTTAAAGAATAATATTTTTTACATTAGTATATTTTATTTAGTTTAAGTAGGTAATTGTTACTTAGTGGATATATAGAAACAAGATGAATAAATCTAGACTAATTGTGAATAAACTATTATTTTTCCTCAAGGATACTCTCATAAAGAATGTATAGTCTTTGAATATTCATTTCAATATACTTCTCAGTTAGAGGCTATAAATATTTAGTTATTTTTTTTAAAGGATTTAAATTATCTCAAATGGATATAAAATATTATTTCAAAAATGGTTTTATAACTAAATAAGTTTATGTTTCTCAAACCCATGGTTTTGAAAATGAAATATTTTATTATCATGTTTTTAAATTATTTAATTCTTTTAATGGTCTCAAACAATAATTTTATTCTTGGTATTAAATAATTTATATTTTTTACAAAATAATTGTTTAATGAAAGTCAATGTTGATCCAACACATTTTATTAATGGAAATTAGGATGATATATTATAGATACAAATATATGTTGATGATATTTTTTTGGTTCTTATAGGGAAAATGATTTTTAATGTTTTTTATACTTTGATATCTTTTGAGTTCGACATGAGTTTAATGGGATAATTGATGTTCTTTCTTGGTAATCACATTTACGAAAAAAAGATTTAATAATCAAAGTATGTTAATTACTTTTAAAGCATTTTGGTCTTAATCCATATAAATTATTGAGAACACTAATGGGTGTTACGTTTAAATTAAATTATGATGTATGTGGTAAATCTATTTATATTAATGTTTATAGAGACAGAATTGGTATCTTTCTATATTTGACTACATCTTGAGATGATATTGTGTTTATTGTTTGTTTATATAATATATTTCATGAATATCCTAATGAAATTAATATTATATATTTTAAAAAGAAAAATTACTATTTATATTAGAAGATATCACTTATATAAAATTTAATTTAAATTATTTTATTAAGAAGATATATCTTTACAATATATTTTATTTCACTTTAAATTAAAAGTTATAAGTGTCATAATCACAACCAAGTGGCATCCAACAACCAAAGTTTCCTTCTAAGGGTTTTATTGGTCATTAATATCATTTAAAATATGATTATTACATGTGTTAAGGTTGTTTTATATTATTATAATTTTATTTAATCCTTATTTACCTAATATACCATTTAACCGTGGTAAATAAAAATTATTAATAAAGTTATTATCCATCATTTCTAAATATAAAACATAAATATTTACATAATTTTAACATTATGATTCCAAATATGGAATCCATTTTTTTAATTTGAAAATATATAAGATTTAGAAAATAATTAAAAATAATTACCATGGTTAAAATGAGAAATTGTTTTTTTTAAATAAAAAACCATCAAAATATTGACATGTGTTTATATCAAATATCACTATGTAATCACCTCCAATGACCAAAATGGGATTAAATGAAAAAACATTAATCCAACTACACTTTAAAACCAATTAAAAGGACAATCTATCTAAATAAAAAATAGTTGAAAAGGCAATTTTGAAATAAAATGAATTATTTTTCACTATTCATTAACTAATTAATTTTATCACAACAATACCAAAAAAAATTATGTAATGCATCTAAATAAGAATTTTTTCCCAATAGAACATATTAATTATTCAAAAAATATATTTAAAAATGGTTCACGTTAAAATGGTGATAAAACTAGATTTTAAAAAATATTAGAGTATTTTATGCTCAAAATTTGACTTATTCTCATTTTAATCCTCGAAAATTCATTAGAATAAAGTAAAAATATTTAATAATTTTATGTAATCATAATATAGTTAGTTCTATTCATTATTGAAAAAATAATGTCTAGGTGTTAACTATTCGTTAAAATAATAATAATAGTATTGTTTTATTTTTACTTATAACTCATTCTTTTGTGCAACATATGATTTTAGAGAAACCTATTGTTCTGTGTCTGGTACGCAATCACACATAGTGTCCCCCTTAAACAAAGATTTATACCTAATTCACAGATATTAATGGATATTAAAAATTAGTATTCTATAATTACCTTGGATGTTACAATCCCCCCGAGAAATTGCGTCCTCACAACTTCAATTTGGAGTTGGTGACTAAGGTATGAATTTTCAAAATACCTTTGTTGAAGTACCACATAGAAAAAAGAGTTAACAAAACTTCCACATTAAAATATATATAGGGAAATAATAAGGTCTCCAAAAAAACACATACTAGGATTCCTTGTAAGAAAACACGGATATGGATGAAAAACTAACTATCATGTTCTGATGGGGAGTGATACAAATCATTGTTAGGAAATATTTAACAATGAACACTGTGAATTTCTGTTTGGTTAAGTGGTATTTGATTACATAATAGGAAAATTAAATAGAATGTTTTTTATGATCATTTTAATAAATTTAATGAATTTATTTTCTATATTGAATAATAACATATGTATATATTCTTACATGACATGTAGAGTCTCATCCCATAATCAATTTCCACAAGAAACTCATATTTTTTCACAAAATGGTGAGTTTTTATGATAAATATTTCACACATGAAGCATTATAATTAACTTAAAAAAAATAATTTCATCCACACAAGGTTAACTATAAAATTATCCTACCATTAAACATTAACTAAAACCAAAATAATTAGTAGAAGATCATATAATTACCCCAAAAGATTAAACAATTGTATGAAGATAAACTATTTTTAATCTTCAAATTTCAACAATAATATCTAAAGTGCAACAATGACCATTCAAAAAATAATTTTCCTTAAATTTTATCAAAATAATCCAAATTATGTGTGGAACCCAAAAATTAGAAGTATTAGATCTCATAGATTTCCATAGATAAATTTTAACATTTATCACAAAATAACATCAACCACTCTTAATGTATCATAACAAAAATTAATTAACCTAATAAAATTTTCCCTAATATAGGTTAATCACTTCCATAAATAACTTAATTCCCAAAATTCCACAATTAAAATCCAAGATTATACCTTAATATCATTTAATCATTACTACTAAATTAAAATCCTATTGTATTATATTAATCATAATTATATAAGGTTACTAAAATAGTGAATGTATTCAGAAATAACATTTATCACTTAATACCAAAATCATTTTCCAATACCAATGATATCCATTTTATAAATGGAAGTTCCCAAAATAAACTTCATCTTATTCAATAAACTAGTTTAATGAAAAATAAAAAACCTTACTACCTAGGGACTTCACATATTCTAGTGGTATGTGATAAAGCCTTGTCACATTTCAGTTATAGTTTCGATCCAATGGACTTGTCTGACGAAACAGGTTGTCAGCCCTCTAGTAAGTTTTCTTTTTTATACAACAATATAATTTATACACCATTCCAAAAATGAGATATAATTTTTAAAAATAACCATAATATATTTTAATTTCAATGTTTATCTCATGTCATTCACATTTCATCTCAAAATTTAATATCCTTTAATTTCCTCAAAATCAATGATCATATAAAGGTTATACATTAATTTATAATTGTGTCCAAAAAAGACAAGATAATTATTCCTTGGATAACATTTTAATATAACAAACTTATATGTTACACATACTAAAAAAATTCTTCCAACGCAATCCCATTATTAAAATATATTTAATAATTTTAAACAATTCAATATCCTTCAATATATAATAACTCTTGAATACCTTATATTTAGACTTCTTAATAATTCAGTGTTCATCATAATCCATTTGCTATGAATTTCAACCTTATTTCTTAATACATCATTCATGCATATCAAACATCCTAATAAATTATATATATCAATCCAATTATGTTTCATTTTTTATGGATATTAAAATAAATTATACCTTGAATCCAGATGTCATGATCTTTTTGATGTTCCCTTTCTCTTTCGGTGTGTTTTCCTTCTTTGAAAAATTAGATGTTCAATCCACTTCTATAATATCAATTTTTATATAGTTAGAAAATATCTCGAAATCAAATGAAAAAGATACCATGACCCATAAATTTTTTTTGGAAATTAGTTGGTGTTGGATAAATCAAAAAAATTCTTGAACAATGTTTGAATACTCAAGAAGCATTCAAATTAATTTGAATATGATTTTCCCGTAATAGTGATAATAAAGTCTTTGGGGAAGGATTAGAATGTTTTGAGAGATATCATTGTTAACATATTAACAAATGATCATTAATATGCAGAAATGAATCATCACTTAAATGTGAAATGATTTATTAATATAAGAATCTATTATAGGGTAAAGATAATATAAAACAATTTATAATACTATTATATATAACCCTTGTTATACATAAATTATTTATTTTTGTATCCAATCAAACTAATTTACCATAACCCTCCAAAATTTTCTATATGATATTAACCCTTTTTGTTATATGGGATCCTTATCCTACACGCAGATAACATCCTAACATATAAAGATATCTAAAACGACCACTGATACCAACTATAAGGCCACAACCTTAAACAATACATAATCTAGAATTACATCACAAATTTACATTTTGGATCTTTTTAGGTTAATATTTTTAGATAATTGGGCCATATCTATTACAAAAAATCTCAAATTTATACAAAGTGGATACAACAAAAACAATATCCATTTCTTGCACAATATAATGAATTTTAAAAATAAACATGATTTATTATCATGATAAAATTCTTTATAACTTATTCTTTTATCTTACCCATCCTTAGACCCAGTGGGAAAATATTAAAAACATGGTATGAGCATAAAAATCATTATAGGTAATATAAAATAATGAATATATTTGTTAGTCCATGAATATTTTAAACCCATGAAAACATTTTCCATAAAAATCACAATTTTAACACATAAAAAATACAATTTTAACCATACCTCGTAAAATAATAATATTCTTGAAAAACATATTAGAAATTATTTATCATAAAGGTAACTTATGGAATCTATATCATACTTACATTGTAGCTTTCATAGCTATATAGGGAGGAACCTCCACAGTTGTGTTTGCAAAACCCATCACTGTATATTCCCTAACTATTTTAGGAGAAACCATTACTTTTACCTCCATCTCATTACCCAATGAATTGGATATCACTCACAGGCTCACCCACCCATTTTTTATCATAGAACAACCTTTTTATATAAAAAATTAAAAAGAACCATAACATTATCATAATATATAAAACATGAATCAAGAAATTATAAAATTTCCACATTGCAATCAAAAGAGATAATTTCAAGATATTGACATAATAAATTCATTATAAAAATATTTTTCAATACAAAAAAAACATTAAAAAGGAATATGGTATTTATTTTTCTATTAAAAAATTATTTCTGGTTTAATAATCTGAATATAAAATAATATTTTTGGTGGAAATAATGTTGTTGTTGCCGTGTAAGTTAGAAAAGTATTCCCTTTCCATTAGTAAGAAGCTTTATAGAAAAATTTATCTTTTTAAAACCATTGAAATAAATAAAAATTAAATGTGTTTTATTATAAAATGTATAAAAATATTGTTGTATAATATCAAATTATTACTCAATAAAATGAGATCGAGAAGAATTCTCTTACCTTGAGTCTGACTTGTCTCGTACATTATTTATTTTCATGAGTAATAAACACTGGTTAATTTATTATTTCATGATATCCTTTTTCAAGTTTATTATTCAATTTTTATAATTTATTACCATGTTATAAAAATTACAAAACTATTTATGTTCATATAGGGTGTTTTCTCAATATTTTGTACTTGAGCCAAAGATGAACATGTTTTGATGTAAATTATCCATGTGGTCAAAATTCCAACATCCCAAAAATAGTATTCCTAATTTAAATATCATATATATCCATGATATATGTGTTTATAATAATCCCTAATATTTGGAAATAATAAATGAAATGAACCATTCATGGAGATGGTAGGTCATACATATGCATGAACACTACTTTCATTTCTTTTTTTATATAAAAATAATAATAATTAAATGATATACATGTATATTATAATCCTAGGTGTATATTAATGTCATATATGTCTCATAGGTTTAATAAAACCTTCCTTTATATGTTCCACGTATAGTTTGAATGAGTCATATCGCTTTGAGGGGTGGTATTCCACGCTTCCTCAAACAAAATTATCATATTTGCACAACATGGAACGAATAAAAGAATGTTCTAAATAAAATATATATAAAAATTGAGGCGATAAAAATAAAATATATATCTTATTTAAAAATAGTGTCCATTATAATTTCTACGATGATATTTGGTAGGGGAAAATTGAACAATTATCATTTCATGAGGTAGTAGGTCATTATACACAGAAACAATACGTTCGTTACCCATTAAATAGAGTTGTGTGTTAGTGTTGATCAAAGAATTAGGATACCAAAATCCTTGTATATTTAGGATTCTTATTTTTATTTAATTGTATAATAAGATCAATTTAGGTAGTAGAGAAATGAAATGAAGCTAAAAAATATTGAGAGAATGTGTCACCTCTTAATAGGGTAACTTCTTTTGGTTTTTATTAAAAGGATTCCATGGGTCGATTTCTTCCCTACCGAGGGATTCTAGGAAGATTGTAGGGGTTCTAGGAAGTAATTTTTTAAGGTATTGGATGAAAAAAGGTTTCATTAAGTCTAATAATTAGATATGAGAGGGTATCTTCTTCTAGGAGAGGGTAGGGGCACCCTAGGAAACTCGTAAATTATTAAATTAATATAAATTAATATTTTAATTAATTTATCTCTAAATTGATAAATTTATAATATAAGATGAAAATAGTTTGAAAACCTATTATACTATAGTTTTTATACATGTATATATTTTATTTTTAACCTTATCTTTTAAGTTTACCCTTAATTTTACTCTTTGAAATTAAATTACAGTAACAAATTTTAGTTATTAAGAGGATATTAATTTTACATATATGGATTTAATTTCCAATAATCGGACACTTAATAAACATTTAGAACTTATCATATCCACTTTGGGATTGTAAAATATTTTTATGTTTTTTAAATAATTATATAAATTACTATTTCTATAAAACAATGGTTATGTCAATTTTTACACTCTTCATTTTTATTTAATTTAAATAAAATCTAAACAGAGAGATAACATCAAATAAAACCATTAAATATTATTATATAATGTCATATTCACATTGAAAAATATTTTATTTCATAAATTATGTCAAATATTATTTATTTTCATATTTATAATATCATTTATTTGATTCCTTCATTAATAAAGAAATCATTTCACCATCATTCTGTGATAATGAAATTTAATTATTTAATGTTTAAAAATTATAAATAAAATAAAATGATGTAGGAAAACTTTTTATCTTTATAAGTAATAATTATATTTCAAAATATCACTTATAAAACCCCATATTAATATTTTTTAGTAAGAGGATATATCTTTATAATATATTTTCCTTTAAATTCAATGTTCTAAGCATCAAAATCACAACCATGTGGCTTCCAAATGACAAATTTTCATCTTAGGGGATTTATTGGTTATCTATATATCCTTAAATATTATTAGGATCAGAGTTACAGATGTTTTATATTATTATAATATTATTTTCACCCTTATTTACTGTATTTACCCATTACCTTGGGTAAATACAAAAACATACTAAATTTTCTATTCATAATGTCCAAAAATTAAAGGGACGATTTTACATAATTTGGAACATATGATTAGAAATTTGTAATAAATTTTTATAAATTCAAAAGTAAAATGTTTTAGTATTGAATTGAATTTTAATTCTCGTGGAAAAAATGTTAAAATGGGGTTTCAAAGAAATAAAAACCCACACAATATTGAAATAAGTTTATATGAAATTTCAATTTCAAATCACTTAAAATGAAAAAAATTGGATTAAATGATAAAAAATTCATCTAATTATAATTTAAAACAAATTAAAAAGGCAATATAACTATAAAAAAAAGTTAGAAAAAAATGGAGTTTTTGAATTAAAATGCAGTATCCTTAACTATACATTAAAAAAAGATTTTATCAGAAAAATAACAAAATTAAAAAAAGTAAATTTTGATATCCCATTTATAAATAAGATGTTTATTTGGTCAAATATAACATATAAAATTTTAAAAAATTGTATTTAAAAAGGGTTCTCTATCAAAAGGTGGTTAAACTATCCTTTAAAAATAATTAGAGTATTTTATGCATAAAATTGTATTTATTCTCATTTTAGGACTCTAAAATTTATTTGATGAAAGAAAAAAACAATAAATAAATGTTTGTAAACATAATATAATTAGTTATGCTCTTTCCCACCAACACAATTGATAGGCATTAACTACCATTAAAATAATAATAATAATATTTTTTGGTATGACTCAGTATTGTGTTCAACGTACGATTTCATAGAAACTCATTGTTGTGTGTTAGGTAAGATATTATAAATTGTTCCCCCTTTATTCCAAAATTAATTTATAATTTATATGTATTAATAGATATGATAATGTCTTATTCTATAATTACATTTAATTTTACACTTATGGTGATTATCACAATGATATCATGTTATGTCTCTGGACATTCCTATTATATTTTATTTCCATGTTAACTACACTACTGGGATTTCAAGATCACCCTTTTCATTCTGAATTTTTTCTAGGGTGTCATATATTTTTTTCATATATATATGGGAGTTAGTATCACTATATGGAGTTTTAAATAAGATACATTTTTTGTTTATAATGATGTGTTTATGTATTTAATATTTCAGGGAGAATATACCTCTAGATGATTGGCTTGTATTTTTTGGAATCTACATGATACATCATGAATTAATGTGTGTTTGATTCTTATGAAACTATATTTTGTATCATATAATGGTTTATTTTTTTTCATGATATTATGCTGAAATAAAATTATGGAAAATCCTTGGATATATGACTTAATATACGATTACATCCTTATATATGGGAGTAATTGTGTATATGTGGTTTTCATTGTAATAAAATATCCATTTAGACAATAAAAGTGGCTATCAGTTCACGAATAGACCTAGAAAGTTGTAATAACCCTAAAAAGTATTGTATTGAGTATTAAATCAATTTTTTCTAAGTGTACGGAAATGGAAGCCAGACTGGACAATTATTTTGAAACTCGTTGGGGGATATCCTTTGGTTAATTACATTATATTTTCAAAGAATTATGACATATTTATTTATTAATTAAATGAAGGTATTATGATAATAGGAATAAGGGATCACAAGTTAAAGTAATTGTGTTAGGACCGAGAGAGTTATATGATCAACATAATATGAAAAAGTTGAAATGAGAGTATCTTAGTTGGAAATGGAAGTTTCCTAAAAGATGGGATCATAAGATTAGTATTTCATATTTCAATAATCCGATTAATTTGGGTATTATAATAACCATTTTGACTGTAATATTTTGATGAAATTGAAAATTGTTTGTAACTAAAAACCATTCTTATAAATGTATAAGATTGAATACTTAAAAGGATGATAATCTGAGTATATTACTGATATGATGGAAATAGTGAGTTTCTTAGTTACACTTGTGGCTGTTTGGTTGATACCGTAATTGAAATTGATTCTTAATAATGATAACCATTTTAATTATAGAGTGATACATATATATGGTATTCAGATATATTAGGGTTCTGTGAAACATATAATGATTGTTAATGGGATGTTATTATTTAGAAGATCTATAACTTATATTAAATTGAATCAATAACTTTATAATGTGATTTTACAAAAAAATATATTATTTTTTCATTGGATAATTGTAACCGTTAAAAATGATTATATTAAAAATATAATTATTTTGGGTTAACTATTATATAACACAAGATTTAAGAATTGATAAAACTATAGATAAATATAATCTTGATGATTATTAAATAAATGGAAGAATGATTTTGAAAAAATTGAGTTATATAGTATTGGAATTGATTTTTAATTTAAGGAAAATGTAATACATGATATTATTTGGGAATTATTGTATAATTTTATAGATTATGATGTTTGTTGAGTAGTTTGTGACCATATAAACTGGAGATTAATACAATTTAGGGTTGAAAATAAATTTATTTTTTATGTAATAAATAATATCATAGTGATTTAATGTAACATCCCAACTAGAGGCCCATTTAATTTTGTGATGAGTAAGTTGGTCCTATAGCATCATGGATATCTCCTCATATTCTAGTCACTTTATACTAGTATTAAAGGTCTATGGAGTGTCTGTGGGGAGTCTCTACCCTAATTTCATAGTGTAACATAGTAGAGTAATCACAATAATCAATAGTGTAAGCATAACATAAATCAAATTTAAGATAAAATACAGAACATAGTATAAATAAATAATCATAAAATGTGACATATAAAATATAATGACCCTTTCATGTCTTTGTATGGAATGGTATAAAATACATGGAAGCATATATACAGTATAATACATGAATCAAAATACCAAAATGAAAAAAAAACCATCCCTAGATATCATTATGATCCAAGATTGGTCTTATGCTCCCCTTATCATAATCATAGAATATTCATGTATCATAATGTTAGGCTTTCCTAGGTACCTACATGCATCCATGATGTCTATCGAGGTACTCAAGGGAGGCTCAAATAGGGTGTGGTATAACACATAGTAGTCCACCACTAATAGTGTCCATAAAAATCCCATTATGTGTAATATAAACAGAATACTTTTCCTATATATCATTTGCATAATATTAATGAGAGTAATGTGTAAAAATAATAAGTGAGCAAGTACATCATAACATGGAACCCTGTGAAAAATAGTCAATCTCTTTAATGTTAGTGAAGTAGAAAATCATAAATAAAAAAGTGTGATATTATCTAGTATAATATTTGAAAATGAATAACCATAGCAGGGATTTCTAAAAATCATATAAAAAATAAACAGTATCCATGTAATGTAATCATGTGTTATCATCTACATTGGACTACGCTATGTAAAGCAGTGTCATAACATGAAGGGTTAGATCCAAGGTACATAAAAACAAGTCATCCTCTTCAAGTATATACTGAATCTCGATTGAATCAATGTAACCAATTGGGTGTAATCCATAGGTAATGACCACATATCATGTCTAATATGAGTCCAACAAATCTAAATTAAATAGGAGTCATTACCTTTGAATCATATAAGACCAGGATGCTAGGAGTATAAATATACAAGGAATTAACTACTCTAATAAATAAGGATTAATAGAGTAGAAATTTCTATAGAAAAAAATGGAATAAATATCCAAGAAGCTCTTCCAATGAGTCAACTACAATTATCAATCCACCAATGAAGTCATTAGATATTATTTAATCAAATAAAATCCATGATTCCTTCAAACACATTTCTACATTTCCAATTTAAATAATTAAACTGTTTAAACATCATGTTATCACATTTTTAAGGGGGAAAATACTTCTCCTAATCAATCATTTAATAATTAATCAATTAAGAAGGTATCATAAAATTAATGGTGAGCACACAAACGTAGACCCAATGGGGTGGTATAACATAGGGAGGATTCAATTTCATAGTCCATGGGTGGACTAGGTTGGGGTTAACAACCTCCAATGATTAAAAAAGTAAAAATATCAGTACCATAATCATGTTCCAACAATTTATTCAAATATATAAATTAATTTTAGAAGAAATACTAGAAGTATTAGCATTAAAAAAAATAGTCAAGATATAAAATAAACAAAATCTAACAAAAAACGTAAAATACACTTATCATATAGATCACTATTCGTTGAACATGAACTCTAGAGCTCAAAAACATTGATCAGCATATGAATTCTATATAAACGATGTAGTATCTATATGATTCTTCATCAAATACCCATATTATGAAGTATACTAAATAATATGAGGTCTAATTAACTTGTCCCCTCTTGTCTCTATTTAGCATAGATGTGATCGATATGGACTACAATAAAATTCCTTATAATGTTCCATCAGTATAGTCAACGAATAACTATTATTGTTGGTCAATTTAACTAGGGGAATATGTCTCTCCTAATAAACCCCAAATTCAGGGACACATTCTTTGAGAATGACCTGTAAAAACTATATAGTGTTCTCTAACTGTCCATCAATCTGATAGTGGTAAGATTTGCATAGAAGCGCCCATGTACAGAATTACATTTTATATTTTTTCAAAAATTATGATGTAATACTAGAATAATTATCAAAATTTATAGCATGGGGAACAACATGAAGGTGAAAATATCATGGATATAAATACTCCCAATATCACCTATAGAGAAATTCTCTATAATCAGTAAGAAATGAGAGACCCTCATGAAACATCCCACAATAACCAAAATGATATCACTACCTATTTATCACCTAGGAATCCTAATCAAAAAATCCATAGCAACATCGTCCCATTTACACTAAAAAGTATTTAACTACTATGAAATCCTAGATGGATTCATGTTTTTTCCTTCACCTGTCGAAAGGTTCAACACATCTTGAAAAAACTTGTTACCTCATGTTTCATCCCCAAATAACAGAATTAAAGGTGTGGGTCATGATACATATTAGTAATGCTAGGATGTAATTTCTAATATGAAACATGAAGCTCTCACATTATCTCCTCACATATGGTTGATAAAACTGAAATGTGACCTTTAATACATATAATTTCATCATCACCCACCATCTTACTAAGAGTTAGTTCTGCACATTTCACAATCTCTTATAGGATGAGGTCCTTAGCTTCATATAACTATCTCATCCTCATTTTATCCTAAAGTGTGGAAGTCACTGCTAAATAAAAAAATAAAACATATCTATGAAGATTCATCACCTCCAAGTTCATCTCAATGAATATGGCCATAAGATGCCAGGCATAAATATCCTCATAAACATCTAGTTTCTATGTCCCCCTACATAGTGCATCGACCACAACAGTTTCCTTTCTAGGTATACTGGAATTTTCAAAATAAAAATTACTATAGATATTTTACCAACCTTCATTACATTATATTTAGATAATGATATGTTAATTTATACTTGAATCTTTTTTAGTCTATTTACACAAAAAAAATCTTCCCTATTAAATAATTCCTCCAATAGTTCAAGGAATGTAAAACAACGGCTAAGTCAATATCAAGTGATGGGTAGTACTTCTCATGTGGCCTCAAATGATATGACCAGTTTTCCACGAATCACTCCTTATGCATCATAACCTCTCCTAGACTGGTACTTGATGCATTGTAATATATATTATAGATTCTACCTAACAATCATAGAATCTGAAACGACGTTGTAGTAAATCTACCTTTTAGCTCATGAAATTATATTTCATATTTATATATTCATATAAAAATCACACCCATATTATCTAAGCATGAAAGATGTTATTATATGTTAGATATGTCCAGTATGAAATTCATGTAATATCGCTCCAGGATGAACAAACTCCATATATAAAAAAACCCACTGGGGATGAACACAAGAAACTACAAATCTCACCATATATAGGTCAATTGATACTATTATCACTTATATAATATGACCAGGATGTGAATTTGATCCATCTAGAATTGGAAATTTGTGATCTTATCATGTAATTAATTCTATCCCATTGTATCCAAAATGATCTCAAGATGTCTGGTATAGTCATTCCAAAAGTGTTATTGCAGCAAGATACCATCCAAAAAACCACCAAAAATAAATCCATATAATGATAGAAAAATCAGTTCATCTATTCTAGGAAATATACGTTCATGTTCTTGAGATTAAATGAAATAACCAAATAACCATATATCCCATACCTACTATGAAGAGTTTTAAGAGGTATGCCAAAGGTCTAACTTTCAACTAAGGATAACCTAACCTCAAAGAAATATTTGAGAACACACCATCTCCTTAGAGATAGTTAGAGAGGTCATTTATTCTGGGTAAGGAATACTAGTTCTTAACCTTCAACTAGTTAAATTTCTGGTAAACCATACATAAAAATAGTTATCTATATGTCTTTTTCACAAAAAGGATCAGTAAAACCCATAGATAAGTACAAGGTCATATAACCCCCCACACTACCAATTCCTCTAGATACCTATCAAACATTAGTTTCTCAGTAGTTTCCACCATGTAAGGATGAATAGTTAATGATTCTACTCCTAGATCCATCTTAATAGGTAACTCCAACTCCCTCTAAGGACATAAACAAGAAAAGTCATCTGGGAATAATTCCCTAAAATGAGTAACCACTAGAGGGAAATTAGCTTGGTATAATCCATGATAATCTAGATAAAAGCTAGAATTTGAGGTTGTCATACCATCTAAACCATAATGATATTGCCCATATCTACCTACATTGACATCTCATTCACTTATTTGAAAAACTCACATCCTATTGTGATGTAAAGGTCACAAATGTTTCTTAGCAGTCGACAATGTCATAATTAGAAACTAGTCAATCCCTCCTCACTATTACATCAAATCATTTCATCTTGTGGAAAAAAAGTTCCCCTGAGATTTTAAACACACCTATCCCATGGGGAAACTCCATTCACTAGAATACTCCTCCCATTATAATCCCCATTGGATTATCAAAAGTTGTAATACCATCAGAAAAATAAAAAACAAACACAAAGATCTCTACAATATGTACAGATATGAAACTATGTTCTACATATATATTAAAAGAAGATGATATTGGATTATATGATACTATGATTTTACCTCTCACTATATAAAACCTATTACTCTACTTCACAATTATCGTCAGTACAAAATATATCTCGGAAATAGAATAACCCTATGAAATAACCTCACTAGCTGAAGAAAGCTCAATCAGATATCGTACTAAAACTAGCATATGGCTGCCTCAACCACCACCACCACCTTGACCAGAATAAATGGTACTACTCTAGTTCTAGGCCTAGTTTGGAGTATGTATCCCACTTCTAAAACAATATTCAAAGTCTATACCATTACACAGGTTGATGGATGGTTGGTCTAGAGAAAACATTATGCATGTCCCATTTAGTGGCATAATTGACACTCCACAGGGTCTCTATAACACTAGTCCCTCTTGTGTCACTACCACCTACACTAATGATAGATTATGGAACCACTGTATCTCATTCCTTACTAGTATTACCCTTATGTAATGTACCAAAAAATATTTCATCTAGGTGACACTAAACCACTAGGTTAAGGGGATGAACTTCCCTACTTTGTGACCCCAACATCCCTCATGTTCCATTTATTATTAAGAATATGATTCACTATATCTGTAGTAGTATTCATCTAAAACAATTTTACATACAATTGAATTTCATTTCTTGGACCTCTCTCAATGAAAATCTCCCTCAATGTCCCATTAGGAAGTAAAATTAGTGAATATAAAAGAAACTATGTAAAGCGTTTTGAATACTCAATAGTGTTCAACACAACCTTATCTAAATGAATTAAATCACTAGATATTTTTTATTCCAATTGTATAAAAAATTAATTATAAAACCTAGATTGAAAATTCTTCCAAACTATATCATAATTTGAATCATATAGGTTTAAAACATCCCAGTAGTGCATAGCTACTCCCTGAATCCTGAAATTTGTAAAGTTCAATCTTCTATCAGAAGAATTATCTAGGTTCATTAAAATAGAAAATATAGTCTCAATCCACATATTAATAGCATGTATTATTCAATCCCATGAATTGTAGGAGGATGTTTCTTATAAACCACATGTGTAAGCTCATCCATAGATGAGGTAGACTTCGGGGCTCCCAGATTTGTTTTTCTAAAGCATAGGAACCCCTTATGGAAATAAGAATCAACACATGTATTTAGTAAAACTATTGGTTTTGAAATTGGAAAGATGGGAGGTTATACTTCTAGATTATGACTAACCACATCTGAAGAACAGATTCACTACCATCTTAGTGCATGAATGGATTTTATTGTTACAAAATGTCTCTAAAATTCCAAACACGAGCCTCAGAAAAGAAATTCTGTAATAAAAAAATTAATGATATAAAAATTTAGCCAGGTTAATTCCTTCTTATAAACCATCAACACTCCTCTACCTTATCCCATTTAGAGGACTAGGTAAAAAAATAATATTCTTGAAAAATAAACAAAGGCACTACCAACATCCCACTCTAATGCAAGGTAAGGATCATGTCCTCTTTATTCAAAAATTCAAATTCATTTAAATTCATATTTTTGTATCATCCTCTTAAAATTATTAAACAATATTTATCACCACTTTTTATCTATAAGTTCCCCAAAACCTAATAAATTGATGTGTTTAAATCACTGAATTTCTACCGTAAACCATTCCATTCAATAGGAATAATGGACCATGACTCAATATGCCATAATTGTTGTCCTATGGTGTCTGTTGTAGCCAAAGTAGGAAAACAATATGTTATGTACAGTACTCTGAGTAAAATTTATACTTCATAATCCCTTAAAAAATTTACCAAATAAAAAAATTATTTTCATAAGCATAATATTGTATCATAATTAATAAATGAAACCCATATGGCATGGCATGTTAATTCTATCGGGTTCCTAAAATGATGCATGAGATGGAATTCCCCCATTCCATTTAAACACTAATGAAAATATATAATTGTAAAAACCATTAAACCTCAAGTGATTCACTTAATGGTGGAATCAAATCAACTATCATAGAAAAAATCAAGAACATCAATTTCTTAATAATGGAGATTTTGGATTTTTCCTATATATTGTTTACCAAGGCCTAGAAAACATTCATTATCATATTATAATACCATCATAATACCTTGTCTATTGTCTCAAAATATTATAGAATGAAATAAAATATCTTCTGATAACACATTGGAATGTCCTGACTTGGGATCCAGTAAACGGTTCTCTAAACCAGTGGGTCACATATCCTCAAGCATGCCTCTCCATATGCAAGAGGATTCTAACTAGAAGGGATATCCTATGGTGTGTTTTTGGGGAAAGTATAACCTCCATAAAATTTATGACGTAGTGGAGTAACAACAATAATCTATACAATACTCATAAAATAAATTAGATAGAATGTAATATCCAAAATCTTGTAAAAATAAAAAAATCCAAAAATAGTTTTGTGTATAATATGATGATAATGTCATGTATTTATACAGAATAGAAGTTAATACAAGTCAATTGGAATAAAGTAAAATATATGTTCCAAAATAAAAAAAAATACTAAAAGGGTATATATTTAGATAACATCAATATCCTAGCTTAGTTCTATGTTACCCTTATCATAAACATAAAATAGTGAGGCATCATATAGTGGGAACTTGACCTGGAGCCCACATAAATCCATGATGTCTATGAAGGTATGAAACGGATACCCAAATAGTGCATGAGATGACATTAAATAGGACACCACCAATGACTTCAATAAAAAATATAATATGTTTAATATTAATACAGGTAGTGTGAAATATGTCAAAGTTATATTAGTAATGAACGTAATGTATCCATAGAAGAAGTGATCATGTCAATCCAAAAATGGATCACTCATAAGAATAATCATGCTCCCATAAACAAGGGTAACTAAAAACCATAAATTAAAAGGGTGATGTTGTGCATTCTAAAAATTGTAAAAAAATACTCATAATAGATCTCTCTTTAAACAATATATATAATCCGTAGTTTCCAAACCTTGTAATCAAGCGTTAACATCCAAAATAGCCAATGTCGTGTAATCTAGTATCATACTATGATGGTATAAGTCCAAAGTATATAATACCATGTAATCTAGTTTGAGTCCACAATGAATCTCAATGGTATCTCTATAACGATTTGGGTGAAGTCCAAAGATAACTCAAAATAGAGTATCTAATGTGAGTTTAGGAAAGATGGATCCAATAGTGGAAATTCATATGGAATCCTATATAGTTTGTAACCTATTACTAGAAATGTTGATGTAGTCCACTGAAATAATCTATATGAATCCATGGAGTAGAAGTTTCCATGGATTCCAATGGAATTAGGATCCATAGAGCTCATCCAATTCATCCACTAACATTATCAATTCCCCATAAAATTAATTTAACATATCATAAAAAAATACAATCCACAATTACATACAACCCATTTCCAAATATCCCATTAAAACAATAATTTAAACATCATGTTATAACATTTAAAAAGGGGAATAATACCATTCCAAATAAATCATTTAATCTTATTCAATTCAACAGGTTTTCCAAATTTAATGGGTAAATCACACACACCCAAAAGGGTGGTATAACATAGGGTAGATACAAGGGAACACCCCATGGGTAGCCAATGTTGGGGATAAGAACCTCCAATGATAAAAAGGTACTAATTGGAAAACCTAATCAGGTTCCAACAATTTATTCATGGAATTCGATTAATTTTAGTGGAAAATCCTTAATGTCCAACCTGTATCACAAATGTGAAAAAACTATAAAACAACCAATACATAAGGGTAACGATTTAGACCACCTACCACATACCTATGGTAGAACACTCTTCTAGTATTGACCAAAAATTATTTCTAGATCATAATAAACATGAATAATGGCTAAATACACTTGAAATAGTACACATTAGACTGAAATAAAATAAATTCATTGATAAAAATAAAAATGAATAATGACACAATATAAATGCATAACTCACTAAAATAGATTCTGGGAGACAAATTGTTCTGTTTTTCAACACCATGGGGTGAATTGAGAAAATCATACAATTTTACCTTAAAAGGTGGATCAAAATTTCAAAGTTTTCTGGTGGAGGGAGGAGGGGAAAGAAAATTATGTTGTACGAATCAGTAAGTAAAATTTTGTAATTTCATGAAAAAACATAGGGTGTTTCTTTTTGTCTACTTGTTTGACAAAAATACACACCCTTATCTTCTTCAAGGGAGATCACTCATGGTTCATACACATGGATCATATGCACAGTTTTGAAAACGTTGTTCAATCTACTCTATAAGAAACTATCCACTATCACCCCTTGTATGTTTGTGGTATATATTTTGAAAAATAGTGTTTTGGTCTTGTGTGTGACCTCTAATAAAAACTAAAAGTGGATTTCATGGGAATGTACTAAATTTGGAATAGTTTCCTCAAGTTGTACATCCATGATCTAGCCCCCGAAACACCATGAACTATTTCCTCAAACATTGTTTCTAGGGTTGCATGATTTCTACTTACCATGAATCCCATCTTCATTTTTAAAAAACCATCCATCATGCTTAATATAGAAGAAAAATTCCATAGTAACTATTGTTACATCATTAGTCCTTCACATTAAGCCAAAACCAGCATTTAAACTGAAAAACATAAGATCCATAACTCAGGAAACACCGAGGATCTGGAATTTAATCTAGTAGATTAAAATGGTTTTTAGATATATTTGTTATAATGAAAATATAATATTGTTATATACATATCGAGGTACATGAATGTATGAACGATTATTGTTTCTTGAGGCATTATCAGTTTTTTATAAATTAAATCTTTTTGGTATATGTCATACTAGAGGATATATCATGAATGATTAATATCTTATGATTATACTCTCCTAAATTAATTAGTTATATGTAATGAAAATTATGGGGAAATGTTTATTTATATGGGGGAGAATTTAATTCCCTATGGTTTGAGAATCATATTCTTTATATATAACATATATTTATATTTCTAAACAATTTTTTTTCCATTTTTTAGTGGAATTGAAATTGATTAAGAAATGAGCCATAATGGATATGAATGTAACTAACATAATATTCATCAAAAAGTATAATGTTGAATCAAAACAAAATAAAAATATGTTTTTAACACCATTGACTATTACCCATCATGGACATAATACATACATTAAAAATGAATAAATCAATAGGGTATAATATATAGATATGTATAAAATATTCACGACTAGGAAATCCACTATATCATTTACAACATTGAGGATCACTAATATCAAAAAACAATATTGAAGATAATCACCATGAACGGTGAAATCTTTATTCATAATCTATATTAAAATAATATTTATTCCATATGATTGCGGGAATAATAAAAAAATAATTTAATTTGTATATATATTTTGAAAAAAAATAATACCAATCCAAGTATAGATGTTCAAAATATGTTTATTCCAAATATGGCCATTATAAATATGATAATAAAAAATATGGATGTTTTATTAAATTGAATAGGTATTTTAATGTAATATATTATTAAGTAGTAATTTTAAAAAATATATAACTCAAAATGTAATAAATTACTGATATTTACATTTCATATATATTTTTATGTGAAGCTTATAAAGATTTATATTATTTTTAAAATTTGATATAATGTATCTTTAATATTCGAAGAAATTTTTTCATATAAATATAATAGTAAAATTAAATTTTGAAATATTAATATTTAAATGTTATTAGTATTTGTTAATACTTATTTAGTAGAAAAGTAATATTTTTTTAAAAAATAACATTATGGTGATGTATTAAATATTTTATCGTAATAGATTAAAATTGAACACTTATCAAATAATATCCAATAAAACTCAAACAATGTCATATTTTTTGTAATTAATTTATAATATATAATATTAAAAAAACATAATGTATAAAAATTTTAATTTTGTTGTAAAATATTTTTTCATTATATATTAATGTTTTTTAAAACAAATTTGATTTTATAAAATTAAAATAATGTTGTAATTCATCATGTGAAAATTAGATTATGTTAAAACAATTACGTCGTTCTAAAATAAATATTTTCAATAAAATATCTATTTTACAAATACATTCACTTTTATGAAATAATGAAACATAAATTCAGTGATAGTGTACGAAAAAAATTCAAAATAATAAAATATATTTCATAAATTTAAATTATTTCTTTTATAATTAAATTCCTATATATAAATCCAACACTTATTGTTTTAGAATACTCTGGCTATGTTTTAACAAAAACTATTTTTCTTCTATTTCTATTATTAAAATTTTCACTTTGTGGAAATTGGATTTTACATAGGTTAATGATAATAAATTATTTATTGAAAAAAATAACCATTTTAATGAAAATAGATCAATGGCATTAATAATTTATGAAAAACATAGATATTACGTATAAAAATACACATTAGAAAAACATTTTTGTGTTACATTCTCTAATGATAGTATTTAAATTTATAATAAATAGAAATTTTAGTTGATAAATCTTATATAATATTTAGAATATTTAGTTTTAAATTACATAGTATATAATAATTTATTTTTAATAAATAATAAAAAATGAATTTTGTAAAAATTAGTTACCTCGATAAAAACCTCAAATTGAGAAGGTATAAAAAATATCAAAGTAAATGACATAAAAAATGTTTAAAATATGTGTGGAAAAGTATGGTTGGGGATTTATTGATCATAACCAAAAAAATATAGTATTTTTTAACTTTTTCTTTACACATAAGTTGAAATATGTCCTCTATTTATATTAAATATTTATATAGGCCAAAAATACAATTCACTTTAATTATAAAAGTATCCACTCCCACTCTAGATATCTACACTTCAAAATCCCCATATGATCAGAAAAATTTCTACCATTGTCTTTCTTCATCTATTTACCGATTTCAAGATGTATTTGGTCATTCGAGAAGGTAATGTAAAATCTTTTTATGTTTGTGAATAAAGGAGTACATCCACCACAAGATGTAATATTTTCCACCAAAAGTTCATAATTCTTCACTAATTCATCAACCTAAAACACCTATTATCCATGAATGTGGGATAGATAATTTATTACTAATTTTCTATATTTTATTTATACTCATGGAAAATATATTTTATACCTTCCTCAAAAACCCATTGAAAAACACACGAATAATAGGTTTTATGTTTCGTTGCTGCATTTTAGTGGTAGTGATAAAATATTATTTACTAATATAATATAATATATATGAAATTTTGTTTTTTCTAAAATGATAAGATATTTTATATTATGTACTCTTTCTATTATTTTTAAATGAGAGTATCATGCATGTGTATGTGCACACTACTATATCTATGTGATGATGTATTTCTTTAATTTTCCTTACCCACTAGTATGGGAGGAATGAAACATCTATAAAGTGTATGTAATTGTCATTAAATAAATTAATAACATTATGTATTGATAATATTATGCATTTCATAAGTGATATTTATAATAAACAATTTAGTATATTTGATAACTAAAAGGAACATATTAATGAATCTTTTTTATTTGGAGTCCACTCATAAAAAATTAATATACCTAAATAATTTATGTAATAATTTAATAATAAATTACATAATAATATAAAATACTTGATATTATGAAACTATTTTATACCACCTTTTCCTTGGTCAACATACCATGATTTGTTTCTAGAAATTTAAGATATATCTTCTAGTTATAAACATAATAAAAAATGATATATTAAATTATTGAAACATAATGATAACCAAAACATATATAATTAAATATAGATCAAGGAGATTTGTTAAAATTTTATAAATAAACCTTATTTGATTATTAAAGCTGTTATGTGAAAGAGCATAACCAATTCAGACAAAAAATGTTTCTTTCTCAATCACCCTTATTTGAGACATGCTTTTATATTATATATCCTTTTTCATTTTCATGGTGTAACTACTAACCACTTGATTTTAATTATCATAAATAAATATTTAACAATGAAACATAACATCCATTCACTCTCTTATTTTTTGTGGGAAATTATTTACAACTTTTCTATAATATAAGGCTCTTTCATACATCAATCTTATTTCATGAGTTATAGTGTTTCTCCATTTGTTTAATCATTAATTACATATTTTATACCTCATTTACATATTGGGAGGTCAATTTTGATTCAAATATTTTTCATTTAATAGTTATAATCCTTTTTAAACATTTTATTCTATTATGAATAATTCACATCTACGAAAATGATAGTTTCCCTCCTTGTATATAATATTGTTTTTCATTAATGTTCACCTTTTAAATTTTAAACATAAAAAAGTGTTATCTAATTTTAAAATATTTATGATATTGTAATATTTTAATAAAATTTATTAATATATATTATAAGTGTATATGAATTTTAAAAAATGTATTTTAAATCATAGATAATGGATCTTCTATACCACCCTCTTTACATTATGGATACATGTTCTCATTTTTTCTCACTTTTTATGAAATATTTATCTTCTAAACTTTTTGCTTTTTTATATATATGTTTTAAATATATAAATATTTAAATATAATTTTCATTTATTAAATTGTACTGTTTTTTATTTCCCTATGAAATTCTCATGTTTGGGTAACCTTGATTTAAGGAAAAATTATTATTTATAATATCTTATCAAGAATCCACAACATAAAATTATTTTAAAAAATATATAGATAATAAAATCCATAATTATTCACTAGATAATACTATTGGTTCAATTTTTGTTTTCTTGAAATTATATTCTCTTTCCTTACATAAAAAATATTTAGTTATTAGACAAAATTTCACCCATGTAGTTAATTTTCATTCATTCATCAAATGAAATTTCTCATGAATTATATAAATTGGAACTACATGATCAATAATTATACCCTCTTGATATTATTAATTAAAAAAAAATTCATTATGTTATTATATATATATTTGATATATCTTTAGATTGTGCTTTAATACATTATTCTGAAACCTTATTATTTATAGTAGGTTATATTATTCTTATGATTTATGTATGGATTATTTTAATTTTTTGGCACACGTATCCATGTAAATATTATGATGTGATTGGTTGTTACATTATAACCCTTAAATTTTGTTTGGTAATGTTAATTATTAATGAGATACCATATATTTTGTATGAGTAGTTTGCCTAAGCAAACAATGTTTTGATTAAGGTTTGCTGGAGTATATAATGACTATGATAGATGTTAGTCTAGGTAATTATATCTTTGATGTTATCATTAAAATATTCTTTTAATTCTATATTGTATGATATTTCCACATGTTTATGATTCAATGATCTTATCATGTCATTTTCTTTATAGATTGTTTCCATGATTACTGTAATTCTCTTTATGATATCATGTTTTTTACTTAAAACAATGGTATTGACTTTTTTTATGTTTATTCCATTACTAGGATTTCTAATTCACCCTTATTATTACATATTTTTAATGGGGTTTTTTATTTAGTTTTAGAAAATCTATGGGATTTTTGAAAAAATATATAGATATTTAAATAAAAATTATTTTTCTATTTTTAAGTTTATGTATTTATGTTTGTAATCACCCAATGGAAGTAGATCTTAAGATGCTTAGATTTTATCGTTTAGATATTATCTTTTAAATAATGAAATAATTTCTGTTTAAGGATTGGGTACCTGTAACTCCCATTCAATCTTTACTCTTTTTTTTATAATTCTTATAGGTCCATGATCCTTAATCCAATGATAAAAAAAATATTTTAGTCATATCATTTATAGAATCACCCATTTTTTATCTTAAAACAACTTTTATTCTCATTTATTAATATAGGAAAAGTCAAACAATATACTTCTTTAATTTTGTGTTAGAATCATCAATTTAATTCTTCGACTTCTATCGTGCATAATAGAAAATAAGATTCCATTTTTCTATCAGATTGACACTATGAATTTGAATCCATATTAATCATCAAATTACATTAACCCTCCATAATAAACATAATCCCTATATTTTTCATCTACATGGAACAAAACTCTTTATCAATCTTTGTAATATTTTATCTTTGATTTCCATGGAACAATCTTATAAAACATGTATATGATATAATACTAAAATTTTCAATTGAAAGAAACACAATAGTGTGTTACACCTAGTCATGGATTTATCATAGAGAATTTTAAAAAACAATTAAATACAAACCGTATCTTTGAGGTGTTATCCAACAATACAACATGGACACCGCGGGAATTGGAAAACCACTAAATTTACCTCATCCTATTAATATACTACTCATTTATTCCATGTAGAAATTCAATATTGGCCACAAAATGACTATGAAATATATAAATTCTCATTTTGAATAGGAATCAAAACCCTTACAATCGATATGAGTTCCATAAAAATATCATATTTTTCATCACACTGATAGACGATCATATGTGTTTTTGAAATATCAAATATGAATTCCCATCCTTTTAAATTGATTTGGTAATTACATAGAGATGATAGTCCATTCCTACGGTGACATAAAATTTAATATGAAGAATAATGAAAACATTTTTAGGAAACACATTTCCATAGACTTATATCAGAGAGGAATCATATACATGATATATGATTATCATATCATTTTTTGTTTTCACTACTAATTCTACATTTAACTATATGGGTGGTATATATATACTAATATAAAATTATTCATATATTAGATAGTGGGTGGATCCCTAATCATACAAGACATTAGCACCTCTATAGGTTATGTTAATTGTTTTATTAACCACATCGTTATTGTGCCCATTGTATGAAATAGTGATCAAATGATACTTCCGCTTTTTCATAATATTAAGAGGTAGCCAATATTGATCATCATCATTAACCATCTGATTTGTAAAATGATAGGAATATTATGCATACTTTTGAATGAAAATCACTAGTGTTCTGGAGTATACTTCTATAGATCATTCTCTATATGCATACCATAATATACCATTTTCCAATCACATAGTTAGTCGATTTCCCAATGACCATCCTTCCCAATATTAAAACATTTACTATTCCACTAAAAATAATATCCTCCATGCTTCTTCCCACACATTGAGCACAAAGAAAATAATATCTTCAACTTTCAATAGTCTTTATATTTTTAATTGAATTTCATCCTCCTATTATTATCAAAACCATGATATTGATATGTAACTACATCCTCCATTTCAAATATGATATCATATTGAACAACCTCTTCATTTATATATATGTCTATTTTGGATAATTACATTGAGATTCTTTATTTCTAGAAACTTAAAAATTTATTAATTTTATATTTAGGTTGTATTGTATTATTATAAGCATAACTCAGAAATCATTTAATGTTTGTCTCATACGTACCAACATATTAATGATCATTATACTTTATATCAAGGAACTCCTTATCCACAGTCAGACTGATAATATATGTAATTAAATTTTTAAAAATTTTGTTCTTGAAAAAATCCCAATCTATAGAGTCAATTTCATCCTTTTAACTCAAATAATTAATAAGATGTCACTATTTATCTACTTCATCTTTGAAGTGTGTGAAATCCAAAATTACATCCCCATTTTCTGAACACTTGTAGATGTAGAATATATTTTATCTTGTGTAGATCTAGTACTCATCAACTATTATATTATAAGACCCACTAAAACACGGTAGATGTTTCCACATAAGTGACTAAATATAATGTTGTTCTATTATTTTCTCATTGGGAAGTCCAGTATGATTCATAGCTTGAGGAAGCTGTGTGTACATAAAAATATGATTTTTCATTCAGGCTACCATGAAATTAAATTTCTCAAAAGAGATATTGAAACCCAAGAACGAAATTCCCAAAGCATGTGTCTACTACCATTACATTGGGATAATACAAAAATAAATTACATCCTAATGGACTGAACATCTTATTAGTCTAGGTATACTAGATACATACACGAGTCTTCTATTGTAAATGAATACACTAATTACAATATAAATTATCATTCATGGATAAATTTACTCCATAAATAATATCCTTACATATAGTAATAAGTACACTCCAGGGAATCATGGGGAAAGGGATGAAATAATGGTGACATCAAATACTCAGTTAGGGTATAGAAGAACCAATAATTAATCCATGGGAATAGTCAATTTGGAAAGGTAAACAATGAAATACAAATTCCATGAAATAAATATAGTCAGAATAAAGTACATATGTACTATGAAAAGGTAAATAATTGGGAACACATTATATTTAAATAATTAGATAATGAAAAATCAATATAGAAATGAAGTAATAGAAAAAAATAATTTAATAAATTAAATGTAAATTAAATGTATCTCTATAATATTTATTTAGTGAAAATATTGTGGATAAAAAATTATGAAGGTTAATGAATGAAATTATTAATTATTTGATTCTATGTCTGAGGTACCTAAAAATATAGACTGTCAATCCCATTTACAAGATGGTATAAATCAACAGGTAAACACCTATTTAATTTGCACAAATAATTTGTCACATCAGAACCTATAGAATCATAGAAGTGTCCATATAATGTTTGGGCACAAACTATAATCTATTTTCCATATAATTCCTAATATCGATATAATCAATAAATACTATGAATTATCAAATATCCTTACTAAATAATGGATATAGATTTATCAACATTTACAAAAATTATTAAAATAACTTTAAAAGTAAAAAAACTAGATATAAAAATGATATATGGTTTAGGTTATTAACATATATTTGTAAATGATATAGATAATTAAGGGAAGTTCAATTTCTAATGACCATAAAAAATTTAGTATTTCAATGGGACATACCAAAAAATAATTGAAGTGAATGTTAATTATATCCTTCAAAAAATCAATCATAAACAATCCAAACGAATAACAAGGAAGGTATCAATAAATCATATCCCAAGTGTAGTTAAAATAAGTGGTTATTGTTATGTATAAATACAAATACTATTAAAAGATATTTTAGAAACATTATTGAAAAAAATATCCTTTTTCTGAAAAATATATTGAAAAACCATTTCATTGAAAATAACTTTTGAAAATATTTTATATAAAAATAGTTCATTTAAACATGAAAATATAACATCAATCAAATGATTCTTAGAAAATCGGTATATTCTGTACAAGGTAAAAATAATATTTAAGTTTCACGGTAAAAAAGATTTAAAATTTACTTCTCCAGAAAGAGATATGAATATTACCTGGAAAAAATTTGTAAAAGAAAAACATGGTAAATATTCATTTAATAATTAATTTATAAAAGGATAAAAACATTTTTTATTTTTTTAATAAAACATGGTTTTTAATAGAAGAAATTTACTCCCATTAAAGAGATAAATGATGTCAGGCTTCCACAACAATAACATTTTCTAAAATATTTTTGCGTGCCAAAGAGTTTAATGTATAACTATTACTTCGATAATGTAATGAGTGACCATAGGAGAAGAATATTAATGGGTTTACTGAATAAATATCCAATTAATTCATCTGACTTAAATTCAAGTATAAATAATGTTGTACAAAATTAGATTGTAATGTACACCCCTGAAAAGACCATAACATTGATGAGAGAATAAATCAATCAATAGATTATGTGTGTAAAATATAAATCCAAAAAAAATATAGAAATAAAAAAAAATTAAAGTGAGTACACAGATAATCTATTAATATTAACAACAACTAAGTAGTAATGTAACACGATGAAAAAAATTTGGGTTGTGATATTATTTTCCACTTGGTAACACTTAATTGAAATACCCTTGGATGAAATAATTCAATTTGGAATTCATAATTTCATGAATAATGAGTTAATAAAGATATTATATGTCAATGTGGCATTATTTACAATATATATATATATAATTACATTCATAAAAAAATATGTCTTAAAGAATAGAAATTGAGAGAAGTCCCTTGTTTGTTGGTAACTCTGGAATTATAATCCCCATGAAATAAAAACATTCAAATGAAGATCAAAATAACATGAAATTAAATTTATTAATAATATAAAATGTAATATGGGAATTATATAAACCACACAAAATAAATAATAGGTGAAAATATTGTCTGTCTCATTGAATGAAAAGTGAGACAAAAATAAGTTATCTTGTATTTTCTTTTTGGGTGAAAACCTTCAAAATCTTGTATAAGGGTTTTCAAAAGTTCACTAACTTATAATAGAGCCATAATCATATTTTTAATATCATACTTTAACTTATTATAATTTATTATAACCCATTTATTAAAATTGTTTTATTATTTTAACTATTCCGGGTGATCGTTGCATAGTTTTTCTAGTATGTTTAAACATTTTCCTTATTGTTATATTTAATTATATTATAATTTAATTTTCTCAATAATTTAAAACATGATATAAATATTATATATATCCATTAATAAGTATTTTTAATAATCCATAAAATCTAGAAATATGAAATGAAATGGTTTTTTATGTAGATAGTAGGTAGTACGTACACATTAACACTACATTCTTTTAATTACCGTATTTAAATGAATGAAAAGTAAATTATATATATTTATATTATAATTATAGTATAATATTTTGGTCTTATATTTCTGAATTTTTTTTAAACTAATTCCTTTATTATTTATATGTACAGCATGAACGAATCACATCACTTTGATGAGGTAATAGTCCACACTTCAACGAACAATGGGATCACATTCCCACATAATAAAAATCATAAAGTTATATTATATATATAAAGTATAGATAACTGAAGGAATAGAAAATATCATATATATAATATATAAATAATTTTACTGTCATAAATTATAACCATGAAAGGTGGTGATGGAAAAATGAATGACATCATTTTGTGAGGTGGTAGTTTGTTGTACACATGAATGGTATGTTTCATACTAGTTATATGGAAGTGTGTGAAATTTTAGGTTGAAACCATACATTAAAGAAATATTATTATATTTATGTTAATATATCTATTATATAATAATACTATAAGAATATTTTAGTGGTGGATATTTAGAATAAAACAACAGAGCCTTAGGAAGGATGTTACTTTTTCTTTGGATAACTCCTTTTGGTTTTTTCAAAAGGGCTACATTTGATGGATTTAATCCCTATGGGATGATTTTGGGATCATTTTTATGGAGTGGGAGATTGTTTTATTATTTTTTGGGGTATATAAAGGTCTTTATTGTTGTGAAAATTTGGGAGGGGTGTGTGTTATTTTATAGTGGTGTAATGACATACATGTAAATTTTTTTAAAGGGAATTCCACCCATGATTTCCATATTAAAAGTTAATCCAATTTTGAAAAAATTATATCCAATAGAGTATAGTATTTTTATTTGAATATATAATGTATTTTTTATAGGTTTCATGTATATTTATGCCCTTATGTTTATGTTTTAGTCCCTTGTTAAGCCAAAATTTCTCTTAATCGCAGTAATTAATTTTAATAACATTCAAAAATATTTTTCATCGAAAAAATTTCAATATTTTAAATTATAAATTATTATGATTAAAAAATGGAATAAATTCAACCAAATTAAAATAATTTAAATTTTATAAAATAATGTGTAGTTAATATCACAGATGAGGATGACAATGATGATTATTAACGTAAGAATTTTCAAAAGGTTGAGAAGTTTTTATATTTAATTTCATTTTTAAATTGATTAAAACGACCTATATTGGATTACATGATGTATTATTTACATAATTAAACTTTAAATCAATATAAATATAATTTATCCTTATAATTAAAATAGATAAAAAGGTAGTTTTGAGTTAAAATACAGTATTTTTCACTATTCATCAAAAAAAATCATCATTAAAAAATACATAAAATTAAGCTAAAGTAAATTTTTATCTTATTATTCAACATAAGAAGTTTATTTTGACATATTGATTTTATAAAATTATTAAAATTTGAATTGATATTGGTTATTCTTTAAAAGGGAACAAAACAATCTTTAGACAACTATATATTTTTAAGCATAAAATCAGTTTTGTTCATAACATAAGCTTATCAAATCTATTGGATCAGTATAAAAAATTTATTTAATATATAACATATAATTATATAATAATTATCATTCATTAATAGAAAATAATTTAAAATCTTATAAAAATTCTATTGGGATCATAAAAATAAAAATATATCATTTATCTTTAATTAGTTTATATTTTCATTTCAAATTAATTGGTAACAAATGAATTTATAATGAATTTTTATTAAAAAATTCTTATGTTTTTTAATAATATTCATGTACTCTAATTTAATGGTTATGTTATATGATATTATATTAAACAATGATATTTCAAAAACATATTAATTTTTAGTAAAACTTTTCTTCTATGTAAATGAATCCATCGAAGAACGTAGTTGTTGAATATAACATAATATATATAATTTATTAAATTACATACAAATAGTAAGCATACTTTAAATTCTTTGGATATTATATTAATTTATGTGCATGGTGTTGCATGTCATACATGATATCAAATACAATGTTTTGGGTTTAGAATTTTCAGGCATTCCTTTCTCCCCACCTTAAATAAATTTCCTCCTCACAATTTGAACTCATAATTGGTAATATATTGTTTCATATTTCATATGTCTAAATCCCCCATCATGATAATGGTTCATAAAACATCCTCAAGAAAAATATTTTTGGGAAATAAAATGGTCACGTAGACTATCATTTAACTATTTATCTAGGTATAAGAACATTAGAGGAAAGTATAGATACGTACATGGAGGAAAATCAATAAATATTTATATAGACTGATTGAGTGCCTCGATACTAAAAAAGTGAATGAAAAATTGAAATTTTGAGGGCCTCAAATCTATAAATATGGGATGATTTGATAGACCAATGGTTCAAAAAAATGAAGGTATTAGTTTAACATTTTCTTAAGATACTTTTTTGTAATATTGATGATGTATTTTATTAACCAATAATATTTGGAAATATAAGTACATGACATGTTTCTATTTCATATAAATAATTTTCATCCTTTGTTTAGGCTTTGATTAATTTCAAATTCATCCATTGCATCAAAAAACGGGAATCCAAAAATAAACTTTTATGACTCTAGCACTAGAGTACACTTTTTATAGATCATAAGGCCCATAAACCAAGTCAATATATTTGTCACTGACAATTTTTTCAAAACCATTATGGTTAATACATTAATCACTAAACCTAAAAATTGATACCGTCGGTTCATTTTTATCTATCATTCATCAAATTGTTTAGCTAAAATAAATGAGATATTAACATAGACATTACGTAGGCCAATGGTAGGCCTGAAAACATTATCATCCTTAAATAATGTGTTCAAACCCCAACGCCATTCCAGATTTGATGGGTTTCCACACAATACAGTATATGTTATTTTTCTTGAAGCACATTAATATAAAGTACAATATATGATGGAAGTTATTGTGATTTATTTATTAAATAGAATTTTAACCACGGTTTTTCATACAAATTTTTTTTAATAGCCTAATAATTTAATTTCATAATTATTAATATATTATTAATGATCTAAATAACATTAATGGTTAACAATACATTTTTAATTGTGTCCCTATAATGTATGGTAATTATTAATCAAATAGATTATCCACTAAAAAAATACTACAATAATGAGTTTTATATCAATAAATTTCTTCCAAAATGTCATTAATCATTGTATAATACAAGTATATAATACCTAAAAATGTTTTTGATACATATAAAATGTGGTCAAAATTGATTTTATAATCGAATAATGGTTCCTATATCTCTTAAGTAAATCAAGATATATGTACTTATATGACAATTATCAATGTTTATCTTATTGTTATGCTCTCTAATCTATCTTTTCATAAATATAGTTCTCAAGGTTACTAATAAACCTCACTCTGATACAAAATTTAGTGACCGGACCTCAAAAATCCCAAAGCCAGTGTCTACCACCATTACATAGAATAATATAAAATTAAATTTATTTCCAATGGACCGAATTGTATTGTAGTTTTGGTAAATAATATAACTATATAATTCCTATTTATAAAATGAATACATTTATTACAATGTACATTTTTAAGATAAATTTATTCCATCTAACATATCCCTACACATATTTCGTGTTACACTTCAAGGAAACATAAGGAAATGAAAAAAAATTGGGTGAGCTCAAATACTCAATAAGAGTAAATTATAGTGGATGAAATAATGAATCAATGATAATAGTTAATATGGTAAAGTAAACAATTAAAGACACATTTAATGTAATAAATAAACAAATAAGGATGTTCATAAAAACTATAAAAAGGTAAATAAATGAAAACACATTCCTATTAAATAACTAGAAAATAAAAAAATCAATATGTTATGGACAGAAACTGAAAACTCATTCCATTTAATATTTAAACATGGAATTAAATGAATCTATATAATATTCCATAGAGATAATCTCATATATAATAAATACTGAACCTAAATAAAATTGATGTATAACAATTGTTTGTGATGTTTTGGGCACCTAGAAATCCATTCTATCAAGACCTTTCACAATATGATTTAAAAATACAAGTCTAATCTTATTTAATTTGATCAAAAAATCATATCATGATAACCTGTCAATGCATTAAGGGGATATATAATTTCTAGGCCCCCCCAGTTACAACTTATCCAAAAAATTCCTCATCTCAATTTAATTACTAAATAACATGCGTTATCAAATATCAGTATCGAATAAATGATTGATATTTTTCATTATTTTCATTAAAAATAAATTAAATTTCAAAGTAAACCTTATATGTACAAATTATATATGATTTAGGAAATTGAAATATCAATGAAAATGTTATGGATAATTAAGGGGAATTCAATTTATAATGATCAAAATAAATTTAATATTTCAATGGGACTAACAATGGAATCATGTGAATATCAATAGTATCTTAGGAAAAATAAATCATAATCCATTTTGAGGATTAATAAGTATATTATCAATACGACACATACACAGTAGAGTAAAAAATAAAAGTTTTTTTGTTTTTTAATTTAAATACAATAAAAATACATTTCAAACAAATTCTTCTAAAAAATATCCTTCTTATTGTGAACAAAATTTAAAAATACTTTTTATAAAAAATCACTTTTGAATGTTTTTTCTTTAAAAATAATTTTTTTTAAATTTCAATGGGTTCATAAAAAATGAAGGTGGGTACATCCCATGCATGGTAAACAAGATCATTCTTTTTCATCATAAAAAAGATATAAAAATTACTTTTTAGGAAAGAGAAAATAAAATTCCATTGAAAACATTTGTAAAAGATGAAATGGAGAAAATTATATTCAATAAATAATTTTGAAAAGGATATAAATTTTTTAAAACATTTTAATAATTCATGTTTTTATAGGAAAAAATGTGTTCTATATAAAGAGAAAAACTAAATAATGTTTTTGTAAAAATATTCTCTGAAAAATTTAGAGTGTAAAAGAGTTGATACATGGTACTATTTCCTGTTACATGTCAAGAATATCAAAAAGAGAATGAAATTAATAATTTTCTTGAATAATTATAGAATAATTTTCCTTAATTTAAACTCATGTATAAATAATCTTGAATAAAATGTGGTTGTGATGTAATCCATTGAAAAGACTATAATGATGATGTGAGAATAAATCAATCAATAGATTATGTGTTTGAAACTTAAACCCACATAAAACGTGTGAAAATAAAATAGTAGATAGGAAAATTTGATTACATGCATATTATAATAATATTAACTATAATGGGGAAGTGACATAACCCAAATAAAAAGTAATTGGGTTATGAAATTATTTTTCATTTGGAAATGCTTATTTCAAATAACTGTTGATAAAATAATTAAATTTGAAACTAAAAATTACATGTGGTCTAATTGACACAGTATATTATTATTACTATTGGAATTATGTACACCATATATATAAAATTAGGTGCAAATCAACAAATTATGTCTCCAAGAAATGAAATTGATATGAAGTCCCTTATTAATCAGTATCTGTTGAATTATAATCCCCGTGAAACAAATATGGTCATATAATACTCCAAATAAAATTAATATAAAATAATTCATTATATAAAATAATATATGTAAAGTATATACACCACAAAAAATAAATATCTGGTGAAAATGGCATGTTCCCACAAAAAGAAAAGTTAAACAAGAATCTCATATGTTTCATTTTCTTTTAGATGAACATACATTTAACCACATTTATAATGGTTTTAAACATTTAAATAGATTATAATAGAATAATAATCATATTTATAATATCATATATTAACTTATTGAAATATATTATTACCCATTTGTTAATAATAATTAGTTATTTTCCTTATATTGAGTCTTAATTTATATGATTATCCAGTATGTTTTAACTTGTTTTATATTATTTAGAGTAAATAGATGATTATTTATTTATATTTAGAATTTAAAACCTCATTTAAATATTATGTATATATTTTATATATTTATTTATAATAGTCCATAAATGTTTATGGTAGGAAATGAAATGCACCATTCATGGAGACCTTGGGCCATACCTACACATGAATGCTACTTTCATTTGTTTTACAAATTTAAATGAATTAAAATTAAATTATATAAACTTATATTATAATTAAATTATAATATTTAGGTTTTATATTTCATATATTATTGTTAAAATCATTCCTAAAAACATTCAATGTATATCGTTTACGAATCAAATCACATTGGGGAGGAGGTAGTCCACATTTCCACAAACGATGTTTTGGAATTCACATAAAATTCAAAGAATTAAGAAATGTGTTATATTAATACATAAGAAGAATAAAGAAATAATAAATATCATATATATCATATATAAATAATTTTTCCACCATAATCCTCAACCATTATAGGTGTTAATGGAAAAATGTATGACATCGTTTTGCAAGGATGTAGTTTGTGGTTCACATAAAAAATAGGGTCTTTACCCATTGGATGGAATTATGTATAAAGGTAGGTATAAACATTAGTATAAAAACTAATAAGTATATTCTGGATAAATAGGATATCATATAAACATTGAATAATATTATTTGAGGGTGTAGATAATAAAAATAAAAAAAATCGTGGGAAAAGATGTTGCCTCTTCTTTGGGTAACTTCTTTTCGAGTTCACAAAAGGGCTTCTTTAGATGGCTTTATGAAAAAATGGAGTCTTCTTGGATGTTTTTATGTTTTTTTCTATTATTTGATCAGAATTCTTCCTATCCGTATAGCTAGATATATGAGAATAATTTGGAGGGGTGAGTTTCTATTTATAGTGCAGGAGGGTGACATTCTTGTAAATTTTTTAAAAGGGAATTTCACCAAATCTTTTAAAATGATCATTTTCTCCAATAATGGTCCAAATTTTATTAAAGGGACAATATATTCTAAATATTAACATACAATGGCTTTATTAAAAGTGTATAGGTCATTTTATCCCTTGATTTTAAAGATTATTCATATTTTGAGATAATATTTTTTCTTGATCGCTATAAATAAATTTAATTACATTTAAAAATATATTGGGTAAAAAACTATATTGAAAATAATGATAAATTTAAATTATTATTTTTCACAATATTAAATACATTTTTTCAAATAAAAATCATATAATGTTCAGAATTCAATTTAAATTACATACCATATATGGGATCACTATTCCTATTTTTAAAGTAAAAACATTCAATTGTTTGAGAGTTTTTATATCCGTTTTCAATGTGAAATTGATTCGAATTTAATTTTTTTGATTAATTTATTTATAATTTATTAAATTTATATTTAAAAATCAAAATTATAATTTATCTATATAAATATATTATATGAAAAAGCGATTTGGGATTATAGTTCAGTATTTTTCATTATTCATCAAAAAATTGAAACTTCTATGAACAATACCAAACAGTTCCTATAAGATAATTATTTATTTTACTAATTAAAATATTAAGTTTGTTTTTACGTATAATTTTTTTAATATTTAAAAAATTATATTTATAATTGGTTCATTGACAAAACCTATTAAAATTATCTTTATAAAAATATAGGGTTTTATGCGTCAAATCGGGTTTATTCTTATCTTATGCCTATAAAATCGATTAGATGAATATTAAAAATAATTTATTTATTAATATATATATATATATTATAAATATAATTCATTAATATTAATTAATTTAATATATTTGTCCAGACTCGTCCCCTGGGACTCGTGTCGTGGCTACACAAAGCCCACCTCTAAAAGGCTCGGGACTGGCGACTAGCACCGAGTAGATATATCCCAAAAGTTGGAGGCATTTTCTCTAGTAACTGTATACATGAACCCGTCTCTAATAAAAACTATTAAACAGAAAATATTTTTTCAACATGGAGGCAAACCACTAAGAAACATTCCTTAGGGTAAGGTACAAAACCAAAAGAAAATGGGGCCAGAAGACATGTCCAACTAAAATGGAAAAGTACAAGCTCCTGGATCTCATCTGTAAGAAAACCCTACCTAAATGGTAGTAACTGTATTATATCTAAATGTTATTCAATTGTACCATGTCTTTATAGAAACCCTAATGTACCCCTATCTCCTCCCCCCTAAGGCCTCCATCAAAGATGTTGATCATCAATAGAAGACATGACACATGTGGGAGAAGCTTGTGCAGGGGTGAGTAAAACAATACTCTGTAGGGACCCCAAACCACAAAGTAATTACTCAATGTATACCACAAATAATACCACTATAAAATAAACTATATATTCAACCAATGTGGTTCACAAAGTGTAGTCTCTATGAATAATAATCAAGAGAGTCCCTAGAGTCATCTCACACCATGTATAGCTCTATAGTACCTAAACATGATTGCTGTAAGAATCTACAGTACCCTCAAATAAGAACATGTAGAGTGTTGGTAACACACATAGTGTAGGTAATACATCGATTATCAGTAACACACATAGTTTATGTAACACACAGAGTGTAGATAACACATAGAGTGTTGGTAAAACATAGAGTATAGGCGACACACAGAGTTTCTTCAATGACCGGAGTACCCACATCATGGTGGGACGTGGGAGTATCGACTTAGTCTTGGTAAGACACAATGTCTAAATAATACACATATTTAGGGTAATATATACATTCTAGGTAATCACATAGCTTCTAGGTCGCAACCAATCACATGATTTTGTCTTTAGCATGCTCATTTCCAGAGCACCAACCCCTCTAGCAAATAGGTCGCACTTTAAATTCCACAAAAACTCACCTACAGTAACTCAAAAGGACTTCCTTGTTATGAGGGTCCCAACACCGTAAAAGTCTAATCAAACAAACACATAGTTTTAGAGTTATGGAAATTTAGTTAAAACGTGGTCAGTGGGGTTTGGGTCTAGTCCGAGCCAGTCAGACCGACCTGACCAGACATGACCCGGGTCTAACCTGAATCGACCCTTTGGGTCGACCAGTCTTAATGGGTCCGGCCCACCCTGGTTGGTCCCAACATACCATATTCGACCCATAATTCTCAGAAAATGGTGGGTTTGGTTTCCCAGGATGCAGCGATAGTTTCATCCGCCCCATCAGCACATGGCTAGCTAGCCAGGTTTCCTTAGTTTAACACAGTTTGACTGTGTTCTACCCAGTCGGTCCGCATGACCAACTCCTCTCATGGATTAACCATTGGTACTTCATCTGGAATGGCTCAGTGATCCATGTCCTCCAACTATAGTGGCACGCTACCATGGCCTGTCATCACCACATGTACCCACGCGGTAGAACTCCGCTCTGTTAGTAGTCGTCTGTTCCCTGGTAGTCGCGTCACCACGCACCACCACCGGTGTCTCTCCTTCTGTGTCTCTTCGGTCACACTCTAGTTCTCCATATTTCAAGACAATAGATTCTTCTCACCTTAGGGATCTACATCCACAAAATCCAAAACAATGGATAAACAATAAAATGGGGATACTAACCATTAATCTGATCCACCAACTCCAAAGTTCTCTCCTAGATATTCTCATTCTGCCAATTAATGCACATGAGAGGAATCGACCATCCACGATGGATCCTCTCATGTTAATCCTAAATCTTTATTGGGTACTCCATGCAATTCGCCTCATCATCAACATCATGTGCATCCTGGTTAATGATGTGAGGTGGGTTGTGTATGTATCTCCTCGGGTAGGATATGTGAAAGATTTCATTCACCCTATCAAACTATAGAGGTAGATCCAAGTGGTATTTCACCTCACCCAATCTATATAGTATTAGAAATGGTCTAAAAAATAATGAGATAACTTGCCTCCCCATCCAAACAACTACATCCCATGTTGGGGAGAGAATCAAAGAAACACATAGTCTCCTTTCTCGAACTCTAAGGGTCTATGTAGCCTATCATCATAAGACTTATGATTTCTCTTTTGAGTATTCATCTACTCCATGATGACCTCCACCTTCTCCAAAATTCCATATGTCAACTCCTGTCCCATGAGTATTGACTCTATGGGGTCAGTCTAGAATATTGGATACCTATAGGATTTCCTATACAAGGCCTCAAACGGGGACATACTTGTAACATCCCAAGTAAGTAATGAATAATAGATATTTTTATCTATGTCTATTAATGATTAAGATAGTGTTATAGAGGCTTAAAATGAAAATAAATACAATCTTATGCATAGAATACACTAATATTCTTAAAAGATTGTTTTACTGCCTTGTGATGGCAAACCATTTTTGAATCTATATTTTGACAATTTTATAAGCTATGTTTGTCAAAATAAACTTATTCTTTATGATTGGGACATCAAAATTTACCTTGTGTGAAATTTTGGTATTTTTCTGACAATGTTCATTTTTTAATGAATAGTGAAAAATACTGCATTTTACATCAAAACTGCTTTTTAATCTAATTTATTGAAATGATTAGATTATGTTTTGATTTGGTTTTGAAGTGGAATTAGAATATATTTTTACCATTTTATCCAATAGTGGTCTTTGGAATCAATTTCACTTTGAAATTAGACTTAAACTGGTGTCAATCTTTTGATACTTATTGTTTTGTAAAAACACGCTATTTGCTCTGGCAGCGGGAATTAATTATTAAATTAATTAATGTGACTTATATGATTTGAATTTTGTAAAATAGACTTCATTTTTGAATTCGGAATATCAAATATAGCTTAGGGTGAATTTTTGGTAATTTTCTGAAAAACTTCAATTTTTGATGAATAGTGAAACCACTAAGTGGTAATCAAGCAAACTGATTTTTCGGTTAAATGAAATTTTACCACTAATGTGTGTTGAATTTTGAAAATCCGACATACATGGTTGTCATTAAGAAGTAAAATGTGGTTCAATGAGATTAAAATAATTTTTTGGTGAATAGTAACTTATTAAGTTCTTAATCGCGATTAGTGGTAATTAGGGTAGTTTAATGTATAAATAATGCTTTAATAATATAAAATGACCTAGACACATGTCCCAACCTTATTGGTTGTGTCATGGCCGACCAAGACAAGCCATGGCCTAACTTGGGGACCCCATGGATCCACTTTTGTTGGGAAATAACATAAATTACTTTTTATTTAATGTTAAAGTGAAAATGACACAAACATAATATGTTTTGAAAAAACAATTTTTAAGTGGGGTTATACAAGTCCAAATTTTGATTCTAAATATTCAATGGAAAGCTAAAAAGCTTTCCTACATCATAGTAATTTTTTTATAATTTTTAGACATTAAATAAATTTAATTATTTATGACATAATAATGATGCAGCGATGACATCATTATTTGACGATTTAAATAAAATGGAAAGATAATATAAAATATATGAACTACACATGTCCAAAACCAATTGGATGAATGGATTTCGATGCCTTATCACCTTATCCACGAATTCTATCAATGTGGGACCTTTTAGAACCGAAACACATTTTCAAATAAAGTAATGTTTCTTTACTTTCCAAAAGTGCCCCTCCTCTCCTCTTATAAAAGGCCCCCACCTCTACCTCATTTCACACACTCTTCAAGCCTTTGGCTCGGCCAACCCCTGCCCATTTGCTCTCTCCACATCCCTCTACTCATCCTAGAGGATTCCCTTTGGGCAGAATCCTTTCAAAGGAAGCCTTTAGGCTCAAATCAAAAGGAGTTACACTTTTAAAGGTAATTGTTTCTCTCTTGTTTATTTGTTTTATTTTACTTCTCCAACCCCCTAATCTCTTTTTATTTACTTCTTTTGTAACAACACCAGTATCTTCAATATACTAGGATGTTGTTATAAGATTTATTTGAGCTACACTCTCACACAACTACATCAAATGGTTAAAGAACATACGGTTTCCGTGGATGGCGAAATTATGCCTCCCGAAACGATGATTGTTCAATACTCATTTAACACCTTCAAAGGTGGCCATTATGATGTCACTATTTTTATATATGATATATATTATGTATATGTTTTCCTTAAGCTTCTGTTTTTCTTCATTTTGGTCATACTTTATGGTTTCCATTATGGGTAAACACGATATCTTCATTTTAGGAAGTGCGGACTACCGCCCCCTAAAAGTGATTTGATTCGTTAATACCATATGTGGGATGTGTAAAGGATAAAGTTAATGATATTATATATGTTATTATACTGGAGTTATAACATACTCTTATACCATTATGAATCCATTCCATGAAATATGAAATAGAAATGGAAGTAGCGTTCATGCGTACGTACGGCTTACCGTCTCCATGAACGGTGCGTTTCATTTCTTACCTCTAAATGATTATGTAATACTATAAAGGCATGAATGTACTGGATATATATGACATATATTATATCTACATCATGAATAACATTCTGGATATAATTAACCTTTTACACAATTAACAACATGTAAGTGTAAGAAGTCTATTTTTGACTTAAGAACCAAATACCGACAAAATGAACATTATTAACTTAAATGATTACATGATGTTCATAACATGGTATAAAAGGAATAATGAACTTGGAAAAGATTCATAATCAAGTAGAGATTAACTAAAGTTTATTATTCAGGAGTTTAAAGAACGGTCGGGTCAAGTCAGATACGAGGTATGGGAACTTCTTAACCCAATTTCCATTCTTTGGGTTAATCTCCTACTTTCAAATTATGTCATTATATTATTATGTCGTATCTTGTATTTGTACTTTATTTATGTTTACTTATAGTGAATACACATAATGTATCTATTTTATTTTAAAAATTATCTTTGTATGGGACTTCGTCTCAATCTCCTTTCGTTGAGGCATATTTTATTTTATACACAACTTTCTTTTATACGGTGTATAAACCCCTTTGACTTTTACGTTTATTCAAAAGGAATCTTTTTTATACGAAGCATTTACTAAACGACAAAAGGGAATGTTTTTGTCATATGTATGCGGCGACAACGACTTCTCCGTCGTCGTGACCGTTATTTGAGTTTCGGCTTCCTCTACAAGCCATACCTTTTTTTAAGGAAAAAATAAATACCATGTTTTACTTTGGTATTGAAAATGGTTTTCATAATGTTTTTATATCAATGTGTTGTATTGATATATCGTGATTGAAATGTGGAAATTTTATGTTTCCTTTATGCGTGTTTTATGTGATATGATTATGTTATGGTTCTTGGGCATTATTATGAAGACGGGTGGTTCCGTGATAAACTAAGGGCGGGTGAGCCCGTTATAGCTCTCCAATGCATTGGGTAACGCGAAGGAGTGAAACATTAAGGTTTCTCCGAAGAGATTTTCAGGGAATATACTGTGATGGGTATTCCAAACGTAACCAAGAGGGTTACTCCCTACGTAAGAATGTTATGAATGCCTCAAGTTACCTTTATGTCTTATGGTTTCTATGATTTATTCATGATTTTATGAGGTGTGTTAAAGTGCCTATGTTTTATGGGTAAAGTATGATTTCATTCTTATGTACATATGAACTCATGTTTCCTTTCCATGTTTTTTTTATAACCCATACTGAGTTTTTTATGCTCATCCCAAGTTTTTGAAATGTTTTTCACAGGTCAAGGGAAAGGTACATGATAAGATGATAGGGTCAAGGGTGTGTCAAAAAGAATCCATGTTTTAATTCAAAGGTGTTTCCATTGATGGGAATGAGGAATACTATCTTTATGTAACCACTTTGTTTATATGTGGAATGTAATGCAAGTTTTATGATCTAATTCTCTAAAACTCTAAACCCGAAAAGATCCTCAACGTGTAATCTTGTAATAACTCAAGATTAAGTAAGGTTTAAGGCTGGGGCCTTATAGTTGGTATCAGAGGTCGGTTTAGATAACTTTAGGAGTTAGAATTCTATTAAATGATTATCCAAAAATATTTTTTTTCAAAATGATATAGCATTTAAAGATTACCATGTTGCTTCATCTAATACATGTTTGTTCAGAATGGTTTTCCGCAGAGGAAACAGGGAAGCTGTGCTAGGAAGGCATACAGAAGGAAATAACCTTCCGAATCAGCATCCAGAAATGGTCGGAATTGGAACTGAACAGTTTGTTGCAGTAATGGCGCAGTTGACTCAAGCGATAAATGGTGGAGGTATCCATGCACGAGATCAACCAGACCAACCGCAGAGGAACATGTCAGTGGTGGAACATTTCATGAGGCAACATCCACCATCATTCAGAGGATCATCTGACCCTGTGCTAGCTGAAGGGTGGATTAAGGCACTGGAGAAGATTTTTGATGTCATGGGGTGTTCAGACAATCAAAAGGTTAGTCTTGCTATTTACCGTCTGGAGGGTGAAGCAGATCAGTGGTGGTCTATGGTTAAAAACATCAGGGATACCGATGAGATTGATGCTGTTGACTGGGATGACTTCAAAGGTATCTTTCTTGAGAAGTATTTTCCTAAGGCTGTTCGACTTAGGATGGAAAAGCAATTCTTGGAATTGAGGCAAGAGGAAGACTCAGTGGCTGCCTATAAAGAAAGGTTCACTCGATTGGCAAGGTATGCTCCAAATTTTATCCGGGACCTTGATAGTAAAATCAATAGTTTTTACTCAGGATTAAAGCCAAAGTATCGAAGGGCATTGGCTTCTCGTGAGTTTAAAAGTTATGAAAAGCTTGTTCGATGTGCTGAGAAGGTGGAAATGGAGTTTGCCGATGACCAAGTTTTCTATAACAACCAGCAGAAGAAGAGACCGAGGTGGCAGGAGAAAGGTAAGAATTCTTCAAAAAAGTCTGATGGTAAGAAAACTAAGTTTCCAGTTTGTGATAAATGTGGAAAAAGGCATGCTGGGGAATGTCTTCTGAATTCTGGGAAGTGCTACCGATGTGGTAAGATGGGACATAAGGCTCGTGATTGCACTGAAAAGGATCAAGGTGAAGGTAAGAATAAATTTGATTTACAGTTAGTGAAATGTTATAAGTGCAATGAGATGGGTCACTATGCAAACGAGTGTCCGACAAGGAGCTTGAGTGATGGAAAGCAGTTAGACTACAAGCAGAAAGGGGTGGTGAAATCCTTTGCAACTACTTCAGAAGATGTCGGGCCATCAAATGAATTTGTATCAGCTCCAGGGAGCTCAGTTTTTTTCAAAGATTGACTTGAGATCAGGGTACCATCAGCTGAAGGTAAAGGAGGCAGATGTTCTGAAGATTGTGTTCCGTACTAGATATGTCCAATATGAATTTTTAGTTATGCCTTTGGGGTTAACCAATGCACCTGTAGTATTCATGGACCTTATGAATAAAATTTTCCATGAGTTCTTGGATAAGTTTGTGTTTGCGTTTTGAGATTTGGGAAGAGATTGTGTGTGCCTTGTGATTCACAGTTGAAGAGAGAGTTGTTATGTGAAGCTCATAGTTCTCCGTTTTCAGTTCATCCGGGCAGTACAAAGATGTATAGAGATCTGCGGGAGTATTACTGGTGGGATGGAATGAAAAGAGATAGTGCTGATTTTACTGTGAAGTGTTTGACTTGTCAACAGGTTAAAGCAGAGCGGCAGTTATCGAAAGGGATGCTTCAGCCTTTACCAGTGCCAGAGTGGAAATGGGAGAATATATCCATGGACTTTGTTGTTGGATTACTGAAGACGTCTCGAGGTAATAATGCAATCTGGGTTATTGTTGATCTCTTGACCAAATCTGCTCATTTCCTTGCTATACGAGATACTTTCTCTCTTGATCAACTTTCCCGTTTGTATCTTAAAGAGATAGTCTGGTTACATGGAGTTCCTCTCTCCATTGTATCGGATCGTGATCCCAGGTTTACTTCTAACTTTTGGAAAGGCCTTCAGAAGTCGTTGGGTACTGAATTAAATTTTAGTACAGCTTTTCATCCTCAATCAGATGGGCAGTCGGAACGAACAATTCAGACATTGGAGGATATGCTACGAGCTTGTTCTATGGATTATCAGGGAAGTTGGGACCAACATCTTTCTTTGGTTGAGTTTTCATATAATAACAGTTTTCATTTTAGTATACAGATGGCACCATTTCAGGCATTATATGGGAAGCGGTGTCGAACTCCAGCTTTCTGGGATGATGTGGGTGAAAGAAAGTTGATGGGACCAGAATTGGTAGAAGAAATGGCAGAAAAAGTTCAGCTGATTCAGAAACACATGAGAACAGCTCAGAGCAGGCAGAAGAGTTATGCGGATAACCGGAGGAAGGATCTATCTTTCGAGGTAGGTGATCATGTTTTTCTCAAGGTTTCTCCTTGGAAAAGTGTGATGAGATTTGGTAAGAAAGGAAAGTTGAGTCCAAGGTTTATTGGACCATACGAAATTCTGGAAAGAGTTGGATCAGTTGCATACCGAGTGGCTTTACCTCCGAGTTTATCTCAGGTACACAATGTTTTTCACGTTTCGATGTTGAGAAAGAATATGCCAGATCCATCTCATGTTTTGAGTCCAGAGGTAGTTCAGCTGGAAGAGAACCTATCTTATGAGGAACAACCGGTCCAGATTCTTGATCACAGGGAGCAAGTGTTACGGAATAAGGTGATTAAGCAGGTAAAGGTTTTGTGGAAAAACCACATGATTGAAGAGGCAACATGGGAATCTGAAAATGCAATGAGGGATAAGTACCCCCATTTATTCGATAAGTAAATAAATTGCGGGGACGCAATTTTCTAAAGGGGGGAAGGATGTAACATCCCAAGTAAGTAATGAATAATAGATATTTTTATCTATGTCTATTAATGATTAAGATAGTGTTATAGAGGCTTAAAATGAAAATAAATACAATCTTATGCATAGAATACACTAATATTCTTAAAAGATTGTTTTACTGCCTTGTGATGGCAAACCATTTTTGAATCTATATTTTGACAATTTTATAAACTATGTTTGTCAAAATAAACTTATTCTTTATGATTGGGACATCAAAATTTACCTTGTGTGAAATTTTGGTATTTTTCTGACAATGTTCATTTTTTAATGAATAGTGAAAAATACTGCATTTTACATCAAAACTGCTTTTTAATCTAATTTAATGATATGATTAGATTATGTTTTGATTTGGTTTTGAAGTGGAATTAGAATATATTTTTACCATTTTATCCAATAGTGGTCATTGGAATCAATTTCACTTTGAAATTAGACTTAAACTGGTGTCAATCTTTTGATACTTATTGTTTTGTAAAAACACGCTATTTGCTCTGGCAGCGGGAATTAATTATTAAATTAATTAATGTGACTTATATGATTTGAATTTTGTAAAATAGACTTCATTTTTGAATTCGGAATATCAAATATAGCTTAGGGTGAATTTTTGGTAATTTTCTGAAAAACTTCAATTTTTGATGAATAGTGAAACCACTAAGTGGTAATCAAGCAAACTGATTTTTCGGTTAAATGAAATTTTACCACTAATGTGTGTTGAATTTTGAAAATCCGACATACATGGTTGTCATTAAGAAGTAAAATGTGGTTCAATGAGATTAAAATAATTTTTTGGTGAATAGTAACTTATTAAGTTCTTAATCGCGATTAGTGGTAATTAGGGTAGTTTAATGTATAAATAATGCTTTAATAATATAAAATGACCTAGAAACATGTCCCAACCTTATTGGTTGTGTCATGGCCGACCAAGACAAGCCATGGCCTAACTTGGGGACCCCATGGATCCACTTTTGTTGGGAAATAACATAAATTACTTTTTATTTAATGTTAAAGTGAAAATGACACAAACATAATATGTTTTGAGAAAACAATTTTTAAGTGGGGTTATACAAGTCCAAATTTTGATTATAAATATTCAATGGAAAGCTAAAAAGATTTACTACATCATAGTAATTTTTTTATAATTTTTAGACATTAAATAAATTTAATTATTTATGACATAATAATGATGCAGCGATGACATCATTATTTGACGATTTAAATAAAATGGAAAGATAATATAAAATATATGAACTACACATGTCCAAAACCAATTGGATGAATGGATTTCGATGCCTTATCACCTTATCCACGAATTCTATCAATGTGGGACCTTTTAGAACCGAAACACATTTTCAAATAAAGTAATGTTTCTTTACTTTCCAAAAGTGCCCCTCCTCTCCTCTTATAAAAGGCCCCCACCTCTACCTCATTTCACACACTCTTCAAGCCTTTGGCTCGGCCAACCCCTGCCCATTTGCTCTCTCCCCATCCCTCTACTCATCCTAGAGGATTCCCTTTGGGCAGAATCCTTTCAAAGGAAGCCTTTAGGCTCAAATCAAAAGGAGTTACACTTTTAAAGGTAATTGTTTCTCTCTTGTTTATTTGTTTTATTTTACTTCTCCAACCCCCTAATCTCTTTTTATTTACTTCTTTTGTAACAACACCAGTATCTTCAATATACTAGGATGTTGTTATAAGATTTATTTGAGCTACACTCTCACACAACTACATCAAATGGTTAAAGAACATACGGTTTCCGTGGATGGAGAAATTATGCCTCCCGAAACGATGATTGTTCAATACTCATTTAACACCTTCAAAGGTGGCCATTATGATGTCACTATTTTTATATATGATATATATTATGTATATGTTTTCCTTAAGCTTCTGTTTTTCTTCATTTTGGTCATACTTTATGGTTTCCATTATGGGTAAACACGATATCTTCATTTTAGGAAGTGCGGACTACCGCCCCCTAAAAGTGATTTGATTCGTTAATACCATATGTGGGATGTGTAAAGGATAAAGTTAATGATATTATATATGTTATTATACTGGAGTTATAACATACTCTTATACCATTATGAATCCATTCCATGAAATATGAAATAGAAATGGAAGTAGCGTTCATGCGTACGTACGGCTTACCGTCTCCATGAACGGTGCGTTTCATTTCTTACCTCTAAATGATTATGTAATACTATAAAGGCATGAATGTACTGGATATATATGACATATATGATATCTACATCATGAATAACATTCTGGATATAATTAACCTTTTACACAATTAACAACATGTAAGTGTAAGAAGTCTATTTTTGACTTAAGAACCAAATACCGACAAAATGAACATTATTAACTTAAATGATTACATGATGTTCATAACATGGTATAAAAGGAATAATGAACTTGGAAAAGATTCATAATCAAGTAGAGATTAACTAAAGTTTATTATTCAGGAGTTTAAAGAACGGTCGGGTCAAGTCAGATACGAGGTATGGGAACTTCTTAACCCAATTTCCATTATTTGGGTTAATCTCCTACTTTCAAATTATGTCATTATATTATTATGTCGTATCTTGTATTTGTACTTTATTTATGTTTACTTATAGTGAATACACATAATGTATCTATTTTATTTTAAAAATTATCTTTGTATGGGACTTCGTCTCAATCTCCTTTCGTTGAGGCATATTTTATTTTATACACAACTTTCTTTTATACGGTGTATAAACCCCTTTGACTTTTACGTTTATTCAAAAGGGATCTTTTTTATACGAAGCATTTACTAAACGACAAAAGGGAATGTTTTTGTCATACGTATGCGGCGACAACGACTTCTCCGTCGTCGTGACCGTTATTTGAGTTTCGGCTTCCTCTACAAGCCATACCTTTTTTTAAGGAAAAAATAAATACCATGTTTTACTTTGGTATTGAAAATGGTTTTCATAATGTTTTTATATCAATGTGTTGTATTGATATATCGTGATTGAAATGTGGAAATTTTATGTTTCCTTTATGCGTGTTTTATGTGATATGATTATGTTATGGTTCTTGGGCATTATTATGAAGACGGGTGGTTCCGTGATAAACTAAGGGCGGGTGAGCCCGTTATAGCTCTCCAATGCATTGGGTAACGCGAAGGAGTGAAACATTAAGGTTTCTCCGAAGAGATTTTCAGGGAATATACTGTGATGGGTATTCCAAACGTAACCAAGAGGGTTACTCCCTACGTAAGAATGTTATGAATGCCTCAAGTTACCTTTATGTCTTATGGTTTCTATGATTTATTCATGATTTTATGAGGTGTGTTAAAGTGCCTATGTTTTATGGGTAAAGTATGATTTCATTCTTATGTACATATGAACTCATGTTTCCTTTCCATGTTTTTTTTATAACCCATACTGAGTTTTTTATGCTCATCCCAAGTTTTTGAAATGTTTTTCACAGGTCAAGGGAAAGGTACATGATAAGATGATAGGGTCAAGGGTGTGTCAAAAAGAATCCATGTTTTAATTCAAATGTGTTTCCATTGATGGGAATGAGGAATACTATCTTTATGTAACCACTTTGTTTATATGTGGAATGTAATGCAAGTTTTATGATCTAATTCTCTAAAACTCTAAACCCGAAAAGATCCTCAACGTGTAATCTTGTAATAACTCAAGATTAAGTAAGGTTTAAGGCTGGGGCCTTATAATACTGATGGGGGTGAGGTATCTATTATTGTACATGAACTCCACCAAGGGTAGGTGATCCTCCCAACTACGGACAAAATTGAGGATGCAAGCATGTAGGATGTCATCTAGGAACTAAATGGTCCACTCTATCTGGTGGTCTTTCAATGGGTGGAGTGTAGTGCTCAAGCATATCTGAGTCCGAAAGACATCCTAAAATCCCTTCCAAAACTGGGATGTAAAGAATGTATCTCGATCTAAGACTATATTCAATTGGAATCCATGGATTCAAACTATTTCTTGTACGTAGAGGCATCCCTAGCTCTCTACTAAACCCTCTTCCTAAATTTTACGTAGTGGAAAAAATGGGTGAGTCAGCTAATGATCACCCAGATGGTATCATCCTCTACTAGAGATACGTGGTAAACCAACCATGAAGTTCATCAATATTTCATCCCACTTACACTCTATCACCTTATGGGTTTAAGTAAAACCCACTGAAACCTGGTGCTCGGCCTTCACTTGTTAACAAGTGAGGCTTCTAGAGATAAACTAATCCACTACCTTATTCATCCTCGGCCACCAAAACTAATGTTGGAGGTCCTAGTAAATATTTTCCAAACCTGGATGCACTGTGAAAGGGGACGTATGGAACTCCCTCAACACCTCCTTCCACAATGTCGATGGTACAACTATGTGTCCTATTAAAAGTATCATGTGCTCCCCACCATTCTAATATCCATCAAGGGTAGGCCCTAGGGACATACGATCACGTGTAGTCTCCTAGATGACATCTCTGAGATGTTCCTCCCACAAACGGTGTAATAATTTAGTAGTAAACACCATCAACTAGAGATTAACTTCTTCATCCACATCAATGAAGGATATCTAATGTGAGGACAACCTCTCTGAATCCTCATTCAGTATATGTGAACTTGATCTCCGACAGATAGCATCTACCACCACGTTCCCATTCTTAAAAGTATGTACTATCTAGATTTCATATTCCTATAGGATCTTTACCCAATTCCATTGTCTCGTGGTTAGATCCTTATGAGAAAATATATACCTTAGACTTTTGTGGTCTGAGTAGATGATAAACTGCTCACCCATAAGGTAGTGTCGCCACATATTCAATGCAAAGACTACTTCCGCAAACTCCAGATCACGGGTCACATAGTTCTTCTCATGTTGTCTCAACTACAATGAACCATAAGCAGCCGATGCTTTCCCCTTCATCAAGACGTAACCAATCCTAGTTCCAGATGCCTCACAGAATAGAATGTACTCCACAACCTCCTCTAGAAATATTAGGATGTGAGCGCTCATCAAAATATGTCTCTACTTCAGAAATATATATTGGCACTTATACATCTATGCAAAAGGTTTCTGACTTATTATTATGGTCAGCATGGATTCTTCTACTCTGGAGAAGTCTGGTACAAACCATTGATAGTACCCAACCAACCCAAGGAAACTCTGCACCTTAGAAACATTCTTGGGTGGCTTCCAAGAAGGAACAATATCTATTTTCACTGGATCTAATGCAACCCCAGCCTCTGAGATGACGTTTCCTAGATAGTAGAACTCTCATCTCTAGAACTAACACTGTTATAAATACTTATAAATCATGTTCTCTCAGAGTATGTTCATGACCATCTTTAAGTGTATTGTGTGATCCTCCTAGAAAGACAAGTACACCATGATGTCATCAATAAAGGCCGCTAAAAATCAGTCTAGGCAGGGCTGGAAGATACTATTCATTAGTCCAATGAACACTATTGGGGAATTCTTCATTCCAAGAAGTCATAGTGGCCATAGTGACATCTAAAAGCCGTCTTCAGGACATCCTCATCCCACACCTGAAGCTAATGATATCCTCATATGATTTCTATCTTCAATAACTATCTCACTCCCTTTAGTTTATCGAATAGGTCCTTAATCCTCATGAGAGGATACATGTTCTTCATAGTCACTTAGTTTACGCACCATAAGTCCACACATAACCTCAAGATCTTATCTTCCTTATTGGAAAACAAAATGGTGGCTTTCCATGGTAAACCCCTGGTCTCATGAATACCTTCCTCTTTTATTCCTCTAATTGTACTTTCAATTCATGAGGATCTATGTTATCCGTCCAAAATGTTGGTGTGGATATCCAAGATGTCCTAGTTTATATGTCAATTTAGAAGTCTAAATCATTATGAAGAGGTAGTCCTGGATAATCCTCCAAAAATATGTCCTCGAACACATCCGTTATTTTAGGAAACTGAGGACTTGTCTCATCCAATGCATTGAGGGTCATTCTAGCCAACTGATGTGTGATCGGATGTGCCCTCTTACGTACGAGTTCATAATCTTCTTCTTTTGTCTCCCTTTCATCGACAAAGAAAATCATTCTTCAATATCAGCAGACACACTGCATTGTGTGCCTAAAACATTAGATCATATAATGAAATCTAAAGAACCAATACATACCCAAAATGATGTCATAAGGCCTTGATGCTGCCACCAAAAGATCAAAACAAGAACTATCTCCCCCAAGAGTAAGGGAACACCATCATCACCATTGTGTGATCATCGAATATCCTCTTTTAGGAGTCTTTAAGCATTGGGACTGAGTCAACGGTTCCAATATAATCTCTGTGACATGAACAATGGTTATGGAGAGAAAAGAGTAACTAGAACCCATGTATATCAAAACTACCTATAGTATCAAAAAGACATAGACCGTACCTCTAATAATCTCTAAATTCTTTGGATCATAATTCTCCATCACCTGGAGCTGGCCTCGTTCCTAGACACCTACTCTCTGAGCTCAAGGTGGACCACCAGGGGTGGTGGTGGAAGTGCCTCGAACCTCCATACACCTCCTACCACATGTCATACTCCTCTTACACATCCGCCGCCTAGAATATCACCTTGTTCTTACCTATGTCGCTTCCATGGCGGTACCTAGACTATCTATTGGTTAGTCATATGGCTGATGAGACAATCTCTAGCCATATGTCCCGGACTTCCGCCCGATTAGCATATTATATCCTTCAACTGACTCGCTCTACCCTATGAGGCTCTCACCACTATCCCCAGGTCCTAGGGTCATCCCATGGACTTCCTAACCTTTTTAGGTCCTTGAATTATCTTTCAGCTACCCACTACCAAATACTTTATTACCATTCACCCAGTTTAATCTCCCAATTTTAGTTCCTGCTTCTTAAATAATCTCTCTACCAGCAGAGCTCTCTCTAGCCCACCACCAAGCATAGGTATAAAAAAGTATATCATTGATGGAATCATATCCTACCGTATTCCCTTCTTGATGGTACATAAAAACAATAATTGTTCTTACACAATGTCTACAATTTTTCAATAATGATCTTTGAATCTTGCGCAGTACTCTTCTACTGACTAGCTGCCCTGCTACAGGTGTCAAAGCTCATATAAATGAACTGATTGTAATTTCCCTGGAAATAAATCCTCCCTAGAGAGGTACTAAATGTATGTCTAAGATAACATTGAATCCACATGAATCTGAGTCACCAAGATTCCCCATGTCCCCAAAGATCATTAAAGAAGGCTCACGAATAGTACTGTCATCTAGTCGGTAGGCATCCTCAAAAAGAGGAAGACTCATGTCATCGCCTCCAACCAGTCTTTAGCTACCTTAGCATCATTATCACCTCAAAACCTAGGAGGTCTCTATCTATTTAACTCATTCAATCCACTAACTATGCATGCATACCCTATTGATAATTCTAGTAAGAACTGCTACTCTTTGGGGGGTATCGCTGGCACACTACTGGGAGGTAATATCTCTAACAACGCTCCCTACACGGATGCCTAATCACGCAACAGACCATCATTGTGGTCATGCCACAGAACCCTAGCTGGCTGCCTATGTTTAATCATTCTGAAATAGAACAATATAAACCATAGTCAATAGAGTATACCTGGTGAGCTGACTTTGACTCAAGAAGGATATGATAACACACTTAATTATTATATGATGCGTGAAACATTAATTTCCCTTGCAACATGTGTTTTCATGTACTGAGTCGTAAAGAGTATTCCAATGTCCTAGTGTAAGTATACGTCATCCACCACACCAACACTGGGTTCTCTGGCCTAAAATCTGAACTCAAAACACATATCATTGATTCCCCGAAACAATAGTAAAACAGACCATCCCCAAACACCACTCCCTCATGACCCATCCCCTGAGGCCTATGTGATGACTAACCCAAGCCCGCCTCCTATAGGATTCATGGTTGGGACTATTGATAAGTTTTTAAATCCCACAAGTGGTTGGAATTTTAAATATTACCTTTACACACACACCTGTCTCCAAGAAAAGTCTGAAACTGAAAATACTAAGTAAAAATGGATTCAAACCACTATGAAACCCACTCAGAGTAAGGTAAAAAAAACAGAAAGAAAAAGGGGACATAGTATAATCCCATCTGAAATGAAAAATTACAAGCTCCTAGATCTCATTTTTACAAACCCTTACCTGAATGGTAGGTACATTAAGTTATTTGAATGTATTTAAATCATACCATGTCTCTTGGATCACCCTGATTCACCCCCAGTCTCTAGGCCACCAAGGATTCCATTTAATCTTTCAATCATCTACATGAGACACAACACATATAGGAGAATCCCATCCATGGGTGAGTAAACAATTCTCAATAGGGACCCCAAACCTCTAATGAATTACCCAAATTTTACCATATAAAATATTACAAAAAAATACACCTTGTAGACTACCAAAGAGGTATACCAAGTGTAGCCTCTATGATGTACAATAATGAGAGTCACTAGAGTCATCTCACACCAATTATAGGTCTAAGGAATGTAGAAAATATTTTCATAATAATCCATAGTACCATCAAGTAGTAACACATAGATCATGGTAACACACAGAGTATAGGTAACTTATGGAGTATCGGTGACATATGGAGTGTAGGTAACACACAGAGTGTAGATAGAACTTAGAGTGTTGGTAACACAATGAGTGTAGGTAACACACAATGTTACATCAAAGACTAGAAGACTCGTACCCGAGTTGGATAGGGGGGTACCAACTCAGTCTTAGTAAGACACAAATTAAAGTTAAGACACACATTCTATGTAAGATACATAGTCTATGTAATCACATAGCTTCTAGGTCATAGATATTAATAGTATTCTATACATAGCATGATCATTTCTAGATTACCTACTCCTCAAGACAATATTTTTTACTCCCAAATCCATGGAAACTCATTTAGAGTATTCCAAAAGGACCACCTAATCATGGGGGTCCCAATATCGCATACAACTCATCAAATGGACTAGTAGTTTGAGTGTTAGGGGAAATAAAGTAAAAAGAGTATGGTTGTCTTGGGGTCTGATCCGACCTGGGTGGACTGACCCCACCTGACCCAACTCGGGTCCCTCCTGACCCGACCTGACCCGCTAGGTTGACCCGGCCACAACCAGATTGATATGGGACAGCTCCATCTGCCTAGACGCAGTAGCTTCCGCATCTGCTCCTGGTGCATGCAACTCATTAACCATGTCTCCCTGAGTACACATTGATAGACCATGTTCCATGTGTTCGGACCGCATTCAATGTCACCGTCCCACATTTCCATGTCCACTAGTGGCTCGACCCCGAGTCTCTAGTCTGATGTGGCTCAGGGATCAATTCCCTCTCACTGTCGCGGCTCGCTATTGCGGCCTGTTGCTACCACCCATATCCACACCACTGCCAACCATCGAGCCGGTGGTCGTTTGTTACTGCGTGTCCACAATAGTGTCACTCTTTATAGTTGTTGGTTTCACTCTGGTTCTTTGTTTTTCAAAACGAATGTAGGCCTTCCTCCCTCAAGTCATGTTCTTCATCTCCATGAACTCTAAATCCTATATCCATTACTCTAGGGGTTTTGTAAAGTTCGTATGATCCCAAAAAATCCCAACACAGCCACGGGTGTCCATCAGCGAAGAACACAATAATCAAGATTAGAGATGAGCACAAAAACACCCTTATAAGGGACCTTGTCCTTGTTCGTATCATCCTTTGTCTCTTCATGTCAGTGGTGATATGAAAGGGGGATAAAATAATATTTAATAATTCTTCCCCCTTAATCCTGTTTTTTGTGCCATCCCGCAAAAACAATCGATCTGTGGATTGTCCTGTTCAGGTGTTGGTCTATGTTTGTCATTGTAAACAATAATTGGGGAAACCTTACAAAGAAAAACAAACCCATACCTTGAGGATTGGGTTGATCAATGAAGAACCATGAGTCCTATGTTCTCATTCATTAATATTCTGATGCTTATTCTGAATCTGATCATCGACCTGTCACTATTCTTCATTCATCGACTAGTGTATTTTACAACGTGTTTTATTTTTGCAGAGCCTCCACAGATTGTGAATATGATCGCATATCCATTCCAATATATTAAATGAAGAAACTCACTTCAGCATCACTATTTTGAAGAGTTGTAGAATTTCCATTCTATTTCATTTATGAAAGGAAGAAACTACTTAGTCATGGCGTCCCAGTGCCGCTGCATCCCTTTTAAATGTCAAAATATACACTTTTTATGATTATTTTATTTTACTTTAAAATGTTCCTAAAATATTTTACATACTCGACCCACGCTGGTCAATGTTATATCTAGCCTATGAGAAATCCACTTCTCAGAACACAATAGTGCCCTCATATTTTAAATCTGAGCACTCATTTAAGAGTTACTAAAACCAATCATGCATGCTATTTTTAATAAACACAAAAATAGTTTGAATATTTATTCTGGGAACCTCAGGACTCATAATCGCGTGTAGTCTTAGTGAGTGGTCTCAAAATAACCCAATATAATTTCCAAAAATTTACATGGAAAATATGAGACATTATATTATTAAGAAAGAAAGCCTTTAGAAGCTTTAAAATAAATATATATCCTTTATATTCAATTGGTTTATAGTTTTCATTATAATTGATTGTTACCCAATGAATTTATCACATATTTTACTTAAATGTTTATTTTCATAAGTTTGATAATGTTATTCGTAAATGATAATTTATTTTCCATGTTATATAATATTATATAAAATAATAATATTTCAATAATATATTATTTTTCAGAAAAACTCGGTCTTGTCTGCAACGTAAGTCATCAAAAAATTCATTGTTGCATGCACCAAAAGCTATAGAAAACAATAATTTTATCTAAGATAGTAAGTATATTGTAAAATATTGGAATATTATATTCCCTTACATACATGTTGTTGTGAGTTATAAACTCTATAAAATACATTGTTCTTCATTTATTATTTTGGGGGGTTATATGATAAATCATTATAATTTCATTGAATTCATTATTAACATGGTTTCTTCAAGATACATGTATTGACTAAAACAAAAAACCATAGTGTCGGAAACACTACTCATATAGTAAAACCACCAATTCATGAAAAATAATTTATAATGTCTCAATAAATAAAAAAAATTTAAATATATAACACCTTAGGTTTTAACTATGTTTTCCATGAACATTGTATCTTAAAATCCTTCGTAATGGATCATAATGAAAATATCAGTTTACCAAATCATATCCCCTTATATTATCAAACTACATATGCAATAAAGACTATTTTTATATAAAAAATAATAATTGATTCAAATATGATATGAATTATTAATTACTATTAACACTCGTACAAATATTTCAAAACAATGTTCACTTTTATTATGTAGATAGGGTTGAATTTATTTGTATAGCATATAATATATTAATTACCAAAACATTATGATGTTACCCTATATATAGCCTTATCATAATGGTTCTCACAAACATATAATCATCCCACTTTACAAAGGATAACTAAACACATCCCCTCATACAAACTATAATTACCCAGGTTTTTCATACATAGATATTGTATCTTTTTCTAGAAAAATTTAAATACATTACAAAACCATGTGCATGATGATAAGAAAGATTAAGTGTATTTTGAGTCATAGAAACATATATGATTTGATCATATGTGAACTACATCATTTACCAATATGTTATACATAACTAGGAATCATCATAGAAAAATAACACATATTACATTTATTCATAACCAGGGGAAAAGAAACAGAAGAAAGGATTATCTAAGATGCCTAATAAAAGTATAAGAGGGATATATATATATGAACATAACATTAATAAAAGGGTACAAAAACTTTTGAATAACGTTTAAAACTATAACCGCCATAAAATGATCATAATCATGGATCATGGCATAAACAGTTGTAGTTGACATGAATTAGATCATCAAGGAATCATATAACATGATCCATGAGAGAATAAAAATGGTATAGGTAATTGAATTTTTTAATACAAATAATCATATAAAATCAATTAAAATGTAGTTGAAGGATAATTTTAGATAATAATATTAGGAAAAGGTTTCAATCCCAAAACTATCATAGGTGTCTAGTTTCTCTCCCAATAGTATAATAATGGATATTGTCCCATACTGAAATGGGTTAACTAAAAATTAAATTCATTTTTTTCATGAGATATTAAACAGTACACAATGAATTAGAGGGAGATGTACTCCCCACCTATAACATATTGAAAACCATACACATTCATGTATCAATATCATAAATCATTAATAATATCATAACCCATTAAAAAATGTGTTTCATAAACATTTTTTCATAAATGAATATGTAGAAAACAATTAGGTTTCATAATAATTATTTCATTTCATCAATGAATATCACATGGAAAAAGGTTGTTTTATAAGAATTTTATCTCTGTATAAACCATGGAAGAGAAATAGGATTCAAAAAATCATTTCATCATAGACATAAATCATCCAAAAATATAATAAATATAGTATCATTTGATAATATCATAGTTAAGGATTATGTAACATAAGTAATGGTCCTCTTAGATAAGTATTATTTTGAGGGAAAACTCATATGAAATGTTTCTTGTGGAATGTATCCTTTCTTTGAAAAGAAAATTAATTTAAAAATTCATAAAATATTGTGAAATTATATTTATTTAAAAATAACTCTAAAAAAATATAAATTAATATTAACAGAATATTAGGGGCATAACTTCAATGAATTTAATTTTTTCCATATAAATTAAAAATATGATTCAATTTATATTTTCTATAATATCCAAAAAAGACTTATTTGGATAGATACATGGAGATTCTACTCAAAAAAATTGTAAAATGTCTAAAATGGGTGTAAATTTCAATAATAAATCAATTTTTTATTTTATAAACATTTTTTTAAAATTTACTTTTGGAAGAAAATGGGTTTTCGACCAAATAGAAAAATAAATATTATTTGTCTTAAAATTATGTTTTGGTCCCTCATATAAATAAATGAATGGAAATTGTGGGAAAAGATGTTTTCTAATGTCATAAGAAGAGAAGAATAAATTTCATGATTTATTTAAGAAATAGATAAATAGTCTTAAATCATTGGAATCATAACCATAATCAATCTAGATAAATGATGAGATTGTATCAAAAAATCCTCACCACTTTAGTACCTTTTGATTCACAAGTACAATTAATGATTAAAAAATGATACATTAAATTTCATTAAAATAAGGATATTATTGATATAACCTATAAATAGTGATATATATAAACCTCCTAAATATGATATCTACAAAACCTAAAATATGTCTCAATGAAGAAAAATTGATAGAAAACTAACATACATTAATTATCAACTTCCTTCATAGATGTTCAAACCTCTATTATAATAAATATAAGTTTACCATACATTTAATATAGAAACATACATAAATATATCATTCCATATATGATTTAATTATGTCTTTTTATTACCTATTTATGATGAATTACATTTTAATATCAGCTTTTGGGAAATAATTAAATTTTTTCGTGTTTGTTTTGATTGGTTATTTTTTGTCACCATAGAATTATAATGATTGTATCATATCCTTCTTTTTAACAATAATATATATATATAATATTTTTCTTTTTATTTAGGTTAATTGATAAAATTTATATATTGAAAATTAAATACATAATTCAGGTAGATGATATCTCGTACGTACAATGATGTTTCCATTCTCTCAATTGATTGAAAAAAAATTAATATTAAATAATATATTACCATTATAGGATAATTTTTTTTCATATATTTCATATATATCACATATTTTCAATAAACCAACCTTTATTACTTTATATATAATCTATAAATGAATCGCATCGCTTTGGGAGGTGGTAGCCCACTATACACATGAGTGATGTTATTGTATTCACATAGAATAGAAAATGAGAAGTTAAGATTGGTATAATAATTATTTAAGAATAATAAATCATAAATATAAAATATATATATATATATATATAATTAATATGATATTATTTCCATCCATGAGAGGTGTTGTTATAAAATTAATAACATCAGTTCATGAGACGGTAGTCTACTGTACACACAAATGACGATTTCATCACGCTTTGATGGAAATGAAGATATAAATAGGTAATTATATTGACATGATAACATATCATTAGATGGGTGATACAAGTGTTTTTATATCAAAAAAATTTAAGAACATTTGAAGGGTTTATAAGAAACTGTATAACGGAAACACATAGTGAAAAGCTTTACCTCTTATTCAAACAATATATTTATATTTATCCTAAACCCATTATAGAATATCCTTATAATCTCAAAAAGTCATAAAGTATGTGTGGATTTATTTAAGTAATTTATTGGGGAAGTTATTAGCCAAAACAATATGTTTGGGAAGTGTGAAGTGGATTGGAGATGGGTTGCCTTTTATATATAAGGTTAGTGGAACTCTTATAAATTTTTAAAATAAAAAGGTTAAGCCCCCATTTTTTCTCATGCCAAAAGGCTAAAAAATGGATCATTATAGATAATTGTAGGTGATAAAGTCTTTATAGAGACTTAAAATCATTTTTGGACACGTTTTATGTCATTTTCTTCTTATCTATTCAGTTTCACCTCGGATAAACCCATTTTCACCATAACCAAGGTAATTGGTATCTTACATATTTTACTATTTATAATAGTCAAATATTAAGTGAAAATTCTTAGAAAGTATAAATAATTATTTCCTAAAAATTGGAATACATTCTTATAAATTTCATTCATAGGTGTGGATAAATTTTATATAAAATTAAATCTATAAATGTGGGGAGAAAGTTGTTTTATAAAGAGAAAACGTTCAATTGTTTAAAAAACTTATTTCAAAATCAAATATAAAAATGATTCCAACTACATAAATTGGATTCATTGATATATAATGATATAATATTTTTTTTAATATTATTTTAAAACAAAAATGGATCATTTTAAATTCTTTAAATGAAAAGGTATCTTTCAATAAAACCTATTATTTTTAACTATTCATCAAAAAAATAATCTTTTTTGAAAATACAAAAAACTCACCCCTGGATAATTTTGATATGAGGAATTAAAAAATATATTTTATTTTTTCTAAATAAGTTTAAAAAATTTTAAATTCATTTTATTATTCTTCAAAAAAATAATTATATAATTGTTTCATTGAAGAAATTATATTTTCAAAACATATAAACAATTTACCGACAAGTAAGTAATATTTTAACATTTTTTTCATAATATAAAACCATTATAAAAAATATTTTAAATTTTGTGATTTCAATTAATTACCCCATGTTAAATGGATAGTTGATCAAGGACATGGTAAAATAATAATTTTAATATTTTTTTGCAGTACGTTAAAACATGGTGTTGTGTGTAATGAAAGTTATCAAATAAATTACATTTATTGAAAGCATTCATAAAATATCTGGGTGTTACAATGTATAAACTATTAATGATATAATATTTAAAAATGGTTATCATATACCCAACACAAAATATATTAATTTTATTATATTAAAATATGTATTAATGATGTAGAATTAAGATAAATTCTCTTACCTTTGGTCTAGACATTGCATTTTTTCATATTTATCTACTATATAATTATCATATATCTATTATTTTATTTTCATGGAATCATTACTAGGATTAATACCATGTATTTAAATAATATATTTCATGTTCTTTAAAATAATATTTAATTAATTAATCAGTTTATTCAACATCAGGTGTTTTCAGTATGTTAAGATAATAGTTTAAAAAATGAATTCAGTGTGTTGACCAAGGAAAATTCGTTCATTGAAAAATAAACATTAGAATAATTATTATGTTGTAATTATCATTTTCATTCCAAAATTATATTATTAAAATCAACCATGAAAATTGAAATATGTTATAATCATGGAGTTGATACAACATATATACTCACGAGTAATGTTTCCAATTTTCATAAAATATGAAAGAAAGATGGTTAGTATTATTTAGAAATTATATATTGATAATTATATCATAAATATCACATTAACTCTTAAAATAAATTATATATGTCATCCATGTGATGTAGTGATGAAAAAACAAATCACACCATTTTGTCGGTGTGGTAATACTCACAAACTCATGAGGGACATTATAATTATTCAATGGTTGGAAATATAAGAAGATAAATGATATATTATCTTACCATATTCATAATTGTTCCACTAATATCATATATATATATATTAAATCCATCTTTATAACCATCCATGAGAGGCAGTGACGGAAAATGTAATACATTTCTTCGTGGGGGATAGTAGTCCACATGTAAGAACGAACAATGCCTTCAATCCCCATAGAATGGAATAGAAGAAGATAAATGTTCATATCATCATAATAATAAAATTTAATTATATATTAGAAATATGTGTAATTATATCATAATGGTTTATGAATATTTCTTGGAGGTATAGTAATAAATATATTTTAAGTGATGGGATTGGACGATTATAACTTCTTTCGTAGACCACCATTCCATTACACCTTCATCCGTCTATGGTCAGTATTTTCTCTAACATAATACCTTTATAAAATTGAGAGAGGGTTTTGGATGATATTTTAGTAGGTATTGGTAGAACCGAATGCCTATTGAAGTATGGAAAGTAGAGGATAGGGGTTCCCATTTAATAATAAGGGGATCAGTATTAATGAAATTTCCTAAATTATTAAATTAATATAAATTAATTTTCATGTTTATGTCACTCTGAAATTATATATTTATAATATAGTTTTATTATTATTATATTTAAAAACATTAAATAATATTTTAATAGGATTAGGTAAGGTATTCGCATGTATCTATAAATTTTAACCCTCATTATCCCTTTTTTAAATTACTACAACATCAATGTTTTTCACAGTAATTGTGGAAGAATGTTTCGATAAAAGGATAACTGACCAATAATTGGAACATGAATGATATTTTCAAATATATAAATCTCAATTTTACTAATATTTTATTTATTTTATTTTAAAATATGTTAATAAAATTTTTCAATATATAAAGAATCATTAATATTTTTTTGTATATATAAGAAATGTTTTAATATAATACATGTATAAATCTGGGTTTAAAAATAAATTTAATAAATGATAAGAAGGATTTGGCCATAATTTTTTCTTTAAATAAATTTTCCGTGTGATTAGATGTCATTTTAAACTTTATATACTATATTAACCCCAAGGTTAACTAATTTTAACCTTAACCATGGTATTAACTTTTTCAATATTAATGTCTTATAATTTTATATATAAGATGAAAATTGTATCATAAATGGAAAAGGTATGACATTCTAGACCATTTATAATCCTGATTATCATATTGTAATAATAATATTATTTTTTAATAATTAAATAAAATATATTTTTCATATTATTCTTTCAGTATAATTTTATAGAATATTAATATTATTTGACTTTTAAAAAACATGGAAATAATTGAATTATAATATAATAAATTTAAAAATAAATTAAAAATATTAATAACTGTATATTTCCCATTAAAACCTAATCAATTTAAAAAAAATACTACTGATGTTTTCAAAATCATTTACTTTAATTTTCTAAATCATATGCAAGCACTATAATGGTGTTTTTTAAGCATTTAAGGTAATTATTTCATCACTAAAAATTAAAAAAAATTAACACGAAAAAATATCATTTATATTTCAAATAAAAATTTTTGAAAAATATATATTTTTGATACATTTCAAAAAAAATTATAAATATAAAATAATGATATTGACATTTTTGACATTATCTTTCACATAAACTATTATAATGGTCAAAATCATTGATAAATGTAAACAATTTCAAACTTTCAATTTTTGGAGCATTGTGTATTAAATATACCCATAAAATGAAATTAAGAATAATATTTTCATGGATTATAAAACTTATCACATTTGTTTTTACCTTATTTAATCAGTCTTACCATTAATAAGATAACAAAAATGATAATGGTTAATATTCATATTTACATAAAATTATGTAATCTATAATACCTAATAAAAATTGTTCTAATTAAAAATATTGAATCCATTTTAAGAATTTCATTATATATAAGTGTTATAATTTAATTTAAAATTGAACCCATAAAACATGATGAAAAGTGATTTTCTAGAAAAGTCCTTTTTAGTAAAAATGGTTCATACCAAATTAATGTTTAATATTGATTTACAAAAGATTTATTATTTTTGTTTTAATCAAAACATATCAATAAATTTTTTCATACTAATTAAAAATAGAATGTTTATTTTTATGTGCTTAAATTTAAAAGACATATTTCAATAAAAATCACGTCTTTATATTATTAATTGAAAAATATATCATTTCAAAAAAATAACAAAATTTTAATACAAAATAATTTTTATATTCTGAATTCACATATGATATCATCTTTATAAATCTAAAATAATATTTTTTTTACAAACTATATTTTTAAATTCAACCATTTGTCCATGAAAACCCAACATTGTTATAAATAAATATTTTCCAATTTAATAAAAAATTACACAATATTCTAATAGTGAATATAAATTTATAAAATATATTTCATGAATATTAATAATTCATGAAATTGATTTAATGTTTACAATACTAAGGTTGTGATAATAATTTTTAATTGTTTCCTAAAGATTTAATATATATGGTAAAAAATAAAAATAAGTGTGTAGGGATTTTCTATTGGTAAACACATTATGCTACATTTGGAAGATTAGATATGTTGAAATATAATATTCATAGAAATGGTGTGTAAGGATATACATTGTGGGGGTATATTTCACAATGTTCTTGAATTAAGTATTGTTTTAAAAAGATGTAAATTTTATTGGGATAGTTACATATACTGCATTTCTTATTTATTTATTAAAGTTCATTAATTTTATAAAACATTTGATTATAATTTGGATTGAACCATTATTTCTTGATTAATTTGAAATTGCCATTTAATACATAATAACTATATTCATTATAAAATAACATTTTTGAGGTATAAATATATGAATTGAACGTTTTATATTTATTTTACTATATAATATGGGGAAATTATAAGTGCTAATATCATTCATGTTATGAATAATTTAGAGATATCATATACATTGATGAAAAATTAAAGAATAGAATAAATTGTATAAAATTGTAAATATAAGAAGAGAATATTTTAGATATACATAATTGAGAGAATAATTATAAAAAATTATTAAATAATATATAAGATAAATGTTTCTACAATCAAAATACCTATATAATGAATGAGAAGAATGATATTAAGGATATTTTCATCTTTATGTAAATGAGTCTTATCACTACACCAATAAATATTAAACTCTTCTTATTTTTATTTATGAGAATTAAATAGGTGCACATGATTGATCATGAGTTTTTTGTGTATAATGGTTCTATGTAATTTCATGTTTGAGTGTTTGTAAACTAAAATTGGTAGCGATTTTGTACTCAAATTTATAAAATAGTTATGATTAATTAATATTTGTAGATCAACAATTATTAGTTTTATACTCTGAGGACATTATGCGGTGAGGAAAAACCATGCTAAAAACAGTATGATATAGCTTTTATTGAATTCTAATTTGATAGTGAAGATAGGTGTTCTTTACATAAAAGAAATAATATGCTTTATGGGGATATATTAATTTCATATACCTTTATTCGTGCCCCTATCATGGTATATTCACATAGTTAAAAAAATAGCGTGTGATTGATATGGGATGTTAGAAGTTGAGTAATAAAACACATTTCCCGTTATTTTAATGATGGTAAATCACATAATGAGTTATCTATGGGATCTCACAATATTAGTAAATTTTTTTATTTATTGTGTTTTGAACCATGTGGTTTTTGTTTAATGGTGAAAAAGAAGATTTCTATGGATCATTCTCAATTTGATAGTCCTGGTTTCAACATATCCATGTGATTTCATTGGATTCATTAATGTTTTCTTTGAATAATGAATTATGGAAACTAATAAAAAGTCATTGTAATTAATTTAATATTATTTTTTGGAAGGATATAAGGGATATTATACTCGAGTATCATCAAAGTGTTCATGGATACAATTATACAAGCATCACACAAGGGGATAACACAACAAAAAGATAATGGTTTTCCATAAATTTTTTATCAATTCATTTAGAGGTGTTTATGTTTAATGTGATATTTTAAAAATATAATAGTTATAATTAGAAATGGGTTGGAAAAAGAGGGTTTGAGTTTATATTAAGAATAAGAATATATTTCTATGACATGAATAGATGTTTTTCTTCTAGTGATATAATTTTTGGATCACTCAATCATCGTTTCATCTTGTGATCCTCAATATATTGAATATGATAGATCCTTATGGGTGACTTGTTGTATGGTTGAAAACAAGGATAATAGAATATAATCTAATGGTTATATAATTTATTTTTTAATATGATCAATTTGTGTGACATGTATCTTGGTAATGAAGGAGTCATGTAGTTCATTGATAGTTTGGATGAGTAAGGGTCTTATGATAATGGTAATCATATTATTGGTTATTAAGGTAGGATAACACATTTTGGATTATGAGAGTCCTAGTGAGTTTGAGTTTTACTTAATGGATTTTCCAACTGTATGAATAGAGGTTGAATCAGTCATGTAGAGTTATTATCTAAGACTGGACCATGGTGTTGATTCCAAGATAATTGTTCATCATTGGGCTTAATGTTTGATTATATTTGGTGATGATATATAAGGGATTCATACTAATCTATCTAGTGATCAAGAATACAGTTTGACAGATAAGGGTGATCCTAAGATACATAGTACAATCATAAGTAAACAAATGATATTAACTACCAAGATAATAATGGATCATTAGTTTCTTCATCATAGATCAAATTGATAGTAGTTGATTTGGGATAATGATTTATGGCAATGAGACATGGGATTATCTATGATATCATCCTTTATTATGATGATACATGATTGGGATTAAAGATACTGATATATGTTGCAAATAAATAATTAGTCATCGAGGATATGTTTGTAGTTTTTTTACATCAAGGAATAGTTTTCTGGGATATGGGACACTATAGATGCATTGATATATAATTAACAGTTGGTTGATGGTTGTGTGATGCCCTATATTTTTTCTTGTCATTCATGATAGTTTTTTGGAGTCTAGGGGATACAATTTTGTTCCATGGACAGTTTATATGATTTATTAAAAAAGTAATATTATATTTAAACTACTTTTCAAATATCATATTAAATATTAATGTATGATTGTTCATTTATAAGGGAGACGGAAATGATAAACCCCACCCATGATTTGGTTATTATTATCATGGAATTATATTGTTTTATACCTTCTCTATGAATTATATTCAGATTATATGTGTGGTGCTAATTCCCAATGTCTAGTATTGGATTTTAGGAGATCATGGGATATACTTTTGGTACATTTTGGGTCGTTTGATTTGAAGGGGTTAGTTAACATATACATCTTAAAATATTTGGATACTAATATATTTAATGGAGTTATGAATCATATTTTATATTTCCATTATTTTATATTATAGAAAAAAAATTAATTATCATCAGTACATGCCAATACAGGTTAAATCAAACATCATGGTGACCATGTTAGATTATGAGGTATTGACTTCTTCATATTAATGTGGACTATTACAACTTTTTAAATATATTTTTACATGATGTAAAATATATTTATTATGAAATATTTTAGGTGACGCATTGGTGGTGGCCTACTATGTATTATACTCAACCCCTATAAATGCTTCTATATAGATTCATAATACTTATTTTAGACATTTTAGTCATATAAATTGCCCACTAATAGGGCTTAGTGAAAGGATATATTAAAAATTATGAGTTTATGGTCTCATGGAAGGTATATGGAATTTTTTAAATAGTTTTACATTTATTATTTCATATTTATTTTTTAAATATGTCATATATATAACATGATGTGGGTCATTCGGTGCATATATTAACGATATATCATTAGTATGGTTATCCTTTTATATAACATATACTATATTATTATTATATTATCCATCTTGGGTAATTATAATTTGGTGTTGTAAAATTTTATTTTACATATTATTTGGTTATTTATTTTAACTTTATATTCTTAACATCAAGCGAATAATATCATAAATGATATTCATGGAATCTCATAAATATCCAACAAACTCGTGAATTATATGAGGCATGTATGTGGTCAAGAAATAATCCAATTTGAGCCTTGGATGGTTGGATTAATTCATAGAAATTATATCATTGATTTTAGTTAAGCTTTAAAAGGTTATATCTTGTTTCTACACATGGGACGCTATAAATAACATGTTTATCAACAAATATAAGATGAAACATTTTAAATAAATATATGTTATGTGTTTATTGTCAAACATAAGTTTTGTGATCTGGTCATCCTACATTTTTTCCTTAAATTATAATAAATTCATCAAGAAATTAAATTACTACACTTAAATATGGTATTCCTATCATTACAATGTATATAGATAATATTTTATATCATTTTAAATTATTCGATTTGAAAAAAGTTTTTTTCTTGTGATATACTCATTATGAAATATAATATATGATTTCAATCATATATATATCATATCCAACTCCCATATTTTATAGTAAATAAGGTATTTTTTTTGGTTAATGGATCTTAATAAGTTGTTGGTTATGTTATAGGAGAAACTTTTCAATGTTAGTTTCATATTACATGTGTTATATATAGATTTTTTACACAAAATTATGGGTTGTGACCAATAAAATTGTGTGTCCTACTCAATACATTGGTTTCTATGAGTAGAATCAAAATTTATACCAAAAGTATCTAATTCACTCATTACACTATCCTTGTAGCACATATATAACTAATTTAGAGTTTTTTAAATAATTTAGTTTATTTTCAATAATATAATTATTATTAATAACTATAGGGGTGTTCCAATAAATTAGGTTATTTAGATCCTAAATTTAGAGAGTATAATGTAAATTAGAGCGAATAAAATGAAAAATAAGTATAATGTAAATTAGAGCGAATAAAATGAAAAATAATTTTGATAGTATTATATTCTAAGGATTTTTTTAATAGAGAATATTTTAATCATTTGGTAATAAAGAGGTTCTATGTTCTTTTCTCAATAATTTATTTCTTTTTTATTTTATGTCATCTAATTAATCTATATCATTCGGTTATTTTCATATCATGGGTAACTATGATTTGCATGATATTTAAAGGGCCTCATGAATTACATAAATTATTTTATTTTCAAGGATTATTTAATTAAAAATTATGATTTTTTACTCACTAATAATGAATTATTTATGTACTCAATCCTTCTTCTCATAAATAATGGGATATTATTGTTTTTTACATTTTTTTATTTATCCTAGAGAGTGATTTTTTATTATTTCATTTAAATAAATATTTCAAAAATTTCAAGATTAATTGTTTCCTCCAAAGATGTATTCATACATTTCAGATGTTTTATATTTTGATGTTTCATATTTTTAAAATTTTATTCAATTTTATTACATTTTCAATTAGGTTAATTTTTTTCTTTATTTTATTTTTCTAAATATAATATTTTGAATTTTTTGATAAAAACTATTTTTTACTATTTTGAATCAATAATAAAAATATTATTCTCCAGAATAAACTAGAATATATTTTATATATTCCTTAAAAGTAAATGTATCTCACTATGAGTGAAAACTCTTTTTCTAATATAACATTAGAGGTGTTTAAGAGTTATTAGGGTGTTTTCATCCTCCACTTGTCGATAAATTACAATAATCACTTACCAGTAAAACTATTTTGTAGAAATCTAGGAAAATATTGAATAATTTTATATGAATAAATCCGCCTTAGTAAGGTTATAAATGAAAACCAATTTATACACCATTAAAATTAATAATAGAAATAATATAGGAACTCACATAGATTAGGTTAATAATATAATCATTGATCTTGAAAATATAAATGAGATATGAGAAAATGATGATTTTATTATTATTTTAATATCATCTCAAAATAAATATTTCATCAAAATCAATAAGATCATGATGAATGGGAAATAAAACATCAGTGGTTATCATGTACAACCATATTATAATTCTATTAAGAATTATATAATGTATATGACTAGAATAGGTATTTTTTGATTGAGAACTATGTTCAGATATCGAAATAGGTTAAATAAAAACATAATAAAAAGAGAATATGATAAGAATTTTTATATCTAATTTAAAACATTATGTGTTACATGTATTTTAATGAATTGAATTATTGAATAAATTTTCAAAAAATATTCACTCCAAAAACTATATGATAGGGATTATATATCAATAATTATTGAAATGGGATACAGAAATATTGAGGTTTGAATTGTAGAATATTCCAAATTATAAAATGAAGGGTTCCTTAAATCCATTTTCTTCATTAATTTGTGTAATTATAACTATTCTTCTATAAGAAATATTTATGTTTGTGAGGGAAGTGGTTAATTGGGGAATAAAAAATATTATTATTTCTTTCTATTATGTTATTTAGGATACAAGCCCAATAAGGTTCTATAAAAATCTATTATAATGTTATATAATTTATTAATCAAAATTGTAATATAAATATTTTGGTATATCTAATTAGGAAAGAAAATTTTTTAGGATTGACACATTTTATTGTAGAATTTATTAACGAAATCCCAATATAATGAATGAATAAAAAATTATTAGTATGCCATAATGAAAAGTAATTACATGAGAGAAGAAAATGTATCCAATATAGTCAATGAAAATAAACCCTCACATGGAATAAGATATTATTACATGTGAGATAAATAGGTCTAGTTAACTATTAAAAATAACAAAAGTTAATTTATTTTGAAAAAATAAAATTTCATTCTGTGAATATTATATTAATTTAATATATAAATATTATAGTGATAAAATGACAAATTTTGATTCTAAACATATTATGGATAATGTCAATTAATAATTTATGAGGCCACATAGATTGTCCTCCAATTGAGAAATTATTTTATTTAAATAATGATTGGCCACACTATGACGGTATGGTTTTATATTATAGACACAATATTCGAGACATTTGAATAATTTTATAAAATTTCAATAACCTTTTGAAAATTAAATTAATATGGGAATGAATGATAACATAATTTAAAATTTACTATAACATTTATTTAATTAGTGAAAAAAAATTTATGGTAGAATGAATCCAAATCCAGGTTCTTTGAGGGACATCGCTCAATATAATTGAATAGTAAAAAGTTTGAACAAAACTCTTCCAAAAACACATGTTACTATAATTTCTAACCCTCAAAGTATTAAATCATTATAGGTTTCACTTATTAAAATTGATTTTCCCTATAAAAATAGCATTAATTTAGTTTGAATCTATTTGAAAATACTTAACAAAATGTAATATTCAAACTCCTATAACAATGAATATGTTTATGTATTTAGGTATTATGTCAATATACACATTAAAAATATCCAACATAAACCGAAGGTTATAAATTATATTTTCATTGGTTACCCAAAAGTATTTAAATGGTATAATTTAATGGTTTTCAAGAATATGTTCTCTCAATGTATTATATTTTTTTGTCTAATTTTAATTAATCCATTTATAAAATGAAACATAACTTTATGTTGAGATAATTTTATCACTTAGCCTTAAACATCACCTATATTAGTGACTATAGACAAGAATTAACCTTATTTTCCCAAATATATTTTTTATAGTTTATAATATAAAGACATAGAAGATAAATAATAGAACCATATATTACAATATGGACACTTCTGATCCATAATTATTTTTTCACATTGTAATAATTTCGAAATAATCCTTATTTTCATTAAAAAACCTCACAAAATTGAACTATAATTATTATTTGTTCTTAACAATCCTTAAAACTTATCTAATAAAATTTAAAATCCATTATAAAAACAAAATACTCATTAAGGGGTTTAAAATAATTGAAATTAGTCTGTTACTATATTATTACTTATAATAATTTTCCTTTTCAAAGTAGACATTGAGGTTAAAATAAATATCTTTCTACCCAATAAATCACATCTTCAGCAAAAATATTTTTTCTAAAACATTTATTAAATAAAATATAATAAAAATAGAAACATGCAGTGATTTCATTTATGGTATGATAATCTCATGAATATATTTTATAATTTTATATTATTAACCATTGTGAAGTATAAAATACATTATTTTAAAAAGAATATCATTTCAAACATTTTTGAAATTATAGGATTACCATAAAAACATATAGAATGTATTGATCAAACATATAGGTATCTTGGTACATCATTATACATATCACTATCTCAAATGGAATAACTGTATTGCTGACTTCATTTCTAAATTCCTTTAAGGGTTATCATAGACCCACTTGTCTTTGGCTTATAATGTTACAACCCATCCATGGTTAATAACATAACCACCAGTCATTTGTTTATAACAAAACATTATGTACATGTTCTATAATGGAACCACCAATCCTCATACATAATTTCCATGAACCATATAAATATTACAATACAATATATTATGGGATTTTTAGAATTATGCTTATAAAATATCCATCGCACCCATTAGAAAACATTTCCATATATTAAAATATACACTCCGTTTTGAAAAAAATTTCAATAACATAATACCAAAAAAAAGGGAATGATGTTTTTCATTAAATAAAACCATAAATCTTGTAATGGAGTCTAAAAATCAAGAAACAATTACAACGAAGAGAAAATTAGTTTTCTCCATATAAATTAAAAGAAAAAATATATAAATTAAATCAAATTTAAAATAAAAAAGATTATTTTTAAAAAATAATTTAAATAAATACATAACCTTTACTTATAAAAAAACAAATTCTATATAATAACATTCATAAAGTAAGGATAAAAACATGTACAATAACAAAAAAAAGTTGGAAGGGAAATGTGAAAAGTGGAATTTAAAAGAAAACTCAGTTACCATGATTCTGTCATTTCAGGAATGATATTTATCATTAGAAAATTAAAAAAAATTGTTTATTTTTTTAGGACCTATTTTATGATTATTATTATTTTTATGTTATATCATTCTATATTATATAAAATTAGTTAATAATTTTAATTCATGTTATATTTTTTAACGGAATCATGCTAATGATTAAAAAATTATATCAGTGGGTTGACTATGCTCATAGATTTCATTATTCTATCATCTATAGAAATACAATAAGGAAATATTTATCATTTTTATGAAATAATTTTTCTTTTAAAACCAAATATAAATAAAATATGTTATTATCATGGATATGGTAGGTCGTACACACAACTGAGAAATATTTAAATTGTTCAATGATCATTATAGAAAGAAAGTGTGTATTATGTTATCCTTTTCTAATGATGATAGTATCATAAATAATAATTATTTTTTTAAATATACTTATATAAACAATCCAAGTGAAATGGTGATGAAAAAAATCACATTGCTTTGTGGATGTGGTACTAAACAATTAAGTACTAAGGACATTATCATTTTTTGGTGAGTTGAAAGGATAGAAAGATAATAAAACATTTTCTTTTATAAAAGATAAATATTTATTTAATATAATAATAATTTTTATATATTTCATATATTCAATAAATATATACTTTGTACCAAAAATTTGAAACATTATTGAAAACATGAATCACATCGCTTCACGAGGTTATCGCCCGTCGTACACACAAGTGATGTTATCCCATGCCCCTCTAGAATGGAAAGTAAGATGGTTTATTTAATATATTAATTAAAAACATATAAATTACTCAAAAATATGTTTTATATTTTATTAATTCCATCATTATATGTATCCATTATATGAGGTGAGGAAAAATGAATTAAATATGTTCGTGAGGTGGTATTATTCCATACACATGATCAAATGATTCATTTCACACATGATGAAGAAGGAGATTTATATAGTTAAATACATTAAAATAATAACTTATAATTATATGTAATATTATGGTTTTATTTTTGTCATCATGTATTAATAAAATGTGATGGAGGTCGAAGAAGTAAATAAATAAAAACTTTTAGTCTAGTATGATACCCCTTCTTTAGTACAACCTCATAAGGTTTACAAAAAAAAGTGTTCATATATTGGGTTTATGATTAAAAAATGACTCTTTGATGTATGTAGTGAATTAGTTAATTTATTTTTGTTGGTATTGAAAGATCCAAAAGCCTATAAAGTTGTGAAGAGGAGTAGAGAGGGTGGCCTTTTATTTCTGGGGAAAAGGACAAACTTGAATTTTTAAAAGAAAAAGTGATATGCACATTTTTCATATTTCAAAAGGCTCCATAATAGAAAATTAATGATAATTAAATGTTATAAGGTAGAAATATTACTAAAAAAATAGAATATATAAATTTTTTGAGGTCATTTTAACACATATCCTTTTAGTTTAACCCCCAGAATATTTTTTTTACCTTAATAGTGGTAAAATATTATTATTGGTTTAGCAATTCATTATAATAAAAAAAATTACTTTTTATATAATATAAATTAATTTTAAAAAAAATTATGAAATCTATTTCTAAAATTAAATTCACATAATAGGTACAATTTAATTTAAAATTAAACCCACAAATGTGATGAAGAAGTGGGTTTTTCAATAAAAGTATTCATCTAACATAATAGTGTTTTATGTTAACTCTATGACTAGTATTAACTATTATATGAATTTAAATATATATATATAATAAATTTATTTTAAAACATTCTTCATTATTTTTTTTAATTAATAAAAATGGAAAATCCTTATGCACGATAAAAGATTTTTCAGACAAATGTGTTTTCAAACACAAAAATAAAATTATAACAAATTATAGTATAATGTTTAGTAAAATATAATTATCTTTAAAATAGAACTAATGAATACCTATATTACATTAAAAAAATATTCATTTAATAATGCAAATTTTATATTATTTATTTTATTTGAAAAGAAATTACAATTTTACAAAAAATGGGATTTTTCACAATTCAATGAAAAAGAAATATTTTCTGGAAAAAAAACCCTAAAGTAATTTTGATCTACTGATTCAAAAAATGAAATTAATTTTTGAAAATTATTATTCTAAAATATATAAATTATTATATTTAATTAAAAAGTTATAAAAAAATTACTTAAAACTTTTTTATTTAAAAATTACTTATTAATTTTAAAATGAATATAACTACATATTTCATATTATTAAACAACAAAATGATTTATGACGTTATTTCCTTGTTTTTAATAGATAACATGATAAAATATTTAATGTTTTTCAAGGATTTATGTTAAGATTATTACATTAATAAAACTAGATGATGTTTAAGTATACCATGATGAATATTCATGGAACCATATTCAAGTTTCACAAGGAACATCTAATTATTAATTGAACAATGGTACATATAAGATGGTAATTAGTACTCCATTGAGATTTTAGAAAGATGATTTAGAGATCTATAAGATTTCAATTAATAGTTAATTTTATTAATAAAATAGAACTTATAAGGATTCTATCAATAAGTTTGTGAGTTTTTTAAATATAAAACTTCCATGGAAGAAAAAATGGAATACTTCAAATAAAACCATGTGTGTGTGTTAATGAAAAAATATTCTAATTATAAAATGATATGTTCAAAATGGATATATATAGATAATTTTTTTTGTCAAGAAAATGTTTTGTCATGTTTAATGTTATGTTGGTTGAAATGATTTTTACTTACATACCATGAGTTAAATAATCTATTTTCAAAAATAGAAACTGTTTAGATTTTTTTTTCTTATTTAGTGTTTGTAGGGTTTAAAATAATCCCCTAGGATGTAGAATAAAAAAAATAATTTTTAATATACTAAAAAATTAATTTATCATATGTTCATTTAAATGATGTGATTATTTTAAATAGCATGATTATAATTTGGTATACATATATCAATATGATGATGATATGTTGATTGATTATGAACAAATGGTTCTAATTAATTAATTAAATGATTTTAATGAAGACACATTTAAAATGAATAATAAAAGATCATCGAGAAACATTCTTAATATAGAGAATGGGAGATATATAGTAGAATGAGTCTATGATTTTTAAAAAACAATTATATTATTAAATTCTGGAAGACATTCGAAATGAATAGTGCATAGAATATATAAATATTTATAAGGATCTTAATTTAATAATTCTATATTTTAAAATTAATAAAAAAAAAATTTATCAAAATATCATATTTAAATACAATTAGATCCATTTTGGATTGAGGAATACTGGGATAGGGGTGAGTTAGATTCCTAGATCAATTTTGGATAAAATGGATTACAATCATCAACAATTAAAATGATTATATATTTCTATAAATCACTCTAATAAGGATAATATAATAAAACACTAGTCAATATTGATATTCTTTCTATGGTTAGTCACTATATTTTAGTTACTAGTTCATAGTGTGTTGTGGTATTACACTATTTCACATGACATTCCTTTTATAAACATTGTGACGCTGATTTCAGAAATGAAATAGATATGAATTAGTTATATAATCTTAGGTGATCAGTATTGTACATCGTATAAAAATTAAATTTGATAATTATTTGGTAAACAATTAATATAGATATAAAAAATTAAAAATTCTATATATACAAAAGGAAAACAATTTCCTTAAATATTTAATACATTTTTTTTGGTCCTAATGTGAAGATATTACGATAAGAAATATTTTTCATAAAACAACTTAATAAAATAATACTATAACAAAATATATTAGAGTCTCTCAACGAAATCAATTATATTAAGGACTAATGGTAAATCAACAAGATTATATATATATATATATATATATATTCTTTTAAATATATCAATTAAACTAGTATCAACGAAGATAATATCATACAATCAAAAAATATATTTAGGATCATTCCATGTGAAATCTACTTTCATTACTTACTCAAAGAAACAATGAATTTGGATACATTCTAACCCTTATAAATATATTCAATAATATTTATATTTTATAAGATATTAAAAGTTTCTTAATTTATATATTCTAAAAAAATTGTGGCTTTTTTAGCATGTTGTAGAGTTTTATGTTCTAATATTTTCTTCCAAAATTATTATCTTCTTTTATTTTTCATCTAGAAAATATTACTTTTCAAATTTATTTAAAATCATCCAAATAGAAAAAATTAGTTATTTTACACAATATACTATGTGATTTTTTATTTCTAGTTGAGGGATCAAAATGACTTATACGATTATGATGATGAATTATATATTAATGTTGTTTCATATAAATTCGGTTTTGAAAAAATAAAAATCCATGATATAAGGATGTCATAGACTTTTTATATTACATGTTTCACCTAGAATAAATGCTTATTTTCTTATTTGTGAACAACACCATGAATATTTCATGTTTTCATGTCCTATAATATATTTATCTTGACCAACATGGATTCTCAGAATATCATAGTCAATGGAAGTTTTCTAAATAAATATTTCTTATTCCTTATCAAACCAAAAAATATTGATCATTACTATGAAAATGTTTTCTTCTTTAATGTGTGAACTTATCTATTAGTCTTTAAACACCTCAAGATTCATCCCGATCTTTTTAAAAAACATTTGTATTAAAAAAATCAATATTTTTTATCAAAATTCTTCAATCATTATATTATACATTGAAATAAAAAATAATCTGATTAATAAAATATTATAAAATTAGTTTAATATCCTAATCTATATGGTGATATTTTTTATACCACATAATAACTTATGGTAATTTTTTTGAGGAACTCTCATCACATGGTAAGAAGTATTTAATTTCTTTTGAAATAATTAGTCCCTATCGAGGAATATAACTTGACATGGTGTATATATTACAGATATTAAAAATTCCATATTCTTTGATGATTTTTATATTAATCTCACTTTTGGATGAGAATTTTTTAATGCCACCAATTAACTATAATGATTGAGTAAATTAGTAAATATTTAACAGATGAATTATATATTTAACATAATAATGGACTAATACTATGATAATGTATTTCAAATTTCATATGCACTTGATAAAATAATGTTTACTTATTTTTATTTTTCCTATATAATTAAGTGGGAACATTGGACTTCTGAACCCACTATCCACACACACAAATGAAAATATTATATATGTGATTTTTTATAATAAGGAACTTACTACACCTATATTAAATATATGTTTTAACATGACATAATATTATGTTATTATCTATAAATGTATGATGATATATCACACGTGAAATGGTGTGATAATTATGAACAGATCTAGTGACTTTTCTATGAGACAGAACTCTCAAAATATATTCCATATCTTACACTTTTAACATTCGATAATTTATGAAATTAACCCAATTATCCTCCATTTTATATTCTCTTTAAGCCGAATCTCCTTCTATATTCATTATATATTTCTATAAAACTATTCTATGATATTTTTAGATAATCCAACCAACTTCAATTATATCCAATTATGGGATCAATTCGTATTCATTTATCTTCCTTAGGTTGATACTTGTGTTCTCAATACTTAAATATGCTTATTATTTCACATTTAAGTCACTTTAGGGCTTTTAATGTCAAATCGATAGCTCCATTTTATATTTTTCTGGGCTCTATGAAACTACATGACTATGAAACAGTATTGGAAAATTTAAAAATTTAGTGGTTTTTAGTTGCGGTTTTTAAACTCTCTATTGAGTATTTTATCCTAATTTTCAAAGGTGGTTTTTTAAAAACCATCGCTAAATATGTTTTTTTTATTTTTAGATGTCGTTTTTTAAATACCACCACTAAATATATATACATAATTTATTTTTTTAATAGAGAACATAATTCCACATCTAATGACCATAACATATGATCTGGGAGTCCATTTTAACTCCAAAACGAGTCAAATTGAAGCATACGAAATGGTATATAATGAAATTAGATAAAAAAATTGATGAATAATATAATATAATTTTTTAACGGTTTAAAAAAGTTTCTATTTGAACCTCAACCATAAAAGACCATAACATTAGATCTTGGTGTCAATTTGAGCTCTACCATATTTCAAATAGAAGAATTTGGGGTAATATCACTACTACAGAAAATGTTTTTTACGTCGGTTATTTTTCATTTTTTACGTTGATTTTTAGGCGACTTTAATATGGACGATGTTATAAATAACGTTTTTTACGTCGGTTATTTAAAAATCGATATAAAAAACATAACATCGTGATGTTTATCACGTCAGTTAATTAATAACCGGTGTGAAAAAACCTGGGGGTGGGGTTTATAACGTCGGTTATTAATTAACCGACGTGATAAACTCCTGGGAGATGGTTTATCACGTCGGTTATATAATAACCGACGTTCTAAACCAGTCTGGGGGGGATTTATCACGTCGGTTATTTAATAACCAATGTGATAAACCATTTCACAGGCCTTTTATCAGGTCGGTTATTTATTAACCGACATGATAAACCATTTCCCAGGCCTTTTATCACGTCGGTTATAAAATAATCGATGTGATAAACCATTCCATAGGTGTTTATCACGTCGGTTATTAAAAAAACCGATGTGATAAACCCTTCCCGATTTCTTTATCACATCGGTTATAAAATAACCGACGTGGAAGCCAAATTTTTTTAAAAAATAAATTGAATGTAGTCATCTGCTCTCCCCCAGAATCAACCAGAACCCAAATCAAGAAATCGTGCCATAAAAACATAAGGAGATCAAAACAAGAACTAAAGAAAATTTAAGCATTTACATTGATAACATATAAAACTTACCCCACTTGAATACCCCCACCCCCATGTATACCCCCTGGACAGCCCTCCCCCACCCCATTGGAGCCCCCACCACACCCCTGGACTGTCCCCGACCCCCTGGACAGCCTCAAACACCCCTCGACAACCCCCACCCTCTTGAACAGCACCCCCTCACCCCACTTGACAGCCCCCACCCCATTGGATCCCCCACCACACCCTTGGACTGCCCCACGACCCCCTGGATAGCCCTAAACACCCCCTCGACAACCCCCCCCCCCCCCTCCTGAACAACACCCCCTCACACCACTTGACAACCCCCAACACACCCATGGACTACCCTCTGAACCCCTGGACAGCTCCAAACACCCCGAGACAACCCCCACCCTCATGTATACCCCCACACACCCTGTAAAGACCTCCCCCACCCCATTGGAGCCCCCACCACACCCCTGGATAGCCCCAAACACCCCTGGAGCCCCCCCCCCACACACCCTCATTTATTCCCCCCACCCCCTGGACAGCACTCCCGCACCCCTAGACATCCCTCCCACTCCCCTGGACACTGGAAAGCCCTCCCCCACACCCCTGGAAAGCCCTCCCACCCCATTGGGGCCCCCACCACCCCCCTGGACTACCCCTCGACCCCCTGGACCGCCCCAAACACCCCACGACAACCCCCACCCTCCTGAAATATCACCCCCTCACCCCACTTGATAGCCACCAACCCCATTGGAGCCCCCACCACACCCTTGGACTGCCCCAACCCCCTGGACATCCCCAAACACCCCTCGACAACCCCCCCCCCCCCCCACCCCCACCCCACCCCACCCTCTTGAATAGCACCCCCTCACCCCTCACCCCACTTGACTGCCCCCACCACACCCCTGGACTACCCCCGACCCCCTTGATAACTCCAAATACCCCGAGACAACCCCCCCACCCTCATGTATACCCCCCACACCCTAGACAGCCCTCCCCCACCCCATTAGATCCCCCACCACACCCCTGGACAGCCCCAAACACCCCTGGCTAACCCCCCCCCCCCCCCCCACCACCACATGTATACCCCCCACCCCCTGGACAGCCCTCCCCCACCCCATTGGAGCCCCCACCACACCCCTAGACAGCCCCAAACACCCCTGGACAACCCCCCACCCTCATGTATACCCCCCACCCCCTGGACAGCACTCCCACACCCCTATATAGCCCTCCCACACCCCTGTACAGCACTCCCACCCCCTAGACTGCCCCCCCCCCCCACCCCACCGGACAGCCCTCCCAGACCCCTGGATACCCCCAATCCCATTAAACACCCCCCACACCCTTGGAACCCCTCCCCCCAGACCAGAATCCATACGAGAAAAACCATCATATGTATACCAAAATAAGAAGTAGAGAAAAATTAAACATTCACATATATAACATTCAAAACATACACTATCAACATCAAAAAAACTAAATCCAACCTAAACGACTACCAAATACACAATTACAACGACAATATTTAAAATTACATTTTACATTACAAACAACTAAAATTCAATCTAACCGGTAAAATAATTTGACCACTCCACTTGTAAGTGTTCGATGTATTCAGCAGTATAGGGTTGAGGGTCATCAAAAAGATACAAATGAAAAGGATATTCATTGACTTTTATAATGAATAAATCAAATTGAAATATTATGGCAAAGTTTAAGAGGAAATCTTACTAGGTCAAAATTCACAACAGTCCCAGTTGTTATTATTTCATACATAAATCTTAACGTATAATATCCACATTCGATGACACCTTGTTGTCCATCACAATTATGTTTGAATGAGTGTAAATTCAATATATTATTTTTATGAAATAAATCACAAAGTAAAAATTATAAATGGATATTTACCTTCGCATTTACAAATTTGATCTTTTCACTCCTTTTATTAGTGTTTTTTCGAAAGTAGGCCCATGCACTGTTAGAAAATAATACGAATGGGGTAAATTTAAAATTCATTATAATATATAAAACTATTGAGAAATTGAAACTTACTTTTCCAATATATTCTTAAAACGTTCTCTCACATCATCATGGATAGAGCATATCCAATAAAGAGCTTTCTCCCTTGGGAAAAAACCCCTAACTTCCAATGATCACTGATAAAAGGAAATTTAACGTTAGTGGGTTTTTATGTTAAAAGATAATTAACTCTTTGAGAGAGATGTGTTTTATACCTCTCAAAAAAAGGCATCATCCAACTTTGTGTGACTATATTCTTTTCAAGTCTTTCAGCAATATAAACCATTATTTGTTCCCCATTCAATGCACATGCTTTAGGGGAAATCAATTGTGGGTCCATGAATCCATATACATCTGTCGGATCATTCCTCTCACAAATTTTATAAAGATACCTCATACAAAAAGATACATAAGTATACATTTTTAATAAATATAACACAGGGAAAAGGTCTTAAGACTTACATGGGAAAAATTTGCACCATGTTGATGCCCTACTTATCTCCATTAACAAGCTCCATGATATCAATTTTCATAATCCCCACAATTATTTTACATCCACAAACATGAGCTTCCATTGGAAACTCATAATGACCCGCTAACAAATTTTAATATCTTTAAAATCTGTCAAGACTACTAGAATTTGTATATGATGTCATAGCCATTTGTCTTTGTTATTGTCTGTACAATATTTCTTTACCTTTGAAGTATTCCTGTAAAAATAAATTGAAAAATATATTAGTTTTCAAATGATAAAACAAAATTAATAAAAAAAAATAAAAAAAAATATATAGCATGCATACCTCTATGGTAATGTGTCGATGAAGTATGGATGGCCAAATTAAAAAATGGCTGATGCTATGTCCAACTGTCACCACCTCATCTGTAGGTAATGGTACCCAAGCTGATCTGTCTCTAATATCATGTAAAAATACCCTCTGATTCTCTACCTCTAATTGTTGATGATGAACTATATCTCCTATAAAATATACCAACCCATATCCTACTATATGATGTTGAGAATCATCAACAGACAACTCGCTATAAGTAGGAAGCTGTGGTGGACGAGTAGGATAAAAATGGGGTCTGCAGGCTGAGGTGGGGGAGTGGGAGCTACTGGCCGAGGTGGAGGATAAATAATCGGGTCTGTAGGGGGAGGTGAAGGAGTGGGAGCTGCAGTCTAAAATTGACTTTGCATGTCTGCAAACATAGATTGCACTGATGCTCTAATCTTGTCCTCCATCGTCGCATTAATATTATGAACATCATCCTCCAAGGATTCTATTTTTTTTAAACCCCCACAACGTTAGAAGTTGAAGAACATGGCAACACTTTTCTTACTGATACACCTGCCGAATATCATCTTACACGACCAGGATGTTCAGGCCTTCCCAATGCTACAGATAAAATATCTTCCCTCCCAGTAGCTGTAAATGTCCCCTGTAAACTCTGCTCCACAAGAGATTCCTATATTAATTAACTGAACATTTCTATAATGATTGAAATTATATGAAGAAAATAGTTAACTTAAATAAATAAAATAGATTTCTTACAATCCTCTCAGCTACAATTCTTGATCCTCCAAAAAGATATTTCCCTTTTTTTCCATTCCGAGCTATGTTCCATTTTTTATGTCTAGATGGAGGGGATGGAGGGGCCACCTCTCCAGATCTTGAAAACTCAGCTCTTAGTTGTTGAAATTTTTTCGCCATCATTTTTTCTTCCAAAAAATCATACCCTCCTAGAGATAAACCATGAGGGTATACATTTTTAGATTTCATATCCTAATGAAGTTTCCTTTTTTCCTGTAAATTAAGAATAATAAATCATTAACAAAACATTAATAAGATCATTTATATAAGAAATCTTTTAAAAGTATACATTTCCCTTACCAAAAATGACTCTTTTCTTCTACTTTCAAAAAATATTCTCCATGTTTCTTCAACTATAAAAGGATATATATGACATGGATTTTCATGACTCCTATGACCATAAATGAAATCAGATGAGAGGGTTGATTTTATATACCTCCATCTCCTGGCAGCCAACAATAAGCATTTCTTCTTGACTCCTCCAGTGTCAGGAATATCAAATGTCATCTGATAAAGAAGAGGTTAAACATATTATATAAACTAGAAACATTAAAATAATAGTCAAAAAATAACAAACGATCTTACCAAAATCGTCTCCCTCAACTGAGAGATTATCGCTTTATCCACACTTCTCCAGTCATCATACAGAATGCTTACTTTTCTCTTAGCTTGAGTTGCTACAAAAATCTTAAAATATTTTGCATTAGGACCTCTAGGAATATCATCATCATCAAACTCAAAGACTATCCTCTGATCCTGAATACGAGATAGCGATAATTTTGGTAAATGTGTGCACACACATATACCAATATTTGAACTCTATCATAATAGGAGTATGAGAATGTTCATCCTGAGAGGTATGAACAATATGATCATCTCCAGAATCATGTGGTTGATCAACTGAATGATATTTCATTATCCTTCAAGTCAAAAAAACAAACATTAGTTCACAAATATACAAATTCAAATATTTTAATACTACTCTAATCAGAAAATAGAAATGTTTACTAAGTTACGTAATAGTAAACATTGGTAATATGGTAAGGATGTAAAACAATGGTAAAGATGGTCAAGATGGTAAACATGGTCAAGATGGAAAACATGGTAAACCTGGTAAACATGGTAAAGTAATTGTCACTGAAAAAAATAATAGATATATAATTCATGTAATGGTTATAATCATGATAAAGTAATCTAAAAAAACTTAAAACAAACAAAAACTTGTACTTACTTTGTTTGAAAACATATTTTAATAAATAAAAAACTTACAATATCGAACATTTATGAAAAAATAAATGTAAACAAGAAATAAACATATGTTACCTATAATTTTAGGAATGTACAAATGGATTGTTTTCCCAAATTCCTTCGTCATGATCGTTCCTTATGGCACAAGCCATGTATTCAACATGCTCATCATTATGTTCTGTAAATATTTCCATGGAAGTAGGCATATCACATAAATCAGCATCTTCATCAAGTTCATCCTCACCAACATATTGTTTTTCCCTTGTAAAACAACAGCCCACTACATATCTTTTTGATCTACTTCATAGAAAATTTGTTTTTCATGTGTTTCCATTATAAAAGAATTATTTGTGTCTTCCAATCTATTCATATTAACAAGTGTCATTCCAAATTCATCATGTCGGACACTGTTGTTACCAATAAACCATTTACAGTTAAAAATAGGATCTTTAATTTTAAAGTAATCAACCTCCCATATGTCTTCAATCACTCCATAATATGCACTTGATGCAGAAATTGGGTTTTTTTCCTTAACACTAGAAAAATAAATTGCTTCTACAAGAACCAATACACCACTATTCTGAATTGCACTTCTGTTGTCCTGAGCTTTTTTATGAGATGTATAGCCATTAATGTCATAACCGGTCCATGTTATCACATTTAAACATGGACCACCCACTATTCATTTTAATTTCTCTGATACATCTGATCTACCAATCAAAGTCTTTTTAATCCATGACAAAAAAGTCTTATTGTGCTCATTCAAAATCCACATTTCTTTCTTCGTTGGATGACATTGTTTCAACTCATTAATATGCAATGTGATATATGGTTGAGAATCAGCTATGTTATTCAAGATGTATGATTCTAACTTCTTCATATGTTCAGCTGACAGTGATTTGACTTTAAATCCATGAATCCCCTTTCCCTCATTATTAACTCACTCATGGCGAGATGGAGGCAAACCTAGGTGTTGTGCCGTAGCCAAGTATCTCGTACAAAACTTTTCTACCTCCTCAGAAATTTACTTTTCAATAATGGAGGCTTCAGGTCTATATGGATTTTTAACATACCCCTTTAATATTTTCATATACCTTTCAAATGGAAACATCCAATGAAGATATACAGGTCCACAAATCTTTATTTCTCAAACTAGATGAATCATTAAATGCACCATTATATCAAAAAAAGATGGAGGAAAATATATTTCCAATTGAAAATGTATAAAAATTGCATCCTTCTCCAAAATTTACAAATCATTCACATCAATCTCCTTGTTACAAATTGAATTGAAAAAATAACAGAACTTCATTATAGTATTTCTGAAACAAATGGGAAATATTCCATGCAATGCAACTGGTAGAATTTGTTGCATCATGACGTGACAATCATGTGATTTCATACCTATCAACTTCAAGTCCTTCAATGAGACAAAATTTGTTACATTTGAAGAATAACCTTGAGGCACTTTGATATCATGAAGACACTGAAAAAAGCTAATTTTCTCCCTCTTCGATAATGTATGATCGGCCGGGGGAAGAAATGTTCATCTTCCTTTAGGAGTGGGAGCTAAATCCAAACGTATTCCCATTGATAGTAAGTCTAATCATGCATTCCACCCATCTTTTGTCTTTCCTTTAATATCTAGAAATGTTCCAATCAAACAATCACAGATATTCTTCTCCACGTTCATCAAATTAATATTATGTTTATCTTCATGATACCTCCAATATGGTAACTCAAAAAATATTGACCTTTTCTTCCAAATATGTCTATCATTACCAAATTTCTGTGTCTTTCCCAATGTCACATAAAGGTTTTTCACCCTCTCAAAATACAAATTAGAGGATAAAGGTTTTGGAACAGTAACAAATTCTTGTGATCCATTGAATTCCTTTTTTAATCTTCTATAAGGGTGATTCATAGGCAAAAACATTCGATGACCCATGTACACTGTTTTCCTCCCATGATGCAATTGGAAATATGACGTCTATTGTTCACAAATTGGATATGCTTTATACCCTTTAACACTGTATCCAGAAAAATTTCTATACGCTGGGTAGTCATTTATAGTGAACAGAAGCACTGCATGCAGTTGAAAATATTCCATTTTATAAGAATCATACACCCTAATACCATCAGCCCAAATTAGTTTCAAATCATCAATCAACGGTGACAAGTAAACATCAATATCATTGTCGGGTGGCTTTAGCCCAGATATCATTATACTCAACATGACATATATGCGCTTCATAAAATCTTCAGGAGAGAGGTTTTAAATTACCAATAAAATAGTCCATGAACTATGTGTGCTACTGAGGGTTCAGTATGGATTCATTCCATCTGTGCACAACCCTAGTCTGAGATTTCTAGTTTCACTTCCAAATGTAAAATAATGCGCATCAATTTTCTTCCATTGTGGACAATCAGCTGGATGACATATTTTTCCATCACATACCCGCTCATCAGCATGACATTTTAACCTTTTTGCATTATGTGAATTAACAAATAAACGTTTGATATGATGAATTATAAGAAGATACCAAAATGCCTTTCAAGGCAGCTTTGTACTCTCTATATTAGACTGTGATTTTTCTTTCACCTTATACCATGAAGTCCCACATTTAGGACCCTCTGACAAAAATTCATATTCCTTCCTATATATAATGCAGTCATTCAGACCGGCATGTATTTTCTTGTATCCCAATCCCATCAGGCATAATATTTTCTTGGCCTTGTAATGTGAATCTGGAAGATCATTATCTTTTGGAAGAATGTCTTTCAGTAATTGTAGCAGCTCTGTAAAACTTCTGTCACTCCATCCAAGTTTCATCTTCAGGTTAATCAATCTTAATGCTACCGACAAAACCGTAAAATCTGTACAACCAGGATATAATGGTTTTTCAGCATCACCATATAGATGTTCAACTGTCGGTTCAATCTCAATTTGTTCTGCTACAATATCGCGAATCATTTCTTCAATTCCATCAGAGTTACCATCTTGCGAATCATCATCATCAGTGACATTCCATCCAGTTTCACCATTCCAAATCCAAGGGTTGTAACTCGTATTAAAACCATGACAATTCAGATGATCTTTTATCTCTCTACTTTTCAACTTCTTCATATTCAAACATTTCAGGCATGGACAGAAAAAAAATGTCACTACATGGAACATTTCGTTTAGAAAATTCCAAAAAGGCATCAACACCTTCCTCATATTCATTTCTCATTCGATGTGCCGTAATCCAACTTCAACTCGTTATTACCTATAACAAATATCAAAAATATATTTTTTTTTAAGATAAGACAAATATATGTTTATATGAAAAAAATCATAATTTAAATGTAAAACAATTTTGAAATATAAAACAAAACTATGGGTATTTAAAAAAATATGCTTGAAAATTATTTTTAAAAAAATATATAGTTAGATATAACAGTTTTAAATTCCATTGAATCAAAGAAAACCATGGCGCTTACATGGTTGATAGAAAATTGGAGAAAATGGAGTAAACCAGAGAATCACCCCCACCCCCACCCCCCGGACAACCCCCAAAACCCTCTAGACAGCCCCCCACCCCCTTGGACAACCCCCCACACCCACCCACCCCCTTGGACCCCCCTGGACACCCCCAACCCTCTAGGCAGCCCCCCCAACCCCTGGACAGCCCCCACCCCTCTAGACAGCACCCCCCACCCCTTCTAGACACCACCCCCACCCCATACCCCCTTGGACACCCCCCTGGACACCCCAAACCCTCTAGATAGCCCCCCCCCCCACCCCACCCCCCGGACAACCCCCAAAACCCTCTGGAAAATCCCTCACCCCCGTGAACAGCCACCCACACCCACCCACCCCCTTGGACACCCCCCAGACACCCCCCAACCCTCTGGATAGCCCCCCTCCCCCTGGACAGCCCCCCACCCCTCTAGAGAGAACCTCCCACCCCTCTTGGACACCACCCCCACACCCGGACAACCCCCATAACCCTCTGGAAAGTCCCCCACCCCCATGGATAGCCACCCACACCCACCCACCATATTGGACACCCCCCTGGACACCCCCAACCCTTTGGACAGCCCCCCCCCCCCACCCCCTAGACATCCCCACCCCTCTAGACAGCTCCTCCCACCCCTCCTAGAAACCACCCCCACCCCCTACCCCCTTGGACACCCCCCTGGACACCCCTAACCCTCTGGACAGCCCCCCGCCCCCTAGACAACCCCCAAAACCCTCTAGACAGGCCTCCATCACCTTGGACACCCCCCCCCCCCCACACCCACCCCCCCCCCCCTTGGACACCCCCTGGACACCACCAACTCTCTGGACAGCCCCCCACCCCTCTAGACAGCACCTCCCACCCCTCCAGGACACCACCCCCACCCCCAACCCCCTTGGACACCCCCCCCCTAGATAACCCCCAAAACCCTCTGGACAGGCTCCACCCCCTTGGACAGCCCCCCACACCCACACCCACCCCCTTAGACACCCCCCCTGGACACCCCCCAACCCTCTGGACAGCACCCCACCCCCGGAAAACCCCCCAAACAATGGTTTACATTTAAAAACTAGGCATGTTAAACAACTGAAAACACATGCATTTAGTAAAAACTTCAGCATGAAAGAGGTGGAATTATATATTATTAAATATGGATACTTAAATAATCGTATGATAATTAAAATTAACCAATGATATTCAATTACTCAAATGATCACAAGTTTTCTCAGTAACTAATATCATAATGAGGTAATGGATAATTCTAGAAATCTTAAACATATTTTCAAGGCCTTTTCCAAGGCCTCAAAAAATACTAGGGTAATCCCTCAGCAGAACCCATTTTTATTTGGAATCATGAGACATAGAGATGCATCGAAGGGCCATAGAGGTCAACAACCATTACATTATCTGTATAATAGATTGTCATATAAAAGAGGATAAAACATAAGAAACAACAACACATGAAATATCATTTCCGAATTCTTACATTTAATCAATAACCATTCTATGAAGTAATATAGGTGAATGAGAACATTAGTTGTCAATGACAAGAAAAATTACCATCAATGTTGGGCATTCACAAAAAAAACAAACTAAATAGAAGTAGTTGAGGCTTACATGAATATTGTGAGTTGATCTAATAGATCTAGGGATGATAAATAAGATGACGTTGGAAAAAAGAGGTAAGAGGGTTCAAAATGGAAGAATCATACCTAGTTTAAACACGAAAATCGCAAAACATAAATATAGACTATACGGGAAAAAAATGTACGAAATAAATTCGTGGAAGGCTTACTTGAGTGTTGCGAGTTGAGATGATAGATCCAAGGAGAGTGAAGATGATAAACGATGAAGGCAAAACGAGTTTAATGCAGCGAGATCAATAAACCAATTAGGGTTTACCACGCGAGAGAGACGAGCGGTCGGACTGTCGATCAAAAAATCGTAAATGACTATCCACCGGGCCAGTTAATTTTTTAAATGTTTTATAAAATCAGTTATTTAATAACTGACATTATAAACTATTTTTTACATTTATAATGTCGGTTATTATAATAACTGATGTTATAAATGTATCATATACAGATTTTTTAAATCTGTTATTTTATAACCGATGTAATAAAATCCGTGTGTTGGTTTTTTACGTCGGTTATATAATAACTGATGTAAAAAATACATCAGAAATCACAGTTTTTTATATCGGTTATACAATAACCGACGTAAAAAACTTCTGCGGGTTGTTTTGTTAAGTTAGTTATAAAATAACTGACGTCAAAAAGGCCTCAAAAGCTGCATTTATTGCGTCGGTTATAAAATAACCAACGTAAAAAACTTGTAGATATCTTGTTTATTACGTCGATTATCAAATAACCTATGTAAAAAACCCCACTCTTTGGTTTTTTATGTTAGTTAATTTATAACTGACCTAAAATACGAACGCGCCTGATTTGTAACGTCGGTTATTAAAATAACCGATGTTAAAAATATACTCACCGCATTTTTTACTTCTGTTATAAAATAACCGACGTAAGAAACCAAATTTCACAGATTATCACGTCGGTTATATATAACCGATGTAAAAAATAGTGACGTAAAAAATGTTTTCTGTACTGGTGTATATATTAATTTGAATTGGGGATTGTAAACACTATTTTTAATAGTTAAAAAAGGACTAGAAAGCCTTAATATTTTTTAGATACCATGAATTTTAAACATTCAATTTGATTTCAAATTTATTTAAGAGTTTATTCATATGCATGTTAGGTTGTCCATTATTTTATTCCATTGATTTACATTACTCTTGATTTGATGGTGTTGTAATTGTTTTCATTTTCTTTTTGTGGTGATTTCTTATTAATGATATATATATATATATATATATATCTTTTTATATTAATATATTTATAAATACTTATTTCAATATTTTTTTAAAAATTATATATAGTTCACAATATGCATATATATTTTCATGTATTTATCTATATTAGTCTATATATATATATATATGTATTATCAATTTATATAAATTTATATATATGATGTTGGTATATATATTTAAATTTTTTCTATTGGTTGTTGTGTGTGTGTGTCTATGTCATCGTTCATTTATTTTTAATCATTTATATAAAAAATATTGTATTTTAATATTTTTTATGATATACATATCAGTATTTCAATAAATTTATATGTAATTATATGTATGTATTAATTGTTAATTATTATCTATTAATTATAAATTTATTATTATTTTATGGCACTTTTTATAAATTATTTATTTGTTTTTTACTTATTTATCAGATATTTATTAATAACTAATTATTAAAATATATTTATTAATTTCTTTTTATCATTAATTATTATATATTATTAACTATTATGACACTTTTCTAATTATTTACAATTTATTATTTACTATTTACTATTTATATTTTATTATTTATTATTTATTATTTATTATTTATTTTTTATTATTTATTTTTTATTTTTTATTTCTTATTTTTTATTATATATTATATATTATATATTATATATTATTTATTATTTATTATTTATTATTTATTATTTATTATTTATTATTTATTATTTACTATATATTATTTATTATTTATTATTTATTATTTATTATTTATGTGTTATTATTTAGTTTTAATTATCTATATATGAGAACTTATTATTTAGTTTCTATTTTTTTAATGTTTATTAGTTTTAAACATTTTTTATTATCCTTAGGGCTAGAGGTCTTTCGGACCACGAATGGCCATTGTGCCACAAGGACATTATGTTAAAATGATCAAGAAGCAGCCAGAGCATACCACACAATAATATGCCCAAAATTGGATTAAGAGCGAGTAGAAACCACTAGAGTAGAGCCAACATGATAGGAAAAATGTTGGGGGTATGGAAACTAGCATTTGTACCAAGTAGAGTATAGCTCTACACGGGGTTTTGTTAGCCGATAAGTATGGCACAATGTTGAGCTATGGGCCTTTAATGATATATATATTGGGGAGGGTCATTTGTAGTTTAATTTGGTTGTGCCTCCAGGTCTTGTATTGGGAATTGTGCACCTGTTGCTTCAGATCATGTACTAGACCTACGGGTCTTGTAAGGGTCGCTTCTCAACCAAGTTAAAAAGTGTATTATCCAAAATAAATAAAAAATAATTTCATTTAGGCCATCTAGGAAGGTAGTTATTGATTAATAATTACTAATTACTAATAATTATTTATTTATTATTCATTATTCATTAGTTATTATTTCTTATTTATTAATTATTATTTATAATTATTATTATTTATTATTTATTATTATTAATTTTGTGTACGTATTTATATTTAATTATGTGAATAGATATACTGTTATAATAAATTTTATTTACTCACCACATGAAGAGAATGATCGAATGGTAGTATGTCTATAGAATAACTAAGAGGTATGGGGTTTAAATGTCACCAAACACAAGTACATTCTAAATTTATCCATGGCATATTCCTTCAAGGTACGATAAAAAATAAATATAAAATACAAATTAATATTTAACAAATAATATTAAGTAATAACAATACTAAATACATAAAAAATAATAATATATATATAAATAAAACATAAAAAATAAATAAATCAATAAATAAATCAATAAAAATAAATAAATATATAATAAGTAACTAAATGACAAATGAATAAATAATAAATATGCAAATTTAAAAAATTATAAAAATATACTAAATATTTCATTGAAATTTTGAAAACCGACATAAAATCATTTTTCATCACTTTTTAAAAATCACCATGACATTTTTTCTTACGCATGTTTTCACAGTGGTTTTCCAAAACTACCATGAAATGATTTAGGGGAAGTTTAAATCACTAATAAATCAAAAAAACACTTCTCAGTAGTATTTTTAGCATAATTATTTTATATATGTTTCTACAGTTTAATATTGTTCTTCCAAACATCATTATGGTGTCACACCTTCTACTAAAACATTGAATGTGAGCTCAGTCAAATATAACGACATCGACTTCTTCTATATGGCATAACATTTTATAGTTCACCAGATCCACAAATTTCATATGAATAACTTCATTATATCTCACAAGATTGATCATCCATAATTTTATCAAACTCTATGATCACTGAAGTGAGTGTTTCATATAGAATTTGTAATGGCATAGACATCTCTGGACTTAAAAAATATCAAATAACAAACTATAATAAAATAACACCTTATATATGATAAGTAATTTTTATGTCCTTGATATATTCTCTATGAAATAAATTTGTAATATCTTATTCATCATGACATAAATGTAAAATGGATAAAACATTAACGAGAAGAGTTTCCTTTACATGAGCTGCAAAATATCTTCATGAAAAAACATCTTCACCATTATGTTCTTCATGTAATGAATTTTATATAAATCCCTTTATGAGGACCCTTTCAAAAACTTATTTCTCTATGGTGTAAGAAATTTTCCATTGTCTATAAATCTATTTACCATGACATAGATTCTAGGTGGCTCTAATATATTACCCTTACACATAATGAATATTGTGGGGGTTACCTTCAGGCATCGAGGTTCTGACATTAAGCATATCATAATGTTTCTATGGCCAATATCTGAATACCTTTATGTATGAACCTCATGGTGTAACTCACTACATTGTGTCATGGCCAACTTTAATGAACTTCATCCTTTAGTGCAATAAAAAGAACCACAATATACAGTCTTTCTTAGAATATTATTTCTCATGTATTATATAACCTTATTAATGAAAACAGTACATGAAATTATCAACGAACATAATCAATACAAAAAAATGGATTTTCACCAATAACATAACCATTTATCTTTGTTGAAAATTCCAAATGAACCAAAACTCATCTTTTTTTATAGAATTATGGACTAAAAAAATTCATATCTGGCCTAAAAAATAATCGTATTCTAAAAACTTATTAATCCACCATCCTTCTATGAGTTTAATGATGATTCAACAATTGAAAACTCTACTATCATATGAGAATATATGTTTGTGAGAAACAATAAAGAGAATAATCAATACCAATTATAACACCACAAATAACATCATTTTTGAAAACATATCTTCTAAACTACTACCACTAATTTTAACTATACACACTCTCACTAAGTATAAATTACTCATTTTCATTAGTAATAATACTTATATAGTACACATATTTCATGGTATAAATATTATTTTCACTTTCTCCTCTAATTAATGAACCCAAATATTACTTCATTTATGGTTTAAAAAAGAGATATAAAAATACAATAAATGAATTTATGAAATTTATAATATATTTCATAATAATAAATTACAATGGGTTGCAAGGTACTTAATCTAAATATTCATCAATATTAATTTTTTAAATTGCACTCCTAGGGCAACCAGATTATTTTAAAAAACCACCAAGGGTAGTACATTGGTCATGATATTAGCCACCTCATCTAGAGCAGACACTTTCTCCAATCTATAAAACTATTTCTCAAACATATACTATAAGAAATTATTATTTTTTATATTAGTTTTTCTTGAGTTATGGATGGTATATTTTTTATATTTATAGAAATCTACAAAATAACTTGATAGTTAATGATTTTTTATCTTAAATGAAATTAAATTTGTTTGGTATCTTCCTTTATAGAGAACACAAGGTTAAAATGATCAGAAAAAATACAAAGAAATATTATTAAGTAAAATTTATTTAATTATTTCCATCCTGTCATCATTATGTTAATTTATTTATGTTTTTCTAGAAAGATTAATTTTTCGATTAATAGTGAAAATTATCAATTTTTCTTAAACTAACATTTCTTTTCACTAAGTAATTTAATATAAATGTCACATAATATTTTTTATTTTTAATTAATCTTATATATATTAATTTTCTGGAAAATAATGTAATTAATTTCTTAAATATTATCAATTTACATGATTTTATATTTTTATATTTTTTAGGCTTAAAAAACAATTTTTTGTAAAACCATTTTCTATTACATTTTTATAGATTATTATTAGATTTATTTCATAAAAATATAGGAATTATATTTTATAAAATGAATTAAAAATTTGGAATCATTATTTTCACATTTTTTATATATTCCCATTAAATTTTTGAGCATTACGAATAGTAAACATGGTAAAATTTATCACCTCAGTAAAGGGTAAATCAGGTAATTAAAGTTAAAGAGAATCTGATATAAACTAAAAAATTAACTTGAAACAATCCATTATTTTATTTAATGGGATTAATTTGACAATATCTTTTCTAAGATAACTTATTTTTCATTTAATTCCATTTTATCTTGGTAATGAGATTTTTATTATTTTGTATAATGAAATTTCATAAATGCTAATCAATTACTTTAAATTTATTTTATGTGTACATTTAGGGATAATAATATGTTTGAAATGAAACAAAAATAGTATTTTCAGTATTATTAACATATTATTATGATGTTATTTTTTTAAAATTTTATTGATTTTTATAATTATTATAAATTCTAATGAAAAAACGGACAAAATATTTGTTCAAGAAATAGAAAAATATAATTAATAATATTTAAAATATTAAAAGTAAAATAAATTGATTAATTTGGGAATGATGTAAATTTTATAAGAAAATATAGAAAATTATTCATGTGTTAGTAGGTTATATTTGAAGTCCACATTTTTATTGATGTCTTTATGTAAAATTTAATTAATAGTGTCAAAAATGACCTTAATGATATTATCTGAAAATATTATTTTAAAAATTTATAAAAAAGTTTATATAAATATTTAAATAATATAAATATGATAATATATGGCATAAAGTGACATCTAGTGGCCATTTATATTCCAATTTTATCCATAGAAGAATAATATAATCCTTTAATATAGATAAATCCATTACCATGCATATAGTTAAAATTTGATAACTAAGGGTTAAATAAATATATATAGTTTCAAAAGAAATATAAACCTAAATAAATATGATTATATGATTTTATAAACACCATATCCTCATTATCCATGAATCAATATCATTTTGGGAACCATTTTTCATGATTTAGAAGCGTATTTTGTTTTAATATTTCACAAATTTTCAAAAGATCCCATCTCCTCACTTATTAAATGACACCACATATTTCTCTCTTCTTTACACTACAATTAAATAACTTCATCCACCAGGACATACACAATTATCTTGTAAATAACACTAGAAATAGATCAGTGGTTTCTTTCTTATTATACTACCATTACATTTTTTACTAATAAAGGATCTTAAAGAATTATACAGAATAACATGTAATGGTCTCTACGAACTCTTTAAAATTTATTTACTCTATACAACCTCAAAATATTTTGTTACCATTATAATAAAATAAATATATTTACCAAAATATATTTCAGGGATATTATTATTTTTAAAAATCTATTTCACATCTCTTTTTCATCCTAAGAACATGAAAACATGACTCTTTCATACGTAAAGTTTATCATCTGCATGTAGCAGTGAAATTCATTTTTAATCATCATTTAATTTGGATAGTCATAATTATGTAATGATGAATGTATATTATATTTTTGGAATTATTATTATTTTATAATTATAAAATCCTTTATACATTTTTACCTTCAAATCTGTTGGAAAAAAATGACGTTTCATATGCGTAAGTGTGGTCTACCACCTCCACAAAGAAATATGATTCATTTTTCATTTACACTTTATATGAATTGTAGTGAGGGTAGATTTAATAAATATATATTATTAATATGATATTATAATTATTATCAATGGTTAATTATTATGTATATTCCATTTTTATATCCATATAGAAGTAAAGATAACATTATTGCATAAATTCGATATAACATCACCATGAATTGTGTAATCCAATATTCTATATTATTATTTTGTGTATATCAATAAATATATAAAAAAATATACATGATATTTATATAATGATTAAAAAAATTACATGATGGTACCATAATTAATTTACAAGGACCAAAACTACTGAATGGAAATTCTCATGAAAAACGAAACAGTTAGCACCTTATAAGGAACTACATTAATAATTATTCAAAAAAAAATGGTTGATGAAAAGTTGTAACTCGATTTTATATGATATTATATGTATTTAAATTAATATGTAATATAAATATAAAAAATTAAAATATATTCTACATGATGCTAAAAAAAATTAACCATGTCGAATGCGTGGAAAGAGAATTCATCTTAATTTCCACTCCATTGAGACATATTTTATATTATTCACTTATTTATTTTATTATGGTGTTAATGATAACCCTTTATGTATTAAAAATGAATACATATTTCTATTAATTATGATTAAATAATCAAATAAATTTTATCATATCATGGGTTTTTAGTTTGAATGTCACCAAATGGGGTAGAATCTAATTTTCAATATCATTTTTATGGGATTTCTCTTATTTTTATTTAAGGAATATTATAATATAAACTTTATAAAATCAATATTTTTTCTTATCCTATGGTAATTTTTAGGTATTCCTTATTGTCTTCAATATTTTCCTCTTTATGGAACATGATTCATGAAATGTATCATGTCAAAGAAACTTTCACCTCATTTCTATTTTAGATCTGATATATTTTCCTTCCATGTCCATATTATTAAAAAGTATTTTACAAAATCCATTTAATTTAATCCAATTATTTGAAATGTTTATTTTAGGTTATATTTTATATTTTTTCCAAGTTTGAGAAAAAACGTTCATATGTTTTTTCAAAGTGTAGTTGTTTATTCTCAATACAAAAATGAATGTTTCATTGTAATGTATACAATGTTAATAGATTATCCTGATTCCATAAAATTCATAAGTTATTTATCTTTTTCTACATGTTTTAAATGGTATGAAAAATAAAATTCATAATTTAAATATACATTAAATTTTTTTAATAACATTATATTTTATTTTATAACATTCATGATTTTATTAAAACCCATAATTTCTAACAAATTGATAGTAATCCCTCATCTATGAGATATTTTTTCACTTATTAGCTTTATCTTAAAAATATTAAATTTTTTATGACAATTTTTCAATTTACATTACATTTCTCTTTAATGTCCTCATTCTTTGTATCGTGGTTATTATTATTTTGTAATCAGTACACAAATTATACAGATGGTGTTTTTTTATGAATGTTTTTTTATTAATGAGAAAGTTATTATTATTCAGCATTCACATATATATAAAAATATTTTTGTGTAAGAAATATAGTTTATGAATTAAATTGATCATTGAATATATGATGAATATGTATTGAATTACACAAAAAACATGCATGGGGACTTTAATAGTTTAGTGCATTTGGAAACATGTAAATATAAATAATTGGTTCATAAAATATATTCATCATATCCCACTTATTTCTTCATGATTATATCCCTTTTATAATATCATTCTTAATACCTGTATTCATTTCATGTGAAAAGGAAACATTAAAAAGGGTGAACTCTGATACACTATAAGGGTAAACATTGGAAATATTAATTTATTATCTTATAAAAGAATAAGATAAAAAATATGGGTATGTAATCATTTGAATAACATACATTGATAAAACCAAACATTTCATTGATCATAAACATGATTAATGGAATAAAACATTAATACGAACTAAAAGAATGAAACATCCCCATATATCATTCTTTAACCACATGTTCATGTCATAAATTTTGTTGGAATTAATATAAGTACAAAGAATAATTTGTCTAGGTTGACTAACAAGACTCTCGGATCATGGATTATCACCTATTTTCCTTAACAGATCATGCACATAAACATCATTCTCATTATGGATCATTCACATTGACTTTTTTCCTATCATAGATCAAGTTCACTAACTTGTTTCCCCTAACTATATCAGGATACATAATTAATTTCACAATGAATTAGAGGGACCTATATGTCATGCCTATCAGATAATAAATCCAATATTAATGTGTTCTATAAGACCACAAACCATTCACCACATCAGAACCCATATTAAGAAATAAATTTCGTAAACACGTCATCATAACATAACTGTTATAAATGAAATATGATTGATGAAAAATTTTAAATATAAATATAAAACATTAAAATATTGAATTATAATATTATACTAGGGTTATATCTCTATTAAATCATTACTGACATGAAATAATTTCATCTTAGTTGGAAGAATGATTTCATCAATGACCACATGAAATAATTTTTGAAGAAAATATCCATTCCTTTGTTAAATCATTTTTAAAGAGGCAAATAATTATAAAGGAAACCATATCTATAATAATAATCCAATAAGATAGAAAATTATTAATAAAAAAATTATGGTATTATTAATGAAGAAAAATACAATCATTCCATATTAGTTTTTAAAAACATTACTTTCATATTTTTTACAGAAATTCCACGAAGAACCTCTTTTGGAAAAGAAATAAAATTCCATTGAAAATGTTTAGTCAAAATTCAAATGGGGGTGAAATTTTTTTTATTAATTATAGTATAAAAGTAAACAAGTTTTTTGAAAGGTTTTTAAAAAAATATACATGGATGATATATCCCCAAGAGATACATATAAACAATCCAAAATAATTTCATGATTTTCAAATTAACACTTTCCCCATTGTAATCAGTCAAATCATATACCCCCTGAAAGAAATAAAATTATATTGAGATATAAATACCAAAATTTTCAATATAATATTCATAAAATTCATTCATGTGAGGTACATATATGACACATATGAAACAAGTAGTGTATAAGTCATGTACCCCACATAAATAAAAGTGAGACAAAAATCTCTCACCTTAAGTATTAACATCCATTACATATGTTCAAAAATCATTTATAATAAATATATGATTTTATACATATATTACATAACCATTATCAGTTATATAAAACCATATATTATTTATGTATGTCCCTTTATTACCCATTTAGTAAGAACTCCATGTTAAAGTTACATTACGGGTAATAACCGCTTTGTTTTTCACATGTTTTTTGATTTGTTATAGTATTTCCTACCAATTATAAAATTATTAAATCATATATAGAATGATAAATATTATATGAATATAACATTTATTCTATATAAATGTATTTATAATAATATATAAATTAAATTAATAAAATGAAATGTATCGTTCATGGTGATGATAGATTGTTCGTACGCATAAACAATGTTTCTATTTTCATGTCATATTGAATGAAAGAGAGTAAATGGAATATATATATATTATCATTAAATTAGAATTAATATGTCATATATATCATATACATTCACTAAATACATCTTTAATACATTACACATATTGTTTGAGCGAATCACATGACTTTGAGAAGGTGGTAGTCCACAAATCCATAAAAGAAGTTTTGTTACTTAAAAAAATGGAAATCATGATGGTATATGTTATATAACAGTTAAACAATAATAAATAAATTATAATTGTAATATTAAAACCAAAATTCCATCATTATTCCCAACCTTGAAAGGTGGAAATGGATTCATGAATGACAAATATTTGTAAGGCGGTAGTTCATCATTCACTAGAATGATGATTGTATATCCCGTGTAATGCTAGTTTCTGTTAGTTCAGATCTAACTATTAATATAAAAATACATTAGTAAATTTAGTATACAATTTTTTTTATATAAACATAAAATAATTAAAATTTATTGGGTTTATGGATGAAATAAAACAAAAATGTTCATTGACGAACACTACCTGTTTTTTTGGGTATCCTATTTTGGTTTCCACTAAGGGACTTTCTTGGATGGATTTATTCCCAATGGAAGGATTCTATGATGAAGGTAGTGAAGCTTAGAGGATATATGGAGAGGGATTCAATAATCTAGAAAACTAGATTTGGTGTAATGTTTTGAGGTAGGAGGAGTCATTTTATAATATAGGTGAGGGGCACATTTGTAATTTCTCAATAGATTAATTTATAATAAATTAAATGTCAATAAAACACCTCAAATGGAAATTTATATGAATATAATATGGGATTGGGTGGTAATATAATGAACGAATATATTTTATACTTGATTTGGCATATTTTTAATCCATATGATTTTGATTAACCCTTAGTTAACCTATTTTAATTTTAACCACGGTAACCACATTTTCAAAATTAAAAGGTAAGGATTTTTTTACGTATAAGGTGTAAATTGGAATAGAAATTTTTTATTTATACCATTTTTACCTTAATTTATCCCCTTTATCCATATTTAGTATTTTTTAACCCCCAAGTATTTTATTTTGTGACACTTTATAAAATTAATTTTATTGACAATATAGGTTTCACAAAACATTTAACCTAAAAGAACAATGATAAAAAAATTAAATATAATTTTTTAAAAATTAGATTTATATCCTAGAAATTAAATTTGTCGTAATCAATAGTATTAATAAATTTTTATGTTATATCAAATTTATTTACAAGAATGATTTAAATTTTACTTCTAAAATGGATATATTTTTCTAAAAGAAGTATTACCATCATTTAATAGAGAACATGTCTTAATTGTACTTTTTTCTTATGTGAATTTAATTTCAAAACACGAATATACGTAGTTATGACCAGTAAGATATGTAGAGTCTAAAAGGATTGACATAGTTTTTTGGTGAATAGTGACATGACCATTAGGAATAGAAATGTTACACTAATGCGTATTAATTTAACCTTTATGAATATTAAATCAACCTAATAAATAGTAACCTCACCCGTGAATGCATAAATAATATTTCTGAATCTTATAGATGAATGTATAATATAATAGTATAAGTAAATTAATATTTTAAAAGAAATTAAATTAAGTGTTGGAATTTTTTTATGTTATATATATGAAATTAAAATTAGATAATTAATAAAATTGTTTAAATGGAAATTTATTTATATAAAATGTACTCATGAAATAACATTTTCTTTTCTTATTATTTAGGGACAAATTTATGAGTCCTTAGTTAATTTTTTATAGTCTTATAAAATTAGTTATTGATTATAATTTTGTATTTTTCAAGTAAAAGATGGTTTAATTAAAAATTTAATTTCCCACATTTAATTGTTTTCCACAAAATGGAGTTTATTTTTAATTATACACATAAAAAACTATTATGGTGAATTTTTGGGATTTTTCTAAAATAAATGAATTTTTTTGGAATTGTAAAATATGATAATATATGATAGATGATAAATATATAATTTATTGACTCATAGGTGATGTTTGGCTAATGTAAGAACCCATGATTTGAAATCACATGAACATATTACTTTATTTTTTCACAATAATTAAAATTATTTCTTTTCATGTGAAAAATAATAAAATAATGACTATAATATTTAGAAATCACCCCTCTCCACCACTATAAATACCATCCCTCACCACAACTTCTCCTAACACCTAAACATCTTGAATATTGTAAACTTTCTTCCCAATACTCACTTAAATACTCTCCCTCATGACCATAATATCTTAGTATTAACAAAAGACTAAAAAAAATTCTTTATGGAGGTTCACAAGGAGGAGTATTCAAGAGGTAAATTCCTCTTCATTTTACTTTTAGTTTCTTTTCGTGTTTTTTATTTTATTATTATCTCATAAACTTCTATTTAAAAATTAGAATGATAACTCTAGTATAATATATATAATATAATTATATCATGTTAATGGAATATCCTTACCCAAACTCTTTTATCTCACACTTTTATTTGAAAAACGAAATAGTCATCTGAGAGGTGTCGATTTACAACCTTTATGGATGATGTATTTTAATTCATCAATTTATCCTTCAAGTATGGTAATGAAACAATTTTAATTGTTATAATGAACTATAATATATTTATTATAAAATTTATTATATTCTATTTGGAACATTTTACATAACAATAAATGATAAAACAAAATGAGTTTGTTATGATCAAAAACCGCTGTAAAAATATGAATGATTATCACTAAATGTAATATCTTATAATTCATACTCATAACAAATAATAAAAGATATATATAACAATTAATATTTATATAATTTAATTAATATCATATAAATTCAATTATGGAGTTTTATACCCATTCCACATGAACTTCTATACTCATATACAAGTACACCGATCATGAAAACCAAGGAAATGAGTGCCCCCGAGCAATTTAATTGTATCTTATAACTCATCAGAATGTCCATAAGTAAAATTAAAATAATTATACTTAATAAAATACATGCTTATTAGGTTATAAATTAATTAATTAATTAATATGTTTAATTTTATTATCCAATAAATTAACATCAAGTCTGGAACACATTCAAACATAAGGTAAGGGTTTTCCCAAATCGCTTTCATTTCACTGAGATATTCCTTACTCATCACTGATTATTGTGTTTGGTGTATGTATAATGAACATTGATGGATCATATCATGTATCAATTTATTTTAATTTTATTAAATTCTTCATTTATGATTATTAATTTTGGGGAATATGATTCGATTGATTACAAAGTGGTAAGGGGTTCTACCAGAACCCCTGTTATTTCCTTTGTGTTACTTTTTCTTCTTTAATCAAATGTAATTCTTATTTATTTTTGGATATTTCTTCTAAGATATGAGTATATATTTAAACTCATATATATATATATATCATACCATCCTTATTTTATGATTTTATTGTTATTTTGAAAAGCTCCACCCTCAATTCATCCCAATAAACAAGCTCGCTCCAAGGGAATTTCTAGATTTCTCACCTGTTTTCAAGCACGCATCAAAATATATTTTACGAAATAATTGTTTATAAAGTACCAATTTTTATCATGGAAATATATCTTGTTCAATATACAGATTTATGAGAACAAATATTCCATTCTGTTTTAAAATTCCTTTATTATTTTCCTTAAACCTCACTAAAAAGTTTTATTTCTATAGTTTTATAAAAAACTATCTTTACATGATTTCACTTTTGTGGTACTTCATTTTTTTCCTCAAATATAATTTTAATTTCATCAAATTTTAATTTCAAATATATAAATTTTTAAAATCTGATTTTATGACAAATGAATATGATTTTCTAAAGGAAATATGCTTTCCAAAGTAAAAAAGGCTTTTTCTTGTGTCATTTTTAATTCTATGAGATATATTCCTTATTCTCTACTATTTTCTTATGTGTGGTGTATATATAGTATTTTGATATATCATATAATGAATTCTACTTTCATGATATTTTATGTTTCCTTTAATGTTAAGAGAGGTTAAAATTTAAATCATTCAAGGTGGAATGGGACACTTTGTAATGTTTAAGGATTATTTTCCCCATGAATTTCTCAGTTATTTTATTTGAGTAATTTCATCAATGATAATTTTATGTTCTATGGGAAACATTTATTTAAAGATATATTTTTCTTCAACATATGAGGAATGTATTGGGCTTAGTATGTGATGGTTTGGGCCTACTATAATTTCTCAAAGCATTAGTAGGTCTCATGAGACAATATAGAATTTGATTTTGGCCAAGGCTTTAACCATTTATTTTCAAAAGTCTTTGAAAATTCTTTGATGATAGGTTTATAATGTCTAGAATATGAATTCCCTCATTATGATGTTATTAATTTATCATTTAAGTCATTTTTTTTACTTGTTGTATATCCATTGTTAGTTATTTATGTGATTATTCATTTGGAATTGTTTATTCAGCCTTTATTTCTACCCTATTATTGTCATGATTAATTTTTAATGACATGTTTTATTATTTATTATTTATGGTTTATTTTTTATGTTATAGTTTTCATTATATTTCTCACCAACACTGATCATGTGATATCACCCCTATAATATGTATCTTTTTTCCCAATATTCTATGATGTATTTTATAAATAACATTTAGGTTTAATGTAATACATCTGGGGTTTTATCACTGGATTTTGTATGATGTTTTAATTTCAATTTGTAATGCAATATTCGTGATTGTAATATGGTTTATAAAGATACTAGGGTGATTGGTCATTCAGGAATGGTTTCCTTGTAATCAAACCACTGTAATAAATTAAGGCACCATCTATAGTTAATTGGGGTTGGGGTCTTTACGGTTTGTATTAGAGGAATTTTATTAGGAACCATGGAAAGTATTTTTAGAAATCATAGATTAGGGAACAAAACCCTAAGATATACTTTGAGTATTAGAATACATGAACATCCTAAAATTTTTGTAAGGTAGTGATTATGTTGATGTTTTTTTCAATACATCCTTGTTTGGACACTACAAGTGGAGGGGGTTTCAGAATAGATTTACCTAAGAGTAACAACTCTAACATGGTTTCCTGGGCCAAACTCAGTGTAACATGTTATATGAAAAGAACCCTTAATACACACCTGGTTTGAAAATCCTGGAGGATATGATTAGGATAATTGAAATTTTCATTTCAAACCAATATAACGTATTTAAAAGTAATCATGTACTCAAAGAAATGTATTTTTTAATTGTGTGATTAGATAGACCAAGGAATCATTTTAAGTTAAGTATTTAACTAGTATTTGGATTATACATTATGTTTCATAATGTTATATTCTAATATAGTGCATTTAATTATTCAAAAATGGATCCTACCAGAATGAGTGAGAACCTCATCAATTCACATAATCCAATGAGTAAGAATGATCATTTCATTGATGGGTTTAATCCATTCTTTAGAAGGTAACTATTAACTGAAACATTCTCATCATATGAGGTTATAGAATCATGTCCTTAAAAGAAGGATAAATAGTATTCAAATAATTATTTCTTCGGAAGTAAGAAAGAGAATAAGAGGATAACATGGGAAAATATAGATAAGGGGATGATGGGAATGTCATATTTCCCCATATGTGATAATTTTGGAAGGAAATTCCTTGGTACATTCTTCAGAGAGAGAGGAGTTTTCTTCAAATGTGAAGAAAAAATCTCATGATTTTTAGTAAAGGAAAGATGTTACCGATGTCCAATGCATTAACTATAATGAAATGAGACACTATGAAAATCAATGTCCCATGTGTAAAAGGAATATACCATGAAATAAGTTAATCGATCACTTTTAAGATTATGCTATTACCATAGATGAAGAGGAGCAGTTAATGTGCCTATTTTTGGATTAAACAATTTTGTAATTTTACAATTTTATAAATTATGTTTTAGTTATAATAATTATGGAATATATTAGGATTTTACTATAGTATTAGTTCATTATAAAACTTATATCGTATATTGAATGGTATAGGGAAAAATTATTTGGTAGAAACTTAAACATTGTATAACACATGATTGAATAATTGATAATATTTAAATTCTTCTTACTGTTGTGATAATGATTTTTTATAGAGAGATGATTGGATTGTACTAACTACCATGGGAATGATTCTAAATTGTTGGTTCATGATCATTTATAATGTTTAAACATTTATTAAACTTTTCTGCTGATCATTGTATATGGTTTTAGAGTTTAATTTTTTACTTCACCACATGATGAATCCTTTTTCTAAGAGATTAAGTAAAGATCGTTTGAGGTGAAAACAAAGTATAAATTTTTTTTTATAAAATAGAAACATATAATTACACTCATATAGGGTTCAATAATTACTTAAGTATAGGTAAATATATAAAAATAATAATTATTTCCTATGGTCATAATTTTTTATAACATCAATGATTTTTTTTCATTAATAAAGTTTATAGTTTTGTGGTGATTAGATTTCTAATAACCTTGTACTCTATAATAATCCATCAGAACTTGATGGTTATATTTCTCTATCATGTACATGTTTTTTACTTCCCTATAATATTCTCCTACTCAAAAGTATATTTTTGTGCTGACCACATCATTTACCTTAACTGCTTTTCATGAGGATATTTTATTAACCCAATTTCTAATGTGGTTTTAACATAAGTTTTTCTCATGTATCAACCATTAGTGAAATTAAAAATTGAAATGGAATAATTTATTAAAGGAGAGTAGAATTTAACACCCCAAGATTTTATGGCAAGACCCTTCATAAATTTAATTTCTTAGATAGCATAGGTTTCAAACAACACCCAACATAAACAAATAATGATAAAAAATTAAATGATATTATTTTGAATGGGCCTTATAACATAGAAAATAAATTTTTAAGAATGATTATTATTATAAAATTTATATATTATATAATATTTTTTTAAATAATTGAATTCAATTTTAAATATTAAAAGGATATAATATTCTAAAAAGTAGTTTTAACATGTTATAATGGAGATCATGTTTTAAATGTAACTCTACCACTTACGTGAAATGAATTTAAAAAACCAAACATACACAATTGTCATTAGAAAGATATTCAAATTCTGATAGGATGAACATAATGTTTTGTTTAATTGTAACTTGACCCTTAGGGAAAGTAATGTAATCCTAATGAATAGTATTATGTCCTTATGAATATTAAATCGACCTAATGAAAAGAATCCTCACCCAAGACTATATAAAAAAATTAGGAATATTATAAATGAACGTATAATATAATTGTATAAGTAAATGAATATTTTAAAAATTGTTAAATTAAGTATTGGTATATTTGTATGTCATTATATTTAATTAAAATATTATAATTAATAAAATATGATAAAAGAAATTTTATTTATATAAATTTTATACATAATTTAACATTTTTTTGTCTTTTGATTTTAGGATACCTTTATAATACCTTATTTAATTTTTGAAAGGGTTATAGAATCAAATATAGATTCAATATCAATATTTTTCATTTAAATGATGATTTTAATTAAAAATTAAATTTCTCATATCTATAAAATTATTTTCAGATAATGGACATCATTTTTTAATTCAACATATCAATAAATGTTCAAGGTGATTTCTTGGGATTTTACAAAAATACATGAAGTGTTGATGAACATTAAAAAACAATAATTTATGATAAATGATAAATACATGATTTATTTATTAATAGGTAATGTCTTGATGTTGTAATAACCCGTGGTTAGAATTAACAAGAACATATTATTTTGTTTAGTCAGAATAATTAGCATTATTTCTTTTCTTGAGAAAAATAAAATAATAATGAATAAAATAATGATAAATCAGTCATTCCATCCAATATAAATACCACCTCTAACCACCACTTTTCCACACACATCAAAGACATTATGTTTGTCAAATTTCTTTACAATCCTATCCCCAATCCTCTAACCTATGACAAGGAGATATTGTACTAAAAAAAACCAAACCAATCTACTTAAAGAGGTTCTCAAGGAGAAGTATTCTAGAGGTAAAATCATCTTCCTTATCCGTTTATATTCTTTTCAAGTTCATCTCTTAAATTATTATATTCTCACCTACTCTATCTGAATAAGCATTTTTAATTTAGTATGATCTATATACTCAAGTTATATTATCTTAATGTAATATCCTTACTAAAACTTCTTTCTCTCTCAAATTTATTTCAAAAATTGAATCATTGTTCAAGAGGTGCTAATTTACAACATTCAAGGACGATCGATTTTTGTTCATCAATATCTTTTTCAATTATTGTAATGATACCATTTTTAAGGTTAAAATATACTAAAATATATGTATTAAAAAAATTATTATTTTCTAGTGGTAACATATCCACATAATTCTAAATGGTAAAACAATTTGAGTTCATTATGATCAATAACTATTGTAATAATGCAAATGATTCTCACTAAATGTATTATCTAATGATTCATCCTCATTCCACATAAAATGATATTATAACCATTTAAACTTCTATATGTTCCTCCATATCATATAAATTAATTTATGGATAATTATACCCATTCCACATGAACTTTCATAGTCATATACAATTATACAGATTGTGAAAACCGATGAAATGAATGCTCCTGAAAAATACAATTTTATATTATAACTCATCAAATAGCTCATAAATGAACACAATAAAATTATAATAAATAAAATAAATTTATAAGATGTTCTTAATTAATTAATTAATGGATTTAATTTTATTATCCAAGATGGTACGACCACATGAAAAACACATTCAGACATAAGGTAAGTGTTTTCTCAACTCCCTTTCATTTCAATGTTATATGCCTTACTCCCAACTAATTATTTTATTTGGTGTATTTATATTTCAAATTTTTATATTATATCATGAATAAATTTATTTTCATGGAATTAAATTTATTATTCCATGATTATTAATTTTGGGGTATATGATTCGATAGATTATAAAGTGGTAAGGAAACTCTACCCAAACCCCCATTGTTTCTTGGGGTTACTCTTTCTCCATCTTTAATCAAATGTAGTGATTCTTTATTTTTATATATAAATTATATATTATATTTATATGTTCCAAAAAATATATCTAGATCACATCATCATTATTTTATGGGGTTCTACATAATTTAAAAGGTTATATTCTCAATTCCTCCTGAAAAAAAATGAAAGATTCAACGGATCTTCCCAATTTCATAACTATTTTCAATTGAACTAAAAAATAAATTTTAAGAGACAATTTTTTTTCCAAAATCATGAAAAACTATCTTGGTTAATTTATGGTTTTATTAATATAAATATTTCATTCCAATTTAAAATCCTTAAAATGTTTTCCTTCAAGAACAATAAAATGTTTCATTTCTGTAGTTTATTAAAAACTATATTTTTCATGATTTCAGTTCTGTGGGACATCATTTATGCCTCAAATATAATTTCAATTTCCATAAATTTTATTTTCAGGGATATACATGTATGCAGTAAGATTTTATAAAAAATATAAATTATTTTCCAAAATAACTCTTCATTCCAATGTAAGAAAAGAGTTTTCATGTCTCACTTTTACTTTTAAAAGATATATGGATTTTTCACCACAATTATCTTGTGTGTGGTGTAAATAATTCCATTTGATATATCTTATCATCAATTATTTTTTAATGATATTCTAATTTTAATTTAATGTAAATATAGAATAATATTTAAATCATTCAAGGTTGTATGGGACACATTGAAATGTTTAAAGATTATTTTCTTCAAGAATTTCTAAATTATTTAGTTAGAGTAATTACATATATTATACATAAAATTATTATAAGAATCATTTATTTAAGGATTTAATTTTAAAAAAAAAAATTGGAATGAGTTGGAATTAGTATATGATATGTGTTGACCTCTATAGACCCTCGATTCATTGGTAGGTCTAATGAGATAAAAAAATAATGGATTTTAGCCGAGGATTTAACCATTTATTTTTTGAAGTCTTGGTTGAGGACTCAACATAAGGTATATGATGTCTAATATATGAATTCCCTTGATGTTTGGGGATTTCAGTCGCTTTACCCTACTCAATTAAATTCTTATTTTCCTAAGAGTGTACCATAGTGGCACAACCTAGGGTCGATCACAAGGAGGCCGCTTATACGCACTATATTTTCAATTGTCACTTTTTAATTTAACTAATATAAAACTAACATATATAATATATATGGGGGATTTTGATTATGAAAATTAAATCAAAATGAAATATTAAATCTATATTATCAATAAAAATAGCAAAGAAAATCGAGCTGGAAAGAACAAGTTAAAGGTAGCAGCGGTGGACAAACGTTGATCGTTGGACACTCCCTTTATCATTGTTTACGAATATATTTTCATTAAATTATCCAATTTATACTTTAATACCTCAAGGTATACACCTAAATAATCTAGATACCATATTGAAACCTCATACATGGGTGCCGATCGTCTAATGAAAGTGTTCTGATTACCCGAAGACCTCCGAGTAACCAAAACAGGATGAACTCATCGTGCTCAAAAGCGAGACCTCGCCAAAGAAATTTAAACCATGAGTAAAACCAATTTAAATTCATTAGAATATAAGCAATATATAATAATTTATAAGAAATTGAAAACACGAGAGAACAAGAACTCATTCATTCATCTAAACAAGTTCCAGGATAGTTTAAAAGAAAATATTTTACAATGAAAGCACAAACTCAAAAAGGGAAATGTCTTCGGATCTCCGTTGCCAACCACCACTTGGATTTAGCCCTTCATGGCTTGGTTAAATCATGTAATACTCCTATACTCTTGATCTCTCAAGACAAACCCCTTTGTGACGGATGGTGTGGTGAAGAAATGGAATATCTTGTGAGGTAGGAGCTCCCCTCCTTTTATAGGCAGATTTTATATTCACAAAGTTGTCGCGATTTAGACCCATTAAATGGCCGATTCACGCGTTGACCTCTTCATAAATATTGTTCATCAATGTCTTGGCCGTCCACCCTCAAATGTTCAGATTAATTGGAAGAGTATTGAAGGATTTATGGTTTTTCTATTGAAAATAGATTTCTCTGGATGAAGCTTCCTGGAAGCTTCCTTCAAAAATCTATCACTAAACGACCATCATAAAGGATTCCAAACGGCTTGAAATTTATTGAGGAGACGCGTCTTGGAGTCCTCTGTCTTATCCAGGTAGAATCGCATCATTTGGAGTAGCGTAGGCCGAAAGTTTCGTCCATTAATATGGTGGAGTCAATGCAGTCCGCCCGGAAAAAATTGTCAAATTCATTGATTTTTTTGGGCACCATTAATATCGATTCAATCCCTGGTCCTAAAGACAAAGTTTACGGAAATAAAATAATGGTTCCAAAAAAATTCGAATCACAAAATTTGGAAATATATTTTATAAGAAATGACCAAAATACCCCTGTGATAAAAATCTGTTAAAAATCCAGAATTAAGCCATTTTTGCATTTAGGCTCAAAATAACACCAAAACCTAAATATGTAACAATTGCACATTAAATAACACTATTGTGGGTTTATAAACATTAAATTATAGTATAAAATATTTGAAAATATTAGCTTTATCAATCCCCCACACTTAAGCATTGCACTCCTGAGCAATTATCATATATTCAAATCAAAATTCACACAACAGTCCAAAATGAGAAAACATCCATGATCTTATTAAAAACCAAATTTCATCATGTCTCTTCTATGAAAAACAATTTCCTTTTATTTTCATTCCAAAAATTTAAATTTTTCCAACCTCATAAATCCATCCATGGATCAATCACAACCTACCTCGCATTGAATTTTATGTCACTCTTCACTCAAGAGAAATAAATTCTGTAGTTATGCTCATACTTGGAAATTGCATGTATCACCATAGGCTTGTGACAATTCTCATTTCTCCACAGCGTGAAACATAAAAATGAATTCAATCATGAGGGCTTTCATCAACGGTTCAAATGACTCTGTGGCTTTAGGTTGGTGGTTAAATGATTTAAAAGATCAAGGCTAGAAAGAGAAGGTTTGACTCTAAGGTACAATGCATGAATAATCAAGTGAAAACCCAGAAATTTCCTCACTCAATCCACCTTGAAAATGTGAAAAAAAACACCAACCCCATTTATTTTAAATGGTACATGAGCCAATCAATGATTTCAAGGTATTAAATCATCCAAGTTCTCTCCATTTTTTTTAAAGCTCCAGAAAGGCACAGCTTTATTTTCATTTTTTTTGAAGGAGAACTGAATGAAACAAAATGAAGCATAATAAGATTATGACTCATTCCCAATTATTTCATTACCCAAAATGTTGTTGCATACCACACAATACCCATCAATAAAACAAATCCCAATGAACGCACACGAATGGCCCTTCCCCCACACTCAAACTTGAAATATCCATGCAACAATACCAAGTGAATGGGTAGGTATGGATAAATTAGCTTGTATTGTGGCTTAAACCTATAAGGCAATTCATGGCATCTAAGGGGTAACTAAGGATAAATGTAATGGTAAGTCTCAGGATAATATGTGGCTAACCAAAGTAGTGCCTCAATCATATTAAAAACATTCAATGAAATCCAAAGCTTCGAAAGAGAAAAATCCCAAATTCTGGTTCTCACAAAAAATCCAGGTTTCCCTCAAGAAAGTGTGGGTATTAGAAAGAATATGTAAAAGTGTTTTAGAATACCTCACAGGACGAGAAAAATATTTTGAGTCCGTGTTTCATGGCCATGGATTTCAAAAATCAGTTAAACTCATAAAAATGATAGAAAATCAAATTTAAGGAAAAAAAATTCCCATCAATAATCATTTAAGATCTTTTTTTTTTCAAAAATCATTTCAATTTTATCAAAATAAATTATCGTGTGAAATGTGATCCGAATTATCATTAAAGCTCAAGGTTCCTAAAAAATGAAAAAAAATGAAAGCACACAAAAACAAATAAGCAGGTCGACGCTCCCCCCACAATTAAATTTTAGTACCCTTCATTTTGTCTTGATAAAATATTAATAAGGTAAGGGAAAAAAACTAAATATAAGGAAAGATACAACCTGACTTTATTTTTCTAGCAGTACCATTGAGTTAAGCTCCAAGTTGGCACCACTTTTTCCTATAAAGCAATAAATAAAAAAATGAATTAGAAAAAAAAATAGAAAGGTGAAAGAGAAGGGATAATGCTTGGTTTGACCCCCAAGCGGGTGCTAGGTTTTTACTGCCCCTAGTCAGGCAGTTGCAGCAGGTTAACCCCAATCCGAAGGTGGATGGGGTTTCTTTCTTAGAAACCACCACAAATTATTTCTCCTGATATCCATATGTGGATGCCAAAAGTGATAACCCCCAAAGAAAAGAAAAATATCCCCAACCCCTAGAAGAGATGGAAAATAGAATTTGAGATTAAGAGGGGGAGGGAAAAGGATGTAGGGGTGCTCCCTGTTTTTGTAATCTGGAGGAGTGGTGTCCACCGGTGTTGAAAATAGAAGAATAGGAAGTGGCTTCTCTTCTGGTTCATGTTCGTAAATTGGTTCTTCAATTATTTCTTCTTTTTTGCCATCATCCTCAAATGCACCAATGCATAACTCAACAGGCACCTCCATTCTCTCCTCAACAAGAGGACCTTCTTCTTCTTCTTCATCCAGATCCTGCAGTAGTGATGCTGAATCTACAAATTCAGAATAAGGGATATTAGATTTAAATTCAAAATTAATGAAATTTGAATGAAATGAATGCTCAGAATTTAAAACTCCCTCAGAAATTTCAGCTTTAGAACCCTTTTCCTCAAGCAGGGCAGCTGGGAACTCATTTGTTGGCGAGGAATTTTCTTCAACCTCATCAATATCTTCATTAAATGTAGGTGGATCAAGTATTTCATTCTCCTCAGCTTTTATTTTTTGTCGTTTCATCCATAAAACTTTAACATCTTCAACTTGGGCGACCAGAGATGATATCATCTTGCTTGCTTTTTCCATGTTTCTGCAATTCTCTTGAATTATCAAGGCATTTTCTTTCAATAGTTGGGAATTTTCAAGAATTTTAATACTCAATGTATCTTCCCTACTTGGCTCATCATAAAAGTTATCCACATGCCAATAATTATAATAATTTCCATAAAAATCCATATTGGCTGATGAAATGAATGATATGCAACAAGGCTTTTTTTTTGTTTTTTTTCTTTGAAAAATAGTGTTTGTAAGCACTTGGCCTCCCCGGCAACGGCGCCAAATTGATGTTTGGGGATTTCAGTTGCTTTACCCTACTCAATTAAATTCTTATTTTCCTAAGAGTGTACCATAGTGGCACAACCTAGGGTCGATCACAAGGAGGCCGCTTATACGCACTATATTTTCAATTGTCACTTTTTAATTTAACTAATATAAAACTAAAATATATAATATATATGGGGGATTTTGATTATGAAAATTAAATCAAAATGAAATATTAAATCTATATTATCAATAAAAATACCAAAGAAAATCGAGCTGGAAAGAACAAGTTAAAGGTAACAGCGGTGGACAAACGTTGATCGTTGGACACTCCCTTTATCATTGTTTACGAATATATTTTCATTAAATTATCCAATGTATACCTTAATACCTCAAGGTATACACCTAAATAATCTAGATACCATATTGAAACCTCATACATGGGTGCCGATCGTCTAATGAAAGTGTTCTGATTACCCGAAGACCTCCGAGTAACCAAAACAGGATAAACTCATCGTGCTCAAAAGAAAGACCTCGCAAAAGAAATTTAAACCATGAGTAAAACCAATTTAAATTCATTAGAATATAAGCAATCTAGAATAATATATAAGAAATTGAAAACATGAGAGAACAAGACCTCATTCATTCATGTAAACAAGTTCCAGGATAGTTTAAAAGAAAATATTTTACAATGAAAGCACAAACTCAAAAAGGGAAATGTCTTCGGATCTCCGTTGCCCACCACCACTTGGATTTAGCCCTTCATGGCTTGATTACATCATGTAATACTCCTATACTCTTGCTCTCTCAAGCCAAACCCCTTTGTGACGGATGGTGTGGTGAAGAAATGGAATATCTTGTGAGGTAGGAGCTCCCCTCCTTTTATAGGCAGATTTTATCTTCACAAAGTTGTCGCGTTATAGACCAATTAAATGGCCGATTCACGCGTTGACCTCTTCATCAATATTGTTCATCAATGTCTTGGCCGTCCACCCTCAACATTTCAGATTAATTTGACGCGTATTGAAGGATTTATGGTTTTTCTATTGAAAATAGATTTCTCTGGATGAAGCTTCCTGGAAGCTTCCTTCAAAAATCAATCACTAAACGGCCATCATAAAAGATTCCAGACGGCTTGAAATTTATTGAGGAGACGCGACTTGGAGTCCTCTGTCTTATCCAGGTAGAATCGCATCATTTGGAGTAGTGTAGGCCGAAATTTGCTTCCATTAATATGGTGGAGTCAATGCAGTCCGCCCGGAAAATATTGTCAAGTTCATTGATTTTTTTGGGCACCATTAATATCGATTCAATCCCTGGTCCTGAAGACAAAGTTGAAGGAAATAAAATAAGGGTTCCAAAAAAATTCGAATCACAAAATTTGGAAATATATTTTATAAGAAATGACCAAAATACCCCTGTGATAAAAATCTCTTAAAAATCCAGAATTAGTCCATTTTTGCATTTAGGCTCAAAATAACACCAAAACCTAAATATGTAACAATTGCCCATTAAATATCACTATTGTGGTTTTATAAAAATTAAATTATAGTATAAAATATGTGAAAATATTAGCTTCATCAATCCCCCACACTTAAGCATTGCACTCCTGAGCAATTATCATATATTCAAATCAAAATTCACACAACAATCAAAAATGAGAAAAGATCCATGATCTTATTAAAAACCAAATTTCATCATGTCTCTTCTATGAAAAACAATTTCCTTTTATTTTCATTCCAAAAATTTAAATTTGTCCAACCTCATAAATCCATCCATGGATCAATCACAACCTACCTCGCATTGAATTTTATGTCACTCTTCACTCAAGAGAAATAAATTCTGTAGTTATGCTCATACTTGGAAATTGCATTTATCACCATAGGCTTGTGACAATTCTCATTTCTCCACAGCGTGAAACATAAAAATGAATTCAATCATGAGGGCTTTCATCAACGGTTCAAATGACTCTGTGGCTTTAGGTTGGTGGTTAAATGATTTAAAAGATCAAGGCTAGAAAGAGAAGGTTTGACTCTAAGGTACAATGCATGAATAATCAAGTGAAAACCCAGAAATTTCCTCACTCAATCCACCTTGAGAATGTGAAACAAAACACCACCCCCATTTATTTTAAATGGTACATGAGCCAATCAATGATTTCAAGGTATTAAATCATCCAAATTCTCTCCTTTTTTTTTAAAGCTCCAGAAAGGCACAGCTTTATTTTCATTTTTATATATATATATTTTTTTAAGCTCTAGAAAGGAACAGCTTTATTTTCATTTTTTTTTGAAGGAGAACTGAATGAAACAAAATGAAGCATAATAAGATTATGACTCATTCCCAATTATTTCATTACCCAAAATTTTGATGCATACCACACAATACCCATCAATAAAACAAATCCCAATGAACGCACACGAATGGCCCTTCCCCCACACTCAAACTTGAAATATCCATGCAACAATACCAAGAGAATGGGTAGGTAAGGATAAATTAGCTTGTATTGTGGCTTAAAACTATATAGGAATTCATGGAATCTAAGGGGTAACGAAGGATAAATGTAATGGTAAGTCTCAGGATAATATGTGGCTAACCAAAGTAGTGCCTCAATCATATTAAAAACATTCAATGAAATCCAAAGCTTCGAAAGAGAAAAATCACAAATTCTGGTTCTCACAAAAAATCCAGGTTTCCCTCAAGAAAGTGTGGGTATTAGAAAGAATATGTAAAAGTGTTTTAGAATACCTCACAGGACGAGAAAAATATTTTGAGTCAGTGTTTCATGGCCATGGATTTCAAAAATCAGTTAAACTCATAAAAATGATAGAAAATCCAATTTAAGGAAAAAAAATTCACATCAACAATCATTTAAGATATTTTTTTTTTCAAAAATCATTTCAATTTTATCAAAATAAATTATTGTGTGAAATGTGATCAGAATTATCATTAAAGCTCAAGGTTCCTAAAAAATGAAAAAAAAAATGAAAGCACACAAAAACAAATAAGCAGGTCGACGCTCCCCCCACAATTAAATTTTAGTACCCTTCATTTTGTCTTGATAAAATATTAATAAGGGAAGGGAAAAAAACTAAATATAAGGAAAGATACAACCTGACATTATTTTTCTAGCAGTACCATTGAGTTAATCTCCTAGTTGGCACCACTTCTTCCTATAAAGCAATAAATAAAAAAATGAATTAGAAAAAAAATAGAAAGGTTAAAGGGAAGGGATAATGCTTGGTTTGACCCCCAAGCGGGTGCTAGGTTTTTACTGCCCCTAGTCAGGCAGTTGCAGCAGGTTAACCCCAATCCGAAGGTGGATGGGGTTTCTTGCTTAGAAACCACCACAAATTATTTCTCCCGATATCCATATGTGGATGCCAAAAGTGATAACCCCCAAAGAAAAGAAAAATATCCCCAACCCCTAGAAGAGATGGAAAATAGAATTTGAGATTAAGAGGGGGAGGGAAAAGGATGTAGGGGTGCTCCCTGTTTTTGTAATCTGGAGGAGTGGTGTCCACCGGTGTTGAAAATAGAAGAATAGGAAGTGGCTTCTCTTCTGGTTCATGTTTGTAAATTGGTTCTTCAATTATTTCTTCTTTTTTGCCATCATCCTCAAATGCACCAATGCATAACTCAACAGGAACCTCCATTCTCTCCTCAACAAGAGGACCTTCTTCTTCTTCTTCATCCAGATCCTACAGTAGTGATGCTGAATCTACAAATTCAGAATAAGGGATATTAGATTTAAATTCAAAATTAATGAAATTTGAATGAAATGAATGCTCAGAATTTAAAACTCCCTCAGAAATTTCAGCTTTAGAACCCTTTTCCTCAAGCAGGGCAGCTGGGAACTCATTTGTTGGCGAGAGATTTTCTTCAACCTCATCAATATCTTCATTAAATGTAGGTGGATCAAGTATTTCATTCTCCTCAGATTTTATTTTTTGTCGTTCCATCCATAAGACTTTAACATCTTCAACTTGAGCGACCAGAGATGATATCATCTTGCTTACTTTTTCCATGTTTCTGCAATTCTCTTGAATTATCAAGGCATTTTCTTTCAATTATTGGGAATTTTCAAGAATTTTAATACTCAATGTATCTTCCCTACTTGGCTCATCATAAAAGTTATCCACATTCCAATAATTATAATAATTTCCATAAAAATCCATATTGGCTGATGAAATGAATGATATGCAACAAGGCTTTTTTTTTGTTTTTTTCATTGAAAAATAGTGTGTGTAAGCACTTGGCCTCCCCGGCAACGGTGCCAAATTGATGTTTGGGGATTTCAGTCGCTTTACCCTACTCAATTAAATTCTTATTTTCCTAAGAGTGTACCATAGTGGCACAACCTAGGGTCGATCACAAGGAGGCCGCTTATACGCACTATATTTTCAATTGTCACTTTTTAATTTAACTAATATAAAACTAACATATATAATATATATGGGGGATTTTTATTATGAAAATTAAATCAAAATGAAATATTAAATCTACATTATCAATAAAAATACCAAAGAAAATCGAGCTGGAAAGAACAAGTTAAAGGTAGCAGCGGTGGACAAACGTTGATCGTTGGACACTCCCTTTATCATTGTTTATGAATATATTCTCATTAAATTATCCAATGTATACCTTAATACCTCAAGGTATACACCTAAATAATCTAGATACCATATTGAAACCTCATACATGGGTGCCGATCGTCTAATGAAAGTGTTCTGATTACCCGAAGACCTCCGAGTAACCAAAACAGGATGAACTCATCGTGCTCAAAAGCGAGACCTCGCCAAAGAAATTTAAACCATGAGTAAAACCAATTTAAATTCATTAGAATATAAGCAATCTAGAATAATTTATAAGAAATTGAAAACACGAGAGAACAAGACCTCATTCATTCATGTAAACAAGTTCCAGGATAGTTTAAAAGAAAATATTTTACAATGAAAGCACAAACTCAAAAAGGGAAATGTCTTCAGATCTCCGTTGCCCACCACCACTTGGATTTAGCCCTTAATGGCTTGATTACATCATGTAATACTCCTATACTCTTGCTCTCTCAAGCCAAACCCCTTTGTGATGGATGGTGTGGTGAAGAAATGGAATATCTTGTGAGGTAGGAGCTCCCCTCCTTTTATAGGCAGATTTTATCTTCACAAAGTTGTCGCGTTTTAGACCCATTAAATGGCCGATTCACGCGTTGACCTCTTCATAAATATTGTTCATCAATGTCTTGGACGTCCACCCTCAAAATTGCAGAATAATTGGACGCTTATTGAAGGATATATGGTTTTTCTATTTAAAATAGAGTTTTCTGGATGAAGCTTCCTGGAAGCTTCCTTCACAAATCTATCACTAAACGGCCATCATAAAGGATTCCAAACGGCTTTAAATTTATTGAGGAGACGCTCCTTGGAGTCCTCTGTCTTATCCAGGTAGAATCGCATCATTTGGAGTAGTGTAGGCCGAATGTTTCTTCCATTAATATGGTGGAGTCAATGCAGTCCGCCCGGAAAAAATTGTCAACTTCGTTGATTTTTTTAGGTACCATTAATATCGATTCAATCCCTGGTCCTGAAGACAAAGTTGAAGGAAATAAAATAAGGGTTCCAAAAAAATTCGAATCACAAAATTTGGAAATATATTTTATAAGAAATGACCACAATACCCCTGTGATAAAAATCTGTTAAAAATCCAGAATTAGGCCATTTTTGCATTTAGGCTCAAAATAACACCAAAACCTAAATATGTAACAATTGCCCATTAAATAACACTATTGTGGGTTTATAAACATTAAATTATAGTATAAAATATGTGAAAATATTAGCTTCATCATCCCTCATATTGATTTTATAAACTGTTAAATCAAGTGACTATTCTACTAGAAGAATATTCATGGTGAAGTCTCCTGTGATTATTTATATGGAATTTTTTATTCAGATTTTATTTCAACCATATTATGCTCATGATTATGTATTAATGACATGTGTTATTATTTATTAATGATGATTTATTGTTTATTTTATATCATGTGATTTGTTTCTTACCCTTAATGAGAAATTGGGCTCACACCTTTAATTTTTTTCTTTTCCTCCAATATTCTGGGAGGAATTTTATAAATCAAATGAAGGGTTGATGTAAGAGATCTTCAATGTTATCAATGGAGTCTTTATTTCATTTTACATTCAATATATAATTCAATGTTCATGTATGTAATCTTGTTTCTAAAAATACAAAACATATTAGTGCTTCAGTATGTGATTCGTTGAAATTATACCAATGCAATAAAGTAAATCAAAATATTTGGGCTACCTAGGATGGGTTCCTTAAAATTGCTGACACGCTATTCGATCACATAAATGCCAAAGTGAATAAGTTAAAGGAATTAGAAAAAGTATGATAAAATAAATGGATAATTTCAAGATTTGTAAATGTTCTTGTTTTAAATCACCCTAGTTAAGCCAAGTCTCCATTGGCGCACATCCACATATGTGCCATAATATTGGTGTGAAAAACACTTGCGCGACCAAACTCCTTCACCTAGGGTAACCTATTTGCCTATAAATAGACCCTTGGGGTATTCCTTTGTGACAGATGAATTTTCTTGATGCCCAATTGTTTCTCTGGTCACCCTATTTCTTTTCCTAAGTCTTTTTAAACTTTCAAGGTAGTTATTTAACACCTAGGGCAGAGGAATTAATGGAGGATCATAAGAAATAAGTCCCTTTAGTGTTTGAAATCTATAACACATGCGCATTTAAATCAACCAACCTCCCTAAATCTGAAACACTTATACTCCACCCATTCCTCTCAAAGGAGCTTCATCGCCTCACTTCTGAGAATACATTTGAATACTCTTAAAGGATTGAGTCATATGTCACCCATTTATAATATCTATTTTATTCTTCACTTAAGTAAACATTTTGTCACCCAAGCCTTACTGTGCACCCATACCTACGCTCCAGATACATACATTGTTGCCCCTATTTAATTTACCTTATCCCTTCAGCCTATACAAGCCTTTTTTTAATCTTTCTTCAAAGTCATCCAGGGAAAGGCTTCCACTTCATTTTCTCTTTGTCTGAAAGGAATTATATTGAAACATCCACCAAAACCTCCTGACTAACAAATCCCTTGGGGAATCCACATTGCCATGTCTCCCATTTAGGTTTTTATATCCATAGTAATTGGAATCCCACATTTATTCTATAATGGGGTCAAGATTAATGGAATGTCTATAGGTTTCTATATCCATAGTCACATGGACCTTCCTCCTAGTAACAGTGTTGGGGAGTTCCTATTTTTGGAGGACTAGGGTTCGGGCCATACCCATCCTTTGTCGTCTCAAAAACCCAGAGTGTTGAGTCCTTGGTAGGAAAGGTACGGTTCACACGTACTTTTCCTTTTGAACAAATGAATATTATTCCTCCCCTACCAGGACATATTTTATGGTAGTAATCATAGCATACCCCTATCCTTTTAGGCTATATCCAATAGCCATCAATCTCATTTCACATTGAATAGTTTTTTTCTTTGCACCCTTATCCACCATCACTGCCATAGCCACTGCCTCTTCCACCATAGGAGGAGGAATAGTTTGTGGGCCTTTGTTATTTTTTTCACGTCCTCTTATTCCTCACACCAAGCATGACCCACGTGAGCTTAAAGATTTACAATGATCACAACATTTTCAAAAACACCTCATTTAATGAACTATGAGAAATCTGATTCCCATTAAAACTGGGATACGTAAGAAGCCTTTCTAATACCCAAGATCTATCACATCTCACCCATAAATGATCATTATCCTTATGATAAATCCCCTAATTATCCGCCAAATCAGAATGTCATCATTATCAGGAAGTAAGTCCATACTCATTTCTCTCAAAGGACTACACTCTCCTATCAGACATCCTGAAATATGTGGGATTTTATTCTCATCCAAATGAGATATATAGGAAGCCTCACTGATTTTAAAACCCAAAAATATATATCAAAACAGTACTTTCTGAGCCACATTCGGAGAAGGTTCTAAATAAACTTGCAAATTCATATCCCTTCCAGGTTCCTTGGGTTACTTTGGTATAATTACTACACCAAACTTTGATTAGACATTTTCTACCTATGTATCCTTACCACTTGAGATTAAACTATTTGGATTGGTCCTTATGACATGACCTCAAAATGTATGATGTTACCTATTATGTGGAAGTAAACTACGTGTGTTCAGATTCCTTTCACAAGGATCCATTAGTAGCCTCTCTATGGGTACGATCCCAACATTAACACAACTCTCTTCTCCCTAGATAAAGATAAATTCCAGAGTGCCTCCTTGAGTGGATTTAAAACCAGAGTATTCATAATAACTACCAAATAATCTCTAAGTATTATACCAAAGGGCACCATTGGTGGAGAACCTCAGATACATACAGATGTCTCCGTCGATGAAGAACCTCAGATACATATAGATGATTCTCAAATTCTATACGTTTTAATCATTGATTTCCAAATCACAATGGAAAATCATTACAAGCTTGGTGAATTAATAAGGATTCATGTACATATCATAAATCAATAAGATAGTCCCAGAGTAGGAAATAATTCCCCCCAAAATGGTGCGATGAGCCTGACTATCCATCCACTCTGTGAATTTATATTCTCATGAATTGTCGACCAAATGACCTGACAAATGCTTGCCTTTCAAAAGAGGGCCCATATAGATACAGAACCATTTGGTGTTTTCGGATCCATAAATAAATCCAATGGAAATAATATGAGACTACCAACTACTATCAAAGTCCCATTTCTATGACAAATAAGGAAATTGGTTAACCCGACGTGAATCCTTAACCAAGTTTATAGTATTACCCATTTTTCAGGATCCTATCAATTTATTAAGGAATTCTAGAAAAAGGAATAAATCATTAATATTTCCATATAAAAGACACTACTTTAATGAAATTAATTTGTTTGTAATTGTGAAAAAATTTCAGAACTCCCTTCACTCCAAATGGGTTCCATCGATTTTTCATGCACGAATTCTCTGGCTGCTACTAAAGATGGATCCTCATCCGCTGGAAGGATCTCATCACCAACTCAGTGTCTTATAATCTAGGTATTAAATGTAATGGTTTGGAAATACCATCAACATAGTACTATCCCAACCCTGGAGGTTTCCTGATAGGCTCTCCAAATAAACAAAAACCCTCAATCCTCTGGTCAGTGGCGACCGGTGTCAAGTAGCAGACAGTACCAACCACCATCTTTAGCCATTTTGGGATTATAAATCTAAAATTAAATAACATTTCCCTCCCATACTATAGGTAGGTAGATTAAGAGGTAACTCATGGCCTCAAATAAAAGACACAAGGTTCCTTCCTGAGGGCTCATAACAATAATTGTCTCCAATAGAATTGTGTAGTAGTGAACCACTAATATTATGGGGGTGTTGCCATTGGTTGTTTGGCCTAGGTCCCTCAGACCCAAGAACATTAAACAACCCTCTAGGGAAACATATGGCCAACAACGATCAGGTTATTACCTTTCTCCCTCTATATTAGTTCACCAACCAAATTTGGTTTCAAACAAAGAATAAGTACATACACATTTCCCCCATAATTTCTCCAGCCAGCAGACTCGCCTGTCAATGTCCAACCAATCCTACGATTTCAATCAGGTGGACTACTATGAGAAGGAACATACACCTTCTTTCAAACTATCATCTAGTCAGCAAAATCTTCTGGCTGCATTCATGGAAGCCCTCTAATCAAATATAGTGGAAACTTGTAAGAAGGAACATACACCTGCTTGCACTCACCAATCTTGCTAGAAGTCCCATCTATCAACATTGAATGAAGTATGTCGGCCATTTTGGAAAAAAAATTCATGTAGGCATATGCACCATCCAGCCTCAATCGAGACTACCAATAGTCTCGTTTTGAAACACTCGGAGAAGTCTATCGAATGTCTTTGATGAAAAACCTGGGACAGACTCAACTCTATGCCCCCATACATGAGTATTGTTAGTACCCACTAATAAAAAAGGGAGTACATAAGATGGTACATAAACCTACTCTAAAAAAAAAGTGGACATATATTCTCATTCTATCCAATGATTTCACCAAACACATTTTAGCAATCATGAAAGGGAAGACACAAATTCATGCCCATATTCTAGAAGCCTTCCAGAATATCATAAAGGAAACATCAGTAGTACTAAAGGGATGAACACATAATTTTTTCCCCACACCTTGTATGACTCATCAGCATGCAATCCTGGAGAAGAAACACACCTTTGTTCTGTTCCAAGAGCGATATGGAGCATACTCCCCCATATCATATAGAAATCCAAATTGGGAACATACAGCCTTCCCAATTAGAGATAATTGTCCCATTCTGATGTCCACTCCAAGGCTGGAACATAGGCATGCCCATGATAGCCACTTGTCCCAAAAGTGTCCCCAACTATGTCTAAACAAGAATCTAAGAAGAAATATTACCAAGCACAGTTGTAAAATCAAGATTTAATCTATAATATGACTCCTCTTAATGTTGGAGTTCTGAAAGCCCTGAGAAATTTTTCTATTGAAACAAAAGATCCTACCCTCCCATTACTATATTTTGGCAGTAGTTTTAGTAATTCTGAAGTTCCTCATCAGATACTTAATCATGAAGGCTTTCTTCATGACAATTTGGTCAATTTATAAAACCTGTCTCTGGATGAGATCCATAGAAACCCTATGTGTGGTTAGAAGACCAAGGAGAAATAGGATATTTACCTTTCTATAATCCACCATGGTGGTCCTCCCCATGATTATATTCACTAAAAAAGTTATATCTGTAGCAGTATTTCTCATTTTCATGATAATTCTCCAATTGACAATGTATTGATGAGAAAGCCCTCTTTTCTGGAGGCACTTTCCAATACAAGGCCAGTTATGTCTGATGCTTTGTTACTAATAGGTGAAATACTTTCTCAACCAGAATACATCCAATGATGATTGTCATTCTCCCAAACTCCCTTGGGACATTTTCATTCTAATATAGTAGAGAGAAAAACAACTGATCCTATTGTTTTTTATAAAAAAATTTAGAAGAATCCACTCTAGTCGAACCAAGTATAGAAACCTCTAAAAAAGATTTGGAAGATATGATGAATGTGAGAAAACAACTGGCTAAGGGTGAATACCCAATTATATTATAGTCTTTCTCACCCTCTCAATACGACATTCTAAATTTGATATCATAAGATTACATTCATGATATTAACCTCAATATATGGAAAACAGTTCGTAATATAAAATCCAAAGTATTACCATTTGAAAAATATCAAATTCATGTAAAGTTAATATAAGGGTTGCAATGCCGAATTGAATTCACATATCTCTCTCTTCCTAACATCCAAATGTTGAGAAGCAGTAGGAATCCCATTAGAATGAAGGCCTCAAGGCACTAAAGAGGCTACAATAGTTAATTAATCATACCCCACATGTTGTTCTTATCATAGGGTGGGGTACAAATGGAGTATTTCATTTCACTGCACTCTAAAACAAGTAAAGCCCACCAAAAGTGGTCTCATGATATGTTATTTCCCATAACTGGCTACAATAAACATATTTTGAGTGTAATCAATGTTATGATCAAGAACAGGCTTCAACAATCTCTCATCAATGTTAGGAAAAAAGAGAGAATGAAGTAGATATAAATTGTTAATAAAAAACTTAGAACATTAATAATTCCTTCGTCATAGAGGATGTTAGACATCAGATTGAACAAGTATTTGAAAAAGCACAATGGTCTTCTGAAATATGTGACTTTAGTGGTTGTCGGATAATGCACCCAGACAATGATTAGGCCAGAATTCCTAAAATCAGAAGATTAGATGCGCTAATACCATCCATCGAAATTCATGATCCACCCCAACCTATAGGGATGGGGGTTTTAATAACCCAACCATTGAATTAAAAAAACTGAGTTTGATGGTTTGAAGAATAAGAATAGGAACAACCTCATCCTGCGGGGCTATGGGATTTTTCACTTCCACAATCCCCTCCTCAGCGGAAGTTAGTTTTCTCTTGATTTGGAAAGAATCAAAAAATTTAATGCACAACTAAACTATCCCCAGATTCCCTTCAGATATACTAACTGAATATCATCAATGCATAATGCATTGGTGAATGTAATTAATATCATTATAGGATATCCTCCAAAAAATGAGTCCAATTCATGGTAGTTGATGGATGATGTTTTTATTCATAATACAGTACACAATGAAGAATACAAAGGATGTTTGAGTACTAAAAATCATAGTATTACCCAGAATCTAGGCATTCCTTCAAGTAACCAACTCCCACCTCTTCAAAAGGCATCTAACAAGGGGAATGGTAACAGTTATATCATGTCTCACTTTTTCACTGGAGAAGGTCAATCTGTTTCTCTTGAAGAAATATTTTCCCACCAAAAGGAGGAGATGAAGGAGTTGAAAAGACTAAATGTAGAGTTACTAAGAAATAGCATTCCTACTAGACATGCTCCACAAGAAGATCCCTAGCTTGCACATCTTGTAGGAACTACTCAAAAAAGTAGGTTTGTTGTAACTGTAGATGAGGATAATGAATTATCCCCATTGAGTACAAATCCATGACAAGATCAAACACATGATTACTGGCCTATCCCTATAGGTTATCCAAGATAAATACTAGTAGCACCACCACCTATGGTTTTTCCAGTCTTCGTGCTAGTTCAAGCTCCAACTATTGTACCCGTACAGTTCTATGCACATCCAGATATTCCCCAAATTCTTATAAATAAAATTGAGGAATTAAAAAATCTATTAGAATCTATGGATGAACCATGTTCATAGGTATGATCAAAAATTAATGATTACCATAAATTGGTAGATCTGATCCATCCCCCACTAAACATTATGAATATAAAATTTCCAATCTTTATTGGTTTGGGATATTCAGAGCATCAATTAACACAATTTTTCTCAATGTAATCCCATGATGGTGAGCCCTCAACAACAAGAATAATTAAAGATTAGATGATTTGTGAAATTATTAGAGGGGCCAGCCTTTGTCTTGTATAAATGTATGCAGTTTTGATCAATAAATGGATGGGAAGACCTATGTCATAAATTTTTTTTCCAATTAAGCTCAACAGTGATGAAGATAAAAAAATTGTATCTTACAAATTGAAAACAAAGGGAGAATGAAAGAGTCTCATATTTCATTTCTAATTGGAAATTATTAACATATTACTTAAATATACCACTACATTAAAAATATTTTCATCCAGTTTTTGTCGAAAATTTTCATGATGAGTTACACACACCACTAATCCCTATGAAATCCACAACAGTGTTTCGAGACCTTGTTTCAATCACCTAAGCAATGGAGGATTCCATTGTGGGATCTAAATCTAAATCTCATGTAATCCTAAGAGCTCTAGGAAGGAGAACTTGAAAATTATAGGATACTATAGTCACACATAAACAAGCACATGTACATGTATCTAATTTAAAGCCTTCATCATACTGAAGGGCTCCACCTACCAAGCATTAGTAGAAAGGACCGGATCATCAAGATGATCAAAAATACCAAAGGAATAGATTGTTTTAGGAATTAAAGAACAGTTTTTATTATTTTTGGAATGAACAGGTTTCTGGTTACTTAATTTCATCTTAGGAAAACATTTTAGTTCAGTTTCTAAGGCCCAAGAAACTGAACAAAAAAGGATATGAAGATCACCCAAATTATTATACCTTTCGTCAAATGTTGTGTTATCCCATTCAGGACTGTTTTTTTCAAATACCTCCTAAATAAATGGTAGAATCTCAACAAGTGAACTAAAAATTTCATCATCCCATGTAGAATGTGTTACTACTGCCAGTCCAAAGGAAGAAGATAGATTAGAGGAAGTCAAAAAAATGTGCATATGTATGATGATTGGATGGTTAGTAATACAGTCAACCGAACTCATGTCATTCTATGAACATAGTTTAAACAACTAACTGTGCCTCCTACAAATTTCGCTATAGATAATCCATCTTCATCAAAAGATCATTCCTCTGATGGTCAATCCACAGAGTATAAACATTATTAGAAAGGTAAAGGTAATTCTTAAGAATATGAGCTCATGTCAAGGAAATTGATGACATTCACTTTATTAGATTTCATTCCAATTGTCCCAAAAGCATTGGCACCACCCTGCCAAATGGCACAACAAGAACCAACTTGTCATGCAGAATCATCATCAGATGAGGAATGGATATTCTATTCAGTTCATGTTATCCACCTAAAAAGTCCCTATAAAAATGATGATTCCATTTATGAACCTGAATTCTTTTCACCTGATTAGGGAACTTGCAAAAGAAGTAATGTTTCAGTATACGATGGAATAAGTGGATATTCTAGAAGACACTATTTAAACTATACCAAAGCTCAAACCATTTATGTAGTAGAAACTCATGGGAGTGATCTTCAGTTGGATTAGAAAGAACAAAATAACTCTCCCACACATGATAGGATTTTCCATGAAAAAAACATCTTGGAAGGTTGATTAGTTGTTACACCATCACTCTCTTAGCAAGTAGATAATGTTATCCTATCTAATCTACCAATAGAATAAGTATTTCTGGATTCTTCCACAACATATGATACATCTACATCAGGAGAATCAACTTCCAAGGAACATGAAAAACCTCATTTCCATGTTGGAAAACAAATGTATTTTCAACAAAAGTGTGATTTTTTAAACAAAAATCTCATGTACCTTCCATGTTATCAATCATGAATGCTTTGAATCTCTCAAAATATCTTCAAGAATCACTTATTAAGGATTTTTTAAGTCCTCGTGATTTTGAAACTGATGTTTTTGTTGTTGAGGTTTACTCTACATAGAATTATCCTATATAATTTCATGTAGTTTTATCTCTCACTGATCAAGATAAGGATGATGTTGTACATGGACACATCAGGACCTTATATGTTTCTAGTAGGGTTAATTATACAAACATCTGATGAGCCATCATTGATAATGGGTCATGGGTTAACCTTGTTCCCATCTGTACACTTCTTAAATTGGGACTTCTTGAATCTAAATTATCTCCTTCCACTCTGAGGTTTCAAGGATATGAAAAAATGAACAAGAACCTCTAAGATAGATTATGCTCAAAACTCAGTTTGGGGATCTTGTATCAAATTTAGATTTCATGGTTGTCCGAAAAGACTCGGCTTTCATCATTCATCTTGGAAGGACTTATCTATAAAATCATGCTTCCATCTATTCTTCATATTACTAATGTCTTCGGTATTTCTTCAATGGTAAAATTGGGACATTTCAAGGGGAAAAGGCCCCATTAAAACATATTAATCTTAGTATATTGAGGCATAATTCCTTCTCACAAATTGAACAAGATCTGTGGTAAAAGATTTTTAATGAATCAATGATCCATATGGTCTAGAAAAGATCTGGTCTAACCCATTAAAATTTATGAGTATAGATTATGTGTTTCCTATCAATCAAATTGAATGGATAAACCCAAATCCAAGCACTCTTCCAGTGGTTTCCATAATGTTAGTTGTGGATTTATAGCCTAACAGTATGGTATAAATTGATGATAGTGAAAGCTTAAATAGACATGTATTCATCTCATCCACCGACCATTAGTAAGTCTTTTCTTCATCAGTTAGAATAGAAGATCTTTTTTAATTAATATAGAAAGAAAATATGTTGATTCCAAACCCATAATACTCTCGTTAATACTCTAGGAAGACTCTTCCTTATTAGTAGGGTCGTAAATGGTTTCCTCTCCTTTAGGATATCCAAAGACTAACTCCTCCCCTAGCTCTGAAAGTTTTACTTGATCACCTACACTTCATGAAGAAATAGAATAAGTGACATGTGATGAAGAAGAAGAATTAAATATTAAGGACACCGCTACATCATTGGATGAAGGATTCTCCACCACTATTGATAAGATTAGAGAAATAAATCTAGTTGTAGAAGAAGATCCACAGCCTATTGTAATTAGTGAAACCATGACTTATGAAGAGAAATTAATATATAATCCATTTCTAAAGAAACATAGATATGTATTTTCATGGAACTATAAAGAAATCCCATCCCATAACCCTGATGTGGCCACTCATCATTGTACTTTTCCAGAGGAGCATCGAGGATGTATGTAGGTATCAAGAAGAACACACCCATCATTCACCTGTAAAATTGAAGCTCATGGGAAAAATCAAATCAATCCTGACTTTTCTTAGGAGGTGAAATATCCCAAATGTCTTTCCAAAATATTCCTAGTGAAAAAGAATAATGGGAACATCAGAGTTTTCATTAATTGTAGAGATCTCAAATGACATTGTCCCAAAGGCGACTTCGCGGTTGAAATAACTAAGCTCTTAATTGATGCAACAGCTGGATATGAAGCTCTTTACATCATGGATGTATACTCTTGGTATAATAAAATCTACATGGCCTCAAAAGATTATAATTTTATACGCATTAGAGTCACTCAAGGTGCGTTTTAATATCAGGTAATTCCCTTTGTATTGAAAAATTATGCTACAACATATCAATGTGTCATACACCATATATTCAACCCCTTCTAGGGAATTTTTTTTGAATGTTATGTGGATGATTTAGTGGTGAAATGAAAACAACGTTCTGCTAACATGGCCGATATAGAGACCATATATAGAAAACTTCTGCAATATAATCTGATGATGACCCCCTTAAAATGTGCTTTCGGGGTTACCTTAAGAAAATTCCTCAACTAAGTTCTACACCATCATGGCATCGAAGTTGATCATGGGAATAAAAAATCTATCATCGGCATTTCACCTCCTTGAAATTTGAAATAATTAGGAGGAATTCAAGGACACATGGAATATATTCAACCCTTCATAGCTAATCTATCTTGAAAGTTTTTACCCTTCACCAAATTAATGAAGAAGGGATTTACATATCAATGGAATGGATACTGTCAACGGGAATTTGATACCCTCATGAAATATATCTTGAGCCAACTAATATTAATACAACCCATTGAAGGATAGAGATTCATTCCCTCTATGACTTCTTTGGCGTAATCATTAAGTTCCTTCCTTACACAAAAGGAGGATGGTGGGAATGAAAACATCATGTGTTATCTCCATTGAACAATGCTCTATGAAAAGTCTCGATATTCAATTATTGATAAAAGCTACATTGATTTAATCTTTGTAGTTCAAAATCTAAGACAATTCTTATAGAATCATGAGGCCCACAAGATATCTCACAATAACTAGATTAAATTTGTCCTCATTTGTTCTATGTTGACAGGATGATTGGCATGGTGGGCTGTTATTTTGAAACTGTTCGATATCTGATTTTTTAATTAGAAAGTGGTAAAAGGGAACGCCATAACAGACTTCCATTCTAAACACCCATCTATAGAAGTGACATCTTTGAATACTGAACTTCCTAATGAATAAATCTTTTCAATTATAGATAGTCCCCAAAATATAGGAGATGAACATTTATGGTGCATCCTAATGTCTAGCAGGGAAGTGAATGGTAGATCCTAAACTCAACAAAGTTGTGTTAGGAATTGTTCTTATCTCCCAACAAAAATCATTGTTACCATATTCATTCTTGTTATCAAAAGGTAGTTCCAACAATGAAGAAGAATATCAATCTCTCATTGTAGGCCTGGAATTGGCACTCTAGGTATAGGTAAACCACCTGGAAGTGAAAGGTGATTAAGAATTGGTAATCAAAAAGATCAATGGGGATTATTCTGTTATAAAATAAGTGGTAATTCCTTTTTGTGATTATTTTAGAGGGTTAATGGATGAATTTAGCTCCTATTCAACATTTTCATATGTCCCACAATCCAAAAATTCCCAAGATGATGCATTGGATAATGAAACTATAGCCTTGGAAGATCCAAATCAGGATGATACAATCATCATTATTTCCTATCATCGTGTGGTTTCACCTTTTGTTCAAACTAGAGTGGAGGAAATTAATGAAATAATTCTTATTTATGATCCATATGATCATACTACAGCATAGATGACACGTGTCATGGAATAACTTAAAAATGGAATACTTGCACTTGATAGAGCTGGGAAATAGAAAATCTAGTGATGAGTGGTCAATTTCATGCTTTTTGATAGCCCAGATCACCTAGTGATCCTCTACAAATGATACTTTGATAGAAACCTCTTCTAGTGTATTGATGGAGAAGAAACTACAACAATCATAATAGAAGTACATGTAGTATCTTTTAGTGCACACCAGTCTGGGCATATGATTTTTGATCAAATCATAAGGCTTGTTTGCTTTTGGCCTTTAATGATGCAGGATTTCCATGATTTCACCAAGAAGTGTCATCCCATACAAGTGCATGCCAACTTTATTCATCAACCCCCAGATTTTCTACACATATCTAAATATTCATGTCCATTTTCTACATGGGAATTGAATATAGTTTGACCTTATCCATCTCCTACGGCTAATAAGTTTAAGTAAATTCTTACTGCTACTGATTTCATCTCCAAATTTCATGAGGTAATAACACTTCATGAATTCAAAGCCAAATACATTATTTTATTTTTCAAAGCTAATATCATTACTAGATTTGGGGTCCCTTATACCATATTGATGGAAAAAGACAACATTTTCTATTCTCTTTAGGTAAAGAAGTTGTATCTCAAGCACAATATTGAATCCAACCATTCATCTCACTATCATGCAGTGGGAAATGGATTGATAGATGCTTTCAACTAGACCCTATCAAATATAATCAATAAACTTGTTGAAAAATATAATAAATCTTCTCCTGATAATATTTATCTTGATTTATGGGTTTATCATACTACTAAATGTACTATCTCTCAAGCAACTCCATATTCATTTTTGTATGAAACAGAAGCAGTTTTGTCTATTGAAATTTAATTCCCTTAACTTTGAGTTGCAATCTATGACCAATTATCTATAGTTAAATAGTCTAATAATTCATTTGATGATCTAGAATGATTAGACAAAAAGATGTGGCATACATTGCATTATTTAGAAGTCTATATGAAAATAATAGCATGATATTTTAACAAGAAATCTCGCCTTCACTCATTTCTTCAAGTAGAATTTGTATTATTTATTAGGACTCTAATGATACCAATAAAGTAGCATCCAAAGCTTTACCCAAAGTGGGATGGACCATACTCTCTACATTCTATCTACTCAAATGGTGCTTATTCCTAAATCTCAATAGAAAGGGACGTTATTACAAATCCAACCAATGAAATATTCTTGAAGAAGTACTTTTTATAATCAAAAAGAGTAATGTCCTCACTGAATGACTTGAAACTACACTGCATAATATCATTTTTGTAATAAATTAAACTTCATAACAACCATTTGTGTCCATGTTACAAAATGTTAAAATGTGAAGCATCTTTGTCATTGTCACATGACACTAAACTGCATGACATCATTTTTCTTCTCTATATGACACTAAACTATACAATTAATGTCTTCATCATTTGACGTTAAAAATATAATAAGATACCGCTAATTGGAATTCCTTATGATTCATTAAAAAAATATGAGTGGCAATCCATGAAAAAATTTTACTCACATCATTGCTTCTCCTCAGTGACACATGAGTTCTATTTCTCCAAAAGTTTTTATCAGATCTGCATGGAGACATCATTTGAAGAACTACATATGGATTGATTCCCATTCCAATGGGATATATAAATATTCGCAGATCTCAAATACTTGGTCCAGCAAAAAACTTAATGAAATTTATTTCCCTTTTCTTAATGTATATGAAGAAAATATATACAGAGTGCTCTTCCAGTATATATGTTTTGATCTTCATAATATCTGGTGTCTTCAGTTTAATCATTATTATAGAATGTGATAGAATACCACCATCTCTTCCATCAAACTCTTTGACCTTTTTCACAATGTTACAATAGTATAATACCCTCTCTTCATTTTGGATCTAATTTTGAGGGGGGCATTTTGTTGACACACTGTTCCATCACATCGAGGAAAAAATAATGAAGGGAAATGCCTTATAAAAAAGAGGAGGAAATACATGGAGAATTTAAAGATTTTCAAAGGTTCGAGTTTGAAATCACCCTAGTTGAGCCATGTCACCATTGGTGTGTAGCCACTTTCACACCACAATTTTGGTGTGTGGACAAATTCTTTCACTAATGTTCACCTATTTGCCTATAAACGGACCCTTAGGGTCTTCATTTGTGATGGACGAATTTCCCTGAAGCCTAATTTTTACTCTATTCACCCTAGTTATTAACCCAAGTATTTTGAAACCTTTAAGGTAGTTATTTAACACCTAGGGCGAAGGAATTAAAGACGGTTCATGGGACATAAGTCCCTTCTATGTTTGGAATCCATAAAACGTGCATGCCTAAAGAACCCAACCTCCCTAAATCTGAAATACATTCATGCCACCCATTCCTCTTAAAGGAACATGAGTTCCCCACTTCTTGGAATACCTATGAATATTCTTTAATCCTTAACTCAAGTCTCACCCAAGTCTTAAAATCCATGCTTTTATCACTTATTTAAACACCAGGTCACCCAAGCCTTACTGCACTCCCATACCTATGTGCCGGATACCTACTTCAGTGACCCTCTTTGATTCACCAAATCCATTCAGCCTATACAATCCTTTAATCAATACCTATTCAAAGTCATTCATGGATAGGATTCCTCTTCATTGGCTCCCCTGTCTAAAAGAGATTATGTTGAAAACACCACCAAAACCTCCTAAGTTATAAATCCCTTGGGAAAGGAGCATCAATGTGTCTCATATTTGGGTTTGTATATCCACAGTTAGAGGTTTCCCAAATTTGTTTTATAATGGGGTCAGTATTCATATATTGTATGTGGGTTTCAATATATATAGTCACATGGACCTTCTTCCAAGGAATAGTGTTGTGAATTTCCCTGTTTGGAGGATTTGGGTTTGGGCCATTACCATTCCTTATTGTTTCTAAAACGTTGATCCTAAAGTCCCATGTATGAAAGGTACGGTTCACACATACTTTCCTTTTTGAACAATAGAATATTATCCCTCCCCTACCATGACCAATTTTAGGGCAGCAATAATAGAATAATCTCCTAGCCTTTTTTGTAGGATCCAATAACCTTCAATCTCGTTTCCCATTGAATGGTTCATTGCTTTGCGCCCTCGTCCACTTCTAACATAGTAGCAGCAACCTATTCCACTAACAAAGGAGTAAAAGATTGTATGCCTTTGTTGAATCATTCACATAATCTTGTTTCTCACACTGATCATGACTCAGGTGGTCTTAGAGATTTGTGATGCTCACAATGTTGGCAAAAACACCACATTTAATGAACTATGTGAACTCTGATTCCCATCAAAAAAGGGATACATAGGAATACTTCCTAATGAATAATCTCTCTATCCTCTCGTTGATAAATGGGTATCCTCATTAAGAGTATTTACAATATTAGACCACAAAACACCAAGGAATCCTTTTTAGGAAGTAAGTCCAAACTCATTTATCTCAAAAGATTACCCTCTCATGTGGGACTTCACACACTACATGGGCTTTGATTCTCATCCAAATGAGATATGTAGGAAGCCTCCATGAGGTTCAAACCCAAAAATATAAATCAAACCTATCTTTTATGGGCCACATTCCCAGTAGGGTCTAATTAAACAGGCAAATTCATATCCCTTATAGGTTCCTTGGGCTGCTTCGGTATAAGTCCCACACCAAACATTGATTAGGAATCTTCTGTCGATGCATCCTTACTACATGACATTAAACTATATGGATTCATCCTTATCCCATAACCTTAATAGGTATGACGTGTCCTATTTTATGGCAACGAACTATGCGGGGTTTGATTCCTTTCACGATGATGTCTAGGTAGCCCATCTATGGGTACTATCCCAATATTAAAACAACTCCCATCTCCCTGGATGATGATAAATTCCAGAGTTCCTCGCTCAGTGGCTTTAGAACCAGGGTAGTAGTAATAAGGAACAAATAATATCTTAGTAGAATACCAAAGGCTACCATTGGTGGATAACTTCATATACATTCAAATGTCTCCATCGATGAAGAACCACGAATACATACAATTTATTCTCAAATTCTATACAAGTTAATCATTGATTGCATAATCACTTGAGAAACTCATTGCATACATGGTTAATTAATAACGATTCATGTACATATCTTAAATCTATATGAGAGTCCAGAAGTAGGAAAAAATTTCCAACAAAAGTGTGCGATGAGCCTGACCTCTCATCCTCTCGTCCAATGTGTATAATCAAGACTCATCATCCAAATGACTTGAAGAACACCTGCCTTTCAAAATCATGTCCCTTTAGATACAGAAACCTTTGGTGGTTCTCATCACATTAATAAATCCATTGAAAAACATCTTAAAATATAAAATCCTATCAAAGTCCCATTGTTGTGGGACATAACAATTTTTAATATTATTAACCAATTTAATAAAATATTATTTTATAAAATATCTTGGATGCCAATTTTGACACTATTTATTTCTTTGACTTTATGAAAATAAAAATATCACGATAAGTTATAAAAAATTAAAATAATACTCCCCTAATATTTTATGTTAAACTATAAAATTAATATACCACCATATGTGATTTAAATTATATTTCTTCTAATATTTATAATATCACTTGATTTAGTTTTTCGTTAATTTAATAATTACCACATCATTATTGTGTAATTATTTATGATAACTATTTATATACTAATAATTAAAAATAAATTTACATAATTTATAAAATCCATTTATATTTCACAATAATAAATATAGTCTAGAATATCTTATATTTAATACTATATTATAATATTTTACACTTATTAAAACTAAGTGGGTGACATTTTGAAACTCCCTTTGATATTAATAATATCCAATTAATTTTCATTTAAATGTTTATGTTAGATTATTTATTTTTGAACTTTATGTGTGAGGGTTGAATTAAATTCATCCAATAAAATATGTTCATGTTTTAGGGTAATTTTACAATATTTATAATTCTATTTTTACCCTTAATTTCCCATTTTACCCTTAACTGTGGTAATACAAACTACTAATATTACTATTCATATTTTCCCAAAATAAAATTGTCTTACTTTACTATATTTTGGTCTTCTAATACCAAATAATGAATACATATTTCAAAATTAAATATATATAATTTTCTAAAATCAATTTAAAAATAATCTCTTAGAGAGGTGAGAAAATGAAGTTTCAAAGTGAAAAACGTTCGAAATATTAAAGTGCTTTTTTTTCAATTTCAATGTGAAATTGATTACAGTGAACTAAATTAGATTAATAGATATAAAATTTAAATTATTACACATTAAAACAAATCAATAATATAATTTAACAATAAAAATTATTTATATGAAATTCCATTTCCAATTACAATTCAGTATTTTCACTTTTCATCAAAACATAAAACTTGTCATAAAAATTCTTGAATTTAAACCAAAGAAATTTTGATATCCTAATTTCAAATAATAAGGTTATTTTTTCAAATAAAATTTATAAAATTTTTAAAATTTATTTTTAATACAAGTGCGTCATTGAATAGCGACAAAACTACTTTTAGAAAAAATATTGATTTAAGCAAAAAACTTGATTTATTTTTATATCATGTCCAGAAAATAAATACATTTAATTTTAAACCTTATATTTAATATTATATATATGCAATTCATATAATCCAAAATGTTTTATTCTTTTATTGTATTGGTTTAAAATTAAATTTTGCGCATTTAAGTAGTTTTTCAGAAGAAAAAAATATATCCTTTTAATTTAAAAACTATTTACATGTGTAAAACATACGTTAGTAATTCAGTTAATCCTATTTATTCCCAACATTATAACTACTCTTCTATAATATTCTTATTTAAATAACTAAAATAATAAAATGATTCATCGTAAAAACTTAGTGATTCTTGTAATGCAAGCTAATATGGACTTACGAGTAGCACACGCTTATCATGGGGTATCATGCAATTAAAGATATAAAATAAATAATATTAATTTAAAATATATATCATAAAAATATCATGGTGTTACATTATACCCCCCTTAAAATGAATTTCACCCTCAAAATTCTTCAGGGCCAATAATGTTTTAATACCTGACGGTTACCATCATATAGACCCACATCATAAAAATGAATACAAAAACATACTTTAATAAAAGAAAGATAAGAACTTAACAGTTACCCAATGTAACTCATAACTAGGTTTCCACATAGTATAAATATTTTTAAAGTGAAAACATGTACATATAAGTGAAAAAAAACTACGTAGTTTTTTTGGAAAGTGATATAGAAAACATTCAAGATAAGGTTAATAACAAAAAAACACATACCAAACAGTTATAAAAAGGAAATTGATATCATAAAAAATGATGATAATAAGATATCCTTTTTAAACCCTTTAGAAATATATTCTTACTTTATTTCATCAAAAAAGAATAATGTCACTCTATATTTCTGCATTTATCAATTTATACAAGATCTGTTACTCTAAGAAAAGATGATGTTGAAATTGTAATTCATAAAGAACTAGTGGATCATAAGATTAAAAAATTGGATTATAAGACATTCCTCTAGTCTCTAGTTATCATCACATTAAAATTTTTATCATATATTATCTAATAATCATAAATTATCATATTGTGAAACTTTAATCTCTAAAACTTCATTCAAAGGTCAATATAAAACTTTTCATAAATGGTTCACCTTTTGACCCTTCCAAAGGATGAAAATACAAAATTTTAGAAATATGATCACTATTTTATTAAAATTAGTATAACAATAACACCGCATATATTTTTAAGTAACCTTGATTTTCACATACAAAAAATATGAAGATGATTATAATAAATTCTCTTGAAACATAAAAATAACCTGAATTACAATAAAACATCAATAAAGACATGAATTCATTCAAAAAATACCTCTTTCTTCATACCATAAATCAAAAAATTGTATATAATATATCAATGATATAATTAACCACCTTGTCATCATATTAACAATTTGTTCCAAGTACATTAATACTATCCCATTTACTTTATTCGTATACAACATTTTTCTAAACAAACTAAACATTAAGAACATATTGAGTGTTACTTTCACAACATAATTTTTTACCATAAAATATATCATTTTCATTAAATCACTTTTATAGATCATTATCACTATTCAATATATTCATTAAAATCCTAAATGAAAAAAATATACAATAGAATCCATATATATTTCAAAATTCATAATTTTGGAATCCAAATACATATATACATCAATAAGTAAACCTCAATAATTGTCCCCGAATAGGTCCTTCCTTGGTCTAGAAGTATATTCTAGGTTTAGGGAATTGATTTGGTTAATGATCATGTTCCCCAAACACAAGACAATAAGCTTATATACAATTATTCCCTCGATGACATAGATTTCCACACAGATAAAATTTTCGCCTCCATTTGAGATATTCCTCATGGTTATTCTCCCCACCTTCTAAACATAGTAGAAGTTGATTCTTATTTATATGTTAATAACCATATTACCTTTCATAAAATTCAATATTCCCCTAATTTAATTGTTTTTGAAATAATTTCCATCTTCTTATGGATGATTTAACAGTGTTTAGTGGCGTGAAATCATTCACATCAGGGTCACTATTTTTGAACAATTTATAATGAGATATTTTATGGAACATTATACAACCAACCGTTCAATTTCCATCAGGGAACTAATTCCAAAATATAGGTTTTTGTTGGAGATTTTTTCTAGTGATTCTTAACAACTCACATTGGTTAAAATGAAGGGAGGTTGGTATAATCTCACCCTTTTTGAGGGAATTTCTTTTTACTCTAGGACACTGTTATAAATTTAGGATATATCAATGAATATTTTCTCAATTCCCAAGTATGGTGTGGGTCACCCATGAATTGAAAATATGATATCACAATGTATAGCTCATATAATCATCTTCAATTATATGAGGTTATTTATCAATGGATATATCTATATGAGTTTGAGTATCTCGATAAATTGTATTCTCTTATTTACTTATTAGATATTCTCTAGTTTCTATTATGAAAATTCTGGTTTTCTAGCCACAAAGTGATGCTCTTTGGAGAGTGTCTTCATCCAGGTAGATGTGAGTCATTTTGATGTTATGATTGGACCCACGGATGGGTTTCATATGTACCTGTAATGGCCCGGACCTCTCTGGTCCATTCCATTGTGAAAATGTGGTGTTGGAGGTGATATGGAAGGTCAAGGAATCTTGGGGTGCGTTTGGGTGGAATTTTAAGAAAATCTAAAGGGTTATGGCCTTCCCACGAGAGGCGCACTGTTTCCCTAAACCGTGCGGCCAAACCGTGCAAGGCTGGTCTTTAGGGAAGTGGCTAATGCACGGTTAGCACATGGTTTGTCTAACCATGCGGACTAACCGTGCAAGGAGTGATTGTCGAGGGTGAAGCTACCACATGATTAGTACACTGTTTGTTAAACCGTGTGGACTAACCATGTGGGCACTTAATGTTAGATCCTAAAATTGTGGATCTAACTCATTTTGCATTTAATCACCTCATTTAAGCCCATAATCAGCCATAACTCGGGATTACCCTTCCTTGGAGGTGGAAGAACCTCTCCCAAGTGTTTCAGAGGGGATCTGGAGGCCTCTCTTCGTGAATTGAAGCCAGTTTCTTGAGGTATGTGGTCGTTCTTCCTCGTTCTTGTTTGGTTTCTTAGATCTGCTTAGATCTCATCTTCTCTCATCTTCTTTGATCTATGCACGTTATGGGTAGATCTAGGTACGTGGATGTCGTTTGTAATGAGCTCTGGTCTTGGTTGTGATAGGAGAGGAGATCTAAGGAGGATTCTTGGAGAATCGACCCGGTTTCTTGGGCGTTCATCGACCGTTGTGGTTTTCCTCAAAAACCCTTGAGGTAGGGGATTTGTGGCTTCTCTAATTGTTATTTGCAATCATATAGTTATCATTATTTAGCCCTTGGATCACAATTTAATTGACCTAATTAAATACATGAACCGTATTAAAATAATTGGCTTGATCACATGTTGTTACTCTATACCGTGATAATGGTTTGCCTTTTGATTTTCTAGATGGTGTGATATATATGCCTTTCTTGTTAGCATTTTGTTCTTGATGGAAATTGATAAAGAACGTAAAGCCGGAATTAATTGATAATTAATTGGTGAAATGTAAAGAGTCATTTAAATGAATCTGGTTGCTTTCTTTGTTGTAGTTCTTCTAAATTGATGTTGATCAAATTTGGCATAGTAAGCATGTTTAATCATCGGTGATAACTTACTGAATTGGTCCGTGATATTGAAACCAACAAATTGAATTTGTTTATTCAAGATGTATTAAATTACGAAATTGAGTTCCATGAAGGTTTCTTAGTTACCCTCTTGTTGTGAATTAGGGATAAAATCTCATTCGATGTGATTGTTGGTGTTTGTTGTTCAAAGTTCAGATGCCTTGTTAAAGGGCCAAGAGCCCAATTGTTGTAATTATTTTTTTCATGATGCTTGGGATGTGTTGTGACCCTGGAAGGGGTGATGTGATATCTTGTGTTGTGATGTGACCATGGATGGGTGTTGTGATATGTGGAGGCAGGGAGGCCTTGTGGTTGTGGCAGCAGATGATGCTTAGAGTAGAGAGATGCATCGGTTTATGCATGTGGGTGTCAGGGAGGACATCGGGGATGATGGAATGGGATGGTTGTGATTGTTGGATGTTTGTTGATTATTGGTTATTTATCTGCTTTACATTCCCAACTACTCAAGGCAGTTGGTCTTGCTTACCCTTATTTTGAAAGGGGCGAAGACGCGTGGGGTATGCCATGTACTTTCCGTGTTTAGCCTCTCAAGGGATAATGGGCCTACACACATGCTATAGGCGGCAAAGACACGATGGGTAGTATATCTACTCACTGTGTGGAGCCCCCTTGTGTTTCGTAGATTAGCATGCTTTTCTAGAATGACTGGGAATGTGGGAAAGTAATTATGAAATGAAAGTTTGATTAAATGATGATAATCTACGGAGATAGAGATGATGGAATTTAATGGTGACATTATTACTTTAAAGGAACAGTAAATTTGGAATGTGATGCCAGGAAAGTTAATGGGGATTGATCATAGTTAATTAATGATGGAAGACTTAATTAATGTATAGTGGAAGTCATGAAAAAGATAATGAAGTAACCTAATGAAGTTCTTTAATTGGTTGTGTGCTTATAGGATACCTAGTCATAGAAATAGCAGCCCGGAGTCTAAGATATGTTAGCTGCAATTGAGGCTAAGACTAGGTTATGCCCATAGTGTGGTTGTGAGTTATTTATATTTTGTACTTTTTGTGTTTCTATATGCTACTCCACCCAATCGGTAAGGGAAACTGACACCTTGGGGATTCTGAGCCCTGGGGGGTGTTTTCCCCAACATTCCAGTTAGAGTATTAATGGATGACTACCCCCTTTAACCCCGCTCTCTTCTCTTGGTAGATACTTGTGTTGTTGGCATAGCAGTTAGTTTTCCCCATATATGTGTGTAGAGGGATGTAATGTCTTGTGGTTACTTCCACACATATAAGCTGGATATAGTATCCTACGGACTACTATAGGTGTAATGTGTATAGGATTTGATGGCTTGAGGATCCTTACTCGGAGTATGGGATGTAATGGATTGAGGTATAATACCCGACATATGATACATGTTATGGGAGCTGTGGTGGCTCCCTGAAACTACCTGGTTACTTTTGGTTGAGAGGATGGTGTGGTGCTTAGCCCAGGTGTCTGTGGGCAAGCCTTTGTGGTGCATGAGGTGCATAATTTGGAGCTTATCCCAAGTTTATACGGGTTAGACTTTGGAGAGAGATGCACAGGACGTATGTTGTTGGGGTGAAGTGAAAAAACAGTGGGTAAGTAGTAGCGGGGTACCCTTGATATTCATTACTATATACTATATTCTTGTATGCATTACTTGGTGAGAGTAGCCATGGTGAGGTTGGGAACTTAGTATACCTGTTTAGGTGATGAGTTAGTTTCAATTGTTGTTCACTGTGCTTTAGCATGATTTCTTTACAATTGCATGAGAGGCTTCAAGGAGGATCCTACTGAGTATACTGTTATACTCACCCTATATATATATAAACTATTTTTCAGGTTGCTTGTAGTAGGTTGGAGATCAAGATTGTTTTTACTATCTTGGGGTTGCAGGAGCTGTTCGGGCTTGTGGTCACTACTGTTTTTGCTTTCTTTTGGGTACTTTAGTTTTTTCCCTTTCAGTTGTAGTACATTCCGATGGCATTTCATATATTCACTTGTGTTTGTTTTATACTTCAGTTGGAGTTGGTTTGTGTCTATCTTATCTCTCTCTTCCGCATGTGTTCTCTTAGAGGGTGATGCCTCCCATCTGTGTGTTTATTATACCCTCAGTACTAGTCACCAACCCGGGGCCTACTTGAGGTGGGACTTGGGGGTCATTATCCCCCTATCCACATTTCCGGCCCAGGAGGGGTACACTTTGTGGGGAGGGGGTCATGACAGAGTGGTATTAGAGCTTTGGTTGAGGGATATGATGGAGTTTGGAGTTAGGCACATGTGAGGTTGCATGGGTTGGTAGGGCAACAATGTCATTCATGTTTAGCAAGTGCGGTAAAAAATGGAAACAGGCTGAGACATAGGCGTTTAGGGCCCCTTATGATCTGATGCACGGGCCTTTAAGTTTACAATGGCTAATAAACGAGGTGATAATAGTTGCAGGGCAGATACCTAGTAAAGGATCATGCATCATTCTTCTTTATGCCTGTGTTTAAATTGGTAGACCTTGGGATAGGTTAACCTAAAACAAATGAAAGAAAACAATTAATTAATTGATGTTGAGTCTTCCATATTCCAGGCTTATGAGCTCTAATTGTTGTTATTTTTTATGTATGGATCCAGGTCGATGTCCTCGTCAGGTTTGCGTAGAAGATGTTCAGCTGGCTATTTCAGCAGGCCATCGCAGGGTAGAAGTTGACGACGACGACACATGGGAGAAGAAACTCCGAGAGTTTCAGTGCCAGAGACTACAGAGGTACGAGGGCTCTGTTTCAGATGTAGTCATGGAAGACAATTTGGAGGAGGTTGAGATAGGATTCAGTTCGATCTTTGCTCAGAAGGAGCATTGGGTGTCCTTGGTGGTGACGATTCTGCGTGGAGCAGCAAGGTAGTGGTGGCTCTTATTCCTTGGAGATCATGAGGAGTCTGCAATAGCATGGGAGGAGTTCGGGAAAAGTTCATATTTGAGTTCCCTTCTTCGACTTTGAATGCATCCAGTAGTCAAGAGCTTCTCACCCTTCGACAGGGGAGCTCCAATGTTTGGTAGTTTGGAATTCGTTTCAGGAACCTTCTATGGTATGATTCAGACCTATTACTAGATGAGGAGGCCAGGGGGAGGCATTTTGAGGAGGCTTTGCATCCAAAGATACAGCGCCATGTCACCCCATTTACGCTGAAGACATATCTTGAGGTGTTAGCAAGGGAAGAGGTTGTTGAGAGGACTTTGGCCAGGACTGGATCATCAGGAGAGAGGAATCAGCATGATTCCTCACGAAGCAAAGCTGTGGTCTGGGGTTCCTATTTTTATAGGCAGAAGAGTTTCCGTTTAGTCGGGGGTAGGTCCCATACCTTCACATCTCGTTTCTCCAGATGCAGAAACTCTCAGGCTTATGCCAATGTATCATGCGCTTGTTTTTCTTGTGGTGGTCATGGCCATCAGTAGCGGGAGTTCCCAACCTTTCAGAGCAGTTATCATGTGTCAGGGGCTCTACTCCAGGTTCCTCTATTGAGGATGTTCCAGCTAAGGTAGCAGTATCCAGTTTCACTAGCTTTCAATCAGCAAAGGGGAGATGGGGCGGGTAGAGGATAGCCCCATAACGCTCCTCGTCCTCAGAGAGCAGCGCGCGACCATGATGGTGGTCGTCATCAGGGTCATAGAGGTCTTGGAGGTGGTCGGGGTCAGCTTCATTCCCTAGCGTTACCAGCTCCAGACGAGCCATACGTCGTTTGAGGTACCCTTTTCTTGTTTTCTACCTTGGTGTATGCCTTTTTCAATTCAGGGGCAACACACTCCTTCATATCATCTACCCTTGTCCATACCTTGGGACTTGAGGTAGAGAGGCGTCCAGTGCCCTTGGCGTCGACTACGCCAGTTGGAGGTCATGTTAGCTTGTTTGAAGTATGTAGAGATTGTGAGCTAGTGTTGGGAAAACACCTCCCTTGGTGAGGTTTCCTATGTTAACGGATACAACCATATGATGTCATCCTCATCATGGATTGGTTGTATTCGGTGCATGTTATCATGGATTTCTACAAAAAGAAGGTCGTTTTCCTTGGTGAATATAGAGAGAAAGTGGTGTTTGTTGGTGAACGAGATCCTCGGATGGCTCACAAGCAAGTTCCATCATTATCATCCATGGCGGCTGAGATGATGTTGAGTTCTTCAGGGGTTCGGCAGTTGGAGTTTCCAAGGGTCGTAGAGGAGTACCCTGATGTCTTTCCCGAAGAGGTTGTAGCATTACCCCCTCGATGAGAGATCGAGTTTGGGATCGAACTAAATCCAAGAGAGTCCCCTATCTCTATGTCTCCATATAGTATGGCCCCTTCTGAGTTACGAGAGCTATGTATACAGCTTGATGGTCTGATGTAGTGTGGTTTTGTTTAACCAAGTGTGTCACCATGGGGTGCACCAGTTCTGTTAATGAAGAAGGCCAACGACAGTGTGTGGTTGTGTGTCGATTATCGTCGCTTAACCAAAGTGACAATAAAGAACCGCTATCCACTTCTGTGGATTGATGACATATTCAATCAACTGAAAGGTGCATGTTGGTTCTCAAAGATCGACTTGTGATTGGGATATCATCAGATGCGGGTGAAAGATGAGGATATGTCGAATACTTCTTTTCCTTTTCGTCATGGGAATTATGAGGTCGTTGTAATGCTGTTTGGTGTGATGAATGCTACAACATTGTTCATGGGTTTGATGAATGCTATGTTCCGTGAGTTCCTAGACAAGTTCATGGTAGTTTTCATCGATGACATCCTTGTATACTCCACATCTGAAGAGGAGCATACAGATCATCTACGAGCCGTTTTGGGAGTTATTCGTCAACATAAGATGTTTGGGAAGTTATCAAAGTGTGATTTTTTGGCTTGAGAAGTCCGTTTCTCGGTGCATGTTGTGTCCTAATAGGGAGTAGTTATGGATCCTTTGATGATAGAAGTTGTTGTGTCTTGGGCATCCCCCCAGACAGTTTCAAAGGTGCAAAGTTTCCTTGGTCTCGTAGGCAACTACCGAAGGTTCGTAGCCAATTTCTCTCGAGTTACAACTCCTCTGACAGCTTTGATCAGGAAAGATCAGGCTTTCATATGGACTGATCAGTGTCAGGAAGCTTTCTATTATCTAAAAGATAAGTTAGTAAGTGCTCCAGTTCTTTGTCTTCTGGCTAAGGGAGTTCAGTTTGATGTCTTCTGTGATGCTTCACATCTAGGGTTAGTCTGTGTCCTCATGCATAGTAGTTTAGTTGTTTCTTATGGGTCTCGACAGTTGTGTCCCCATGAACGCAACTATTCAACTCATGACCTTGAGTTGGCAGCCGTGGTGTTTTCTCTAAAGTTGTGGAGACATTACCTCATTGGTGAACGCTTTGTGGTTTTCACTGATCACAAGAGTTTGAGGTATGTTTTCTTTCAGCGTGACTTGAACATGCGGCAGCGTCTGTGGATGGAGTTTCTACCGAAATATGACTTTGATATATCGTATACACCTGGAAAAAGGAAATTTTGTAGCTGATGCGCTGAGCAGAAATTCACGTAGTGATTTTGTGCGTGAATCCGTTGATTCTTGGAGAGTAATGGAGGAACCTTCAGCTTTGAATCTTGATATGTGAAAATTTTGGGGTAGAGAATATATTTTTTAGATGACAGTTCAGTCATCCTTGGTGCAGAAAGTGGAAGAGTCCTAGTTGGGGGATCTTCAGGTGGAGGTCTGGAGAGACCGAGTTGTTTGTGGTGAGGCCCCTAATGGTTGCCCGGAGGATGAACAATACAGAGTGTTGTATCATGGAAGGATTTTTGTTCCCTTGGTGATGCACGAGATGGTCCTCAAAGAGTTCCATGGTTCTCCTTTAGAAGTACATCTTGGCGTGACAAAGATGTACCGATCCTTGAGGAGCTAGGTTTGGTGGCCTGGGCTGAAGCATGCGGTTGTGGAGTTTGTGTCTCGATGTTTAGTCTGCCAGAAGGTGAAGTCTGAACACCATGTTCCTAGTGGTCTTCTCCGTCCATTAGAGATTCCTCAGTGGATGTGGGATTACATATCAATGGACTTTGTAACATGTTTACCTCGAGCTCTGGCAGGACATCTTTCTATTTGGGTGGTAGTGGATTGTTTAACAAAATCGGCCCACTTCCTAGCAATCAAGAAGTCGAGCTCAGTGGAATTTTTGTCAAGGCAGTATGTGGAAGAGGTGGTGAGACTTCATGGAGTCCCAAGGATGATCATTTATGATCAAGATCCTCGTTTTACCTCCAGGGTGTGGAAAGGTCTCCAACATGCTTTCGGTTCTCAGCTATGTCTTAGCACTACTTTTCATCCTCTAATAGATGGTTAGACGGAGCGAACCATCCAGACTCTTGATAACATGTTATGCTCTTGTGTTCTTGATTTTGGAGGCTCATGGGTGATGCACTTACCCTTGGTGGAATTCACTTACAATAATTGTTTTCACTCCACCATCGGTATGGTGTTGTTTGAAGCCTTGTATGGCCGACCTTTCCATTCTCTGTTGTGCTGGACTGGGGTTGGAGAGTCTGCAATTCTTGGACCGGAACTAGTGAAGAATACAACAGAGATGGTTCATGTGATTCATGAGAGGATGAAGGTAGCACAAGATCATCAGAAATCATATGCCGGTCAAATAAGGAGACCATTAGAGTTTAATTTTGGGGATCATGTGTTTCTAAAGGTGAATCCTCGTCATGGGCAGCAAAGGTGTGGTCGTGGGAGTAAGCATTCTCCCTGTTTTGTTGGGCCTTTCGATGTGTTATCTTGTGTTATAGTTTTGGTGTACTGAGTGGCACTTCCCCCATAGATGTGTCGGATACATGATGTTTTCCATGTTTCACAGCTTCTTTGTTATCTCCATGATGACTCTCACATCATCGATTGGGGAGAGATTGATGTTGATGATGATGCCACCCTTGAGGAGTGACCTGTGGATATCAATGACCACAAGGATAAAGTGTTACGCGGATGTTCCATACCCATAGTTCGTGTCTTGTGGCGACACGGTGGCATGGAGGAGATTACTTGGGAACATGAGTCACAAATTCGTGCTCAGTACCCATAGTTGTTTGATGTTTAACTATTTTCATGTATCATTGTAGCTTTTTTGGTTTTGAGACCTTCATGTTTATGAGTTGGCTCCCTTTGTTTCTTTTGTGGCTTGCTCTCTTATGAGAGGTATCTCGGTGGGTGGTTGTTCAGACCCTGTTTCGTTTTATCCATAGGTGGGTTTTGGATTATCGAGGATGAGAATGTTTTGAGAGGTATCTTATGTAATGGTCCGGACCTCTCTGGTCCATTTCTTTGTGAAAATTTGGTGTTGGAGGTGATCTGGAAGGTCAATGTGGCTTGGGGTGCGTTTGGGTGGACTTTTAAGGGAATATAAAGGGTTATGGCCTTCACACGGGAGGCAGACGATTTTCCTAAACCGTGTGGCCAAACCGTGCAAGGCTGGTCTTGAGGGCAGTGGCTAACGCAAGATTAGCACATAATTTGTCTAACCATGTAGACTAACCATGTGAGGAGTGATTTCCGAGGCTGATGTTATCGGATGGTTAGTTCACGGTTTGTTAAACTGTGCGGACTAACCATGCGGGCTATTAAAGTTAGATCCTAAAATTGTGGATCTAACTCGTTTTGCCTTTAATCACCTCATTTAAGCCCCTAATCGGCCATAACTCAGGATCAATCTTCCTTGGAGGTGGAATAACTTCTCCCAGGCCTTTTGGAGACGATTTGGAGGCTTCTCTTCGTGAATTTAAGTCGGTTTCTTGAGGTATGTGGTCATTATTCCTCATTCTTGTTTGGTTTCTTAGATCTACTTAGATCTACACCTCCTCTTCTCTCGTCTTCTTAGATCTATGCCTATTATGGGTAGATCTAGGTGTGTGGATGTCGTTTGTGATGAGCTTTGTTCTTGGTTGTGATAGGAGAGGAGATCTGAGGAGGATTCATGGAGAATCAACCCATTTTCTTGGGCGTTCATCAATCATTGTGGTTTTCCTCGAAATCCCTTGAGGTATGGGATATGTGGCTTCTCTAATTTTTATGTGAAATCATAGAGTTATCATGATTTATCCCTTTGGATCACAATGTAATTTACCTAATTAAATTCATGAACTAGATTAAAATAATTGGCTTGATCTCATGTTGTTGCTTTGTACCATGATAACGGTTTGCCTCTTGATTCACTAGATAGAACGATATATATTCCTTGCTTGTTAGCATGTTGTTCATGATGGAAACTGATAAAGAACATAAAGCTGGAATTAATTGATAATTAATTGGCAAAACATAAAGAGGCATGTAAATGAATCTGGTTGTTGTCGTTGTTGTAGTTGTTCTAATTTGATGGTGATCAAATTTGGCATAGTAAGCATGTTCAATCTCTGGTGATAGCTTACTGAATTGGTTCATGATGTTGGTACCAAAGAATTGAATTTGTTAATTCAAGGTGGATTAAATAACTTAATTGAGTTCCATGAAGGTTTCAGAGTTACCCTCTTGTTGTGAATTTGGTCTAAAAGCCCATTTGATGTGATTGTTGGTGTTTATTGTTTGAAGGCCGGATGCCTTGTTAAAGGTCCAAGAGCCCAATTGTTCTAATGATTGTTTTTCTGCTGCTTGTGCTGTGTTGTGACCCTGGAATGGGTGTTGTGATATCATGTGTTGTGATGTGACCCTGGATGGGTGTTGTGATATATGGGGGCATGGAGGCCTTGTGGTTGTGGCAGGGATGATGCCTAGAGTGGCGAGATGCATCGGTTTATGCATGTGGGAGTTAGGGAGGACATCGGGGATGATGGAATGGGATGGTTGTGATTGTTGGATGTTTGTTAATTCTTGGTTGTTTATATGATTTACCTTTCCCCACTGCTCAAGGCATTTGGACTTGCTTACCCTTATTTCGAAAGGGGCGAAGACGCGCAGAGTATGCCACGTGCTTTCCGTGTTTATCCTCTCAAGGGAGAATGGGCCTACACACTTGTTATAGGCAGAAACGACTTGATGGGTAGTATATCTACTCACTGTATTGAGCCCCCTTGTGTTTAGTAGCGTAGGATGCTTTTCTATAATGCTTGGTAATGTGGGAAAGTAATTCTGAAATGAAATATTTATTAAATGACTATAATCCATAGGGATGGAGATTCTATAATTTAATGGTGACATTGTATCTTTAAAGGAACAGTAAATTTGGAATGTGATGCCAAGAATGTTAATGTGGGTTGTTCATGGTTAATTAAAGATGGTATACTTAATTAACGTACAGTGGAATTGATGAAAAATGGAATGAAGTAACCTAATGAAGTTCTTTAATTGGTTGTGTGCTTATAGGATTCTTAGTCTTAGAAATAGCAGCCCGGAGTCTGAGAGACATTAGTTGCAGTTGAGGCTAAGACTAGGTTATGCCCATAGTGTGGTTGTGAGTTATACATATTCTGGACTTTTTGTGTTTCTATACGCTACTCCACCCTATCGGTAAGGGCCACTAAAACCCCAGGGATTCTGAGCCCTGGGGGGTGTTTTCCCCAACATTCTGGTGGGAGGATGAATGCCTGACTGCCCCCTTTGACCCCACTCTCTTCTCTTGGTAGATACAAGTGTCATTGGCACCGCGGTTAGTTTTCCCCATATATGTGTGTAGAGGGATGTAATGGCCTGTGGTTACTTCCACAGATATATTCTGGATATAGTATCCTATGGACTACAATAGGTGTAACGTGTATAGGCTGTGATGGCTTGAGCATCCTTACTCGGAGTATGGGCTGTAATGGATTAAGGTATAATACACGAAATATGATACACGTTATACGAGCTGTGGTGGCTCCCGGAAAATACCTAGTTACTTTTGGTTGAGAGGATGGTGTGGGGCTTTGCCCAAGTGTCAACGGGCAAGCATTTGTGGTGCATGAGTTGCATAATGTGAAGCTTAGCCCATGTTTATATGGGTAATCCTTTGGAGAGAGATGCACAGGACGTATGTCGTTGGGGAAAAGTGGTAAAATAGTGGAGAATTAGTAGCGGGGTACCCTTGATATTATTTACAATATACTATATTCTTGTATGCATTACTTTCTGAGTGTATCCATGGTGAGGTTGGGAACTTAGTATACCTGTTTAGGTGACAAGTTAGTTTCACTTGTTATTTACTGTGCTTTAGCATGATTTATTTACTTTTCCATGAGAGGCTTTGGGGAGGATCCTACTGAGTATATTTTTATACTCACCCTACGTATATATAAACTATTTTTCAGGTCGCTTGGAGTAGGTTAGAGATCAAGCTAATTTTTACTAGATTGGGGTTGGAGGAGCTGTTCGGGCTTGTGTTCGCTGCTGTTTTTGCATTCTTTTGGGTACTTGTAGTTTTTCCCCTTTCAGTTGTAGTACTATTGCATGGCATTTCATATATGTACATGGGTTTATTTTATACATTAGTTGGAGTTGGTTGGTGTTTATCTTATCTCTCTCTTCTCCATGGGTTCTCTTAGAGGGTAACGCCTCACATCTGTGTGTTTATTATACCCTCAGTGCTAGTCACCATCCCAGAGCCTACTAGAGGCAGGACTCGGGGGTCATTATCTCCCATTCCACCTTGCCGGCCCAGGAGGGGTACACTTTTTGGGGAGGGGGTCGTGACAGTATCATTGTAAAATGAATTAGAACAAATATAGTTTGGTTTAACTTAATGGTACAAATAATACATTTCAAGGTTATGTGTATAGGATTAAACCATGGAGTTATACATTGTTTGGGTAGGACATATATGAAGAACATTCCAAGTAAAATTTACCTATGGAACATATACTGAAGTCTTCCATGGAGCCTAAGAGGGATATGAATTTCTAAGTTGAATTAGACCCTACTGGGATTGTGGACCAGAAAGAATATGGATTATTTGGTGTGTTGGGTTTTGACTAAAGGGAGTCCTCCTACACATCCTAATTGGATAAGAATTAAATTCCAAGTATTTTGGAAATATGGGATCACATATATGAAGAACTTCATAAACTTTTGTCTCGCAGGGGAGTGTGTCCCTTTGAGAGGATTATGTTTGGGATTACTCCAACAGAGGATTCTATAAAGAATGAGTTTAGGGCCATGAGATGTTAATTTACTCATGGATATTTGGGGGTTTAGTTAAAGGTTCACTCAAAAAGAGGATTATAGAAGAACTAGAGGTTATGATTTTCGATTTATCTAGAAAAGGATTCCCATAGACAACTATAATGATATGGTTGGTGATTATACCAAGTTAGAGTCCCATTGACCTCAACCCATAGGTAGGAATCCTACGTATCCTGATTATATAAGTAATCAAGTTTCTCATGGTTCAATAGATCAGGGCTTAAAAACTCGGGTTTACAAACTAAATGGGGGTTATGATTAAGGCTTTCTCTTAATGAGGGTGACATGGAATTGGTTTGTTTTGGGGATTAATTTTTAAAAGGATTCCCAAGATTGTATTTGAGGGATTTTTCATGAAGAAGATGCCCTAGAATGGTTTTTCATGATTATTCCTAAAAATGATTCCCATAGTGAGATATCGGGGTGTATACCAAGTAGAAGGATTATAGGTTGAATTTTAGGGATTACCCCTAAGGAGGATTCCCTATTTTTGGTTGGGTATTACACTTTGAATGACGCACATAGGTTTCAGATAATGTAAATTTCATGACCACCATCAACCTATCAGCCAACATCAGTCACGCTTAGTGTGAGAAACAAGAGGAAACAGAAGATATGAGAAACCACACTATCCATGTTCCCAGATATATGATACATGGCTTTAGGGACCCATGCATGTAGAGGTACTATGAAGGATGTTTATAGGAGGATCTAGAGGTATATTATCATCCAAAACATGTTTCATGATGGTGGATTTTTTGATCATGGCTTTCCAATAATCCCAATATTCATAATAAGTCATTCACTAAAATGAGAAAAATGTGGTAGTAGAAGATTCCAAAAACCACATAAATCTGCTACTCTACCGGTAGAATAGGAAATGGAAATAGTAAAATAAAATAATGTCTTGGATACTCTAATTCCCCCTCTCATTTCATATTATAGAAATTCAGGTCTTACTACCCATACATACACAGCCCCTAGGGAGTGAGGAAGATAAATAGTGAAACATCATACAAGATATGATAGGGGCTTACATATAGGGGGTTCCCTATTATTGGTTTTTCAATGAGTTTGGAGGATATAATTCCATTTAAAAAGGAAAATAAAGTGTTATACTCTCCCTTTGGTTTTGGAAATGGTGTCACTGTATATTAGAAAAAAGAAGTTGAGGAAAGAGTATTCACCCTTATTTCAGAGGCTAGGAATTCCTTGAAACTGTCCCCAATGTCAGGGTCCTCATGAAAATGGGATTTTAAAACCAAATGTACCCTAAAGACTCTAATTGTCATGTGGGACAGTTTTAAGAATAATATGATCATAATAATGAAAGAAAAATTAGTAAATGCAATGGTTTACATCTCTTTATTGTATTGAAAGTACATAGGATTAAGTGGAGGTTTCAAATTGGTCTGCCTCAGAAAAAATATCCAAAAGAAGAGATTCCCATCTAGGGAAGGCTTAGAATAGGTCTTGATCAAAGGATCACATATAGTAGGCTTTGGTAAACTTATCTAGGAACACAAAAGTTGTTCTTTGTGTATATATACTGGGGTGAGGTAATGGTTCCTTGGGATACCGACCACACAGAAAAAAACACTTCGGAAAGGCTTTTATCTAGCCTTAAAGGGTCACCAAAGGGGTTCTCGGAAGTGACTTTTGTAGATCCCATTTTATGGAATGGGACCTTGAACTAGTGTTTTTTAACCATGGTGGAGAGAGTTCCTCATACTTGTGTTATGTATTTAGAATTCCTAGATGGAATTTAGTTGAACTATCATTTTTTAAAACTAATTTCTTCTAGTTTTGGAGGTGTATCTCCTAGGTTTTGGAAGGACTGGGAGAAGGAATAGGGGGAGTTGTGCATCAAGAATACTTTGGGATGTTTTCCCCCTTTATTAAGACCCTAGGTTCCTATTTAGAGGAAAATATGGGAACCTGGGTGAAGGGATAATTTCAATTAGTTTTTTCTCACAAGTTTGTTGCACTGGATGATGCGCAATTTTGTATAAATTAAGACACAAAGGTCTTATTTATAGGAAAATATGGGACCGTAGGTGATCAAAAACTTTCACAAAAATGTGATGTGTTGCTTTGATGCACTAGATGATGCACACAGTTTCACTTTGGATGATGTGTAGGGATGATGCACATGTCCATTACGTAAGGATGATTCACAGGTACCCTTCGTGAATGGACTTCATGGTGATGAATATTCCTTTACAAAAAATTTCCAACTTCTGAGACCCATATCTTTCGATATGCACATCCTTTTGGCCTCTAAAAACAGTCAAATCAATGGTTTAGAAGATATATACACATCTTAATCTTATTATTTCACAACATTTTCATTAATTCAATGAGGTAATATAATTTTAGTGAATATACAGTTATTTTCACTGATCATAGAAATCCATGGCCTACAACTAGAGGGGTGTACTTTCCACATATCCCTCATTGTGGAGTAGTCTTCTGAAAACATGGAAATACAACCTCTATATTATTCTAACATTGAGACACATCTATTATCAAACTCAACATTAATTAACTATGTGATGGTCACATCATAAATTATTTGGTAATGTGCATTAAAATCATTTTACAGCATCAACCCCCCCCCCCCCAACCACACACCTAAGAATTTGATTCATTCAAAATGAAAATAATATGGACCTAATGTTACTCAAGGGAATGTTAAATCATTCCAAAAATCATTTTGTAGAATTGGAGTTACATCATCTATGGAATAATGCATTAATTATTACATAATACATGGGACATAGTTTACATAGAGTGACTGCTACTAGGGCCATATGAAAAAATCTAAAAAATCTATCTCTTTTTATGTCATCAGCATAATTTTTTTCCTATGTTTAACATGTAGAATACTTAGTCAAAGAGAATTCGCTTTTCATAGACCTGTCTTTTTGTTTTTTATCCTAAAAACTATTTCTCAATAAAAATTTCCTATCTCAATTTTTACCTAAACCATATTGATTGTAGGACAACTGATTTGAGACTTAGTTTTTTAGAGTTCCCTTTGTGGGTTTTCAATCTCAGGAGTACAATGTCTCGCTTTATGTCAATTTAGTGTCTTATAAGATGACTAGTGATGATGGTTATTAATTCAAATATATTTGACCATAGATTTTGAAATAATGTCGCAAACATGTTTTGATGGATGAGAATGATCTAACATCATTTAGATACATCCATGGGAAATTTTTTCCATGTTTTTTTGGTTTCTAAACCGAAAACATGATATTCATAAATATAGGTGGTCTCTCCTAAAAACGATGTTACCAATAGTAGTAAATCCATTTTTTTGGGGAATTTTATGAAAATCCAACTGGGATGTGTTACTACAAAAGTAAATAGTGGAATCCTTTAGCTGAAATTCCCATGTGGTGGGATAATTTATGCAAAAAAAACTAGTGATTTTTATAGCATACTTAGGAAGATATTTTATCATGGATTATGATATTCTATTGCTAATGGATCAAAGGAGTTTATAGAGATTCTGATTTCTCATTACCATTATAAGTAGTTTTTTCAAGGTAAAATGAGTGAGAATGCATAGAGCATATATATTTGCATTGACTAGGAATGGGAAACCACTCCTATGAGAATTTGGGTCGTGTGAAAGAGGGTACACTTTTTTATATGACCGATATCTTGGGGGAAGGCCCCTTTTGACAAGTTTTAATGTACCATTAATTTAATCATTGGAAAACCAGGACATAGACTACATAATTTGACATCTTATGGAAAATAATTTGTTTTATAGTTTGAATTATTTTGACTAGTATGTTGACCATGTAATTTAGTATCTCAAAAAAAGGATTTTGTGCTATTCATTTAGCATCACACAATTAGGATATTAGAATATATAGTTTACATTCATATTGAAATGGATTTATGATATATAGTTTAATGTCATACATCAAGGAAATTATAGAGGCTACAATGTAAGGTCATTATATTTGACTAATAGATTAATGATTCTCACATTGTTGGTAATATTTATATAAATATTATACTATATTCATGTGTGAGAGTGGAATTTTGTATATTGTAATTTATAAATGTCGTAATGTGAAATGTGGTATAGAGGAAGAGGGATTATGGCGATAGAGGATTTATCTCCTGAGGATGATGTTATCACTGATTTAAAAACCCATTTTGTGGGATCATTTATGAAAATAAATCTAGGGTGTGTTACAACATAGTCAATAGAGGAAACCTTTGTGTGAAAAAACTTCCTTGTGGGATACTTTATCCAAATCCATCGGGGGTGTGTTACAACATAATTGGGGAATACTATGTCAGGATTTCTAAAATTATATTTCTAAAAGTGGAAATCAAATTATGGATATTAGTATTTCCCCATGCATTGATTTTTTTTGGAAGGAAAGTACCTGATTATGGTAGGGACCTTTCAAGTAGAAATTTCCAAATAATTTGTGGAAAAATATTCCTTCACCATTCTAAAAAAAATTAGGCGGTGTGGTGTTTATAGTTTATGTATCATTAATGGGACTATAACATCATGGAAACAATAGTTGAAAATTTTCATATTAGACCAAATCCATTCTAACATACATCATAAATGAGGGAGGAAATTTTAAACCATTATCTTGGGGGTTCATGGGTTGGGAGAAAGGATATGGGTTAATTTTGAGGGGGATGATGGCTGAAAAAATTTGAATCATGTATTCCAGTATAGTATTTTAAAATCTAATGGAGGCATATGAGGCTTCTCCCAAGGAAGAAGTTACTGCTGATTGAAAAAACATGTTTCCAGGCCCATTTTATGAAAATCCATTTTGGCGGTGTTATAGTATAGTAAATAGTGGCATCTTTTTTCTGAAAACTCTATTTTTTTCTATTTTTTAAAAAATAAGGGTATATTTCTAGATAGTTGGTAAAATAAATATTTAGGTATCATATATTCTATGACCTAATGATGAAAAAAAAATTATAGAGATCCAGAAGATTCCATGATTAAGAGTATGAACTATAGAAATGAAAAAATCAAATAAAAAAATGGTTGGATCGATATTGGACATTAATTGAAGTCTCCCTTACATAAGTTTGACATGTATGTAGAAGTGGGAGATCTATGTTTCATTGGTGGAACCCCTAATGAGGGTACCCAAATTAACAGCACCTCCATGGAATTTTTTTATATAGGAGAGGGGATATTTCTCCTTACCTCTGAATAAGACTTGGAAATGAATCCTATGTGTAACTACATATCTCATGGGAATGAGAATCAATCTATGTGTAGTTATTAAGGTACCATGTAGTTTAACATTATTCTGTAAGGACCTTATACCTTCAGTTTAAAGTCATACGGTAAGGTAAAAGGTTACCTAATGTGATTATGGTTGTAATGAGGTATATAACCCAAGCATCACTATGTATCATATTTGAGCAATAATAATTCCCAAAAAATGTTCTAAAATAATGTCCCCCATACTGATTGAATTCATCTGTTAATAGAAATATGGATTTTTAATTATGGGATCATGCATTTGGTGATAACCCGTATTGAATCCTCTTATAGAGTTTGGAGTCATATATAATAAAAATGGAGAATTTACCATATAATTTGGTTGATGTTCCCAATATTGAAGATACATATGTCACTACATATAAATTGTAATGATAATCACATCACCCAAAATGATGGAGTAAATCATGTAGTTTATTGTAATCTGATGATGGCATCTGGTGTGCCATTTCAATGTCTTTCAACCAGGTACATGATAATCCTAACACAAATTGATATTCCTTATGGGGATATAGTTCCTTTACCAAAAAAACCAAAGACCGTGTGAGTTATTCAGGGTCTGAGAAACAAGGATTAGAAATATATTTTTTCATGACATAATGGAAACACATGTGATGGGTTGGGGAATTTATATTATTTAAGTTGTTGGTCCATCTGGTATAGTCCTAAAGTTTTTAATAATTGTATTGGGATGATAATCATCATACATGTATTTCTTAAACTCTCATAGAGTTTAGAATCATGTGGTGAGGACACTGGCCATGAAGTTTAATGTCATGTAGTAAGGACATTAGCCATGCATTTTAACATCATATGGTAATCACGAAGTGAACTGATATGAAAAGGGGAAATATTGTGGCTAGTCCGAAAGATGAAAACTTTGGCATCACTACATATCTAATTGGAATTGGAATTAATTCATATGTATTTATTAATTCCATGATATTTAATTTCATCTAGTGAGGACATTTGTTACATGATGTGAAAATGAATATTCTGGTCGGAGTAGGGTATAGGACCCAGGCGTCACCACATATATAACTAGAGGAAGAATTGAGCAACAAATAGTTCTTACAGACAATTCCCTACATTAATCATGTTCAAATATGGTGAAAATAGGGCTTTGATATTTTTTATAATGATGGTTGAACCTATGAAATGAGGTTCATATATCACTACATATCTCATGAAAATGAGAGTCAATCCACACATAGTTCTATAAATGTTCCTTGTGCAATTTGGACCCATATATAGGGAAAAGGAATAGGAACATTATGTTATTGTGGATGGACTTGCGGTAGGAGATATGTTCATCATAACATATATCATTGGAAGGAAAATCAAACCACATGTAGTTTTATAAGGGATTCTTTTTTACAGTATGATTTCATACAAAGGGAGTAGATGGAATTTTTTCAATGCAGCTGGACTCTAGTTAGGAGATTTGATTGTCATAACTTTTCTCCTTCGAATGAGAATCATGCCAAATGTAGTTCTTGAAAGATCATGTTGTTTATCATCACACGATAAGGAAGTTGGTCAAATATTTTAACATCTTATGGTAAGGTAATGATAATGTGGGGATTATGCCTATAAAGGGGGCCCAAGTTCCACTATAGAGTGCTCATGATGTGTGTGATGTCCCAAAACTCATTTCTCAAGTAATAATAAAATTATAGTTTAATTCTATTTAATATTTAGGGTATCCGAACAACACTTGGAAATGAACACAATATTTCCTTTAATCGATGAACACTGAAAAGTTTACATTGCTAAAGCTAACTGAAAATACCTACTAAAAGCCCAATCAGAGCCACTGGGAGGCCACCTAACACAACAACATGGCCCAGTAGGTAGTGAAGATCGTTCGGGTTGGTTATAACAAAAAACATTATAGCCAGAATCATGGAAGATATACTGAGCATCAGTGGAATGATAAGAACCATCTTTATCAAATCTTCTAGAACATGGAATGCCCTAATTCATAGTTTTATAAGGGTATCAATTCAACCGTTACCCTTAGGGGACCATTGAGTTCTAACGGCTATAATTATATTCATTTGTCTTTTGGTGGATTAATTAAAAATATCTAAGTAAAATTATTTTTCCATAATATTAAAAGTATGTATTGAAAATATAATATAACCTCTTATTATGAACATTAAAGGGGAAATGGTTTAATATTTTGAGCTAAAGATAGTGTGATTTTAAAATGAGGTGAGGATTTCAAAAACCTTTCGAATATTTCAAATATCTTGTAAATGTTTTCATTCTTATGGCTTAAACAAGGTTTTAACTAAACTATGTCTTTTATTTTTAAAATACTAGTATAAATTTTTCATATAGATGTATTAAATTTTAATTTATAACTTTGTGTTTTAAAACAATGGTGTTTCTAAAACTAAGGGAAATTTGGTTTGAAAAAAAAACTATATATGTGTAAGGAAAATTAGTATTATAGTTAACAAAAATATAGCCACAAGGGCCAGACCTCTAGCAAGGCAAAAGGAGGCAGCACATGCTAGGTGGATGAGCTTAGCCTTCAGCCTCAGCACAGGTCATCATGTGGGTGTGTATGCACGCATGCTTCAACCACACACAGAGATCAGAGCGCGCTAACATGCAGGGCGGAATGACGACATGAGTGGGTGCAGGAACACGCAGGAAGAACCCAGTATGGTGCTGTACCGGAAGGGGAGACAGAGTTTCTGAGCCTATGACCATAGTCTCAGGCATATAAAGAAGCCATGAAGGCTCTCTTAATTTTGATGTGAGACAATGAAAATTGGCCGGGATCGAATCTAGGTTGTTGGATCACATCGCGTGTGATCTCAGAAATCTATTTCTATCTGGTATTAAATCCTCAGAAGTCGCGGGAATCCTCAATGTTTTTTCTATGTTTTCAGATCCATCGTATATTTAATCGTGACTATCCCTTCTTTTTAAATCTCTATGTCACACGGTAGCCACTCGATCACGTTCGTGATCTAATCCTAGTTGTTCTTTATTTTCAAAACAACATACTCATCACCTACGATCAGATAAATGCTAGATCCAATCCTTGTCGTCCTTTGGTTTTCCAATTTTTCCCTTCCTGCTGAATCATCTTCTTCTCTTCATGTGATGCCCCTGTGACCTATTCTACTCCCACTTACAATGTTTTTCCACATATGTGACTAGTTGGTCCTCCTTGCTCCCATCTTCCACAAGGTCAGACCCTATTTAATTTTTTTAAAACCAATTTGGATTTGGCTATCCATGAAATTCGATGTATATTGTTTTATATAATTTGTATTATATTTTTTATAAATATGTCTCTCATTTTCACTCTAACATCTCAGTCCTTCTTCTTCTCAAGCTTCCTTTGAGCATTCTCGAGCCTCTCCTCCTCCTCAATCTAGGTAAGGGAATATGATGTCTTGTTTTTTAGGTAGTGAAGGTATATACATATATATATATATACTCATATAGGTATATATATAACCTTATAGTTTAGAAAAAAAAAATTATGCCTGATTCTAGGTCTTCTGGATTTTTTTGGGTAAAGTAATCTTATAAACATGAGGGTTTATTTTTACACATGAAAATATTATTTATATACTTTGTATATGTGAAATTATTTGTATATACATATATATGGTTAAGAGTGTGACCTACCAATTAATCATGAAACCCTTACCCTACGTGATGATCATAACCCCTTAACATGCAAGTGTGTGTGTGATGTTGAGGTTCTATATGTGTATAAGTTTAAATAACTACAAATATAAAAAATTGTATATACGGTTTTATAAGAAATTTATAAATTTATTTCATAAAAAAACTTTTTATATTTTATGGCTCATTTTGGAAATTCATGAACCCTAGTTCTTACTAATGTTCCTATTAATTTAAAACATGTAAGTGTTAATAAATCTTGGTTTAAGACCATTATTTATATATGTACTATGTATAATCGGTCATACACACAAATAATCATTGAATATTAATATTTCATAAACATATATACGATCTATTTAATAAATAAACATTTTCAATTTTATTATTTTTAAGGACCCCTATTTATGTGACTAATAAATAATGTTTAAGTGGTTTTCTGAACATATGTGTATACATATAAACTTTGGTACTCAATTTTATTTTGAATTTTACAAGGGTTTCTAAGAGAGGATAAAACATGTTTTTTCCATAATATGAATGGTTTTTATTAAAAAAAATAACTATTAACATGCACCCTCAAGTATAAATAGATTCACACAACACTAACCCCTAATTTTGGAGATTCAAAAAATTATACTTTTGATGCGTTTAGTAATCATGGAGAATGCCTGAGTATAATATTTGAGGTTGGCTACTCTTATATAAATATGTAAGAATCACTTATTTTTAAATAAATTAAATGGCACGGTAGGCTTTTATGCTTTTCATTATGTGTGCCCTTGTGATATGTTATACATAATCATACAAGTAACATATGTTTGGGAATCTATGTGTTTAATACCCCACATAAAATTTTGGTTTACCCTTTATATAATTATGCCTCCAGATGAAATTCCAATATGTATTTGATTAATAAGGAATTTAAGGCTCTAATTTAATGTAAAAACCTATATTTATTTTAGTGCATTAGCTGTCATCACATATGCTATAATTTACTTTTCATACTTTCAATTTAATGACATAGCCATGCAGTGAATAGTTTTTTAATTAACACCTATATGATTGACTCACTAAATATATGTAAATTCTAAAGAACATAATTAAACTCTTAATACCTTTTATGGATTAAGTATTAAATTATATAAAGTTGTATGGACACTTTAAATAATGTGAAGTAAGAAACAATGTAAAATGTGACACTTGGAATGATAAGTGATAAGTTATTAAATAAATAAAAGTGTTTGAGAGACATTTATTTTTAGGAATGAGGAAGGCATTGGACTTGTTATGTGACGAGTGGGGCCTGCTATAGCCCCTTAATGCAGCGGTAGGTCTCATGAGACAACTAAATGTGGAATTGGACGAGGCCTTTTCTGATTATGATCTATGGATTTTTGGTCGAGGCCTTATTCATTAGACATCTTAGCCAATTCCATGACACAGTCCGGCATATGAACTTTCCTCACTGTGGATATATAATGTAATTAACCATAAGAATAATCTACTAGTACAATATTATTGCTTTTAGAGATTATGTTTATCAGATTCAGAAGAAGTAAAATTTATGGCCTATTATTTATGCAGTACTCGAAGATTTATTAGCCAGTGTATGTTTCATAGTAGTAAAGGAAGAAATTGGAGTTATTAATTTTATGAACAACTTTGATTATGTATTAATATTAGTTATAAATTTTATAATTTTCATTTTCACATTTCATACCTATTAAAGTTGGAATTCTTTTTACTTATTACTCTGAATGATCATTCCTATAATTTAATCATGTAACACTATTAGTATTCTTTGAATTGTGCTCTTTTAATTCATGGACAATTGTTATGTTATGATTCTTATGTTACCGCATCTCCTAAGAAAATGTTTTATGTAAAATTTTAAAGGAATGTTTTCAAAAGTTTATAATTGGTATATTATGTTAATTTTAAAACCCCCTTACTGGGAATTCATATACTCAACCTATATTTTTAAATAAAAAATTTAAGGTAGAATTTTTTAGGTGAAAAAGCATGTCAGAAGTAGCTGGTTTTCCAGAACCTGAACTGTAATGATCCTCTATATGGGACATGATATGTAAATAATCAATGCATGTTTTTGTAAAAATTACACATTATGTTTTGAGGCACCGGCTCTGGGTATTCTGGAGTTGGGTCCTTACAGTTGGTAGCAATGGTTAGGTTTAGATCAATCTGTAAAACCAGAAAAACAAAATTAATTACGCATTAATAATAATGATGTTTTCTTAATTTCCATATAGAAAATGAAAATGCAAGTCTTTTTTATCTGCCTATTGTGGCCCTAGAATCCATAGTTTCTATATCCAGCCATGTAAACTTTGTAAACCATGTACACTTTTTAATGAAATGAAAACACCTCTATAACGTGTCAAACTCTCCCTGTGTACTTCAACTCCACCGAGGAGTGGGTTTGTACTACCTCTTTGTGATTCAAACCCAATTTCCATCCTATGTGTGTTGGGGAAATCACTACAAGGGACTTTTTGGATGCTTCACTAGAGCAATAGGCATCCAGGCCCTCATGGATTTCCATGAAGCAGAAGCAGCGGGTGACCACCATGTAGCATATATATTCTTAATAATGTTCTATAGCCATTATAGTCAAGTATTGGACTTTGAAATCCTTGAAATTGAGGCCTTCCATTCTTTGTACAGAAATAAAGTACAAACGTATGTCTCTAAGCATTAAAACCCTCATGTCACAATCTATAGACACCATAAGTGTGCCCACGAGATTTAACTAGACTTCTCGAGTTTCATTTCGTTCAAGGATAGCGAGAGTTTTGAAATTGTTTTTGGGATTCATGTAACTGGGAACTGGGGAAACCATTAGTCCTGGGTGTTGTGTACTAGTTGTTTTATGAAAATAAAATTTGTTGTTTCTTCTATCTTCTACCTTTTCAGTGTCTGTGTTACACTGAATGGACTTTCATTAAAAAAAATATTTTCAAATGGATGGAAAAACTCATATCTTAACTCTTCCCGTTGAGGTACTAGAGGCCATTATGGTCAGAACCTATATAGAAGAATAACTTCCCTTTGCAAAACTGTGAAGAACATGAAAGCATCTTTACAAGGTATCGAATAGTCCATACATTCTCTGCTCCTTCCAAGGGAATTCCTATATCCACTACTGCATAGCCACTGCCCAACTCGCTGAGCATAGGCAAAGTGGAAAGTACCATGGAGGTCTTTTCCTATGCTTCACTCTATCCCCAAACATCACTACCAGGGTAAGGTTTCAAGAGGCATCTTCGGAAGGGAACCTTTATATATCTTACATGCAAAAAATATTGATCATTAGTTTGTATGACCACATCTATGACATTGACAGTATCGGACAAGAGACGGTCTGACGAGTACGTAGAGTGTTAATCCATTCATACATCTATAAATGCTCTACCATTCAAGCCTCCCTCTGGAAGCCTGAGTGTATAATACAATAGTTTAAACCTTACTATTTGAGGTGTGTCTAAGCCAGGGAATTGGATGAATTGAACACTAATTTGGGTATTCAGCTGGTCACACCTGAAGATCCTCCATGATGGAGGATGTGGTTAAGGATGTTCAAGAATTTCCTTTTGGAAAGGTTGTATGAAATGAATTGTGAGGACACAATTATTTATAGGGGAAGAATTTGACGTCCCAAAATGCATTTATCATGTAAAAATAAAATTATGTTTTAATTATATTTAATTTTCATGCTATCCAAACAACACTTCAAAATGAACATAATACTTCCTTTATTCGATGAACATTGAAATGGTTAGATTGCTCCAACTAACAATAAAAAACTACCTAAAGCCCTATCAGAGCCACTGGGAGGCCACCTAACATATCAACTTGATCTAGTAGGTAGTGACGATCCTTAGGGATGGTCATAATGAAAAACATTATATCTATAATCACAGCTGTTGTACTGAGCATCAGTGGGATGATAAAAACCATCTTCTTCAAATAGTCTGGAACATGGAACTCCCTAATACATGGTTTTATAAGGTTCATAGTTCGACTGTTACCCTTAGGGGACCATTGAGTTATAACGGATATAATTGTAGTCATTCGTCTTTTAGTGGATTAATCAAAAATATCTATGTATAATTCTGTTTTCCAAAATACTTAAATTATGTATTGAGAATATAATATAACCTCTTATTATGAACATTTAAAGTGAAAAAGTTTAATATTTTCATGTACACTTAGTGTGATTTTTATATGAGGTGGGGATTTCAAAATCCATTCCAATATTTCGAATATCTTGTAATTTTTTTCATTCTTAAGCCTTAAACAAGGTTTTAACTAAAATATGTATTTGATATTTAAAATACTAGAATAATTTTTTCATATAGATGTATTAAATTTTAATTTATAACTTTGTGTTTTAAATCCTTAGTGTCTATAAAAATAAGGAAAATTTGGTTTGAAAAACTTTTATATATGTGTAAGGAAGCCTAGTATTACAGTTAACAAAAATATGCCCACAAGGGCCATCCCTCTAGTTGGGCCAAAGGTGGAAGAACATGCTAGGTAGTCGAGCATATCCTTTAGCCCCATCATAGGATGACCTATCGGTGTCTGTGCATGCATGCTTGAAGAAAAAACGTGGCCATGAGGGGCGGCACAGCAGCGTGGGTGGGTGCAGGAGTGTTCCTACAGTACCATGTATGAGGTGGTATTGAGAGGGGGGAGGGATTATTCTGAGCCTATGCCCAGAGTCTCGGGATTTTAAAGAATCCACTAAGGCTCCCTCCATTTTGATGTGGGACAAAGAAAATCCGTCGGGATCAAATCCAGATAGTTGGATCGCATCGTGTGCATTCTGAGCCATCTTTTTCGATCTAGCATTCGATCCTTAGTAGTCATGGGTATCCTCTAAATTTATTGTACGCCGTCAGATCTGTCATGAATTTAATCATGAATTTTACTTATTTTTAAATCTTCGTGTAACATCGTAGCCGCTCGATCACGTTCATGATCTAATCCCACCCATTCTACATTTTTAAAATGGAAGAGTCATCCTCGACCATTGGATTATGGCCATATCCAATCCTGGTCATCCTTTCATTTCCTTGTATTTCCCTTCCCGCGACATCTTCTTCTTCTCTGCGTATGCTACACCAGTGACATATTCTACTCCAACTTGCACTGTTTTTCCATTTCTGTGACCGGTTGGTCCACCTTGATCGCATCTTCCATATGGACAGACCCTCATTAATTTTTTTAAAAGGCATTTAGGATTCTTCTTTCCATGAAATTGGATGTATATTGTTTTATATAATTTATATTATATATTCTATAAATATACCACTCATTTTCACTCTAACATCTCTATCATTCCTCTTCTCAAGCTTCCTTTGAGCCATTCTCGAGCCACTCCTCCTCCTCATTCCAGGTAAGAAAATATTTTTTCTTATTTTTTTTAATAAAGGTATATACATATATATATATATGTATAATTATATAAGAATATATATAACCTTATGGTTTAGATAAAATGTTCTCTTATGCCAGATTCTAGGTCTTCTGGAATTTTTTTGGGTTAAGTAATCTTATGAACATGAGGGTTTATTTTTACACATACAAATATTATTAATGTAATTTTTATATTTTTGGTTATTTGTATATATGTTTATATGGTTAATTTGGGGACTTACCCATTAATGATGAGACACTTACCCTACATGATTAACATAACCCCTTAATATGAAGGTGTGTCAGTGATGTCGAGGTTCTATATGTTTATAAGTTTATATAACTTTATATAAGAAAAAATGCAGATTCAGTTTTATAAGAAATGTATAAATATATTTCATTAACAAAACATTTTATATTTAATGTAACATTTTGAAATTCATGAACCCTTGTTTTTACTAAAGTTTATAATAATTTAAAACGTGTATGTGTTAAAAAATATTTGTGTATGTCCATTATTTATATACATACTATGTATAATCAGCAATACACACAAATAATATTTGTATATTGATGATACATAAACACATATATGAGATTTTTAATAAATAAACCTTTTCAATTTTATTAATTTTAAGGACTGTTGTTAATGTGACTAATACATAATGTTTATTCGGTGTTTGTGAACATATGTGTATACATATAAACTTTGGTCCTCAATTTTATTTATAATTTTTCATGGGTTTCTAAGAAAGGATAAAAAATGTTTTTTTTCATAATATGAAAGGTTTTTATTTAAAAATACAACTCTTAATATACACCCTCGAGTATAAACATATTTAAACAATACTAATGCCTAATTTTGGAGATTTCAAATATTATACTTTTGATGTGTTTAGTAATCATGGAGAATGCATGAGTATAATATTTTGGGTTGGCTACGCTTATATACATATGTAATAATGACTAATTTTCATATAAATTAAATGGAATGGTTGAATTTTATGCTTTTCATTATGTCTACCCTTGTGATATGTTATACATAAGCATACTGAAAACAGATGTTTGGGTATCTATGTATTTAATACCACACATGAAATGGTTGGTTTTCCTTTTAAATAATTATGCATCTAGATGAAATTCCAATATGTATTTTATTAATATGGAATTTAAGGATATCATTTTATGAGACAAAACATTTATTTAATTTAGTTCATTAGTTGTTTTCACATATTCTATAATCTTCTTGTCATACATACCATTTAATGACATATCCATGCAGTTAATAGTTTTGTAATTAACACCTATATGCTCGATTCACTGAATATCTACAAATGATAAAGAACATAATTAAACGTTTATGACCCTTTTTGGTTTATGTATTAAATTATTCAAAGTTTTATGGGACCCTTCTCAATAATGTGAAGTAAGAAACCAAGTATCATGTGACACTTGTAATGATAAGTGATAAGTTATTTAATAAATAAAAGTATTTGAGACACATTGATTTATAGGAATGAAGAATGCATTGGACTTGTTATATGATGGGTGGGGCCCGATATATCCCCTCAATGCATCGGTTGGTCTCATTAGACAACTAGATGTGGAATTGGATGAGTTCTTTCTCTATTATGATCTATGTATTTTTGGATGAGGCCTTAATCATTAGACGTCTTGGCCAAGGCCATGACGTAGTATTGCATATGCACTTTCCTCATTGTGGCTGTGAAATTTAATTAACCAAGAGAATATTTAAATAATAGAATATTATAGGTTAAAGAGCATATATTTTTCAGAATTAGAATATGTAAAAGTTCTGGAATATTATTTATGCAGTACTCATAGATTTATTAGCCAGTGTATGTTTCATAGCAGTAAAGGATGAAATTGAAGCTATTACCTTTATGTGCAACTCAGATTATGTGTTACTCTTAGTTATAAATTTTGTACTTGCATTTTCACATGTCATACTTATTAAATTGGTAATATCTTTTAATTATTACTCTGAATGAGCATGCTTATAACTGAATCTTATAACTCTATTAGTATTCTTTGAGTTGTACTCTTTTATTTTTTGGACAATTGTTATGTTATGATTTATGTGTTACCACATATCTTAAGAAAATGTTTTTTGGAAAATTTTGAAGGAATGTTTTCAAAAGGTTATAATTGGTATATTATGTTATTTATAAAACCCACTTACTATGAATTCTTATGCTTACCCTTGGGTTTTAAATAAAATTTTGTAGGTGTCATTTTTCAGTTGAAAAAGAATGTCAGAAATAGCTGGTTTCCGAGAACCTGAACCGTAATGATCCTCTGTATGGGACCTGATGTGTAAATTATCAATGAATGTTTTTGAAAAAAAATTATACATCATGTTTAAGGGACCAACTCTAAATATTCTAGTGTCGAGTCCTTACAGTTTGTATCAGAGGTTCGATTTAGATAACTCTAGAAAACCCATAAAAATATTTAGTTAAGAAATTTTCAGAATGATGCTTTCTTAATTTTTAGATGGAAAACAAAAATACCTTTCTTTTGTCACTTACTATTGAGGCCCTAGAAACTGTAGTTTCTATAGCCATAAACGACAACTTCGTAAACAATTCACACATTCGTATGACATACAAACACCTCTACGACATGTCAAACTCTCCCCTTGTACTTCAACTCCACCGAGGAGTGGTTTTGTAGTACTTATTTATGATGAAAACCCAATTTCTATCCTACCCACATCGGGGAAAGTACTAAGAGAGACTTTTATAATTATTGTACAAAAAAATAAGAATCCAGACACTCATGTCATTCCATGAACTGACAGCAACGGGTGACCTCCGCGCAAATATATGTTCCAAATCCGATCCTATGACCATTATGGTCAAGTAATGGACTTTGAGATCCTTTAAATTGAGGCCTTCCATTCTGTGTACTGACATCAGATACATTCTAATTTCTCTCCGCTTTACACCCCTCATGTCACACTTTGGAGACATTATAAGTGTACCCGTGAGATTGACCCAGACTGCTTGGGTTTCATTTGGTTCAGGGATTTCTAGAGTTTTGAAATTGTTTTGGGGATTCATGTTACTGGGAATTGGGGAAACCATTAGTCCTAGGTGTTGTTTCCTAGTTTTTTATGAAAATATGATTTTTTTGTTTCTTATTTCTTTTAACTTTTCAGTGTTTGTGTTTCACTGAATGAACTTTCATGAAAAAAATATTTTCATATGGAAGGAAAAACTCATATCTTATCTCTTCCCATTGAGGTACTAGAGGCCATTATGGTCAGAACCTATGTAGAAGAATACCTTCCCTTCAAAAACATTCAATGAACATGAAAACATATTTACAAGGTATCAAGCAGTCTAGAAATTCTCTTCTCCTTCCAAGGGAATGCCTATATCCACCACTGCATAGCCACTTCCCAACTCGTTGAGAATTGTTTAAGGGAAAGTACCATGAATGTCTTTTCCTTTAATTCAATCAATACCGAAACATCCCATCCAGTGTAAGGTTTCAAGAGGAAGCTTTGGAAGGGAAGTTTCACACCGCTTACATGCACCAAATATTGAGAATCATTTTGTATGACCATGTTTACAACATTAATATTCTCAGACAAGAGAATGTCAGATGAGTTATTAGAGAGTTAGTTCATTCAGATATCTCTGAACTCTCTACCATTCAAGCCTCCCTCTGTAAGCCTAAGGGTACAATGAAAGATTTTATACCTTAATATCTGAGGTGTGTCTGGTCTAGGGTAGTGGAATAATTGAACACCAATTTGGGTATTCCGCTGGGCACACCTGAGGATCCTCCACGATGGAGGATGTGGTGAATGACGTTAGAGAATTTCTTTTTGGTATGGTTGCATAAAATAAATTGTGAGGACACAATTTTTTGTAGGGGGAATAATGTGACACCCCAAAACACATTTCTCATTTAATAATTAAATTATGGTTTAATTCTGTTTAAGTTTCTTGTTATCCAACAACACTTGGAAATGAACACAATACTTCCTTTAATCGATGAACGCTAAAATGGATACATTGCTCCAACTAAAAAAAATACCTACTAAAAGACCTATTTGAGCCATTGGGAGGCCACCTAACACAAAAACATGACCCAGTAGGTAGTGAAGATCCTTCGGGTCGGTCATAACAAAAATCATTATAGCCAGAATCACAGAAGTTGTACTGAGCATCAGTGGGATGATAAGGACTATCTTCATCAAATCGTTTGTAACATGGAATGCCCTAATTCATGGTTTTATAAGGGCCTAAATTTGACTGTTACCCTTAGGGGGAAGTTGATTTATAACAGCTATAATTATTGATGTTGGTCTTTTGTTGGATTAACTAAAAATATCTAAGTATAATTTATTTTTCCTAAATATTTAAATTATGTATTGAAAATTTAATATAACCCCTTATTTTGAACATTAAAAGGGAAATTCTATAATATTTTGAGCTACGCAGAGTGTGATTTTAAAATGAGGTGAGGATTTCAATCACCTTTCAAATATTTCAAATATATTGTAATTTTTTTCATTCATAAGGCTTAAATAATGTTTTAACTAAACTATGTCTTTGATTTTTATAATACTAGTATAATGCTTTCATATAGATGTATTAAATTTTAATTTATATCATTGTGTTTTAAAACATTGGTGTTTATAAAACTAATGGAAATTTGGTTTTAAAAACACCTATATATGTGTAAGGAAACCTAGTATTATAGTTAAAAAATATATACCCCCAAGGGTAAACCCTCTAGTTAGGCCCAAGGAGGCAGCAGCACTAGGAGGATGATCCTAGCCTTCAGCCTCTGCATAGGCCGACCTATGGGCATGTGTATGCGCACACTCGAAGCACCCACAGGGATCAGAGTGTGCCACCATATAGGGAAGAATGTCTTTGTGGGTGGCCGTAGGAGTGCACCCATAGAACCTAGTACGGGGTGGTACTATGAGGGGGGAGGGAGTATTCTGAGCCTATAACTTGAGTCTCGGGATTGTAAAGAAGTCGTGGAGGCTCCCTCTGTTTCAATGTAGAACAAATAAAATCATATGGGATTGAATCCAGACTGTTGGATCGTGTCACGTGCAATCTGGGCCGTCTATTTCGATCCGACATTCGCTCCTCAATGCCCATGGGTATCCTCCAAATTTTTTGTATGTCGTTCAATCTTTCATGGATTTAATTGTAATAGTTCCTTGTTTTTTAAACTCTATGTCACACCATAGCCGCTCGATCATGTTCATGATCAAATCCCAGTCGTTCTTCATTTTCAAAACTGCAAACGCATCCCCGATCATTGGATCAAGGCTAGATCAAATCCTTGTCTTCCTTTCATTTTCTAGTTTTTCCCTTCCTGTAGAATCTTCTTCTTCTCTATGTGCACTACACCAGTGACCGATTCTACTCCCACAAGCTCCATTTGTTCACCTCTGTCACTGGTTGGTCCTCCTTGCTCGCATCGTCCAAAAGGTCGGACCCTCTTTAATTATTTTTAAGCCAAGTAGGCTTCAGCTTTCAATGCAATTGGATGTATATTGTTTTATATAATTTTATATAATTTATATTATATAGCTTATAAATATACCTCTCATTTTCACTCTAACCTCTCGGTTCTTCCTCTTCATAAGCTTACATCGAGCCATTCCTGAGCCTATCCTCCTCCTAAAGTTAGGTAAGGGAATATGTTGTTTTGTTTTTGTTGTAATTAAGGTATATAAATATATATTTATACTCGTATAAGTATATATATAACCTTGTTATTTAGATAAAATTTTCTTTTATGCCTGATTCTAGGTCTTCAGGATTTTTTTTGGTTTATATAATCTTATGAATATGAGGGTTTATTTTTACACATGTAAATTTAATTTATGTACTTTGCATATATGTGGTTATTTTTATATATGTATATAAGGTTAAGAGTGTGACCTACCCAATAATGATGATACCCTTACCCTACATGATGATCTTAACCCCTTAACATGAAAGTGTGTGTGTGATATCGAGGTTCTATATGTGTATAAGTATATATAACTATATATTAGAAAATTTGTATATACGGTTCTATTAGAAATGTGTAAATGTTTTTCATAAACCAAATTTCTTATATTTAATGAAACATTTTGAAACTCATGAACCCTTGTTTTTACTAATGTTCATAATAATTTAAAATGTGTAAGTGTTAATAAATCTCGGTGTAAGACCATTGTTTAAATATTTACTATTTATAATCGGTTATACACAAAAATAATCTTTGTATATTTATGATATATAAAAACATATATGAGCTATTTAAAAAATATACCTTTTCAATTTTATGAATTTTAAGGACCCTTGTTAATGTGACTAATAAATAATGTTTATGCGGTTTTGTGAACATATGTGTATACATATAAAATTTGGTCCTCAATTTTATTTATAATTTTCCAAGGGTTTCTAAAAAAGGATAAAATTTGTTGTTTTCATAATATGAGAGGTTTTTATTTAAAAATGAAACTCTTAACATACACCCTTGATTAAAAACAGATTTACACAAAACTAAACCCAAATTTGGGAGGTTCTATATATTATAAATTTGATGTGTTTTGTAATCATGGAGAATGAGTTAGTATAATATTTGGGGTTGGCTACTCTTATATGCACTTGTAATAATCACTTATTTTCATATTAATTTAATGGTATTATTGGATTTCATGATTTTTATTATGTGTACCCATGTGATATGTTATACATAAGAATACCAGTTACATATGTTTGGGACTATATGTGTTTAATACCCCACATGAAATGTTTGGTTTACCTTTTAAATAATTATGCATCCAGATGAAATTACCATATGTATTTGATTAATAAGGAATTTATGGTTATCATTTTATGGGAAAAAACATTTATTTATTTTAGTGCATTAGCTGTAATCACATATGATATAATCTTCTTATCATACTTTCCATTTAATGACATAGTCGTGTAGTGAATAGTTTTTAAATTAACACCTATATTTCTGATTCACTAAATATTTGTAAATTCTAAAGAACGTAATTAAACTCTTATGACATTTTTGGGTTTAGGTATTAAATTATTCAAAGTGGCATGGGACACTTTGAATAATGTGAAGTAAGAAACCAGGTAATATGTGACACTTGGAATGATATGTGATGCATTTTTTAATAAATCAGAGTGTTTGAGACACATTGATTTATATGAATGAGAAATGCATTGGACTTGTTATGTGACAGAAGGGGCCTACTATATCCCCTCTATGAATCGGTAGGTCTCATGTGACAACTAGGCATGGAATTGGCCGAGGCCTTTCCTGATTATGATTTATGGATTTTTAGTCGAGGCCTAAATCATTAGACATCTGGGTCGAGACCATGACACAGTCCCGCATATGCACTTTCCTCATTGTGGCTATATAATTTAATTAACTAGAAGAGTATTTGGAAAGTATAAAATTCATGGTTAAAGAGATTATGTTTATCAAAATTAGAATAATTAAAAGTTATAGCATATTATTTATGTAGTACTCAGAGATTGTTTAGCCAGTGTGTGTTTCACATTAGTAAAGGATGAAATTGAAGTTATTACCTTTATGTGAAAATCTGATTATGTATTAATCTTAGTTATAAATTTTTTACTTAAATTTTCACATGTCATACCTATCAATGTTGGAATTTCTTTTATTTATTACTTTGAATGAGCATGCCAATAATTGAATCTTGTAACTCTGTTAGTATTATTTGAATTGCGCTCCTTCAAATCTTGGACAATTGTTATGTTATGATTCATGTGTTCCCACATCACTTAATAAAATGTTTTATTAAAAATTTTAAAGTAATGTTTTCAAAAGGTTGTAATTGGAATATAATGTTAATTTTCAAACCCCCTTACTGGGCATTCGTATTCTCACCCTACATTTTTAAATAAAAAATTTCAGGTTTTAATTTTCAACCGAAGAAGCATGTCAGAAGTAGTTGGTTTCCCAGAACCTGAACCGTAACAATCCTATGTATAATACATGATGTTTAAATTATAAATGCATGCTTTTGTAAAAATTACACATCATGTTTTAAGGCACAAGCTCTGGGTATTCTGAAGTTTGGTCCTTACAATGTTAGTAGGGCTTAGAGATGGGAGTAGGTCATTCGTTCTTCCTATTATCTGGATTAGAGGGAATATCGACCCATTGAGTTGTTAGAGGGATGAAATTGAGAAATACACCTAAGATGGAGGCACATGTATATGTTACCACAAGGAGTGTCAACTCGTGGAATTTCAGGTCTTTATCAACATCAAATGATTGGGATGTTTACCATGAACATTAATTTCAGGTGGTGAGAATGATTAGTGTCTTGTTGTTTTTAGTCATACAACTATTACCATATGTAACGTTTATCATCATGTGGTGAGGAAAATGACTCCACACATTTTAATAGTAGGAGGGAATAACATTATGTCACACCTTTTAAGGTCATCTGATAAAGACCAACTATGCATTTTAACATCTTGAAGTTGGGACATATATGGTGCTATGTTGTTTATCATTGTCTATAAAGGATGATTATTGTGGAATCATAAGAAATATTTCTTTAGTAACATTATATTTCTTGGGTTCATAATGATCTATCCATCTATTTAGAACAAGTAATAATCTCTGTTAGAGTGTACCTTGTGTATGGAGTAAGGTCCCTCCCATTTTGTCTCAAATTTTAGAGGATTATTTCCTGGTATCATTGGAGTCTTAATGACCAGTACCAATTCTACATGGAGGAATTAATAGAGTAATACTTTATGGTTTAAGTCTCACGCTATCCAATTTTGATAGACTTCCAAGTGATTCTTGGTGTGTAATATTTTTCCATCGAGTCTCTATAATTCGTGAAGTCGTTTCTAGGATTTTTGATATATAGATAACTAGTCATAGATGGAAATACATGATAATGGAATTTTAAGTTCAATTAGAAGGAATACTTCTATTTCATATTCCAATGAGTACAGGATCAACAGTGTGGTGGTATAGTTTGTAGTCTGGTAGTCCCGTGAAGCATACTGTAGATTTTCATTCCATGACTTTTTAGCGTTTTCCCCATTTTCTAGTGTATTATCAATAGGTTCTTGTTTAAGCCCTTACCCATTCAATTTCCTAGTTTGCGATAGCATGATGAATGGTTGGTTTTTAAATTTTATTCCTGATATTGTTTTCCACTATAGTGGAATTGTAATTGGTGCCATATTCCATCAATATTGTATGAGGGACACCAAATTAGATAATAATGTTATATTTTATGATTATAATAATGCTCATGGCCCGATATTCATTGAGTGGACTTCCTCATATCATTAGGTGAAGAAATCAGTAGCATTCAACATGTATATAAACTGCTGTATTTGGCTAGAGGGTATGGCCCAACAACAGCCATTCCCCCAAGGGAGAAAGGCCATGAGTTTTTGGATGTATTTAGAAAATATGAGGTTATATGGATGATGCTTTCATACATTTTTATGGAATTACATTTCCTGGTGAATTATTTGAAATCCTATTTCATCAAAGGCTATAGGTATCCAAGATTTTAGATTTGATCTAAATGAATGTCCCATGACTAGTTGGCCCCACAGGTTCCTATATGTACATCTTTCATAATAGCCATAGTCTCTTCACCATCAAAACATCTTAGATGAAATCCATTAATTCCTCATTCTAAGGAACTGTATGGTATGTTAGGGAATCAGAAATAGTGATGTTAACTTCTCACCAACAGATTTTCCCTTTCGTAGATCTATCTTGTGGGAGCACTCCATCCTCATGGTGGTCCAAATTTGGAATCATCCACCCATTAGTAGGACCATATGGTTCAAGTATTGGATTGAACTTGTTAATTTCTATAATTCTGATAAATAAAGTCTGATACCATTTTGTGGTGGTAAATGATGATAATCATTTCATCCCAGTTTGGACCCTCATGTGTTGTGGCTTCATTTTCCAATGAATCTGATTTAGAAATATATGATCGGAGGAAATTATTTAATATTGTTTCTAAGGGAAAAACTATCATTACAACTCATACATAGTTAATAATAGGGATTAGATCTTCTTTTTAGATGGAATAATCCCCATTGATCAGTCTAATTACCAACTCTAAATCACCTCTAAACTCTAGGTGGTCCACTGATATTTGGAGTTCTAGTTCCATACAAGTAATAGGTGCTTGATATTCTAGGTCATTTTGGTAACCACCTTCATAAAATAGGAAAGAGTAAGGTAAAATTAAATATTCTAGGGAGATAAACATGATCCCTAACCCAACTATGTTGAGTATAGGGTATTCCATTCACGTCCCTATTAGAATCCTAGATGAACAATCATGATACATTCCATTTTCTTGGAAAAACATGATTGAATAATATTTACTCATATAAAGAATCATTGTTCAATGAGGTTGTTTCAACATATGGGTGCACTGCAAGGAAATATTCTAAGTCCTAACGTATAATTTCCTTATATGTAACGAACTATATATTGAACTTCTATAGAATAACCACCCACTATTCCTTTAATCATTTCAATATAGGATAGCTGAGGATATATTTGAGAAGGATATTTTAAGGGACTAATTGGAACTTGTGATGCTGCAACTAGTGCATCAGTTTTTAAACTGTTAATATTATTTCTAGGAAGCACTTCTCAATATTGGAATAATTATTATCTATGTTGACTATTATTGGAATAAGATAATTAATATTGTTTTCATTCTCGACAACGTTCTTTTGTTTATGGAATTTTCCTTGTGATCCCTCCAGGGCCATCAAATTTAATATGAGTGAATTTCCCTCAATAGGTGTCAATAACACTATTGGTATTAAGAGGTATATCCTATGGCAATTAATTTTTTCTTGAAAGTCATTGATCCATTGATATATGTCCCCTAGACTCATCTATATCATAATGGGAAATCATTTTCATATTATTTTGGTTATGAAACAGTGGATTTAGGCCAGGTTCCCTGTAATTACTCGTAACTCATTGTGTTTTTGAGGATGTTATATGATAGGTATAGATTTGTTTTTATAACATCCTGAGCTTATTGACCATCAATATGGTAGCCAGACCGGTGGGTCACATGGCCTCATGGGAATCTCCTCATGTGCTAGATTCTACTGACTAGCAGGTAGGGTCATTGGAGGTGAGAGTGGGGATACTATGCCATTATATCATAATTTTAACCATGGAATAATAGTATATAAATATATAAAAATAGCTGAAGTAGTGAAATAACATATAACAGATCAATGGATAAAAAATATATTCAATTAAATAAATTTATCCTATTATAGTTTATGAAATAGTTAAATATATGTTATTTTAGTAATACATATCCAAAACCAGTAAACAGTTCAGCATTCTTTTCAATATAATATAAAAATATGAAAAAGACAACAAAAACCCGCATAAATATTCATGAGTATCCCAAGATCTAGCTCGGTCACTTTCTCTTAACTCCTTTGGTACAAGCATATAACAATCAACCTAGGTCCTGAAATATAAGCTCTACTCTGGTACCAAGGGTTTCCGAGTAGGGTGTGTGGTGAAATCTCAGTAGGTTAGAACCCATTGTGTCAAGCCCAATCTAGATAGTACAATATCACATAAACAATGTGTCGGTATGGAGAATTTAATAACAGAACTGTATAAATAAATTAACACAAGTCCAGGTTTTTAAGGGACACCTGAAGGCTATAACAACTTTTTCTCAATATCAGGATACGAGTCTAATCATTTCAATGTTATATACATATATTAGAAGTATACATTTAGAGAGAGAGAGAGAGACAAATAGATATATGTTGGGGTGTATTAGGACATACCTGTAACACCCCGAGATTTTATGAAAAATATTATTTTAATTTCATTAATGTCTTGTGTTGTATTCTACACCAAGATTACCTTGCGCTATACACAACACCGTATTAGCTTGCAGTATACACAACACTAGTCTTGGACCGTGTTACACACAATTTTGATAATAGTTATTCTACGAAACATTGAGTATATATATATATATATATATATTAAATGTATAAATGAAATGTGGTTGGATTCTGTTATACGAAACAACGAAGGATTCTTTCACAACACGCAACCCTGACTTGGCTTGCATTACATGCAATCACGACCTTCCTCAATAGCATGTGTTGTACGCAATACCGGGTTTTAATAAACAATGATATATTATTATAATATTGTCATGAACTAGACGTTATGAATAGTATTAACTAAATTTTGAATTTTATAACATTATTATTCATCTTACACATTTTCTATAACATGGTATAAGAACAACATAAATTTTTCAGGTAAAATAAGTATTTTTCAAAAAATGCAGTTTTGCCGCCTTTTGATGGCGCACCCACTTTAAATCTAGTTTTTGACATGTTTATATGTTCAATTTGACAAAATAAAATTCTTATTTTGAATCAGGATGTAACTATTTACATTAGATAAAGTTTTGATATTTTTCCGATAACTTTCATATTTTAATGAATAGTAAAAACACGCTATATTTTAATTAAAAACAACTTTTTTCATCATAATATGTTATGTGGTTAAATTATAATATTGAATGGTTTTAAAGTATAAATATAACATATTTTTACCATTTAATATAATGTATGTCATTAGCATTGATTTTACCTTGAATTCGTAGGTTAAATCAATTTAATCTTTTGCAATGTTTTAAACAAAAACCCGTTTTTATTCGACAACGGGATTAATTTTAATTTAATTTCTACAACTTCTGTGTATTGAATTTTAAAAAATGGATTCCATATTTGGAATCAGTGGGTCCAAATTATTTTAATAGGCTACTTTTTATTTTTGGGAATTATGAATAGTAACTACGGTAAATTTTATTTACCATAGTTAAAGGTAAATCGGGTAATTAAGGGTAAATATAATATTATAAAATTACCCTAACACATGCCAAAGTTCTATTTGATGGCTAAAAGTAAACCCATATCAACTAAGGGTCGGATTATATTCATTTTATGGACTTTTGACCATTAAAATAATTTAATTATTATTAAAACCAAAGAAAGTGACAACATGTCACTTTCTTAAATCATATAAGTATAATAATTTTAACTTAGTGATAAACATCATAAAACTTCGAACATGAATAGTATCCATAAATCTAACAAAATTATCTACATCATGAAAATTTATTTAGAATTTTTTTTTGGGATTAAATAGTTATCATTAATTGTGACACAATAGTGATGCAGAAATTATTTATCTAGTGAAAAATCAAGAATATAGTTTTTCTTAAACTAATAGTGACAATAAAAGGCACAAAACCCAGACCAAAACTTATTGGTCATGTAAATTGAAACTATAATCATCCAATGGTCGAATATTTGACCATTTGGAGTCTTATACAAGCAATTATGACACATATATTATTTTATTTTAAATGATGCCAAAGTTGTCACCTTCATAATTTAATAAATATAACAATTTAAATATTGTGATTTTAAGATGATAAATTCGAGTAAAAGTATTTTTGTGAAAGGTAATATATTTATCTTCATCATAAGATTTTATTTTAAATTGTTATGCAAAAAATAAGTATATTAAATAATTATACAAAAATGATGTAGTAATTATTTTATTAAGAGATAAACCAAATAAATGGTTTTAACAATAATAAAATAGCTATTATATGAACTATTTAATGTGATCCACTAATTTTATAGATACATATGACCTTTTAATAATATATTAATGATTTTATTTTGAACATATCTTCTGTATATATTTTATTTAAATTCTAATAAATGAATAGTGTCAAAATTGACACTATTGTTATTTTATAAAAATAACATATTATAAAATTGTTTAAAAATCACAAATATATTTAAAAATTATAAATTTAAATTTATATGGTCTATAATGTTATAAAGTAAACAATTATGGAAAATATCAACAAATAAATAATTATTTGTTATAATTTAAAATTTAGAATTTTATTACCACAAATAAACTTAAATAGATTAAATAAGGATAAATCAAAATGATAAGGTTTACAATAAGTTCCAAACATGTATAAATTTGATTGGTTGATGATATTACAACCCTATATCATCTAATCATCGAATATGAGTCATTTTTTGAGGTTTTTAAGTGGGGTTAGATTTATTATAAATTAATATTTTTTAGAACTCCAAAGGTGCCCCTCTCCTCCCTTATAAAAGGGCACATCCTCCCTCTCTTCCTCACACAACATTGAGCCTTCAAGCTCGGCCAACCCCTGCCGAATTCTCTTCTCCACTTCCCTAGAAACATCCTAGAGGTTCTGGTCTTCCTCAAAGACCAATTTTAGTGCCCTAAGAGGAGGTCTCAAAGAGGCGCTTCAAAGAAGAGGTAATTTCCGTTACCGATTCTTTCACCTTTATTTCTTCTTCCACTTCTTCTTATTAGGTTGTTTCATTATGAAGTAATAACATAATTATCACTCATATACTGATATGTTACTATAAGTATGAAACAATCCTATTTCACCATCTATCCATCCTACAGAAAACGAAATCACCGCGCGTGCGTACGTACGGAATACCGTCTCCACGTCGTGGTGAAATCTATTTTCCACCACCACCTTACTTGGATGGGTATACTGGTGTAAATAATAACTATATATGATTATTATAAAGTGATATTGATACTGAAATAGTATACATACACTTCAACACAAGTTCACGAACATGAGAACGATATCATCGCTCGTGCGTATGTACGGACTACCGTCTCCACGACGCGATGAGATTCATTCTCCATGTTAACCATTTAAGAATGATTATAAAGTATATATAAGAAATAATAATGAAATATATGACATTATAAAGCTACTGGATTTATGTATATATGTATGTCATCTACTTACTTCCATTCAAGACAATATGGAAAGGAAAACATCGTTCATGCGTATGTACGGACTACCATCTCCATTAACGGTGTGTTTCATTTCATTTATCTATCTATTATATATATATACTGAATATATATGATATATAAATCATGTGTTATATTCTGGAAGTAAGTAAATCATGATATAAGTAATAATAATGTCAAGAACAACAAGTCCAAACACCTACGACAAATGAAATGATTTTACCCAAAACGCTTCTTTAACATGGAATTTACAAAAGAACAGGTAATATAAAGTCATAAGTGACCCATATATGATATCATAACAATGAATATGATTCTGTAATAAGTTAATGACATTATTTAAATCATTATACACAAGGTTCGGATACGTACAAAGCATATCAGACATAAGGTAAGGGAAATATCACAATCTCATTTTTATCCGAGATTGTTTATACTTTGGAATTTACTGGGGTGTATTTTATCATCCACATCCATGTTTCCTCAATATGTAATATTTATATCCTTCTACAATATTTTATATCCAATTTTACCCTTTTTGAGTTTTTAGTAAAAGATATGAAAGGAATCTTTTGTCAATTTTCATACGAGGTACTTTTTGACTTTTCCGACAAAAGTATGAAGAATGTTTTTTTAACTTATACGGGATGAAAGGATTTTTAAAACATTATTTACAAGAAGCTTACTTTACAAGTTTTCAAGTGTATTTTTAATCAACTTATTTTAGTTTAATGTTTTATGAAATGTTAAGAAAGGAAAAATGTTTTTAAAGAAGAAAGGATATTTTCCTCAAGAATTCATTTCAAGTGTTTTTTTAAAACTATTTTCCATCTAAGATGACGTTATTTGATATGTATGTTTCAAGTAAAATGTCTCCATGATTTAAATGGTTTCAATTTTCTTATGATGAAATGATATCAATTGTTTATGGATTATGATGGCATGATGTTTAAGAATCCCATTTTATTACATGGGTTATGCAATGATGTATGATTTATGATTTTGTGGCACACATAATAATGGTATCATTATGAGATGGGTGGGACCTATATCTCCCTCAAATGCATTGGGTAATGATTTTATATCTCATGGGATAGACATGGATGGAACGGTAGGTTATACCGATTCAGTGAAACAGGACTGAAACGAGGGTGACTCAGTTCAGAAAGGGACTTTGTCCACTAAGATATTCTTGGCAATGAGTCTTGACTAACAAGAAATGATTCTCTATGATTATGTGTGTATGCCATAAAGTTCAATGTTTTATGTTATGATTATTGTGATTACATTTCACTGCCATGATTTATCCCATGTTATGAAATTATGCTCTCTTTTACAGGTTAAGATTTCCAAAAGTTATGTGCTTATGTATATGATGTGATTGATATTTCTTTTGTTTACCCTTACTGTGCATTTGAGCTCACCTTTTTATGTTTTCTTTTCCCCAGGATATAAAGAAAGGTTTTAGGTATAAAAAAGGAATATCTTTATGGGAGATGTTGAAGATCTTTCTCCAGGATTAGAAGATTATATTCCGAGTTTCCAAAGACACTAAACTATTACGATCCTTGTGTGTGTGTTTTTGTTACGTACTATGTATTCTGCAAATGTAATGTAATGTCAATGTACGTCAGGCTTCGGGTCTCTACAGTTGGTCTCAGAGGAAAGGTTTAGTCAACCTTTGGAAACTAGGATGCGAAATCGTTGGTGAGATCCCTAGAGATATTTCTAAGGTATGTCTAGGGATGTCCCCAAGGATAAGTATACGTATAGGATATAGTCCTAGAACTATGGTAATGATATTAGATTAAACCAAAGATGTTAGATATTGAAGTTACTCTCCCTTTATTATGATTTTTTCCTCTCACAAGATTCTTTTTGTGTTTTAGTTAATGGAGGGAACCAGAAGGAATTAGGTTAACATTGAATCCAATGGACAAATTGGTGACTATGAGCAAAAAAATTGTGTATTTCCTAGAGAGAAAGATATTGTGATTATGCCGAATCAGTCATCACGATATATGATTAACAAGGTGAAATTTAGTGGTATGCCTAATTCATCAAAGAAGAGGAAGATAAACTATTATGCATGTTTTCATGTTGAGGAGCATAAAGAAAGGAAGATTGAGATTTCTAAAGAAGGGAAGAAGAACCTTGGGGAATACCTCAAATGGAGGGACCGATGTTATCTGTGTGGAGAAAAGTGTCATAGAGTGACAGACTGTTATGGAGTTCAATGTCTTATTTGTGGAGAACATGGGCACCCAACTCAATGCCCTGACCAAAAAAGTTACTTCTAAATCAAGGAAGGACTTATTCCAGGACAATCGTTGAAGTGGATGGACTGAAGTGTTTATGTATTGGTATTCAAGAATAATGTTATTGAGGTACTTTTATGGTGTATTCAAATATTTATGTATTGGTCTATTGTGGTTTTCAATAATTTTAAGGTACCGGTAACCATGAAAAGTGATTCAAATATTTTGGAAAGTAGATGATATGTGCATAATGAAGGGATAAGGATAAAATGAAATGTTTGACAGTATTCATGAGCTCATGATTGATACAAGGACTAAGTGATATCATGGTTTGAGTATATAGAATTTTGAGGATTTTGGTATGTGGAAAGTGTTAACTTTTAACTGCATTCAAGTTTTCACTATGGTTTAATGGGTATTCAAGAGAATACATGATTAATGACTTTGAATGTTTGAAATGTTACCAACAAGATATATGGGGGATAAATGATGGTATTCACATGCTTGGTTGATGACATTTCATGTTATCATTTTCTTTATACTATGAGCTTGGACCGAAGTATTTTAGATAAGACTAAAGATTGGAATGGATTATGTTAACCATAAGTTAGTATTATTTAAGGATAGAACTTTTTTTTGATATTATTTATGTGATGTTATAGTAATGTAGTTAATAGAAAAAGGACAACCTACAGGACGGGCGACAACCCATCGCGTCGGACAAGGCTGTGGGAATCGAACCCACAACTGAAGTGCGACTGGCCTTTATCGCCTACCACTGGCCTACAAGAAGTCCCTGGTTAGTAGAAACTAGTTTTATTTTATTAAGCGGTATGATATATGAAGTATAAGTTCATTTTTGGAACCATATACGATTAACCATAAGATGGACTTATAAGTTTTGCTAACCTTTTGTTTGAAAGAGATGGAATGAACCATCATTCTATCACATGATCTGCTAACACTTCATGAATAACAAATTCAACTTCATTTATTTAAGAGATGATGTGGAAATTGTTCAAGGCACGAACAACAGTGAGATTGTCCCAAAATAAAGTAAGTATTTATTCTAATTCAAATTCTTCAACTTTAGGGAAACGATCTTGAAAACCAAAAATGTTGTCCTAGTGCTCTTATATATGATTAATCAGATGGTACCTTAGATCGTCACAAATTTACGGATTTGTGATTGTTGGCTTTTCCATAGCCATGTCCTCTACCACTCTCCATCAGAACATGATGGTTAGATTTCTCTTCCATGTCCATATTTCCACCTATGTTCTCCTATGTGGATACCCAGTGATTTGTTAACTTGGGTAACCATTACGTTTTATACATTAGTTTTAAAGATAAGTTTTGGTATTCCTTTTTACGATGTGGGTTTCTATCAAAGAAACTTTCAAATAGTAAACCATTTATAACCCCGACGAATTTCGAGGGCGAAATTCATTTTAAGGGGGGTAGAATGTAACACCCCGAGATTTTATGAAAAATATTATTTTAATTTCATTAATTTCTTGTGTTGTATTCTACACCAAGATTACCTTGCGCTATACGCAACACCATATTATCTTGCAGTATACGCAACACTAGTCTTGGACCGTGTTACACACAATTTTGATAATAGTTATTCTACGCAACATTGAGTATATATATATATATTAAATGTTTAAATGAAATGTGGTTGGATTCTGTTATACAAAACAACGAAGGATTCTTTCACAACATGCAACCCTGACTTGGCTTGCATTACACGCAATCACGACCTTCCTCGATAGAGTGTGTTGTACGCAATACCGGGTTTTAATAAACAATGATATATTATTATAATATTGTCATGAACTAGCAGTTATGAATAGTATTAACTGAATTTTGAATTTTATAACATTATTATTCATCTTACACATTTTCTAGAACATGGTATAAGAACAAAATAAATTTTTCGGGTAAAATATGTATTTTTCAAAAAATGCAGTTTTGCCGCCTTTTGATGGCGCACCAACGTTAAATATAGTTTTTGACATGTTTATATGTTCAATTTGACAAAATAAAATTCTTATTTTGAATCAGGATGTAAAAATTTACATTAGATAAATTTTTGATATTTTTCCGATATCTTTCATATTTTAATGAATAGTAAAAACACGCTATATTTTACTTAAAAACAACTTTTTTCATCATAATATATTATGTGGTTAAATTATAATATTGAATAGTTTTAAAGTATAAATAGAATATATTTTTACCAGTTAATATAATGTATGTCAATTGCATTGATTTTACCTTCAATTCGTAGGTTAAATCAATTCAATCTTTTGCAATGTTTTAAACAAAAACCCGTTTTTATTTGACAACGGGATTAATTTTAATTTAATTTCTGCAACTTCTATGTATTGAATTTTAAATAATGGATTCCATATTTGAAAACAGTGGGTCCAAATTATGTTAATAGGCTACTTTTTATTTTTGGGAATTATGAATAGTAACTACGGTAAATTTTATTTACCATAGTTAATGGTTAATCGGGTAATTAAGGGTAAATATAATATTATAAAATGACCCTAACACATGCCAAAATTCTATTTGATGGATAAATGTAAACCCATATCACCTAAGGGTCGGATTAGATTCATTTTATGGACTTTTGACCATGAAAATAATTTAATTATTATTAAAACCAAAGAAAGTGACAACATGTCACTTTCTTAAATCTTATAAGTATATTAATTTTAACTTAGTGATAAACATCATAAAACTTCGAACATGAATAGTATCCAGAAATATAACAAAATTATCTACATCATGAGAATTTATTTAGAATTTTTTTGGGATTAAATAGTTATCATTAATTGTGACACAATAGTGATTCAGAAATTATTTATCTAGTGAAAAATCAAGAATATAGTTTTTATTAAACTAATAGTGACCATTAAAGGCACAAAACCCCGACCAAAACTTATTGGTCATGTAAAGTGAAACTATAATCATCCAATGGTCGAATATTGGACCATTTGGAGTCTTATACAAGAAATTATGACACTTATATTATTTTATTTTAAATGATGCCAAAGTTGTCACCTTCATAATTTAATAAATATAACAATTTAAATATTGTGATTTTAAGATGATAAATTCGAGTAAAAGTATTATTGGGAAAGTTAATATATTTATCTTCATCATAGGATTTTATTTTAAATTTTTATACAACAAATAAGTATACTAAATATTTATACAAAAATTATGTAGTAATTATTTTATTAAGAGATAAACCAAATAAATGGTTTTAAAAATATTAAAATAAATATTATATGAACTATTTAATTTGATCCACTAATTTTATAGATACATATGACATTTTAGTAATATATTAAAGCTTTTATTTTGAACATATCTTCTATATATATTTTATTTAAATTCAAATAAATGAATAGTGTCCAAATAGACACTATTGTTATTTTATAAAAATAACATATTATAAAATTGTTTAAAAATCACAAAAATATTTAAAAATTATAAATTTAAATTGATATGGTCTATAATGTTATAAAGTAAACAATTATTTAAAATTATCAACAAATAAGTAATTATTTGTTATAATTTAAAATTTAGAATTTTATTACCACAAATAAACTTAAATAGATTAAATAAGGAAAAATAAAAATGATAAGGTTTAAAATATGATCCAAACATGTATAAATTTGCTTGTTTGATGCGATTACAACCCTATATCATCTAATGTTCGAATATGAGTCATTTTTGGAGGTTTTTAAGTGGGGTTAGATTTATTATAAATTAATATTTTTAAGAATTCCAAAGGTGCCCCTCTCCTCCGTTATAAAAGGGAACCTCCTCCCTCTCTTCCTCACACAACTTTGAGCCTTAAAGCTCGGAAAACCCCTGCCAAATTCTCTTATCCACTTCCCTAGAAACATCCAAGAGGTTCTGGTCTTCCTCAAAGACCAATTTTAGTGCCCTAAGAGGAGGTCTCAAAGAGGCGCTTCAAAGAAGAGGTAATTTCCGTTACCGATTCTTTCACCATTATTTCTTCTTCCACTTATTCTTATTAGGTTGTATCATTATGAAGTAATAACATAAGTATCACTCATATACTGATATGTTATTATAATTATGAAATAATCATATTTCACCATCTATCCATCCTACGGAAAACGAAATCACCGCTCGTGCGTACGTACGGAATACCGTCTCCACGCCGTGGTGAAATCTATTTTCCACCACCACCTTACTTGGATGGGTATAATGGTGTAAATAATAACTATATATGATTATTATAATGTTATATTGATACTTAAATATTATACATACACTTCAACACAAGTTCACGAACATGATAACGATATCATTGCTCGTGCGTACGTACGGACTACCGTCTCCACGACGCGATGAGATTCATTCTCCATGTTAACCATTTAAGAGTAATAATAAAGTATATATAAGAAATAATAATGAAATATATGAAATTATAAAGCTAATGGATTTATGTATATATGTATGTCATCTACTTACTTCCATTCAAGACAATAAGGAAAGGAAAACAGCGTTCATGCATATGTACGGACTACCGTCTCCATGAACGGTGTGTTTCATTTCATTTATCTATCTATTATATATGTATATATATATATATTGAATATATATGATATATAAATCATGTTTTATATTCTGGAAGTAAGTAAATCATGATATAAGTAATAATAATGTCAAGAACAACAAGTCCAAACACCTACGATAAATGAAACGATTTTACCCAAAACGCTTCTTTAACATAGAATTTACAAAAGAATGGGTAATATAAAGTCATAAGTGAACCATATATGATATCATAACAATGAATATGATTCTGTAATAAGTTAATGACATTATTTAAATCATTATACAGGAGGTTCGGATACGTACAAAGCATATCGGACATAAGGTAAGGGAAATATCACAATCTCATTTTTATCCGAGATTGTTTATACTTTGGAATTTACTGGGGTGTATTTTATCATCCACATCCATGTTTCCTCAATATGTAATATTTATATCCTTCTACAATATTTTATATCCAATTTTACCCTTTTTTGAGTTTTTAGTAAAATATATGAAAGGAATCTTTTGTCGTTTTTCGTACGATGTACTTTTTGACTTTTCCGACAAAAGTACGAAGAATGTTTTTTTTAACTTATACGGCATGAATGGATTTTTAAAACATTATTTCCAAGAATCTTCCTTTACAAGTTTTCAAGTTTATTTTTAATCAACATCTTTTAGTTTAATGTTTTATGACATGTTAATAAAGGAAAAATGTTTTTAAAGAAGAAAGGATATTTTCCTCAAGAATTAATTTCAAGTGTTTTTTTAAACTATTTTCCATCTAAGATGACGTTATTTGATATGTATGTTTCAAGTAAAATGTCTCTATGATTTAAATGGTTTGAATTTTCTTATGATTAAATGATGTCAATTGTTTATGGATTATGATGGCATGATGTTTAAGAATCCCATTTTATTACATGGGTTATGCAATGATGTATGATTTATGATTTTTTGGCACATATAAGAATGGTATCATTATGAGATGGGTGGGACCTATATCTCCCTCAAATGCATTGGGTAAAGATTTTATATCTCATGAGATAGACATGGCTGGAACGGTAGGTTATACCGGTTCAGTGAAACAGGACTGAAACGAGGGTGACTCGGTTCAGAAAGGAACTTTGTCCACTAAGATAGTCTTGGCAATGAGTCTTGACTAACAAGAAATGTTTCTCTATGATTATGTGTGTATTCCACAAAGTTCAATGTTTTAAGTTATGATTATTGTGATTACATTTCACTGCCATGATTTATCCCATGTTATGAAATTATGCTCTCTTTTACAGGTTACGTTTTCCAAAAGTTATGCGCTTATGTATATGATGTGATTGATATTTCTTTTGTTTAACCTTACTGAGCATTTGAGCTCACCATTTTATGTTTTCTTTTCCCCAGGATATAAAGAAAGGTTTTAGGTATAAAAAAAAGGAAGATATTTATGGGAGATGTTGAAGATCTTTCACCAGGATTAGAATATTATATTCCTAGTTTCAAAAGACACTAAACTATTACGATCCTTGTGTGTGTGTTTTTGTTACGTACTAAGTATTCCGCAAATGTAATGTAATGTCAATGTACGTCAGGATTCGGGTCTCTACAATACCTCCTCCATCCAATTTCAGGGGAGCTCTCATGGTCTACTACTAAACCAGGACAAGGTGCCCTTAGTCTCCTGACCTCCAAGCATTAGACATATTTCAGTGTGGATTGGGACATACCATTTTCATCCAAATTCTAAGGGATCTATCACAGCCTAACCCTATCCTGGGTCCATGATCCACCACCATCTCTTCAACTTCACACATTTATTTTTTTCTAGAGTGGATCCGGGCATGCCACTTCCATCCAATTTCATGTGAACTCTCATGGTCTTACCCTAACATAATACCAAGATTCATTATCGTCTCATTTTATTGACAAAATTAAATATATTTTGTTGTGGATCAGGACATACCACCACCATCTAATTCTAGGGGAGCTCTCAATGTTTACCCATAACACAATACAAAGATCCATTATCGTCTCTTAAAATCCACATCCCTACCTAGAATAATCATTCAAAATTTATAATTCATGAGGCATTAACCTCTCTATCATCCCATTAATCGATTCCATTTACATATAAGCAATCATGTTAACATTTATACTTAAGTAAAACTATATTAAGTATTTCAATTAAAACATATACATATCCTTGATCGAATTCAATTAAATACATGGGGAAGGGGCCTCTCAAGAATTTCCTTAGTAATATTCAATTTCATTATGAGGATCCTTTTCATCTAAAAATTTAATACAAGTCAAACAATTAATTATGGACAAATAATATATTAAAGTCATGAAATTTTTAATGATCTATCCTACTAATGGAAATTCTCAGTCAATTTGATTGTACATGGAAAATAGATTTCAAGGTATATGTCCCTAAGGGATCATGTTGGTTACCCTTAAGGGATTCAACCAACTTTCCTAAGTGATTTTAACCATTCCATTCACCTTAATAATTTAATTTAACTCATTGAGACATATAAACTAAAATAAAAGGGCTCAAGAAACTAAACATGTCATTTATCCTTTATAATACAAGCATCAAGAAAAAAATAAAGAAATAAGGAAGGATGTATTAAATTCTATATCTATATTTTTGTCTTGAAGGAATCTTACCTCCGTTGAAGGGGTTTTATTTCAAAAAATAACTTTTTTATCAAACATGAATTTTTATTATTTTATCATTCCCCCCATTTCATCAAATAGAACCATTTAATAAAAACTAATATAATTGAAAATCATTAATAACTATTTAATAATTAACAATTAGTTAATTAATGATTTCATTATTTAAAAGGTATATGAAAGGGTACATATCTTAAGGTGGAACCAAACTGAGCATTATGACTGATGGCACAATCTAACAATTATTTTTTGCTCCCCCACAGAGCATATTCACCTTCAAATAAATGTAAGGAAACCTTTCCCCTATGCACACATCCATATTTCCATGAGCATGTTCAAGGGGATCCTTACATATATTCTTATATTCATATACTATTCCCCACACACCTATGTATTCATTTTTAATATATATACTTATGGAAACCTAGCCCCAAAAATTTATTTTCATTCCCATGAAAGAATTTACACCTAATGGGGGATCATGCTTATATATATATATACCTATGCATACACAGGAAAGTTTCCCTAGACCCTATGACATGAGACCACATGATGGAGTCCAGTGTGCAACAAGATAATTACTATGAAGCATTAAACACTTAAAGACTATAATTTAGAGGGTGGAAACCAAGAAGAGAGACAGAAACATCTCCTTTGATAGAGGTAGTGAACCAAAACAAGATGAACCACCTCACCATTGTCAACAGATGCTGAAACACGAAATCAAAAGGCCTTAGAGGTCATTCGCACACCATGTAAAAGGAAAAAACAAATAAAAATCGGTTTAACGCATAAATAGGGTTCAAATAAACCTTTAGGATCATAAAATGACCAAAATATAGAGAGTAAAGAGAATGAGAGGGGTATAGGTGTCTCACCTTGACGGATTTAAGGAGAAATTGGAAGATATCATAAGAGGAAATGTTGCACGGAGGAGGTTGTGGATGGTTAGGATCATGCATCGAAGGGTAAAAACACTTTGGGGTGCATCATGTGGGTCTAGTGAGAGAGATGAAAGAGTGTGAATTTATATTTTTATTGTATTCTGATTTTAATTAAAAAAAATTTTTAAAAAAAATTGGGTAAACTACATTGTTTGACACTCACGTTTCTCCAAGCTGTGTGAAAATTGTGCAATGTAAAGTGTGAGCCTACTGCCTCCAAGGAACATCATGTAGGATAGGTGCATTATTTGAAAAATCATGAATAACCCATGAATAATTCCTCTTCCCCCTTGAACAAGGCTGAGCAATTTCCTACAGTGGAATGCACTATTTCAGAAAAACCCTTGCGCCCTCAAAATATTTTCAAAACCATGATTTTCGTGTTTCTACACTCACCTAAATCCTCATTCCACCCAAGAAGATTCTTGGGCCCTCCCTAAAGACCAAAAAAAATTACTCAAAAAGTTTCCAACTCTTGAAATTGATATCTAGTTCTTGGTTCTAAAAATAGCTGGTTCAGTAACAAAAAAAGATAAAATTGTTTCATATTTTCATCTAGTTCCAAACACATATTGTTACAACATTCCCATCTTAGAACCTCTCATCCCCATGAAACCTTCATGCAAAAAATTAACATAAAATGATCTAAAATTGTTTTTAATCTTCATTTAAATGGTCTCATTGTGTTCCCAACACCAAATGTACCTCTAATCATTCATCAATCCTATGGAATGTAAGCCATTCGAACCTAAGGCAATGCTCATTTTCCCACCAATGCAATGAAACAGCTCTTACCTGAGCTCATTTAGTTATATACATGATCAGGTCATTATCTCATTAAGAAATTGGTCGAAGGAACTTCCCACCTTAGGGTTCGACATTAGACAGCTATTTCCAAACCATGGTTCAAACGACCATTGTAATTGCCTTACAAGCACTCCTCTGAGAGTTATAATGATTCTCTTAGTATGATTTTTGAAATGAAAAAAATATTCAATTACACATAAACCCTAGTACCAATGTCAATATGGATTTTTATGAAAATATTAATCTGACACATACAACTCTATCCTACACTTGGGGATGTGCAATAGAATGGTCATTCATTGGTCATAGACCATACATCAAGAATAACCCCGTGTTGAGTTATCTCTAGCTAACCATTACAAGAATGCTTGTCTTAGTGAGAAACACATTCCAAGAAGAACTGCAGTGACTTCCTCCAAGTCACCATACGTTTATCACCTATAAGATCACCAAATCCTGAAACCAACTTTTGATGACATCACTAAGATCAAACCACCAAGGAAAACATGTATCCTATTTTCAACAATGAAATAGAACCACCCAAAAATCTCAACATCCTTTAAAGATTTAGTGTAGTGTATGAATGATGCTCTCCTCATGCATCCAGGATGATGGCATGATAAGGTAAATGATCAAAGCTAAATAAAATACACTAAGAGTTTTCAAAAGGTTTCCAGTCAAAGAAACTCAATTACTAGAAGGAAAAATGGTATAACAAAAAAGGGTCAACTTCAAAGAATAAACTTGGCGTCACCTACCGAAAAACCATAATTAATGAAACACGTGACTTTACCACCCAAATGAGAGTTCTAGATACCAAAGAAAAGATAAATATCCACTCATAATCTTACTCAATCAAAATCACCTTAAACTCACATGTGAAATTAACTTGAGTCACACAAACATAAGTCAATTCTTATAAGGAAAACCATACCTGACCGTCCATCATGTCAAAACACATGAGTCTTTAAAACATCATCCTGATCATTGGGAAAAGCTGATTCCTTAACTCTCATGTCAATCTACACAGAGATGACCTAATACCTTACTCAATATCCCAAGAGGTTTATTTGGGAGTTATATTGCCTCATATGACCATTTCCTTGGATGACGCCATACCAATTCATCTATCACTAAGAATAATAAAAGGTCAAATTACATAAAATATATCCATCCATGCCCGATACATATCTAAACAACTGAAATTGTGCATTACCCAATGCTCATGCCTGTCACAAGGCCAAATAAAGTTAAGATCACCTATTCAAAAAGGGTTTCATTTAAAAACTAAAAGCACTACATGGGAAAATGACACCAAAAATCAGAAAACAAATGTCACTAGAAAGGCAATCACATTCTAAGGGTGCTACCTACCACCGACTAGCCCCTTACAATGACCATGAGTCAAACCAAGCATTTTGTCACACCCAAAAAAAGTCACTATGATCAAAATCTGATCATGAAGACATTGTTAATGGTTATGTTCCATAGAAACTCAAAGATAACTCAACTACCCATACAAATGGGTTTCAAATATAGAAAACCACTACAGGTTCCACTTCTCTGCACCTTTATATTTAAACACATTTAAACATTTGAAAACATTAAGTGATTTATGTCCTGAACATCAATTAATACATGAAAGTTTCATAAACATCCCTTTAAACATTTAGATATATCCCAAATTTATTAATAAATTTAGAAAAAAAACTATTTTGCAACTAAGGTGACTTACAAGGGTCCCAAGAAGCCAACATGGGTTCTTTATCTTGAAACACAATAACAGTTACTTAATTTTTGATATTTAAAACACCTCTTCTAGGTTATCTCATACAAAAAATTTATCATCTTACAAACATGAGTCCAATTGCATTTAGGAATTAACCAAATAATTTCAGTTTACAACTAAACATCTTTAAAATTTATTATAATTTTATAAAATAACATAATCACATATAAATAATTTGGAAACATAGGTTTCCATTTCCCAGCTCATGAGGTTCTCATACATTCCATAGATTGAGAATTGGATCCCATTAATTGAAACAAATCACATTTCAAATTATACAACGCAATTTTATATAACATTATATCAATATGGGTGGCCACTTACCAACCTATAAGTCTCTCATAGACTTTATTGTTTGAAATTTGGATCATTTTTACTAACCAATTCACCCTATCATTAAAACCTTATTATCCTATACATTTTAACAACAATTATATTCATGTATTTATTTGATGCTCAAAATGGTTTTAATATAAGGTTACCCTTTCCCAATTGTAAGGTTCTCATACACCATACAATGGAGAATTAGCTCCCATCCATTCAAAACCTATATATAAACAAATAAAACATTCCATCATAAGAAGTAACCACACAAACATTATACAATATAGAATCATGGAATACTAGAAAGTTAGGCTATGAAAGTAGCATGGAAATCGAAAAATGAAACTGAATGGCATGTCATATGAATGAAATGTGAATTTTCTACGTGCATATAAGGTGAAAGTAATGGAACTTTTTTACATCCCAAGACTAAGGTAGAAAAACTAGAAATTCCATATATCCATATGCAATAGAAAATACAAGAATAACTCAAGGTGAAATCATATCAAATGTAACAAAACAAAACATGAACAACAATACCAGTCTTGTACACCTGGAAATTTCCAAAATGTGGGGTGATCAGTCCTAATAAAGGTTATTAAAAAACTGTTGGAACATTTCTAGTCTCTTGTATACCAACACAAAATAGTAAGACAATGAAAAAATAGCTTTGATACCACTTTGTAACATCTGGACCTAATGGAACATTAACTTGGTGGCCAGACCGGTGGTTTACATGGACTCAATAAAATCTCCCTATATGCCAGAGGTTGCCGACTAGAAGTGAGGGTCTCAAGAGGTTATAGTGTGTGGACTATACCCTCATACAAGATTTTACACAATTGAATAATAGTATATAAATAGATTATAATAGAGGAATCAGTGAAATAACAGATAATAGGGAAGTAGAAGAATAATATATTCAATTTAATAAAAGATTCCAATGCTAGTTTATGCAACATATGAATGCATGCCATGGTAGTAATACATATCCAAAAGCATTAAACAATTTAAAATTCTTTTCAATATAATACAAAAATAATTAAAAGATAGAAAATCCCCTACAGAGATCTTCATGAGAATCTGAAGCTCCAGCTCATTCCATTTCTCATAACTCCCTAGGTACAAGCATATAAAAATCAACCTAGGAACTGAAAATATAAGGTCTACTCAGGTACTAAGGGTATCCGATCACGGTTTGAGATGAAATCTCAGTAGGAAAACACCCTTTTTGTCAATCCAAATCTATATTGTTCAATATAATTTAAACCGTGTGTAGTTATATAGAGTTTAATAACAAAATAGTATAAATAAATAAACACTCATCCAGGTTCCTAATGGTCACCTTACAATTATACCATCTTGACCTCATTTTCAAGGTTAGAGCCTGATCGTTTCAATTTTATATATATATAGTAGTGTCTATGTGTGTGTATATATATATATATGTATATATGTTGGGGTGGATTGGGACATACCTTTGCAATCCAATTCTATGGGAGATCTCATGGTCTGCCCCCAACCCAAGTCCAAGACCCATAGACACTTGAACTCCAAGCATTAGACATATGTTAGGGTGGATCAGGACATACCTAGCCATCCAAATTCTAGGGGATCTTTCACAGTCTACCATTATCCCAGGTCCAAGATCCATTACATCTTCTTGGCCTTCACAAATTAATTATATTCAGGGGTGAATCGGGATGTTCCACTGCCATACAATTCTAGAGGATCTCTCACGGTATACCACTAACACAATACAAAGATTCATTATTGTCTCTTGGTATTCTCATAATTAAATATTTTTTTGGGGGGATCATGACATACCACTGACATGCAATTCCAGGGGAGCTCTCATAGTCTCTCCCTAACCCAATACCAAGATCCACTACCATCTCTTGCCATTCACATGCCTGCCTAGAATAATCATTCAAAACATATAATGCATGAGGAATTAACCTCTCATGAAACCCACTAACCCATTCAATTTACAAATAATAAATATTTTTCACATTTATACTTATGGAAAACCATTTTATGTTTCTCAATCAAAACATCTTCATAGGCTTGATCACATTCAATTCACTACATGAGGTAGGAGTCTCCCATACATGTCATTAGTCATATTCTATTTCATATCAAGGATCCCTTTCATCTAAACATTTAATATATTTAAAACAATTCATTATGGATAAATCGTTTATTAAATGCATTCCATATGGCATGATCCGTCCTACTAAATTATATTCTCATAGAATTTTCCTAAACACAAAAAATTGATTTTTAAGGTACAACATGCAAAGGTCTCATGTTCGTTACCCTTGATGGATGATACCAACATGCCTATTTTATTCTAACCATTGAATTAACCTTAACCATTTAATTTAACTCATTGAGACATAACAACTACATTATAGGGGATCAAGTCCCTAAATATGTTATTTAACAATTATAACTCAAGCTTAGAGAAAATAGTAATTACATAAGGTTGGTAACATAAACTTTTATCTCTATATTTTTATCTTGAAGGATGCGCACCATTGCTGGAGGGGTATTATTATAAAAAAATATAATTTTATTATAAAAATTTCATTTGTATTATTTATTCATTACTCCCATTTCACTAAATATAGTCATATAAGAAAAAAAATTATAATGGAAAAGCATTAATAAGAGCGTAAGAATGAACAATTAATTAATTAATGATTTCATTGATTACATGGTAATGGAAAGGAACCCTACCTTAGGGTGGAACCAAACCAAACATTTCATCTTGTGGTGCTTTCGAACTAGAATCTTTTGTTTTCCCACTAAGAATATGCACCTTCACATGCATATAAGGAAACCTAGCCCCTGTGAATAAATCTTCATGTCCATGAACAAGTGTAAGGGGATCCTTACATATATGGTTATATGCATATACTAGTATCCACTCACCTACTTATCCATTTTTCATATATATACAAAGGAACACTTAGCCGCATACCTCTATATTCACTATCAGGGATAAATATACACATAACAAGGGAACCCACTAATATATATATACTTACTTATGAATGTTCAAGTGAGTCTCTCTAGACCTGGTGATGTAAGACCACATGATGGGGTCCAATGAGATAGAATCTAATTACAATGAACCTTTAATCACTTATAATGCATAATTTAGAAGTTGAGAAACCAAGAATCATAATGAAAACCACTCCTCGAATGGTGGTGGAGAGGAGAAACAAGCCGAACCACCTCACATTTGGTGCAGGTTGCCAAAACACAAATGAACAATCCCGAGAGGCCATTCATACACACTATTGAAGGAAGAAACAAACAAAAACAGGGTTAAATTATACCTTGGGTATGGTGAAAACATTGAGGGGTGACAAAAATACTAAAATCAGATGAGAAAATATAAGTAGCGGGGTATATTAGTTTCACCGCAAAGGATTTAAGAATAAATCAGAAGCAATATGAATAAGAAACACCACACAAAGGAGGTCGTTATGGGTGACAGTTGTGCGTCGAACGGGAAATCGCATGTGGGGTGTGTTAAGCGGTTCCAGTGAGAGAGTTGAGTGAGTGTGAGTTTTAGTTTTTATTTTATTTCTATTTTAATTAAAAATATTTCTATTTTTTAAAACTATATATATTGTATGGTTTGACCCACACAGTTTCCCAAAATATTCAGTCTATAGTGTGAAGATACTACCACTAATGAACACCGTGCGGGATACCTACACGATCTAAAAAAACAATGTGTAGCCGTCTGAATGGTTTTAGTCAAACTGTGAGGCCTTGGCTACTTTTCAATACCATGATTTTATAATTACAGCCCTCCTAAAACTCCTCGATCCACCAAACAAACTTCTCAAGTCTTTTATGAATTATAAAAAATCATTTAAAAATGTTCCATCTCTCATAATTTCGTTCTGAAGCTCGATCCTCGAAAGGAGCGATTCAGTAATTGAAAAATGTTAAATTCCTTTAGATTTGTTTCTAGTTCAAAACACAGATCATTACAGTTTTCTCTGGGTAAAATTTTATGACACGATGGCATACCAAAAATCCAAGAAACATCCCCAAGGTTACCACAAAATCACAATTCTTGGGTTCATCTTGAGGTTAAGTTATTGAATCTTGTTAAATATTTTAACAACACAATCATTTTTTCTAATTAATATTTCCTAGAAATGTGTGTTATTTTATCTTATACTCAACATAACTATATCTCTTTAATAATGAAGTGAGTAAATTTAAAATGTGTCTATTGAGATTCAACCATTATATAATAGTATTTCAATATGACCATTGGGAATTACACTCTCGATAATAATTTTAAAGTTAATACTTGACTTTATAAGTAAAATGTAGATAAAGGAATGTTGTTACAGAAAGAAGAGTCGATGTCCACAACCACTAGAGTCATTCTATATAAATCCAATTTTTCAGAGCATAGGAGTGAGGATTCATTAATGGGATTCACTCTTGAACAATCTCATTTTTATCTTCAAAAAATTGAAGCTAGAATGAAATTTCATATGGGAGACGTTCAAGTAAGAGGAAATTACCACTCAGTCGATGTTAGCTGAGGTTTCCCACAAATCTGCCACCATAGAAGACCCTACTCATAGAGAGTATGCAGGTGTAATAATTGTTTGTGTTTCAAGACCCTAGTTGCATAATATTTAATTCAATTTTATGATTATTATTTTCATTCCAGTATTTCCATTTTCACAATCATGTTTCTTAAAAAAATTAGATGGAATATGATAAATTAATTTATTTCTCAAAAAATTTTCATTCTAGAAAATAAATAATTATGATAATAAAATAAGATATTATGAATAAAATTTATTTTAAAAAAATATTATTAATTAAACACTTATTTTAAATTTAAATGATAACTTATTTTTTTCATGTGTGAGAAATTTTACTATGCATTTTACTATACATTTTCCATCTGCTATTATTTTTAATATATAAGAATTTTTATAAATAAAAGTTAAATTTATCAAAATTATATATTTATAATGATAAAATAAACATCATTATTGAAATCATAACATCGAAATTTGGTTAAGGTGAATTTATGATAATTTTCTAAAATATTTTGTTTTCTAATGAATACAAAAATAATTTTATGAGTTTTCAATATGATTAATGACACCGTAATGATTTATTTTTTTATATAAAAATATAGTAGACACTTTAGGATTATAATATAATAATATTTGTTCCATGTGTCCATTACCATGGGAATATACCATGGGAAATCCCATGGATTAGAATTTAACACTATATCGGTGTCCAAGGAAATTAGTAAATAAATATTTATCTTTCACAATAAATACCAAACCATTTTTAGATTTCCATTCATAAAAATATCTACTAAATAATTATATGGAAGTATTACCTCCCATGGTGTCCTCCCATGGTATTATCAATCTTATAATGTCCCAATCATTGAGTTTTAGGAGTTACACTTTAAGGTAAGGGAAATATCAACTTCTCTTTTCCTTTCATGATTCCTTTTTATGTGGTATGTCAATAAAATTTTCCATTCTATGTTTTTATGTCCATTTTATCAAATACCTTTATTTTATTAATAGTATTAAACTAATAGGAAACCCTTAACCCCTCTTATTTTAAGGTTTTCTAGAACCATGTTTCCTAATAGATATGCTGCTGATTTTTCTTCTAAAAACTTCTCTCTTTTTATCGTCTTTCAGTACTTCTTTTAAAATTTACATTATATTTATATAAAACATATTTATTTTATTCTCCATGGGTTATTTATGAATTTTTTTAATATATATGTGGATCAAATTAATGAATAAATATTAATGTTTCACCCTGATATCTCTCCAATTAATTGGGTATTGAATTTAATCTCTATAGATAACATGTTTTACGATAACGTGGTAAATAAGCATGGTAATTTTTATGATGCCTTAGTGAAAAACCTTCATGATATGATTATAAATGTATAAAATAATTTTTTTTAAACATTCCAATGTTATGATTTATGTTATTATATTTATTATATGCCTCATTTTCTCCTTTACATTTCATAATTATGTTCTTCATTTTCTTATTGAATTTCCTCAGGATCACATGTAAACTATTTCCCTTGCTTTCTAATACTGATCCTTATTCTCACCCATTCCATTAATTTATTCCCCCATGGAATGATATGTAGTAATTAAACATATGATTAACCTTTTATAAATCCTTTTAAGTGGAACGAAATATTTTTTTATGTTTTCATGTATTATCTACCATTTTCCCATGAAACTAAACATTAAAAGACACTTTATTTTGTATAATGTAATGAATTTTAGGTTATAAGAAGGAGGTATTCCATAGTTGGTATCAAAGGAAGGTACAATTATTTATAGAAATTATTATTTTAAAACATTAGGAGTAACCCTATAGATACTTTTAAATATAGGAAAACATCCTGGTATTTTGGTAAAATATTTAGTAAGTGGATTCTGTGCAATGATATCCATGCCTGGATGTGAACAAGTGTTGTGACTCTGTAATAGATGATCTGAGGGGTAACCACTATAAAAAGGTGTATTAGGCATAACATTCCATAATATGGTACACTACAATGGGACTTTCTAAAATCCTGGTTTAACACTGTCATGGGATATGTTTTGTTAATCGTTAATTTTTTATTAAGAATTATGTAGGATTTATATAAAATAAAATTATTTATCAAGAATAACATGTTTAAGCATGATATTTTAATATATTAAATTCACTTAGACCTAAAATATTATTAAATGTAAAATATTTATATGTAATGTTTTCTTCTTTTAGAAAATCGTGGTGAATAGGAGAAACTATGTAAATGGTGAGCTCAACAGCCAAAGTGATGACAACCTTTCGATGGAAGCCGAAATGGTAAACATCATGAGAATGATGAATCAACTAACTTGATATATGGGAAATAATTTGAATCAATATGAGATACCGGATTCACCTCATAGGGATAAAATTTATATTGATTCTTTTATGCAACAACAACCACCTTATTTAAGTGCATCTACTGACCCATTGATTTATGAACAATGGATAAGCTTTATAGAAAAGATCATTTCTATAATCCATAATTCTTAGTAAGAGACCTTCACCCTATATGTTGACCTCTTTGAGGGAGATGTTAATTAGTGGTGGACAATAGTTAAAAACATGAATCCAAGAGGGGAGATTAAAGCTAATATTGAGAAGTGTTTAAGGGAACGTTTTTTCAAAAACAAATTACCATATTCAAAAAAATTAATATAGAGATTGAATTCATAGAACTTAAGAATAAGGAGAATGATTTTTTGGGAAGCTATGATATAAACATCACAAGATTTTAAAATTACACCTCTATATTTTTCATGCATCCTAATGGGAACATTGATAGATTCTTTAGTGGACTCAGACCACATCTATGAAAGGATCTATCAAACCAAGACTATGAAAACTATGAAGAGTTCATGGGGAGTGATAAGAATATTGATATATATTTCAGTAAGATTAATTGGTCCCATAGATCATATTAAATGAATAGATCTTTGGAGCTAAACAAGGGGAAGATCTTTGATCAATGAAGAGGACGAATGCAAGTGCAATATTCCATATCCAAAAAATTTGGGAAGAAGAATTTGGGGAACTAATTTCATGGGATTGGTAAATTCCTAATTTATGGAAGATATTTCCATATTTCTTGTTAATGTCAAAGGGATGTGAAGCATTAAATTCTCAAAATTAACAACAAAGGGATGATGGTGCATGGCCTACCGGAAGTCCAATTCTTCATGTGTGGAAAACATAGGAACTTCTCCAATCTCTATCCAAATCCAATTTTAATAGAGGTAAATCACCATTAACCTCAACATATGCCAAGGAATAAGAGTCGTGATTTTACTATCACATAGGCTTAAGTTGATACTTTAGATGATTTGGTGGGAGGTACTCGTTCAGTTCTATCAATTATAGAAAGTACATTAATTTATTTTGGTTCCATGCATTCTGTTATTTCCTCCATGTTTCCAAAAAGTATAAAATCAATAACTAAATGTATAGATGTATTGATATCAATCATTAATCCTTGAGGTATTATCCAATAATCAACAGTGTCTAGGAACTCTAGTATTCAATTTGGTGAGAACTATATCATCACAAATATTGTATTCATTCCCATGATGGAATTTTACATTATATATGGTATAGAATAGATCTCAAGGTATAATGCTTTGATCAATTATAGAATCAAGGAAATATTAGTAAAAATGAATGGAAAACTGACTATTACCTTCAAAGGATAGATATTGTGACCTGATATTTGTCTAGAAGAACCACCCATAGCCTTCTTTATATAGTTGATCATTGAAGATGAAGAACTAAATGAATGTATACTAATAGAGAATGTCCCCATAATTTAAAAATACATTTATGTATTTCTTTATAGTTTACTTAGACCACCCCCCCAAACTAGAGGTGGATATATCCATTGAACTCATGTCTATATCCAATTCTATATCGAAGAACCAGTATAGAATGGAAAATGTGGAGCTTGATGAATTAAATAAACAACACAAATATCTTTTGGAGAAGGGGTTTATCCATAAAATTATGTCTCTTTGGGTAAAAACATGTTCTCTTTGTGAACAAGAAGGATGGACAAATGTTGTTAAATATTTATTATAGGGAACACAAGTGGAACATAGTGAAGAAAAAGTATCTTCATTGAAGAATTGATTATTTATTTGACCAGCTTAGTGGGACGGAATTTTTCTCCAAGATTAACTTCGATATGGTTATCATCAACTGAGGGGGAAGAAATAATATAGAAAAAAAGACTTCCATATGTTCAAGATATGTTCATTATGATTTTTATGTAATTCCTTTCATCTAGACTAATGCTCATTCTAATTTTATAGATTTTGTGAATAGATTATTTAAGGAATACCTTGAAAACACTGTGTTAGTTTTCATTAATGGTATTTTGACATATTTTAAAAATCATGAGGATAATTAGGATCATCTATGGGTTATATTGAAAACTAGAATGAAGGATACGCTATTTATAAAGTTCAAAAAATTGGAATTTTGGTTACAACAATGTTCTTTCTTAGGGAACATTGTAACCAATGAATGAATCCCAGTTGATCAAACCAAGACAAAGGTCTTAGAGGAGTGGACTCATCAAAAAATAGTAACTGAGATTCATAGTTTCTTTGGATTACTGGTATTTTATAGGATTATTGTGAAAAAAAATCATTATTTCCTAATACATTAACCATGTTAACCTAAAGTGGGGATAAGTTCATCTAGAAAAAAGAGTTTGAAAAATGCTTCCAATATATGAAGAATAGATTAGTTACAACACCCATGTTAACTATTCCCTTCTATGAAAGAAACATTCCATATTTTTAGTGATGCATCTCAAAATGGTAATTGATGCATACTAATGAACAATGTAAAGTTGAATATATATGCATCTTGACAACTGGCATCTCATGAGAAGAATTATCTTATACTTGACATGGAGATGACTGCAATTGTTTTATCTCTAAAGATATGGAATAACTATTTTTATGGGGGAAAATGTGATATATACGAAGACCACAAAAGTTTCATATATATTTTAACAGAAAATGAAGTGAAACATAGATATAAGATATGGTGGAGATTTATTAAATTAATGATTGTTCAGTTCGTTATCATCCCAGAAAGGGAAAAAAAATTCATGATGCCTTGAGTAGGAATGACCTTGCTGTGTGGGAAATTTTTAGGATTCAAGGACCTCATTTGATCAATGTCCAAGTAAAACAAGACATGAGAATTGTAGGGGAAGGGAAATCATAAACCGTATATCAAATGATTTATCTACGGTCATTAATAGAAAAGGTCAAAAAATCTCAACGAGATGGATCTTTGTTGAAAAAGAATATAAATGTTGTGATGGTTGGAAGTTACATGAGTTTAATATTCATCAAGAAGGTGTACTAAAATTTCATACAATACAATGTGTTCCATCTATTTCAGAAATAAAAATGAACTAATAGACAAAGCTCGTAGATTTACTTTCTCTATACATCCAAGATGCACTAATGTTTTTATGGGTATTCATGATTATTATTGATGGGATATAATTAATATGTAAATTAATGACTACACTAGAAGGTTCTGGGTGTCTCAACAAGTGAAGGCGGAGAGACAACTTCCTAAAGGGGTATTACAACCACTACACATACCATCATAGATGTGGGACAATATTACTATATAATTTTTCACTGGTCTCCCAAAAACATCAAAAGGAAACAATTTGATATGGGTTATAGTGGATAGTCTCACTAGGACTACCCATTTCATCACTATTAGAGATGATTTATCTCTTGTCCAACATTCCAAGATATACGTGAAGGAATATGTAAATTTGAGTGGGGTACCACTCTCTATCATATCTGATCATGATCCAAGGTTCACATCTAAATATTGGAGAATACTTAAACATGATCTAAGTAATGAATTGAATTTCAGTATAACCTATCTCACCCATACTAATTTCCAATCTAAATGTACTATTCATATTGTTGTGGATGTGATTAGAACATGATCAATGGAATTTAAAGGGGGATGGGATGAATATCTCTCATTGGTTGAGTTTCCATAAAACGACTACTTTTGTTTGAGTATTCAAATCGATCCCTATAAATCTTTTTATGGGAATAATTATAGAACTCTTTATTTTCGGGATGAAGCTGGTGAGAGAATTATTCGTGGGCCTAATCTTGTTCAGGAGATGACATAAAAGGTTCATTCCATACAACAAAACACAAAGGCTACTCAGAGTTAGTGGAAGATCTATTCTGACAACCGTCAAAGGGACATGGATTTTGGTGTTGGTGAAAAATTGTTCCTTTAAATATCACATTGGAAAAGAGTCATGCAGTTTGGGAAGAAAGATAAGATCATCCCTTGGTACATTATCCCCTATCAAATCCTTGATGATATAAGATTAGTGGCTTATTGTCTTTCAATTCATCCAATTCAATCTCTAGTTCATGATTTACTATGTATATCTCTCTTGAGGAAGTACATACATGACCCTTCACATGTACTGATTATGAGCACCATCTAGTGGAGAACTTGGACCAAAGATACAAGCTTCTATGCAATAATAGTTCCAACCTCATTATCATTTTGTGGGGGAAACACTAATATGAAGAGGCCACATTGGTACCAGATGAATCAAAGAAGAAAAATTACCCACACCTCTTCTCAACATAATGAATGGGTTGAAATTTTGGGGATGAAATTTCTTTGGGGGGTAGAATGTAGGGACCCAAATTTTTTGAATAATAAATATTTCCAAAAAATGTGTGGTATATGATTTTATATTCAACAAAACTATATATCCTTAATAATTAAGTGATTATAATTTAAAATGTAAATATCAAGTTTAGAGTGTTATATGACCACTGTTCAACATAAATGTTGTGAACTATACTCTCGAAAATAATTTTAACATTATCGTTAGAGTTTATAAGTAAAATTTTGACAACAGATATTTTTTACAGAAAGAAGAGTCAATGATCTCAACCAGTATATTAATTTCATTTGAAGCCCATTTTTCATAGCATGGGATGGATTTCTCATCTATAGGCTTCTTTATTGACCAAGAACATTCCAAAATTCCATAAGCGAAGCTTGAAATAAATCACCTACGAAGGTAGTTGTAGTTAATGGAAGTTACCACTTGATCGTTGTTAGCCGAGACACCACCCAAATCTACCAAAATGTCACACCTTAATCTAAGGTAATATGTAGGTATAATGAGGGGTTATGTATCAAGACCCTAGTTACTTAAAGTTTAATTCCATTTTATTAATAAAATTATTATTCCATCATTTACGTTTTAAGAATTAGTTTTCTTAATAAAATAGAATTTGATAAATTGATTTTTTAGTCAGAAATTGTACTTTATAGAAAATAAATTATTATTATAATAAACATAGATTTTTTGATTTTTTTTTATTTTATTTATATATAATTATTTAAACAATATTATTTAAAAATCAATGATAAAATAATTTTATTTTTTAGTTGTCACAAATTTTACAATGTATTTTACTACGCATTTTCTATCCACTATTATTTTCAATAAATAAATATTTTTATATTTAAAGATAAATCTCTCATACATATAGAATCGTTGTGATAAAATAAAAGTCAATTTTTGAAATCATCGGGTCAAAATTATGTTATGGTGAATTTGCGATAATTTTCTAAAATATATTTTTTTTGAATTTTAAAAATACAGTTCTGAGTTTTTGGTATGTTTAACAACATCATGGTGATGTATTATGTAATACAATGTTCCATTCAACTCTTTTGGATTATTATAACACAATTGGTGTCCCATGTGGAATATATTATGGGAAAATACCAAGGGTAAGACCATGGTTTTTGAATTTGTCACAAACTAGGTGTCCATAGAAATTAATAAACAAATCCTCCTAATTGTTATAAATGAACAACCCTTTATACATTTCCTTTCATTTATAATTCCTCATCAATGAGGATCTAATATGTTTTCCTCCCATGGAGTTCTACCAAGGTTTACTCAAGCCCCCTAGGTCCCAATCACCAATTTGTAGGTTTTACTCTTCATGTTAATGGAAATCCTAACTTCTCTTTTTCTTTCAAGGTTCCTTTTCATGTTGTATGTCCTTAAAATTTTAATAAAATGTTATTCTATCCATTTTACTCGACACCTTTACTATTTTAAGAGTATTTTACAAATGGTATAAATTTTTCACTTATATTTTTAATGTTTTATAAAACCATGTTTTATACTCGTTATGTAGTCAAATTTTCTTCTCAAAATTTCTCTCTTTTTCACAAGGAATTCTACTATTTTATTTTATGAATAAAAAAACATCTTTATTTTCCATGGGTATTCAACTAGATATAAAAATGATATATTTTATTATATTATTAAAAATGTTAATCCCACAATCGTTTTTCATGGGTTAATAATAGTATAATGATATTATCTTTAAGAACTTATTTTTAAAATAGCTTGATTTTTATATAAACCTCATTTTTTTCTCCACTGGTTATTTATATAATTTATTATTATGATATATATGGTTCTAATTAATTACGAAATATTAAGGGTTTTCATTGATATCGTATCAATGCCTTGGGTGACAAATTTAATATCCAGAAGTGATCTGTTTTGTGATACCTTGGTGAATAACCATGGTAATATTTATGACACCTCAGGGAAAAAACATGGTGATATGATTATGAATGACTAAAATAAATGTTTTAACCACATTTATAAGTTATTATTCATGTTACTATATTTTTTATACTCAACATGCTATCTTGTTTCATGCCATAATGATATTATTCATTCTGTTATTGAATTTCTTCATGATCACAAGTAAACTATTTGCCTAGATTTCTCTTTCTTGGACAAATGCTCACCCTTTCCTTTTATGTATGTCCCTAAGTTAGTATATGTAGTAATTGTACATAGGATGAACCTTTTATGGAGATTTTTAAGTGGAATAGAACAATGATTTATGTTTTAATGTATTATGTACTTTATTCCCATGAAACTAAACATTAAAAGATCCAATGTTTGGTACAATATAATGAATGATATGTAATAAAAAATAGGGATTCAAAAAATATGGTATCCTGAACATCTATGTGGTTATAGAATTGTTGCAACATAAACACTATGTCATTGAAATATCCTTCAAAAAACATTCATTTTTTTTGAATATTCAACACATAGCTCATTGGTATGTGGCCCTAACATTATTTATGTCAAAGGGATGTATCTGAAAATGATGTACTCCATTGGGGGGGCCGGAAGGAACTAAATTCATCACTTATAGGGACATATAATATTTATTGTACAATGAATATCCATCCATGGAGAGTAGTGATTAATATCCAGTTTTCACATCAATCAAGAGTTCTGTGATTGCAGTTGGGAAGTCATCCTTCTAAAAGTGTTAGTTGGGGTCTCTGAAGTCAACGCAATCTCGGATTTTACAATTTTTCTTCTTTATCGAGATGATTTTTGATAGAAATTTCATATAAATCACTTCCAAAAATTTTTTATCCTTGATGATCTTATCCAATTCAACCTAAATGTTGGGGGTATAAGTTGGGTGTTTCTTTCTAAATTCTTGTTTATATATCTGGTGTTCTCTTGTCAATCCCAAGTGATGGGTGGAAAAAAAAGAGAGAGGTAAGGAATATCATTTTATTTATTCGTGAATAGTTCTTGGTGTTTCTTCATCAAGGATATATATACCTCCAATTCCTCCTAATTCATAGACACACTTAACCAAGTGGATTGTGGATATTCATACATACCCAGGTTTATTTCCTTGAGTTTATACATAATGGTGGATACTTCATCATTATGTGATAGAGGGGAATCTCATAGGACTTCATCATATTCCTATTACATATTCATTACTTCTTTAACCTCTTCTTGGGATGTGGGTGTTTCAAACTCTTTTGTCAGGGAATGTGCAATTGTGTTGTGATGCACTGGTTGTTTCCACACATTTCCACTTTCCAAAGGTGTGCGGCATCTGTTGCTTATTTAGGGTCATTTTCTCCTTGAACCAAATGGGATGATGGGATGTTTGTCTCTCCTTTAGTGTATTCCTCCTTAGAATTTTTCACCTAGTCCAAGTCTCCCTCGTATATTTATGACATAGTTCATGAATCTCATTCCTGGTGTTGTATCTTTGTGGATGATGGTTAATTACATAGTTTCTGTTAGGAAATTCTAAGGGGTCTGGTCATGAAAGAAACATTTCCTCAAGAGAGTAGTCATGTTGGGCATCATTGTAATGTCTGGAGGCTGAATCACTAATACAATTGGATCTTTCCCCATTATTATGGGGCTTCATGAGGGGGTGGAAGCCCGAGGAATCCCACATCAAGTACATGGAATTATATGTCATAGGCATGTACCTAAGGATTTCCTCATCTCCCCATGTTTAACACGGGATATTCAATGAGTTTAATGAATATTGGGTATGTGTCAGAAAGATCTAAACACTGATGAGAGTGGATCATATGGGTACATCCATTGGATTGAGCACCTAGAAGGCTTTCCAGATGGATGGATCAGAATGCCCGATGACGATGGATCTGAGGTGGTGTGACCCATAAAGGGATGATATCACACCAAGAAGGATGATCTAGACACCACTAAAGATGGATTAGATAAAGTGCACTCCAGAAAGGGGGACACCAAGGTTTATGATTTTCTATGATTGAACCTCGGGGATGTTTCCCACATACCATGTGTAGACGAATGGGATCAAAACACATGTTGTTCAAAGGGAGAGGCATGGAATCGAGGTGTACACAAAGGATAGTGACCCGGAGACATGCTGGGGATTATGCATGAATAGTGACCCATCACAAGAGGGATACTCTTGGTTGTATGGTTATGGATTGTGTGGGGATATGTATGGTTAGCTACCCAAGGAAATGTCATGATCCCAATATGGTGTGGTGGCCCGTGTAGGAATCAGGATGGATGGTGGATGGTTGAATGGAGTTGATGGAAGGAATGGGATGCAACCGATGTGGAGATGATGTTGATGTTGGGAATGAACCTCAGAGTGTCTTTCTACGTATCCCTATGGAAGGGAATCAGTGTCTTCATAGTTTAGTAGGTTTATGGGATACCTGAGGAGGTAGTCTGTGATAATGGACGCATGGATGGGACCCGAAATAGGTAGAACCTCCGGATTGAGGCATGACCTTCCTGAAACACAAAGGCTCATGGGAGAGAATAGTATGGGATATTAGTGGTGGTATTGGACCATTGGAGGCTTCCTATGTATCCCCATGGTAGGGAATCAAAGTCCATGCAGTTCAGTATGGGGCATAAAATCATGGTGTACACAAAGGACAGTGACCTGAAGATATGTTAGGGATTATGTGTGGTTAACATCCTATCGAAAGAAGGATACTCTTGGTTGGAGGAATATCGATCAAGTGTGAGTCTTATGCATGGTTTTCATCCCATGAATTAATCTAACGTCTCTAAGGGATGGACCAAGGATGTGGGTCCCATTAAAGGGGACACCAAAGTTTACCAGTGTTTGGGTTTGAACCTTAGAGATGCTTCCTATATACCCTACCATGGAGATAGGGATCAAAACCCATGTACTTTGTAAGAATACTATTTAGTATCATGTGGGATGAGGTTAAGACAAAATAAAGTGATCAGGGCCAATTTGTGTTGGAAATGAACCTTGTAGAGGCTTCCAATGTACCTTTCTATAATAGGTAAAGGATCAAAGTCCATGTAGTTCATCATTGGGGAACAGGGATTACACACTAAGGAATCCCAAAAAAGGTGTCATGGTTGATGCCTACTCTAAGCCCATGTGATTCATGATCAGTGTGAGAAACAAGAGGAAAAAAATACTTGACTATCATGTTGTCAAAGGTGCATCCATGAGGAATAGAGCAGGGCTTACGCACGGTTAATATCCCAGGGAGTTGGAGGTTGGGACTTACTCCAGTATGGAGTCTTGTTCCCAATAAAACCCAAAGGGAGAGGGATGGGGTATCGAGATTACATTGTGCCCATCTCTCCTATGGTCTTTGCGCATGGAAGAAGAGAGGAGGAGCAAGGGTGATACCTCCCAAAAGAAAGGCTAGGGGCTTACACTCGGATGGTTTCCCTCCCCCATGAATAGATGTTGTTCCATGTAAGGATGATCTCATTCCATGTGAAGAAGATCTCACTCTCATGGACACTATTGGGTGTGGAAAATGTCAGAGGTGGGGCCCCCATGTATATGGCATGGGGTGAGGCTACAGTTTAACGTTATGTGATGGGGATGATGATGCGTGGCTGTTTAAAGCCCTAAAACATGGACGATGATGATTCACTCCACATCCATAGGACATACAAATCAAGCGTGCCTAAACCTTTGCTGATGGGATGGCCCTGAAAATGTCATATAGAGATATGGTTTTGGACTGATCCATTAAGGGGGTCATGTTATCGTGGTTATGCGAAGGAGAAATAGTCGTTAGTGTGCCTATGAGAAGAACCAAGAGGCAAAGCAATGCAACATGAAGCACCTCCCAAGGGACCTATAAATCCCTTCATGAAAACCTAAAGGGTCATACGGGATAAGTATGAACATGACAGGGGTTTCTCGTTAATAGGTGATCTAAAATGGTGCCTTAGGGTAAAGAATAGAAATTTAATGCACAAGGATGGGCGTACACTAGATTTAAATGGCACACGTATGATGAGAGTTTTCACATAAGATGGGGTGGTTGCGCACAAGGGGAGACCCTTCATGCATGTTCACCACAATATAATGAAAAATTTGCATGAAAGAGGGATATTTTGAGAAAAAATGCCTTAGAGCAAAGGAAATGGGAGAGGATATACTCCTAGTGGATCCACCTGAAGGAGGTCCCCAGGGAGACCTATCTCCCATGATCTAGTACCTTGAGGCCATATCTTTCGCACAATCACTGAAGGGATTTATTTTTCACAATAGAGCATTGGTTCTTCTTCTGTAAATGTCCCCTGAAGGGAAGGGACCATTTCTATTTATAGAAGGAAACTTCAGCGGTGGTGCATAAGAGGAGATGCATGAAAGGGGCCATTTGATATCGCATTGGATGAAGAAGAGCTTGTGTACATATGGGAATCTTGCATGCTGGGCAATATTCATTCAAGCCATTGACATGGCTAGTTTTCATATTGTCACAACGAAAGGATTTGTTTCATGTCATGTTGGGCATGCAAGATTTTGCGCACCATTTCCAATATTACACGCAAAACTTAATTATTTCATGCCCCTCCCTTGGGAATCTCAAGATTTTACCAGGATTCAAAATATGATTTAGGTTGGCATAATAGTGTTCGTTCATGGCCCAGTCTGAAATTTGGTGTCAACAAATTCCCCCCTCGGAATCAGAGCTGAAGGGGGACCCGAATGTGGGATTCTGAGGGTCGTGCTGAAAATCATATCACCTAATCTTCAGTGTACACAAAAATTTCCCTCTAGCATGAAAAAAACATATGTGCACACAAAAGTTTGGTACGTGCCTATAAATATGTTGGGGGCATGGTACCCACCTAGACTTTTCCTTACAGAAAGTGCCTCTCCTCTCATGTGTGAAAAAGATTCTTTTGTATGCAAAAGGTATCATATTAGGTCTAAGTTTTACCCACACCTATAGACACTTTTTTTCCACTATCCATTCTTGTGTGCACTCATCTTAGTAGTATTCTTGCATGCCTGAGGCTCATCTTGTGTGCCCCAGGCTTCCTTTTGCACCCAACCCCCATTAATTCATGCATATCCTTTTGTAAATTTGAAAATCAAATAGAAATGGCTACTGAGAAGGTTGATGTTGAGAGGGAGGCTATCACAGCTACAATGATGACCCAAATGATCACGAACCCTTATATTCTTTATGAGATAAGAATCATGTCTTATAACCAATTGGTTTTTGGAATTCTTATGAAAGCTCAAATGGATTACGTCATATGTGACAGTCTGTGAATATGGAACATCAGAATTTTGGAGGAGGTGTTGATGCCAGGCTTTGAGACCGATATTCCATAGTCGTGGATAACATGCGAAGATAGCCTTTTGCAGTTCAACATCATGACCAACAGTCACCCCACCATGAAATCACAGGACACATCCATTAACATTCTGAATCCGAAGACCAAGATGGTTGTAGTAAGTTATCTAGTTCCTAAGGAATCTCCAAATCAATATAAAATAATATTTATAAGCATCATTACCGATGAGAAAAAAGGTTATAAAGAATGGGAATTCAGGTCTCAAGGAAATTTCAAGAGTGAATGGGCATGGGCGTACTGGGTAAGCCAGACATGCAAGGAGTTTGGGGCAGAACTATGGTCTATCCGGATTTTTTAAGCGGTGTGGACATTATAGTTTCAATTCTATCATCAGCAGGACCAGGTACCGGAATTTTTTAGCCAATGGTATCCTGAAACCATTACCTTCCACCTCCACCACAAGAAGGTAGACATAAGTTTGTGGGATATTCATTTCCTCATGTAATTCCTCTAGAAAGGAACTTATATGATGAGTTCCTTCCCATATATAATATTTGGGTGGATAGGATGTGAACCCCTATTATGGGATGGCATCTGTTGGAGCGAGCTAAGTAAAAGTTGTAGATAAATTACATCATAAATGATATATCTTATTTGGGGTGGTACATTATGTTTTTGACGTAGGAAAAGGCAGTGAAGATGTCAGGCCGATGGAAATAGTGCTCGAACAAATCATAGAGGGGGATGGAGAGATCATACTGGATGGTCCTAAAATCTAGCGAGTACCGATCCTTGGGATTTGGAATAAATGAAATTTAGGATATAAACGTACAATATTTTGGGTTCCTTGCTGCATTTTTAAGTGGGTGGCTGCTTACAGTAAGGAACATGAGGATGGGGGTTCACCTAGGAACGCTAGTGATGTCCAGACTCATGGAAGATATGAACAAGGTTAATCTGGGGTACCTTTACTAGCCAAACTATAGAACATTCTGGGAACCATCACTAGGGAAACCACACCTAGAAGGATTTGCGGTATGTTCTAGATTCTTCAGAGATGGGTTGCAACTCATTGTGGTGGGTACGACTTCTCGAATTCCATCCACCCTCTAAGTGATGTCCTATAACCATCCCTTCTGAATATTGTCAGAATCCACATGCAGATGATTATAGAGGAAGAGATCAAGCTCAAGATTGGATGCCATACCAACTTCAACTTTCATCCATTTTAGACCCATGTTGGCCAAATTGTAGATGATGGGAAAGGCATGTTGGATCAGAGGGAGTACTTTCAAAGAATCAAGGGCAGTGTGCAGGTAGGCTAGATTAATGGTAAAACCTTCTACAAATCGTCTGTGTTGACCAGGTTTTCTAGGCAGTTAGGTTGCATGCAGCAGATGCATAAGAAATTATAAATAGAGTATCACAAAGAGAGGCATCCTTGAATTTATCTCCAACTGTGGATCATGTTCATGACTACATGTTTTGGTGATGTCATCAACCTTCCTCCTACCATCGTCAACATTAGCCTATCAACGAAGTATGTTTCCCATTGGGTAGCAACATACCCAAATGAAATTATGTGAAAAATAAAAGTGGCTAGTGTGTAGATTGGATTCCAAGGAGGCGGATGAGGTGTTGCAGGGGAGGTGAGACATGGAAGAGGCTAGTTGGCTGGAACAACATAGGTTAGAACTTCATTGATGGGAGTGTCGCAAGGTGAGAATGTGCTTCAACCTTCTAAAGTTGGGTGGTCCCTTGGGCACCCTCGTGGGTTGGCTAGGGAACTCCCTGTGAAATAACTAAGGCATCACCTAAAGCCGACAACTGATGCCATCTTCCCATCTCTATGGTATTCCTATAGGACACTCTGACAATCTATGTCCACCAAAGAGCTATGGCGGAGGTTGGTGCACACTAGGCTTGACTTACTAGACATAGGGCACAACCAGGTGTCAAATAGGGTAGAATTTCATCAACAACACGCATACTTGACTATCATGGATATGTATTCATGCCAACGAGGGTGGTATGAAGAGCCACACCTCCTAGTGAAAGTGATGCTTCTCTAGAAACATAACCCCGAAAAGCTATCATCCAAAGATGATGACGATGAAGAAGAATGATATGAAGGGGAGTAAGAGGAGGAAGAAAATGAAGAAGACACAGAGGAAGAGAGGGAAGAGGAAGTCAGAGAAGATAAGGTTGGGGGTGAATGTCCCAGAGGTGAGGGACCTCCAAAAATAGTCATCCCCCCGGGAACACCACATGAGAGCGAAAAAATCACAGGTAATTATGCAGAACTGAATGAATAGCTCGAGGTGAATCTCAAATCTTATCGACATTGGCCTTTCTCTTTTCAGAAATCTAATCCACTGACCGAACTCTATCCTATATAAGAGCATATGGACAATGATATCCAGGAAGCCTTCTCTGCCAGGCATGAAGATGTACCCATGGATGTGAACAAAACTCATCATGATCCTATATTTGGGATCACGCATAGTGGGGAATCAATAATGGATGAAGTGGATAACCATGAACCAGAAGGAATGGATGAAATTTAGACCTATGAGTCTCAAGCTATTCTGGTCATTCAGAAATATCCAACATCGATTATCGAATTAACAAGTGTTGAGGGATCTCTTATGGTGGCGACTCCAGCCGTGATGTCAGAACGGGATTCCATTGTTCTTGGATCCTTTAAATCTTTACATTCGTTGGCTCTCATCATTTATTGGGGAACATTGTTGACCAATATATCGGTTCCCAATGCAGTGATTGCAACGCTGGGGGCCTGAAAAAAAAATTAGTCTAGAATGTCTATAGGATCCCTACTAGTGATTTCACTAGCTCTCGCAGATCCCACTCTTCAAGATAGTCTTTCCCTAGAACCTGGTGATCAAGAAGTTGCAATAATGGGTGATGATGCTACCAGGGTAAAGTTCCATGATATCGAGGATGAGGTTGTTGAAGATGAAAGAGTTTGAGAAGAGGGCCCTACCACTGAACTCATGGCTATTTTTCCAAAGTACAGGTGTCTAGATCCGAAGGAGATGGAAAACTCTGATCCAGAAGTATTCGAGGAGAGTCATATGATGCGGAACAGGTCATGGAAGTGCATCAAATGATTTCTTAGTCAGTCATAAGAATAATGGATGAACTAGATAGGGTCACATCACACATGTCTAAGCTTTCTCTGTGCCGAAGTTGTGGATGCACACTGTCTTCATATAATGATCCATGATTATATGGATGAGAAAATACGGGAGAGTAGCTAACACACCAATATTACTCGGTTTCAGAAGGAACCATATAATACCCATAAGTTCCTTAATGTTGAGAAATAATTCTTCCACCTTAAAGATAAAGAAAACAAAAGAGTTGCATTTATCTTGACCCATTCTATGCTCATTGAACAGTTGAGGGCCCAGATGGTGGATGCCTAGGAGTATGTAGTGGAGGTGAACTGTTAAATGACAGAGCTCCAAGATGAGCAGGAATGAGTGTCGGCCAAATATAATGAGTTCTACTATGCAGATATTGAAGAAGTGGGGGATCTCAGGGAGTATGAAGCAACCCTGGAGGTTAAGAGCTAGAAGGTGGAAGCACTTATGAAATCCATCAATGGTGTTGATCCATAAGAGCCATGTTTTGGCCAAACTCATAAACCTATATCTCTTGTTTACATTCTTGTTTTGAACTGTGTGAAAGGACAAATTATTTTCATTCTTTATTATTTTACTTCATTCTGAACATAACATTGAATTAATTATAAATCCATCCCTAAGCTCATGTTGGTCATACCTTATGTGAGAAACAATATAAGACTACATAATTTCCACTTTTTGTATTGAGAGTGCTAGCTAAAAATTCAAAAACATGGGGTCCGGATGACCACCTGAGTTTCTAAAATAAAAAAGGGGTCTTGGCTGAGGAATATAGTCCTTAGAACATCCAAAATTATCTTACCCATGTACTTTAGTGCACAAGAGTGATGATGCTAGGGGTGTTCGAATATGTCTGATCAAAGGGAATGTAGAATGAAAATTACAATACCCCAAATTCGGGATGTAGTGAGGATAAAATGATGAAAGAGGATTGATGTTGACTAAATTCAAAATGTAGAATTTGTATAACATTATCCTAAAATGGGGATAAACAAATGAGGGTCAACCACTGATAGCATTCGAAACATGGGGCTAAAATCTAACTGTCATCCAATGTCTCCTAAAATGTTGGCCCATGATGGTAGGTGGTCTTTAAGGAAAATAATCCATACCAAAAGGGGGTCCCTTTGGATTTGAAATATAATAAAAACTCAAATGAAGGAATGTGAAATGAGGGAACATTACTCATGCAGTATAAGAATCATGAAAGATGAACACAAGGGAGGACTGAAGAGGTCCGCACCACACCACGTACTTTAGAGAGAATTCGGGCCAGAAGGGGCTAGAGAGACGAAATTAGTGGAAACTGGACTACAGACTGGATGTCTGGGCGTCACTAAGTATCCTATAAGAGTGGGAATCAAGCCCCAAGTAGTTCATGAAAATGTCATGTAGTTTATTATCATGTGAAAAGGACATAAAATAATGGAAGTAATAACCCTGAAGGGAAGTACATGGCATGGATATCATAAACCCTACAAGAATGGGGACCAAAGAGGTCCTCTCCACATTATGTTCTTCCAAACAAATCTCATTCCTAGGGGATAGAAAGAATGCCAGATTTGAGATACCTGGGGTTGGACCTAAATACAAAATGTCTGGGGGTTCCTACATATCCCATGTGGATGGGAATCAAGCCACAAATAGTTCTATAAAACGGCAAGTTAGGGTACCAATGCCAGGGGAAATACCGTCCTGAAGGTATGACCCATTCACCAAAATAAGTGGCATTCGATGGATCTTTTTTGTTCATTAGCATGGATATGTGTTTTTTAAGAAAAAAACCTAGATGGATAATCTGGGAAAAGCCTTAGGAATAAATCCATATGTAGTCTTTGAAAAATGGCATGGTGGATACCAATACCGAACATGAAGTTCCCTTAAGCAAGGACACCACATTGTTGTGATATTTTTTCGTGCAGCTAGGACGATTGTGTCACAGTTTAAGGTCAAATGATAGGACCAGATGCCCTTTAACACCATGTTGAAAAGGCACAATAGTTTAATATCATGTGGGACCAGGAAGCATAGTTTAAGATTATATGTCTTGGAAAGACATAGAATAATGAGGTTCCAAAGGGAATTCACATGGCTTGATAAATCATACCCGAAGTGAATGACGACATAAGTCCAAACCACACCACGCATAACCCCATGGGAGAAACCTCAGGACAAGGGACTAGAAAAAATAAAAGGCCCTAGGGATGGAAACAAAGAAGAGATGTTCTGGAATTCCTACACATCCCAAGAGTATGAGAATTAATCTAGAATTAGATCTCAAACTAATTTAGTTTAATGCCTTATGGTAAGGACATGAGGGGGTCTTATTTTACGGTTCTAGATCTGAGACCTAAGGAAGTGAGATTTCTCCATGTGGGCACAAACTATGACCTGGTCCACAAGCCCATGTGATCGACACACGGTGTGGGAAATAGGGGCAGTGAAGATCTTCATAACCCATGGAATACACAGAAACGAGAAATGGCGTGAGGCCTCCAATGACACCATGATGATTATCTGTCCCCTTAACGCGCAAATGTACACTAAGGGATTTGACCAAGAGTTTCGAAATTCAACACGAACATGATGGAGTTGAAATGAATGTGAATCATGAGACCAATATTTAGAATTAAATTGTGGTGGCGTAATGATGTAAGATAACTGTTGACCTTGTTTGAAACACAATGCCCATGTCGTATATAGGTCCATTCAGATGGGAAAGATGATGGAGACCCAAATAAAGGTGAATGTGAAGTATGGAAACAGATGAAAATATGTCCATGAAGAATCCAACACTCCAGGATATAAACAACAGTGCATCCTAGAATGTTGGTGAATTTATAAAAAATGTTAATAGGGGCCCCACTAAGAGCATGATACTTGAAAAGATGAGTGGAGAAAAGGGGGATGGATAGCTTTAAAGAGAGAGGTACGTGGAGTGGATGTTGCAAACCAGGCGTGAATGAGGACATAATCCCACACCACACCAATACCCTTAGAGAAGATAGTTGACAGGGCAGAAAGGAATATGAGTATCTAAAAAATATGTTTAAACCCGGAGACAACATTTCCGGGTGTTCCTACGTATCCCATGAGGATGGGAATTAAGACACATGTAGTTCTAAAATGTCATTCATTTTAGTATTATTCACTGTTGATTATAGGAAATTGTATCTCAAATAGGAATGTGTTTGTCTTGTTTAATCACTTGACATGAATGAGGACTTAATCCCATATATGCCATGCAATTCAAATTTCAATGAGAGAACTCATATCAATTGGCCGAGAGAATGAATTAATGAACCCGGGCTAGACCCAAAAACAAACTATTCGGGCATTAATACATATCTTATGAGGATATGATTCAATCTGTATTTAGTTCTAGAGACGTCGTGTAGTTTAACATCAAGTGACAAGGATGTGGTAGATCTTAGTTTATAGTCATAGAGCTCATACCATAGATGTTCAGTTTAATGTCATCTGTGTGGGACAGAAGGCCATAAAAGGTGAATCACCATGCCTGTCATCTAGGAGACCACGAGATAACAATACAGATTTAGGATAACGTTTTACCTTGTTGGCAATACATTTTCCTTCTTGTGTAACTTGGAATGGGAACACAAAATTGAACATTGACCATTGATTGTATTCCCAAAAAAAGACTTGTGTCAAATTGTCAGTTGAGATCATCTAGGGTGTTGGCCCCAAAAAGTAGGTGAGAAAAGGTGGTGTGAGAACATTCTGTTAAAGGGGGTCCTTTTTAATGTGAAAGGTGATGCTGACCCAAATGACGGGACACATAAAGCGTGGTGGTACTCGTTCAGTTTAACATCTTGCAGTAAGGATGAGGGATGAAGGAGGGGTGTATCAAGGGGATTTGTGCAGTGTGTCAAAAATATCCAAATGTAAACAAGGACATAGAGTCCAAAACACACTACAAAATCCTAAGAAATGAATTATTCTAAGAGGCTCGAATGGTCGAGGGACTTATGGCTGGGGCACAGATGAAAATTCCATGTGTTCCTACATATACCTTGAAGATGGGAATCAATCCATATGTAGTTCAAGAATTTCATGTAGTTTAACGTCATATGAAAATAACATGGTCGATCATAGAGTAAGGTCATAGATGTTGGATGATCTTGAATTTTATCATCAAGTGAGATGAGGGTGGTGGTTTAACATTCATCGTGATATGTGTAGTTAGTTTAACATCTTGCAGGATGGTAATACTATTTAACGTCATGAGGACAAGTTATGGGTAGCTTTATGTGCTTCAACCAAGACAGACCACATAGTTTAATGTCATGCAATAAAGACGCAGTAGTTTAAAGTGATGTGGGACTAATAAAAATACTTCTTGAGGAATTTAGAATTAGTGGGAGGAGTAATACACTTACCATCTATGGTGGCCAGAGAGTATGTACCATTCGGGTAAACCTTGTGGATGATATAAGTACCTCCCATTTGGGATCAATCTTTGGTGGATTCATGCTAGGAATCATTGGCGTTCTCAGGGCCAACACCATGTCGCCTTTTAAGAATGATCAGAGAAAAACTTTATTATTGAATTATATGGCTATCTAGTTCTGATGCCACTCTAGATTTTTCAGGGCACAAAGCCTATTCTCATCAATCACGTTTAGTTTTTCCAGATGGATTTCATCTACTTTTTCTGGTGTCTAATGATAATAGACAATTGTGCGTAATGTTGGTAACTGAACCTTGATGGGAAGGATTTCCTCCATTCCATACACCATGGGATATGGGTTCACCTGAGTGGAATTACGAAACATCATCTAATAATCCTCGAGAGCATTTGGGAGTTTTTCTGGAAGACACTTCTTGTTCTAACGAACCATCTCCACCAAATTGTTAGAGAGGGTTTTGTTTAATGCCTTGATCTTCTCATTTTCTTTCACATGATATCATGAGGTATGATTAGAACGGATGTTTTACTTGGAGTACAATATCGTTCGCTCATCTTCTTGGAAGTTGGTGTCGTTATTGGGGATGATGACTTGAGGGACTCTGAATCGGTAGATGATATTAGACATCACAAACTCAATGATAGAATGGGCCTTGAATTCCTTGATAAAAACAACCTCTGTCCAATTGGAAAAGAATTCCACAATGGTCATGATGAACCTGCACTAGCGAGTTTTCACTGGAGGATATGGTCCCACGACATCAAGTCCCCAGACCACAAAGGGACAGGAGTACTTGGTAGTGTGGATAAGTTTTTTCATCTAATTCATGAAATTATAATGGATTTATAATTCATGGCACCTTTTGGAACAATAGATACTGTCATGAATCATAGTGGGCCAAAAATATCCTAATCTCCAAATCAGATGAGAGAGATTTGGCCCTGTCTGATGAGACCCACAAGAACCAGCATGAAATTCATACATGACCTAAGAAATATGTAATGTCCCGGTTCTGGAAGCAACCCAGAGGTGCCCTGTGCCCGGTTCACCACATGAAATCAAGAACATTTCTCCAAATTCTAGAGGCTGCCGACTAGCAGCGAGGTCCTTGGTATGTTATTGGGGAAACTATGCCCTCATTTGGTAAGGTATACAAAGAAAAGAAATTAACAGTAAATAGTAGAAGAAGTAAACAATATGCAACAACTGAAACCAAATAGCTGAAGGAATGAATATATAGTAATGATGATAATGATGCAGCAGGTACATGTATCTAAGGAATGCATCAAACACAACAACATGCTAAAATACAAGTAAAAACAACGTTCTAAATAAACAGTAACTCATGTAGAATCACAAGCCTAAGATTGGTCCCTTGCTCTCCAACTCCAAGCAATTAAGTACTGGAAGTCAAAGGGAACTTTCCCTTATCTATATCTACAACAACAAAGTCTACTTGGGACCAAAAGCATGGCCCCAACAAGGTATGAGATACAATCCCAGTAGGCAGTCTCCCAAAGATCTGTGCCTAACAGTCAACGAATACAAGGAAAGTAAAAGTGCAGGAAGCAGTAAATAGAAAAGCACACAGCTTCTACAATCCATAGTTCTAGCATATAAAGTACACAAGTAAACAACCAACAACAAGTAGAAAATAGGTAACCCTCTGGGTATCCCTCACATCCTAACCCCTACGGTTCAACCTACAAGTACTAGCAACCCTATAAGAAGCACACACAGTCTCACCCCTTTGGTTCAGCTAAGAGTATACTTTCTAAGGAAGTAGTCACCGTCAATTCCCCCTATAGTCTCGTATTGTACTAAAGGATCTCTTGGGATGCACTCAGTGTCTCATTCCACCTATGGCCCATGTCGAGGAACTATAGAATCTCTGAGGAAGAACTCGTCGTAAATTCCCCCTATGGTCTCACATTGTATTAAAATACACTCTGGAGAAGCCCTTACGTCCATTCTCCCTATGGTCTACTACAAAAGGTTCTCATAGTCCTGTGTGAAAGAAACATGCTCAGCGTGCGCGTATCATCCCAAGTAAACCTCAAGAACTACTTGTCTATCATCCTAAGGCACAAAATCATAACAGTATAACAACCCCACTATCCTACTACTAGTCATGGAAACTGCAAAAATGCCTAATAAGCAAAACATTCAAGGTGGAGCACAAGAATATATTATAAATTATCCTATTTTACAAGCAAGGATCTCTACTCAAGCAATCAAGAAAATTTGACAAACAACAGGGGTGAAACAGGAAACCCACAATTCCCCGTTCAAGGGAATTGGTGGAATTTGCACAAAATATTCACAAATTTCCTACGGAAAGGGAAAAACCACCAACCATGGTGCTAGGAGATCGATATACGTGAACCACGACGATTGATTCCCCTTAGAACATCGAAGATCTGAGAAAACTCTTAAAACTCTCAACCCACGACAACTTGGAAACGAGGAGGAAACATAGAACAAGGATAAAGAAGAAGAGAGAACTCACCACTAATATTCCAATGCAATCAACAACAATTGATTCAGAGAATGGACAAAGGAACAGAAGCTCGTCGAAGACCTGCTGTTCCCGGCACTCTCAGACGATGAAGGTGGAGAAGAAGAGATTTTCGTCGATTAGGCGCGACCCCGGTCCGTTTAATGAAAAAAATAGTACACGGTGTGTACTTTTAGGGTACACGGCGTGTACTAGGTTATTTCGTACCCTGCTTTATGAAGCCTCCACATCACCCCTAAACACCTTGTGTGTGGCCCGGGCATGGCCAACACACGGCTTGGAGTTGGAAAAGAGTACACGACATGTACTCCGAAAGTACACGGCGTGTAATTAAAAAATTTCTAGAACTCCATTTTTTCTCAGATACTCCAGAAAAGGGGAAGACATTCATGAAACAAAGATTCGGGTTCTTACAAACTTCCCCCCTTACAGAAATGTTTTCCCTGAAATTCCCTAGCAAGGCGTGAAAGAAGAAACCCCGAACAGCTCTGGCCACTAAGATCGTACATTGGCCTCCCTCTCCCAGATCTCGTCCTGTACTTGCCCATGCTGCCATAGCACCTGTACTAAAGGAACATACCGACCATGGAGAACCTTCGTACTGAAATCGACAATCCGGATATGATGCTCCTCAAATGATGCATCCGCTTCGAGCTCAACTTTCTTGGGCTTAAAGACATGAGAAGGGTCTGAAAGGTTACGTCAAAGCTGTGAGTCGTGGAAGACGTCATGCATAGCCCGGTACCTCTGAGGTAGCTGCAACCGATAGGCGACCATCTCAACTCTCTCCAAAACCTCAAACGGCCCGACGTACCGTGGTTAAATCTTACCTTGTCTCTGAATCCTATTGTGTCCCAACCTCGGTGCGACATGCAAGAAAACCCGATCCCCGAACTCGAACTCCTAAGTTCATCTCCGCTGATCAGCATAAGACTTCTGTCGAGACCTTGTTGTACCCATCCTCTTCCGAATCAACTCTATCTACTCTGAGGTCTCCTAAACCAGATGAGGTCCCAACAAGGATGCCTCTTTTGCCTCTAGCTAGCATAAGGGTGATCAGCATGGCCTACCGTACAAAGCCTCGTTAGGTGCCATCTGAATTGTCACCTGAAAGCTATTGTTGTAGGTGAAATCCACCAGAGGGATATTCTTCTCCCATGAATCGCCAAACTCTAGAATTCAAGCTCGGAGCATATCCTCAAGCACCTGGATCGTACGCTCGGACTGGCCATCTGTCTGGGGATGGTATGTTGTACTCAAAATTATCTATATACCCAAGGCCTTATGAAGCCCCCGCCAAAACTGAGAAGTAAAGTGCGCATCTCTATCTGAAACAGTGGAGTGTGGGACCACTTACAGACGTACAATCTCTCGGATGTACAGTAGTCCCAGATCATCAACACTGAAGGTCTCCTAGATCGGTAAGAAGTGAGAAACCTTCATAAGAATTTCGACGACAACCCAAGAAGCATTGTTCCCTCGAGGAGACCTGGGAAATCTGGTCACGAAGTCCATCACGACATCGTTCCACTTCCACTCCAGAATGGGTAATTGCTGTAAAGGGCATGCTGGTCGTTGATGTTCTTCCTTCACCTGCTGACAAGTAGAACATCTCATGATGAAACTAGAAACATCTCTCTTCATACCTAGCCACCAATACTGGCGATGAAGATCCTGCTACATCCTGGCGACGCCAGGATGAACTGCCCAAATAGAGGAATGAAAATCCCACATCATCTCCTCACATATATCTGTTGACACCCATACGCGTCCCTAAAAGTGCAAGATCTCATCCTCGCCCACTATCCATCCAGGAAGAGGGTCATCTCCTGACATGCTCTCCCTCAGGACTAAGCCTTCTGAGTTTGAAAGCTTCCTAAACTGTACCCGATCAAGAAGCATAGAGGTAACCTCTACAGAAGATAGGTAAGTATGTCCCTATCTGTCATGCACCTCTAGATTCATCTCAGAGAATAGATCCATCAGCTTCCACTCACTGCTAGCCTCCTGAACTACCTGAATCTGAGTTCTCCTGCTCAACGCATCTGCCACTGCGTTGCCCTTTCCTGGCGTATATGAGAGATAGAAGTCGAAATACTGAAGATATTCGACCCACCTACACTGGCTTAGATTCAGATCTCGCTGAGTGAAGATATATACTTGAGACTCTTGTGGTCGGTGAAAACCACGAGGTGAACATCCATAAGGTAATGTCTCCAACAACGCACGACATGAACAATAGCTGCCGACTCCAGATCGTGCGTCAGGTAGTTCCTCTCATGTGACCTCAACTGTCGAGACCCATACACAATGACTGCATCTCCCTGTATAAGCACAGCTCCTAGCCCGACACCTAAGGCATCACAGTAAACATTGTACCTCGTGCCCGCCTCCTGCAAGAATAGTATCAGTGCTGACGTCAACCTCCCCTTCAGCTCCTGAATGGCCGACTCACAAAAATATAACCATAAGAACTTTGCTCCCTTCTTGGTCAGACCTATCAATGGTGTTCTAGAAGTGAAAAGTCCTGAATGAAGCATCTGTAGTATCCACCCATCCCTAGTAAACTCTGTACCTTAAAAACGTTCTTCGGCTGCTCCCAAGAAACTACGGCTCTCACTTTCTCTGGGTGTAGTGATACTCCTGCCTCTGAGATGACGTGACCCAAGAAGTGAATCGGATCCATCCAAAAGTGGCACATCGAGAGTTTATCATAAAGCTGATGCTCTATTAGTGTACTCAGAACGATCTCAAGATGGGAAGCATGGTCGTGTTGAGTGTGAGAGTACACCAAGATATCATCCACGAAGACGATGACAAAAGAATCCAAGTAAGGATGGAACACTCGGTTCACTAGTTCCATGAAAACTATTGGTGCATTTGTGAGACTAAACGGCATAACCGTATACTTGTAGAGACCATATCTTCTCCTGAAGGTTTTCATAGGTATATCTGATGGTCTAATGTACAACTGATGATAACTGGACCTCAAATTGATCTTTGAGAACACTCGGGCTCTTCAAAGCTAATAAAAAAGTTCATCAATCCTCGGAAAGGGATATCGGTTCTTGACCATCAACTGGTTCAGCTTTCGATAATCCACACAGAGCCTAAGGGTACCATCTGCCTTCTTCGCAAACAGGATAGGAGAACCCCGAGGAGAAGTACTAGGTCGGATGAAACCCTTTTCCTGCAACTCGTCCAACTACTTCTTGAGCTCCTGCAACTCAGGTGTAGCCGTCCTATAACGAGGAATGGACACCATTTACACTCTTGGCACGAGTTCAATCAAGAATTATACCTCATGCTCTGGAGGAAAACCTAAAAAGTCCTCTGAATGACGTCCCTAAAATGATCCACCATTGGAGGACAGTCTAACTGTGGAGTCGCCTGGTCATTTAGATAATGACAAGAAATCTGGGCTATAACTCTTCCAATCCCATGATGCTCGAGTCCTTCTCGACTCGCCTAAACATCCAACTCGCCTTTATGAAGGAAAGATTCACCCTCTGGTGATAAAAACCTCACCCTGCGGTGATAGCAATTGATGACTGCCTGGAAGGGAACCAACCATTCCATCCCAAGAATGATGTTATAGCTTGTCATCACTAGGACATAAAGGTCTCATAAGAAACGATACCCTGCAACATTGAGAGGTCACTCTCTGCCATGACGCATGCTGGAAGTCCTCATTCCCAATGACGTTTCTAGTATAAACAAGTCGGCAGAAGAGAAGATACAGAGCCTAAGGCTCTCCACAATGGCAATAGAGATAAAACTATGTGAAGCACCAGTATTGAAAAGGGCTGAAGATAAAACTGAGGATACTAAGATCATACCTAGAACAGTAGAATGGTCGAGATCCTGCTCCTGATAGGTCTGCTCCACGGTGATAGACCGGCCTATACCGCGGCCCTGTTCCCCTAGCTGACCACTCTGAGATGATCCACCCTACTGATGCTGAAATACTGGTGGTTGACTACCATAGCCTGGACCTCCACCTCGGCCCAAACTGCTGGAAGAACTCCAGTTCCCCGACTGGTGAGAAACTGGTGGTGCTTATCCTGAATGAGGAGTCATAGAAGAACTCTCGTCACCAGCTACTGGTGAGAAAAACTGGAAGAAACGCTGAAGGTGACCCATCTTGATGCAAGATCGGCACTACACGGGGACTCTCTGGCACAGCGGCGTCGTGTTCCCTGACCGGCTACACTTGTAGAATATCACCTGGCTACCTGAAGATGAATCTCGCTTCCTCGGATCACCGTTCGTAGACTCCCTACAGTGCATCTTGCTGTCATTTGGAGGAATACTAGCTCTGGAAGTAGAAGTTCCTTGGCTCGCAGCTCTGGATTCTCTCAGATTGTGCTACGCAATCAGTTCCTAGTTGACGATGGAAGTGATGGAAGTCAACTGAAAGAGATTCACCTGCGAGCGGATCTCCCGCCTGAGACCATCCTCAAACTTCCTTGCTAATAACATCCCAACCCCATCCTGGAGGGGTGTGAAATGCTACAGCTCTGTGAAACGAGAGGAGTACTCCAAAATAGAAAGAGTACCCTGCTCTAAGCTCATGAACTCCCGGGCTCGGTCGGCCCTCAGGGTCTCCAAGTAGAAGTATTCACAAAAGACGTGCTGAAACTCCTCCCAAGCCATAACCTACTAATGAACCGCCTGTGAGATCACGTCCCACCACCTATTAGCAGAGTCTCATAGCATATAAGTAGCGAGCTTGACCCGCCTCTCTGGATGCATCTCCAGATTCTCAAAGATGGTCAACATGGCTTCCATCCAGGACTCTACAGCCTAATGTCCTCCTTCCCCTGAGAAAGTGGGAGGATGCTGCTGCTAGGAAACTCGCGTCAGGTCATCCATGGTTGTGGAAAGAGGTGGTGATCCCTGAAAGGTCTACATAATCCTCATAAAACCTTCCCTGAACTGTGCATCAGTGCCTGCAACTAGTATGACAGCCAGTGCCAAGGCTGGACTGACTGGAGGATCGGCAGGAAGTCCTTGATCAGCCATTTCTAGCATTTGATCACTGCCTGACAACTGACCTACAACCAGAGGATGTCTCGGAGGCCTAGATCTGAATGATCAAAAGCATACCTTAAATTAGAAAAACAAGGACAGAGGACAAAGGAGTAAAAAAATGAAACCAGAGAAGGAAACACTCAAGATTTACAAAACAAGACTACACGGCGTGTACTTAACTCTACTCCCCTACCAGTGACTCCTTGCATGGCTAACCCACATGGTCTTCTTAAATTGAGATTGCATGGAGTGTTCCCTGTGGAAATGGAGTGTAGTAGGAAAGGTTTCAACGACCCATGTTGTTAGTTACACAGCTGGCTACACGGCTGAGACTACATGGCGTGTTCTGAACAAGCACGACATGTACTTGAAGACTTTCATGACCCGTGTTGTTAGCGACACGGCCAAGTACAAGGATGACCCTTACACAGCATGTTCCAAACAAACAAGTCATGTATAGGGGGCGAGGATATCATCCTGTGTTGTTCGTGACACGGCCGGTTACTGAGAACAAGGATACACTACGTGTTTATACATAACACGGCGTGTATGAAACGAGCTTCCCTGACCCATGTTGTTCGTTACACGGCCGGGTACACACTCACTACTAAAAAGCGTGTATCTATAGTACACGGTATGTTCCTGGAGGTTTTTCACAACCCGTGTTTCTTCTCACACAGTGAGTGACATGTTTTAAAACTACATAGTGTGTATATATAAATTAAACGCCGTGTATTCTGGGTTTTTCTAGGTAGTAGCTCTGAAGCTGCACCGAAGCCCTGAAAACACTAAAAAATGAGCATGAAGGTGCCAAATTCCGATCCTTGGGGGGCCATACTCCCCAAAAATCAAAGCTTGGCATCCAATATAGTCATAGATAAGGAAAAATAAGTCAATTATTCACCAATTCCCGATTGAAGAGGGCCCATAACACCTTAAGAAACAAAACATGGCATTCATTTAAGAAAAGTATGATACAAACAGTCCTCTATCAAACAACATAGATTCTATCAAGCATCTATCACAACAGCATGCATAATCTACACAAAGTCTATCACAACAACATACAATTTCTAATGCACCATAGATGGCATGGAAAGAATGCATGGCATGTGATTTCTAACAAGTTTCTATATGATGCATGAGATGGCATACCCTCATCTCATTGGGTTGCGATAGAAATAGAACTGTAATAGCAAAACAACAAGAACACAGGTTATCTGAATTACTCTAGGTGAAATCATATCAACCGTAAATCTCAAAACCAGAAAACTACAATAATTGATGTAGTATGGATTTTCCCTGTACACGGGTTAGCTACTCCCGAGCACAGCTTAATACCAAGTACCAAATCTGTCCTATCCCTAGCTAAAGGCTCCAAATAGTAAATCAAGAGAAAAGAATCCCTTTGATACCACTTTGTGACATTCCAGTCCCAGAAGCCACCCAGAGGTGCCTCGTGCCTGGTTTTCCACATGACCTCAAGCGAATTTCCCCAAACGCCAGAGGCTTCCAACTAGCACCGAGGGCCTTGGTAAGTTATTGGGGAAACTATGACCTCATTTGGCAGGGTATACAAAGAAATGAAATTAACAGTAAATAGAGAAAGCGGTAAAAAATATGCAACCACTGAAACCAAATAGTGTAAGTAATGAATATATTGCAATGATGATAATGATTCAGCATGTACAAGTATCTAAGGAATGCAGCAAACACAACAACATGCTGAAATACAAGTAAAAACAAATTACTAAAATAATAGCAACTTCTACAGCATCGCAAGCCTAAGATTGGTCCCTTGCTCTCCAGCTCCAAGAAATCAAGTACTGGAAGTCAAAGGGCGCTTGCACTTGTCTATACCTACAACAACAAAGTCTACATGGGCCCAAAAGCATGGCTCAAATAGGGTGTGAGATACAATCCCATTAGGAAATCACCTAAAGATCTTGTGCCTAACATTCAATGAATAAATGGAAAGTAAAAGTGCAGGAAGCAGTAAACATAAAATCACATAGAAGCTACAATCCACAGTTCTAGCATATAAAGTACAAAAGTAAACAACCAACAAAAAATAGAAAACAGGTAACCCTCTGGGTCGCCCTCATAGCCTAACCCATATGGTTTAACCTAAAAGTACTATAAACCCTCTATGAGGCACACATAGTCTCACCCCTCAGGTTCAGTTATGAGTAGACTTTCTGAGAAAGCACTCACCGTCAATTCCTCCTATAGTCTTGTATCGTACTAAAGGCTCTCTGGGGAATCACTAAACATCTCATTCCTCATGTGGCCCGCGTCGAGGAACTATAGACTCTCTGTTTAAGCACTCATCGTCAATTCACCATGTGGTCTCACATCAGATTAAAAGACACTCTGGAGAATCTCTTATGTCCATTCTCCCTATGGTCTACTACACTAGGTTCTCACATTCCTCTGTGAAATAAACATGCTCAGTGTGTGCGTATCATCCCAAGTAAACCTCAAGAACTACATGGATATCATCCTAAGGCACAATAGCATAATTGTATAATAGCCCCACTATCCTACAACTAGGCATGGCAACTGTAAAAACGCCAAATAAGAAATACATGCAAGGAAAATCACAATAAAACAGTATAAATTATCAAATTTTACGAGCAATGATATCTACTCCAGAAATAAAGAAAATAAGACAAACAACAGGGGAAAAACATGAAACCCACAATTCCCCGTTCAAGGGAATTGGTGTAATTTTCAAAAAATATTCACAGACGTCCTATGGAAAGGCACAAACCACCTACCTTGGTGCTAGGAGATCGATATACGTGAACCAAGAAGATTGAATCCCCTTAGAACGTCGATGATCTGAGAAAACACCAAAAACGATCAACCCATGATAACTTGGAAATGATGAGGAAACACAGAACAAAGCTAAAGAAGAAGAGAGAACTCACCACTGTGATTCCAATTCAATCAACGATGATCGATTCGGAGAACGGATTGAGGAATGGAAGCTCGTCGATGATCCGCAGATTCCCAGCACTCTCGGATGAAGAAGTTTGAGGAGAAGAGCTTTTCATCGATTAGGCACGACCCTGGTCCATTTAATGAAAAAAATAAAGTACACGGCATGTACTTTTAGAGTAAACGGCATGTACTATGTTTTTCCATACTCCAATCTAAGTGGCCTCCACGTCACCCCTACACCCATGTGTGTTGTCCAGGCATGACAAGCACACGGTTTCGAGCCAAAAAAGAGTCCATGGTGTGTCAAAAATTTCCAGAACTCCATTTTTTCTCAAAAACTCCAGAAAAAGGGAAGACTTACCTGAAACAAAGATCCATGTTCTTAAAAAATATCACCTCCCTAAATGTAAGGGAGGAAAATCCCATTATGCATACGTTTCTATATGACCTTCCTAAGACTTGACCACTCTAGAGGGTGAACTGCACAGCCTGCAGTCAGATCTGCTCATGTTTAGCCCAGTCTATCATGACATTACCTTGATGGAGATACTCGATCAAGGGAATCATCCAGTCAGGGATCTCATCCAACACCGCGATAGGGGGACATGGAGGTCCTAACATAGAGGAACTAGTGATAAGGTGGATTAATTGTAGGTTAACATCATCATCCAGAGTGTTGGTAGCAATGACTCCCGGATGTACCACATGTATAATCAAATCATATGGGTCAAGATCTTCAAGAGATGTGGTTAAGCTAGCATAGGTATCGGCTCGACCATTCTTCGATCGAGGGACATGAGTAAATTATGTCTGATATGGGAACTGGGCAATCAGGTGGTGAGTATTCTCTAACAGTAGTATGAGCTCAGACTTCCTGATGACATAGTCATTGCGATCTGATTGATGACCAGTTCGGAGTCCCGTTTCACTTTCAAGTGGGGAACTTCGATCTCAAGGGCTATCTTGAGACCAGTGATGATAGCCAGGTACACAGCCTCATTTTTGTATAGCCTTCTGACAATAGGAATGAATGTGGAATGATATCTTATAAAGGAGGGATGATGATGATACTCAGGTCCACTCTGTTGTGCCTAAGATCATTGAGTCTTCTACTAGTAGGACTTTTTAAAGCACTATCAAAGTGAATTTTCCAACATGGAATAGCTTGATCTACTAAGAGGATTTTATCATCTAGAAAATCAAGATCTGGATCCTAGTGTGCAGGAGTTGGATGGCTAGAAAGGATGTCTGTCAATGCTTGTCCATTAATAGCCTTATGGGGTAAAATATTGATTTCAAACTGTTGAATGATGACTCCCCCCATTCTAGATGTCCTATAAACATGGGTTGGATCATAATGTACTCTAATGGATCCACTTGGTGCAGTAGTTTTATCTCATGGTAGTGTAAATAATCTTTCAATTTCTACACTATGAATACTTGCACGAGGCAGGTCTTATCAATAAGGGAGTATCTTGTCTCTATATCGAGGATCATGTGGCTAAGATAGTATAGACTATTATTTATTCCATCATTGTTCTTCTAGGAAGGAAGGGTTCCAAGAGATCATTCGAGAGAGGTCACATAGAGGACAAGATGATTTTTAGATATGGGTGGCATCAGAATCAGAGGTTATAGTAGGTATTACTTGATTTCCTCATAGAATTATAACACTCTACATGCCACTAATAATCAACCCCTTTATTCATGATCCAGGAAAAGGATTACACTTACCAGATAGTATTGAAATGAATCATCATATATAGTCTATGTGGACTTTAAAGCCTTAGAGCTCCTAAATATTGTTCGTAGGAGACATATGACTGACGACCTTGATCTTTTCCAGGTCAATCTCAATGCCTCTGTATCTGATATTAAAGCCATTAAACTTTCCATAGGTTACCCCAAATGCACATTTCAAATGATTTTTCTTTAGATGATGGGAACGTAGGAAGAGGAACACTTTTTCAAGATCCCTAAGATCGTCTTAACTCTCATGATATTTGACCACCAAGTCATCCATGTAGCATTCCACCAATTTCAAAAGAATCATCTTGAATATACAGTGCATGTCACTTTGATAGGTGGAACCTGCCTTCTATCAGGAGAATGGCATTACCTGGTAATAGAATGTACCTTCTAGTTCAGTGATGTTGGTAGAAACTTCATCCTTAGGGTCCATTTAGATTTTATTATATCTAGAATACCCATACATGAAGGAGAGATCTTAGAACCCTGTGGTGGTATTGATCAAAATTTTGGTCACCAAAAGAGGAAAATCAACCTTTGGATAAGGATGAATGAGTTCTTGAAACACGATGCAGACATTGATCTATTAGTTTTTTATCTTGACATGAACAATGTTAGATAACCATCTAAGGTAATAGAATTCCTTGATAAAGTTGGATATGATGATCATATAAACCTCAGACTTGATCATAACACCCTGAGATGGGTGCAACTTTCTAGGAGGTTGTTTGAACCCACGATGATTTGTTGGATGACCGAGAAAATGGATGTTGACCTGAGGATATATCCATTTCATCTCATTATAACTCCAAGAAAATGCATCATGATGCAGCTTCATGAAATCCAAGTATTTTTTTGCTCATTGATTGGCATAGTGACATTGATCAATGTTGGTTTCTAATCTCTTTCATTACCAAGGTTCACCGGTACCAATTCATAGACCGTGGTAGAGACAACCACTTTGAGTGTGGGAGGGGTGTCCTCCAAATCCATATTTCATCCACAGCGAGCGGTTCCTCAGCAGGTGGCAACTCTTCTAAGTTGATATACTCTTATGGGACACTGGTGCGAGCCTCAGAGGTAGTGGAAACCTCATCAGGGGGCTCCTGCACTACATAAAACAAGGTTTTGAAAGATATCGATCCTATCCCATCTGTTCTTCAACACAAGGGGAAACATTCGATGATATCAAAACCAAAACCATGTGTTGACTTCAGTGGGTTTATCCTATCCTGGAGAAACAAGAAAGTATGATGTAATATTTTTTCTATAGGGTGGAGATCCTGATAGTATGGGGATTTGGGATCACCTAGGCCTGATTTTTATAGGAATATGAGGTGATATTATGGCCTTCCATAGAAAATGGAATGATCTTCCCCATGGTTCTATAGATAAAAAAACATTGCCTCCAATCTTTGGTTGTGTCCTCTAATCAATGGATTGGTAAAATATAAGTGCTATCCAGGTCTATCAACAGGTCAGTCAGAGGTATAGCATGTTCCACATCATTAGCTTTAATCTACTTTTCCTTACTCTTGTAATAGTTGGTATCCAGGTAGTGGGCTTCACAAGAGTAAAAGGGAGATGAATCAACTTGGAGTACACCAAATCAACCATTAAGGCAGTACTCAAGGCATTGGTGATATGAAGAAGGGGACACCATGTGATGGTGGAGACATTTCTTACCCATAAATGCATTGTAAGAAGTTTCTTGTGAGATAACCATGATCTCAGTATTGGAAACTAGGCCACTGAACTAGGTCTTCAAATGAATTTTTCCAACTGGTGTCTACTCGGTCCTGTCATAACCTTGAAGTTTTAGGTTAGATGGAATTTGATCATCCTCACACATTCCCATATTTTGGAGTGTCTAGGTTGAGATTAGGTTGATCCCAAAGCTTGTGTCGATAACACAACAAAGAACCTCTCTGCTGTTGAAATGGTCAGTGATCTACAATGGGAGGATTTTCCCCTATAAAAGAGATAATTAATCTTCTATAGAGAAATAGATAATTACCTAAAATTCCACATGCTTGAATGCTTCATCATGGAAGGATTCAGCAGCATATACCTCTTTCTCAAACTGGAGGGGGCTTCTTAAATCCTCGACAAGAGTTTAATGCATATCGGCTGACAGGAAAAGAACATATATGGTAGATATATTTTCAATAATTATTGATAAATGCTTGAGGATGTTGTACTTCTGTTCCAGGCATAAACTACTACTAAAATAAGGTATCTTTCTGGAAGGAGGAGTTACAGGCACTGGTGGTTGAACTGGTGTCTAACTGGGACTGGGAATGTCATGTTGCTCATTGTTCAAATAGTGTAGAGTGACTACAAGCTGAGGGATAAGTGACTGAGGTCCACACACAATAGTGGGTGGATTAATATAACACAGTTTCAATGGATATCCTAGATCAAGTAGCACAAACTATGATGTAGGCAGATTTGGTGAAACAAAATGAGAAGGCTTCACATGTTAAGCTCTGCATTGGGCCTACTATATGGTCTCGGTGGCATTCACATCTTGGATGTAACCACTGATCAATGCATTCTGGTGACTCACATAACCAAGGATCTGTCGATGCTAGTGTCGACTGCGGATGTTATGAGGTCCATCCGGTGTTATCCATCATCGAGAAAAATGTAGGGATTTACTAGCTCCACGGTATTGACAGAAACATACCCTTTATCACTTCTTGAAGAATCGTCTATCTTTGGATGGATTTTTGGGGTAATTTCCATGTCTTGGGGAATAAAATTTAAAAGATTATGTGATTATGATGGAATTGGGTGGTTAATTTTCCTTCCCATGTGTCTCCAATTCTTTCCCTTCTAGGAAGAGGAAGACTAAGATATTGACGAAGAATTAGTGGATGCGATTATTGTGGAGATTTCTGAAGTCTCGGCTCGGTTCAAACATGCACAAATAAAACCATGTGAATAGGATACCACCCTATGATCCATCTGGTCATTGTATTTGTGAGACCCATGGTTAGAACCATGTTTCCATTCACCTTCACTGTCACAGTTACTGTGAGGCATTATAAACACACATGGCACCTATGTTGGGTACGGACCCAAACTGACTGTATTGTTGTTGACCTAGTCTTGGATCCAGTATTTAAGAACAAAGAACTGCTTGAGATTATTTCCAAGGATTTAGTGATAGAGGCAGTAATTTGGTCGATCAGTGAGACATATCTCTTTAGGCCACTATCATTCCAGCAACCGTATGATTCCCTGGTCCAAGGCACTTTAGAAATAATCGAGGACCAAAGCCTTATAAAAAAAGTAGGTCATCTTCTTTATATCTAGGAAGTGGGCTCTAAGAGAATTTCCCTGACAATGGGATGGAGGAGACTATCAAGGAGGTGGAACTAGATTATATCGCCTAGGTGGTGGTAGTGCATTATACGGGGGCCTGCTGATTCTGAGGTGGGAACTGTTTGGCAGAAGGCTACGCCTGAGGTGGTGGCCCTTAGTGAGGTTGTGGGGGTGGTTCCACTGGTAAAAACTCTATCTACCTGGGGGACTTTATTTGTGATACTTTGGTGGTCTCGGCCTTATCAACTCTTCTCATGTAAAATATATGAGGCAATGGACGTGCCTGCATGGCTTTCTGAAATACTTCCTCTAAACGCTAGGGTTTCTCAATGAAATCCCCAAATACCCCTAGGTAGTTATGATTGATTAGAGAAGGGACCATTTCAGTTTGGAAATTTCCCACACACATTGTTAGCAACTTTTCTTGGATCAGTGGAATATCAAGGGAATATGTGAGGTCCTTCAACCTGGCGACAAAGTCAGCAATGCGCTCATTAGGCCTCTTCATGAAAATGAAGAGGTCATCAGTACTCATCTTCAAGGGGGTGGAACTAAACCAGTAAAGTAACTACCTAAGAAGGTCATCCCAACTAGCTATTGACCTGATGGGTAACTAGTTGTACCAGGAAAATGTGGTCCCTTATTGTGTCTATATGAAACACCGAAGTTTGGTGGCCTACTATTGTGTTATAGTTCCCAAAACGGGCCCACACCTTGAAATAAAGTGGTCATGATGCTACAGTGGATTGCATGACCCATTAAAGGGGAAGAATGTAGGATTTACGAAACCAGGGGCACTGGAATATCATCCACCCAAGCTGCATATAGCTTTCCATTAAGAGGTATCTCCACCTTTCAACTTTCTATGGCCTTGAGGTGGTAAATGAGAGCTGCTATTGGATAATCTTGGAGGGGATTTTCATCTTGATGAGGATCTCTAACTACCAGTTCATTGGAAGGTTATTTCACATTATAAGAAGTCCCATCATCTCAGGGAGTGTCTGGTGGGGTGAATTGTGGGACCGCTAGGGTAATGACCTCCAGAGTGGCTGGGGGAACTTGAGATGGGTCACAATGAAAGTTATCACGCAACTTTGGTGGATTTGGTGATTCATATTGTTCCCTATTTCCATAAAATCAAGCCTCTACCAAATATATATGGGTAGGATGGTCATGGTCACCTAAAGTCAACTCACTTGGGGAAGGCTATACCAACCCATGTTGCCCAGGTCGAGGATTACCATAATATGGTCACTTCTTTGTAGCATATTCAGCGAGAAGTTCATCAACCAAATTTTTATGTTTCATGACCTATTGATGTAGTGCAACATTTTTAGGGTCATCTTCCATATTTTACAATGATCTTGATAGGTCAGAGAGTTTGATAGCCCTAGTGTGCTCTTTACCATTATTGGGATCCCGACCAAAGGATAATGACTTGGTAGGTGTTGGAAGACCCAGTAAATTTATTTATTGGTGAGTTACCCTACCCAAAGTTTCAAACAAGTGTGGAACCAGCTCGAGGGGTAAGTTCTCTTCAATGATTCCTAGCTCAGTTTCCTCCTCTTATGGGTTGTCCATATTTACTATGGTTGTGCCTGGAGGCATATCCTCAATATCACCTGAAAATATAGGTTGGTGATAGATATGACAGAAAGTAAGGGCAATATACTACCCTCATCCATGTATCTGAACATGGGGGGAAGCCTCCTGAATAATTCTATGGCGCTCTGTAAATCTCTAGACGCATCGTTGTTGGAGGGTCTGATGGTGACTGGGCGACTCAAAGAGCTGAGCCATTGGGAGCATATCCAATTTAAAAACGTGGCATTGTTGGATGATGTAATCAAAGTTATCCTAGTTCGTGGGGTAATCCACCCATTGATGATGGAGACATAAGTTAGTATCCTAGAGGGTTTCACAAAAGCACATGACCTCCTTCGTGGTAAGAGATTATGGAGTACTAATGTTCATAGTTTCAACTATCCAAAACATCTATGGAACTAGTCCACTATAAGGATGACCTACAAGATCCTTTTCTAAAAATTTTGATCTAACACTTGGTTTCCCCACCCATTGACTAGGGGTGGTTGAGGGACTGATAATGACACTAAAGAAGATTATTGCAATGGTAGGCTAGCCGGTGGAGAGTATGGTGTGCGAGCAGAAAAGCCGCTGCATCTTGGGATTTCTTCTAAAGAATGCAATGATTACGCCACCACATCCTAGAAAGACGGACTAACAACCACAGCTCCCTGTGAAGGGGCTGTGGTTACTGATTGTGGGTCATGTTGTTGATCATCCTCTATTGGTCCCCAGAAAAACTATCTGGGATCTTTGGTTGAGGTAGAGAATGATCCAGTTGATGGAAGAGAGGATTGCTTGGCTAGGCCCTAGAGAGAGGCCAAATATTTGTCCTCCTGTATGTATCTTTAGAGGGTTGTAGGGATTTTTTGGACCTAACTTTCTTGAATAATGATTCTTGCATGCCTTGTTCCAACCCCATCCCCCAACACTAAGGATCGGGGTGAGTGTTCCATCACATAATTGCAGTCCACTTCGTAATCTAAAAAGTAGATAGGTTTAATGGTGGCTTGGATCTTCCTTGGATTCTCCCTTTGGCTTCAGTGACCCACCTTCCTACCCTGGGAAGGTTCTTCAAGACATGGAATGTCTTTGACATGGGGAGGTCCTCCATGCGGATTGGTTCTAAAGTAGAGAGGACCTTCACCTGTACTAGATGGGATATGAGGAGGGCCTTTTTTGGGTTGTTGAAGATGTGGGAAGGAACTCTTCCTTGAAGAGTCAGGGTGTGAGGGATACCCTGACAAATGTCGAAGGGAACATAGGGAGAACCTCTGTGTTTGATGGTACTAAAGTGGGAAAGATATCCATGGGATCTGGTGAACACATGGGGAGGACCACCACGGTGGGTTTCCATTGTGCGGTGAGGACATACATGTCCACTATCCCCTATAGTAGTGGTATAAAGAGGTACTTTGTACTGGTTATACTAGACAGGAGAAGGACCTCTATGTTTGTTGTTGATGAATAAGGGAGGACCTCCACTTCGGTGATTTCGGTCATGGGGCGGACCTCCACCAGAATCGATGAGCACATAGGGAGGTCCTCTATGTTTTTGATCGACTGGGAAAAGAATATCCTCACATTGATAACCTGGTAGGTATGGAAAACCCTCATACCTGAGACCAGAAGCATGGTGAGGTCCTTTTTACTGAGTTTTGGTGAATTCGGGGCGGCCTCTTCCATAGTTGATGATGGTATAATGGGGAAGATCTCCATGCGGAATAAAGGAGTAGGGTGAACCTCTACACTGTTTAATACTGGTATAGGGTGGGCCTCTATACTGGATGAAATCATCGTTTTTCATCCTGTGATGGCTGCTTCTTTCCCTAGTAACTGGGAGGTACCCCTACCCAATGATGACTGTGGGTTGATAGCTCAATCCAGTGGTGGCTCGAGATATTGAAGCCAAGGAAGATGAATCCCCATGGTGGGCACACTCTTGAATTTGTACCCAGAGTTGACTCCCAATTAGCTGAACTAGAGAAGGATGTGCAGGGGAATGTACCACCTTCTCTTTGGTCTATATGACTAGCATTCGATGTTGACATGGCTAGGTGGGAGCCCTCCTTGGAAGCCACCCAGCTAAAGTCTTGGCTGGGTGGACCCGGACATCACTTACTTCATCAGTGTAAAGGAGTGGGTCATATGAGCACTCTGGGGATAGGCTCCAAAAGCTTTTAAAGGACTGAGTGATGAGGAGTGGCTCCCTATGTAGCCCTTGAGGGTGACGGTGCTGACAGAGCATGTATGTCTCAAGATCTTGGAGGTCCATGTCCCTCATCGGGATAACCCCTTCCTCTTCATATCGTCGAACAAGATTCTCAAGCACCCTCATCTAAATATATTCATAGGGGTGAGAGGGGGTGTGGGAACCCAGTAGGTGTGGGTGTGGGATCCATTGTAGAGGAGATGAATACATTGTGAATTTCAGTATTCGTACTGCCCCTTCCCCTGTATCTACAGGAGGGAGATGATCAGTTTCATGTATCATTATCTTGGGTCCTACAAAGTAGGAGAGTTATCCGATTAGTATAAACATAAGAATGTGATACACAATTCTCTAGCACAATTCAGTCTTCCATGGTGGGATAGAATGATCCGCACTAAAAATATCACGGATCGAGATTCCCAACGATCAACAGCCCCACCTTTTGTGTGTTTCATGGCAGGACATCTATTTTCTTAGAAGGACCTAGTGATGGATAGTTGGATCTAGTGACACGCTTATCCCCTGACATATCGAACACAACTAATCTCTATATTGAGTAAAAATTCATGTCGGGTTCAACATTTCTGTTTCTGATGATTTCAATGAGGCGTGCGCCATCATACTGCAACGTGCTGGCTGTTTCCATACATTCCCACTTTCCAATGGTGGGCGGAATCCATCTCTTATTTAGGGACATTTTCTCCTTGATCAAAATGGGATGATGGGATGTCAATCTCTCCTTATTTGGATTCCTCCTCAGAATTCATCACCTATTCCCAATCTCCCACGTAGATTTAAGATGTTGTTTGTGAATCTCATTCTCGGTGCCATATCTTTATGGATGCTGGTTAATTACACTACTTATATTAGGAAATTCCATGGGGTCTGGTTAGGGTAGCAACCATCCATCACAAGATTATTCACATTGGGCATCAATGGCATGTATAGATGCTGAATCACCGATACACCTTGTTCTTTTCCCCTTATGATAGGTCTTTTAAAGGGGGAAGAAGATCGAGCCATACCACATCGAGTGTGAGGAATTATATTCCATAGGCATTTCCCTAAGGTTTATGTCATCTTCCCATGATTTACACGGGGGATGTCGTGTGTTTATCGTATAACGGTATTGGATCATACTAATCAGAAAACTAATGAGAGTGGATAATATGGGTGCATACCTTGGAGAGAGAAACTGGGAGGAATACCAAATAGATGGATTAAAATGCATGATGAGGAATGATCCTAGGTGGTGTGTCCCATGGAGGGAATATATCACACTAGGAAGGATGATATGGAAACTGCTAAGGATGGATCAGGGAAAGTACACCCTATAAAGGGGAAAACCAAGGTTTACCATTGGAAGGGATGGAAGCCTGGGTAGGTATCCTACATTCCCTATTTATGTGACAGGGATGAAAACCCATGTAGTTCAAAGGGAGATACATGGAATCAGTTGTACAAAAAGGAAAATGACCTGGATACATGTTGGGTATTATGCAGGGATAGAAGCTCATCACAAGAGGGACACTCTTGGTTGGATGGTTATGGATTTTGTAGGGATTATGCATGGTTATCTACCCAAGGAAATGGTGTGATCCCACTAAGGTGTGGCGGCCTGGGTAGGAATCAGGATGGATGATGGATGGTTGAATGGAGTGGATGGGATTAATGGGATAGAACCAACTTGAATAGGACGTTGATATTGTGATTGAACCTCAGAGAGGCTTCTTACATATCCATGTGGCATGAAATCAATGTCCATGTTGATCGGTAGGGAAATGGGACACCTGAGGAGGTGTTAATGAGAATGGACTCATGAATTAGACCCAAAGGAAGTTGAACCTCTAGATTGTGGAATGATGTTCTAGAAACACAAATGCTCAAGGGAGAGAATAGGATGGTACATTAGTGGTGTGATTGAACCTCAGAGAGGCTTTCTACATAACCCTGTGGTAGGGGATCAAAGTCCACGTATTTCAAGATGGGGCATGGAATCGGGGTGTACACAAAGGGCTGCAACCCAATGAAATGTTAGGGCTTACATGTGGTTAGAATCCCATCACAATATGGACACTCTTTTTTGGAGAAATTTGTATCAAATGTAGAGATCATGCATTGTTAGTAGCATGAGAACTAGTCTAATGCCCCAAATGAGTGGACCAAGGATGTGGGTCCCAACTAAGGGGAAACCAATGTTTACTAGTGTTTGGGGTTAAACCTTAGGGTGGATTCCTACATACCTTTCCTAGGAGACAGGGATCAAAACCCACGTAATTTATAAGCATACAGTTAAGTGTCATGCGGGATGGGGGTGAGCAAACGTGAAGTGGTCGGGACCAATGGGTGTTGGGCTTGATCCTCAGGGAGGCTTCCTACATGCCTTTCTAGAAAGGGGAAATGATCAAAGTCCACCTAGTTTGGCATTTGGGGAATGGGGATTACACACTAAGGAGGCCAAAGAAGAGTGTCATGGTCGATTCATACTCTAATCCCAGGTGAGACATGCTCGGTTTGAGAAACAAGAGGCACCAAAGACCTGACGATCACATCATGAAAGGTGCACCCGTGAGAAATGGAGTGTGAATTATGTGTGGTTATCAGCCAAGGGAGATGGAGATTGGTACTTAATCCATGTTGGAATCTTGATGGAGATAAATCCCAAAGGGAGAGGGATGGGGTATCGAGAATCCCCTGTTCCCATCTCTCCTATGGTCTTTGTGCAAGGAAGAATATAGGAGGGGCAAGGGTGTTACCTCACGCAAGAAAGGCTAGTTGGTTAGACCAAGATGCCCCCCACCCACAGACTCATGTCATTCCATGAAAGGATAATCTTATTCCATTTAAGTAAAATATCACTCTTGTGGAGAATATTGTGCATGGAAAATGTCTAAAGCGGGGCACCGCATGTATGTGGAACAGGGTGAGGCTACAGTTTAAAATCATGTTATAGGGAAGAATTTGCTGGATATTTTAACATCATTTACCTCGAATGATGAGAATTCTCTCCCCACCCCTAGGACTTATATAACCAGCACACTTAATCCCTTGGTGAAGTGAAGGAACAAACAATTTTGTGTGGAGACAGGGTTATGAAGTATTCAATTGAGTGTAATAACCAAATGTTTTATCAATGGAATTACCTTCTTAAAATAATTCATTATAGTATAATCACATTAGGTTGAAAAGTTAAATATAACGATACTAAATACTATATGTCCATTAAACATAATTTTTCTACATCTATGTTTTGAATTTCAAAAATCTAATATTCACGATTGTGATCAGTAAGATGTTTGAAGTCTTATTGGACAAACATAAATTTTTGTGAATAGTAACATACCCTTATGAATGGTAATGTGACCCTTATCGATAGTAAATCATCCAAAATAATAGTAACCTTACACATTAGTGATTAAATAAAATTTAGGCACCTTAGAAGTGACAATATAACTATAGTAAAAGTATTGGTATTTTTGTAAGTTATAAATAAATAAATATAATCAATTTATTTATTTATTAGAATATTTATTTTCCCAAATTGATTTCATAAATTAAAATTTCTATGCCTTTTGGTTTGAAGAAGATTTTATAAGACCTTATGTAATCTTTTGAAGAATTATAAAGTCAGTTTTAATTTTAAAACCTGTATTTTTCAAGTAAATTATGATTTTAATTAAAAATTAAATAAATCATATTTATAAAATAATTTTTTAAAAATGGACATCATTTTTGGATTATACATGTCAAAAAATAGTTAGGGTGAATTTTTGGTATTTTTATAAAATACTTGAATTATTTAGAATAGTAAAATACATTAATCTACTGTATAAATACATTATGATTTAAATACACTATTCCTGACATCACAAGTGATGTAATCATCCAAATCTTGAACTCACATGCCCTATTTACTATTCTCGGTCATTTAATCATCATTATTTCTTATCATGGTGGAATTTAATAAACCAATGATTAAAATATTAAGAGAACCCCTCTCCACTCCACTATAAATACCACCCTTCACACCCTCATTTCATAACACCTCTAAAGCTTCAATACTTTTCTCAAATATTACCAAACATATTCCTTATCCCATCCCCAATGTCTAAGAGCTTTTTGTCTCTTAAAAATACCAATCCTAGGTTCCTTAAGGAGGATCTCAAGAGGAGGATTCAAGAGGCAAATCCTCTACCTCTTTTCTTTCAGTTTCCTATCATATTTCTTTTCTTCTCTTATCTTATCCTCAAATTCTCTTATCCAAATTTTATGATAACTCCAATATGATTGATATAATGGTATGATTACATGTTAATGTAATATTATTCATTATATTCCTCCCTCCAACTCTTTTTTATTAAAAAATAAAATTTTTCCAGTTATGTGTTAATTTACCTACATCATGGCTGATGAACGTCAATTATCCTTAAACACCATCAAGGCAGTGAATAAAACCATAAAATGGTTAAAAATATATTTTAAAGTGTAATTTTTATCCCATTTTTTGTTCTGTAACTATCTTATTTACATAACACTGTGTGATGAAATAAAACACGTTAGTTGGGATCGAAAAACTACCCAAATTAACCAAAAATGATCATCATTAAATATTATCTATTGATTCATCCTCATGGTACATAACCAAATTTATTATAAGATAATTTAAACTCCTAGAATATCATTAATAACATTAAATATTGTTTTCGGATGTTTATCCATGTTCTACATGAACTTCCATTTATGAATACAAGTTAACAGTTCAAGAAAACCATCAAAACATAAATTCCTGAACAATGAATTTCAACACAATAACTCATAAAAAGGCCCATAAAAGAACATAATTGTAAACATAAAAATCCGCCAAAGGCCTCAGATAGACATTTTGGGAAAAAACGAAGGCAGATTTTGACCGAGCGATGTGATCCAGGATAGGAATAAAGGTCGCATGGAAAATTAGAGGAGTGCGCATAAATCCACCCCGACAGCACGCAAGCTTCTACACCCAAACGTTTTTTTACATGCCACATGGAAAGGTCCTCGCAGACGATTCATGCGTCAGGTTTTTTGTGTAGTCCAAATTCTATTTTCCCTCCACTGCTCTTGATCGCCTATAAATAGAATGCCACCCCCCTTTCTTTTGGGCTATATAATTTGAACCATCTCCCATGTGCGCAATACACTTATTCCCCGTGAAAAATATGGATTTCAGGTACAGGATTTTCCATGATAGGTCTCCCAGGGGTCTTCCTTCATGCGAAAACCCTAGGGATTGACCCTCGCCCGAGTCCTTTTTTTGTCCAGTTGCGCAAAAACCTCGGCTTCTTTCATGTAAAACCTCATCAAATTGCGTGGACAACTCCTTTATATACGCAACTGGAAATTTTCCATACACCAGTTCTTACTTCTGCACCTATTGTGCACAAACCCCATATTTTTGTGAAATTCTCCTTGTGCTCTACATGTGTCATCCTTACCCTAAGGACCATGTATGAGCCCCTCTTTTGTGCAGCACACCTGTGTCATCCACATTTCTCCTGTACGACACTTCAGTTTTGTATGAAGTTCTTTCAAGGTCCATTGGGTGGTGATTTACGTTTCATTGCTTAGCTTTATGCTTCTTTTCATAGGCATGATAATGGCTATTTCTTCTTCACAAAGCCATCATAATGTGGGCACCTCAGTGGATCACTCCACAACACCCCCTCACCATGGTATTTCTAGTGCCTTCCCTTCACCAAGGGTTATATCGTGCTAGTTATGTAAGTCTTACTGGTGTGGATTGAACTCGACTCATCTGAGGGGAAAGAAGTTAAACTTCTAATCACCGTTTTCCTCATCCCATGATGTTAAATTATTGCCTCTCCCTATTCATCATACATTGGGTGTCCCATCTCGAACATTCACTACGCTCGCTGATCTCCACGGGAGTGAGATATTCCTCACACAGAATGAGATCCTATCTAATGGAGTGAAGCCTGCCCACGGGGAAGGGAAACCTTCTTGGTGTATGCCCCTAGCCTTATCTACCATAAGCATGACCCCTTCTCCACCTCCCTTCTTCAATGACAAAGAACAAATGAGATATGGGCATAGGGACCTTTGTTATATTGTGCCTCTCCCTCTGGGTTTTGTCACCACCGGGCCTCCATCCTGGAGTAATTCCAAATCTCCATCTCCCTAGGCTGCTAGCTATGCGTAATCCCCTGTTTCCTCTTTGGGTTGTTAACCACATTTAAGCCCCGGTTTCCTCTTTGGGCCGCTAACAACGTGTAATACCCACTCCACTTCCCATGGATGCACCTTTTGCGATGTGATCGTTAGGTATTTGTTGCCTCTTGTTTCTCACACTGAGCATGACTCACATGGGCTTAGAGTAAGAATCGACTATGAAATCCTCTATGGGCATCCTTAGCATGTAAACCTCGTACCATTTTTAACTACATGAACGTTGATCCTTGTCAAGAAAATGTATGTAGGAAGCCTCCCTGAGGTTCAATCCCAACACCTGATTGTCCCAACCCCTTCCAATTAGTTCACCTTCATCCGGCATGACTTTAAACTACATCCAACATCAGGAAATACATGGAAATTGATCATTGTCTCCTAGAAAAGGTATGTAGGAAGCCTCCCTGAGGATCAATCCCAACACCCATCGATTATGACCCTCTTCGCATTGGTTCATCCTCTTCTAGCATGACATTAAATTGTATGCCCTTTTTTTTGTCGCACCAGACGTTAAACTGTACCCATTCAAACTATGTGGGCTTTAATCCTTTCCAATTAAAGGTATATAGGAAGCCTCCCTATGGTCCAAACCCAACCAACAGTAAGTAATTTTATTCCCCAACCGACCGTAAGATATTGTGTTTCCCCTAACTGACAGTAATACATTGTGTTCCCAAGCTGACGGTAAGCCATTGTGTTTCCCCTGATCGATAGTTTTCTGTTGGGTTCCCCAATCAGTGGTAATCCTTTGTACCCCAATTGATGGTAAGACAATATAAAACTCAATCAGTGGAAATCCATTGTAGTCCACAATTGATGGTTAGCCGTCGTAGTCCCCTTCACTGGGACCCACATCTCTGGTCCGCCCCCTATGGCATCAAACCAACTAGGGCTGATAACTAACTGTTAGCTCCGAAATATCATCGGGTTGTTGTCCTATGTGTACACCCCGATTCGATATCCCCCTTTTTGAACTACGTGGACTTTTATTCCCTACCACAGCGATACGTAGGAACCTCCCAAAGGATCAATCCCATCATCCATGTCTAATCATGGCCTCTCTCCCTTGAGCCTATGTGTTTCATGAAAGTCATCCTACATCCTTGAGGTTCTATTTTCTCAAAATCCCATCCACACATCCATTTCCATGGGTCAACTCCATAGGTTTCTCATCACCCTACCGAACTATGTGGACTTTGATTCCCTGGCATGTGGATATGTAGGAAGCCTCTTTGAGGCTTAATCCCAACATCAATATTGATTTATTCTTGTTCTATCTCATTCTCTGTATCCATATTGATTCTTAGTCGGCCTTCCACATCCTGGTGTGATCATGTCACCCACATTCTCACTACTTCTAGTAGCGAATGGGTAACTAACCATGTGTTAGCCTCCGATCTTATTAGTGTTCCCATCAGTCTGATCGATCTCAGCTACACGTTAAACTCGTGGCATACTCTGTGTTAAATATGGGAAGGTGAGAAAAAACTCATAGACATGCGTATGACATAAAATTCCCTACATTTGATATAGGACACCATGGGCTTCCGCACCCTCGAGAAGCTTTATCATAAGGGGAAGAAACTCATACGCATCAGTGTTACATTGTCTAGACACACCAGCGATGTCCAACATGACTACTCCCCCGACCTAAGGTTGCTTCCCTGACCGGATCCCTTGGAATGTCCTAATTGAAGTGGTGAAATTAACCGGTTTCCATGAATACATGGAATTGGGAAGAGTTTAATGAAAAAAATCTAAATCTATGACGGAGTCCCAGACTAGGAAATGAGTTCTGAGTAGGAATCCATGGAAGGAGTAACTGACATCCAATCATCTGGTTTCGATCAAGGGGCAAACATACCTAAATAAGTGACAGATCTCACCCACCTTTGGAAAGTAGGTAAGCAGGGCAAGAGATGTGTGTCCTACAAAATAGTAGGATGGGCGCCCCAAAAAAAGAATTGGAAACAAAAATGGTGAACCTAATGTGACATTCTTCTCTTTGATGTGGAGATTTGTAGCCTTCGAGATATCAGTGGATTAGTGTGTCATTGGATCCATGTAGCTGGTGCTAGGTCTCACATTCCAAATAGTGGACCTAGCCTAAAACTCAGCAAAAATTGGGGAATTTAAAAGTTGGACATCCCAGTTTGAAACTTTTTCAGCGTGGATCTTTCTTACCAACCATGGAAGACATAATGGAACTAGACATCACTTTCCTCCTTTTAGCAGTAATGGTTGAATCTCCCTACATTTCTAGAACCAAGTTTTCATGATGGGGAACTGATCACCACCCACCCACTGATGTATGTGTAGGGGAAATGTCAATGAGGAAATCCTATGTGGCCTTATCTCCCCATGACAGCCTCCATGTCCTTGGATTATAGGAACTTTCACCCCATCTCCCCTTCTAAAATAATTCATATAAGGTTGATTAATGACCTCATTTGACAATTCAAGGAGGGGATTATACCAACCTATGATATTCCCCAACAAGACATACATGATTCTATGCCTCATCACCCCCACCACCCCCAAGGGTTTTTCCGAGAGCCACTGCTCCCACCCTCGATGTATAATCATTTCGACAACCTCTCCCCAGAGTGCTTTGATGAATCCACCCCCTACCCCAATGAGGTGAGGGTTATCTGGGACGGACCAGCTAGAATTCCACTCAAGTGGACAATAAGGAGGTCTCCCACTAGGCTATGTCAATGCTACCACCCATCCCCACAAGATGAGGAGTAGGTAAGCTATGTGCATGCACCACAGTCCACAGTCTTGTTCACCCGATGCTAGTATCAGGCACAGGCTGAGGGGGACACCCCCTGAGGGGATTTAATGAAAACGACTACCATGGTCTGTTTCATTGCTGACACATACCAACAGTCCCTTGTTTTTGATGAGTAGGGGAACTAATACATCTGGCCCAGATCGAGGCTCTAACCACCCCTCAGGTAGGCTGGGTCGACTCTCATGGTTGCCGACACAGGTGGCACCCACCACGGGCTAACCTATGGCAATGACACCCAGTATGGAGCACCCCCTCTCTCATTAAATCACCAATGAGAGAGAAGTTACTCCCCACTCCCAATATCAAGGTGGAGTTCCTCCCAATTCCATCTATAATCTAAATGAGGGTCCTCCCGGCTACGGTGACACTCAGAACTGAAGCCTCCTCTACACCCATGAAATCATGTATGGAGTCGTTCGTCCTGTCACAGGTCACCAGTGTGAAGATGTTATTTATCCAGTCAACTGTCAGTGTGGGGTTCTTCCTCATATCCTTATAGAAACTGAAAAAGGTCCTCCTCATCCTATCAATCGGACAAGCGGGTTTTTTCCTCACTTCATGCAAACCCTACCCATAGGTCCTACCCATGTCCTTCTCGACCAGTATGAGGTCCCTCCGAACACCGACACTACCAAAGGAAATATGAATTGAGGTGCTAACCATGATCCTACCAGTCCTAGCGGAGGTCATACCCACTCCAACACCTCCTATGGATATTCCATCCACGCGCTAGATAGTGGACACAGAGGTACTCCCCACGTCCCCTTTGACATCTTTCAAGGTGCTCCTCGCACCGCATCTCATCCCAGAAGAATTCCTATCCGCCAAGTATCAATTTGGTCAATGGTCCATCCCGAGCCAAAAATAAACATTATCCCAATGATCCATCACGGGGTAGAATGGTGGGTCACTAACTCTATAAAAAGAGTGCTGAGAAGATTCAGAATATAATTAAGCTTGTCTTCTTCTTGAATTCTGATGCAGAATGTGATTCAACGATGGAACCCTGACATCGATCCACTATGTTGAGGGCTGGGGCAGGAACATAATGTATCAGCCTCTTCCTTCAAAAATGTGAGGTCCACAAGGTTAATTCTTCCCTATTCATATAAATCCAGGAGGAGGAAGAATTAACCCATTCTCAGGTTCTAGTCATGAAATCATCCCTATCATCAATAGGGTCATTCTCTACCTCAAAATAAGATCATGGAGAGTTATTCAGGGGACCAGTAAAGGATGAACAAAAACATGGCCCACCATCAATGAATTCATCCCCTATGCCGAATGTTGTGGTTTCCAACCTATCTTACTAATATGTAGTGGCTCAGTCATCACATTAATCGCAGGAGAGCCAGAGAGGTGGCGTCTTTTCAGACCATTCATTGTATTCTCCATCTGCTAGTCCACCATCTCAGCAGTCTTCTTTAGTGCCACTACAAGTACCCCAACCGCCCCCATTTGATGAGTGGGGAAAACAAGGACCAGATCCTGAGTCTGAGCCAAGGATATTCTAGAACATTCTCATGGTGGATCATTTCATGGAAATGTTCTGGACAATTTTGACTGCTAACTTCAGTGCGCCAGAATCTCTTACCCAGGAGGAAGTCCTGTGCTTTCTCCAAACCCTCGGGGAAACACACTTCTATCTCCTTTATCATAGAGTGGATTATCCCAAGATTTAGGCACACATTGAGGGAATTGGATAGCAATGTCGTATGTTATACCTGGCTTCACTCTCTGTGGCCTAGCGCCCTAAGTTCACTACTACAAAAACGGGCAAGGGAAGCGCGCCCTTATAACAGCGCTAAGAAAAACCGCTGATAAAGGATACCCTATATCAGCGCTAAAATTACAGCGCTGAAAAAGATAATGTTTATCAGTGCTTTCTTAGCGCTGATAATAGTAATATTTATCAACGCTAGAAAAGCGCTGATAAATATGATCTGTATCAGCGCTAAAATTTTAGCGCTGATACAGTTGGTCTTTATCAGCGCTCAAAAAGCACTGATAAAGGTTTGCCTATATAAGCGCTAAAAAAGCGCTGATACAGAACACCTCTATCAGCGCTCAAATTTTAGCGCTGATATAGGGTATCCTTTATCAGCGCTCAAAAAGCAATGATAAAAATTATCTTTATCAGCGCTATAATTGTAGCGCTGATACGGGGAATCTTTATCAGCACTTTTCTAGCACTGATAAATCATAATATTATCAGCGCTAGAAAAGCGCTGATAAAGCTAGATTTTATCAGCCCTATAATTTTAGCACTGATAAAGGTAGCCTTTATCAGCGCTTTTTTAGCGCTGATAAAACCTTAGTCGACTTTTTTATAAAGTCGGTCGCACAGTGCCCTCGTTTTATCGCAGCTAAAGCCCTCGCGGAACCGTAACCCTGCTACTCTTCTCCCGAATACCGCTGCTGTGTTCGCTTCACCGGAGCTTGCCGCCCTCGGTACACTCACCGTCCCCAGCCGCCCGCAACACCCTCGGCCGACCTCCACCGCCTGCCGCCCTCGGCTGCCCGCAACGCCCTCGGCCGCCGTTCTCTGCCGCCCTCCGCCGCCCTCCGCCGCCCTCGGCCGATCTCCGCTGCCTCCGCCGCCCTCCGCCTCACTCGGCCACCCTCGGCCGCCCTCCGCGGCGGCCTTCCGCAACCCGCAACTCCCTCGGCCACCGCCTTAAGGTAACAATCTATGAAGAAGATGTATATGTTTTCATATAGATAGATTGTGTATAGCTGATTATCTCTAAGTATACTCATGATGATGTCCAGATTTTGGGAATGATCATCATTATTTTGGTATTACACCAATATGTTATCCATAAAACAACTACAATCTGGTCTAGGTACAAGTGAAATATTCAACTCATCAAGAGAATAAATGCCATGGGGAACTCGTCAAAAAAAAATTTATTATGAAAGATTCATAAAAACTATACATGATTTCAAAATTAGTTTATAGAATATCAGAATTTCTCAACCTCAAATGATGATAAACAAACCTTAGATCAATCTTAGAGAACAATATGGAACCCCTCAGCTGGTCAAATAGATCAAAAATACAAAGAAGTGGATATCTGTTCTTAATTTTCATCTGATTCATATTCTATTAATAGAAACACATATGTAATGTTCTGTCATCCTTCTTGGAAAATAAAACATGAGATCCCCAAGGTGACATACTTGAGCAGATGCACCCTTCATAATCTAACTCCTCTCATTGAGTTTTATGTTCCGGAATTTATTCTTGTTTCATTCTGAAAGGCGTTATATAAAATGGCTCAACTCCACGCATCATCTCAATCATGAACTCAAAGTCTCTTTTAGGTGGTAGCCCTGATCAATTCTCATGAAACACATCCTAGAACCAGTCTACTACTGGGGGAAATATTTCTTGTTTCAATCCATTATCATCAAGAAAAATATTTGTAAACTGTTCTATGTTCTCACCTAGTTGGGGAAGAACTGGTCCTACATGGTCTACCAAGATATCCCATTCTCCATAAAAGACATGGGCTCTACCCTTATGAGACATGACGGTCACTCATCTACGGTAACAATCAATGTGATATTGATTAAATACCAAAAATTACATCATCACTATTTATTCAATACATATCATATCAAGCATGTATAAATCCAAAATGAAACAATACTCACAAACCATGAGGGAACATCCCTTACGAAGACAGATGCCTTCTAATCACACCCCCAATGGTGTGTTGACCAACATGATCCCACAATAGTACTCTAACACAAAACAGAAACCATTTACCAAGAGATAAGATATAAAATAATGAGAGGATCCCCTATTACAAGTCTCCTTTAGGTTCCCCTATTCGGTGCTCTGATAAAGGTATCTCTCATCGATTGGAAATCCTCTATCTCCTGTTATATCCTCCTTATAGAGTGATAGATAATCATCTTTTTAGTGAATCTAATATTCTTTTTTATGAATCTTGATTGTAGGTTAGACTACTTGATCTCCTTCCAAGGAAGTGGTTCCCTTCTACTGTATTTGGAAGTCTTCTTTTGTGTACTTGAACCATAAATACTAATATTTGAGATTCAAATAGGATGAAGATGAATAAAGATTGGATGGATTCTAATAGTTTAACAATAGAGTACGAGAACGGAGTGAAAGAGTTCATCAAGTTTGCAAAGGATAACACAAAGGATCCTTCTCAAATCCTTTGTCCGTGTTTACGTTGTTGTTGTTCTAGACTACTTACTCCAGAGGAGTTGGAAGAACATTTGATATGTCACAGAATAGATCGGAGTTATAAATGTTGGAATAAACATGGAGAAAAAGAGAATGTAGCTACTGGCTGGGATAAAACTGCGCTTTATGGATCGTCAAATATGAATACAAATATAGATAATGAAGAAGACCGTATGGAGGATGTGATTACAGATTTCAATGATGATGAAGATCGTATTGAGGAAATGACAAAGACAATTCAAGATGAACCCCGTGATTGCCCAAAATTGTTTGAGAAGTTAAAGAGTTGTGCAAAGACGCCATTGTATGCTGCTTGCACTAAGTATACAACATTTTCAGCTGTACTGAAGTTGTATAAATTGAAAGCAGGCAATGGATGGAGTGATTTCAGTTTTACGGAACTACTTGCTCTCTTGAATGACATGCTCCCGGAAGATAATGAGCTCCCAAGCCGGACATATGAAGCTAGACGAATGCTACGCTCGATGGGAATGATTTCTGAAAGAATACATGCCTGCCCGAAAGACTGTATATTGTTTCAAAAGGAGAACAAATCACTTACAAAATGCCCAAAGTGTGGTGCTTCTCGATACAAGAAAGATAAATCCAATCCTACGAAAGTTGTATGGTACTTTCCAATCATTCCAAGGTTTAGGCGTTTATATGGAAGTGAAGAAACTGCAAGACAATTGTCGTGGTATGCAGATAAAAGAAATAATGATGGGTTATTACATCATCCGGACGACTCTCCTCAATGGAAGAAAATTGATCATGAGTATCCTGAATTTGGAAAAGAGCCGATAAACCTCCGTCTTGCATTATCTACAGATGGAGTGAATCCTTTTGGGTTTCAAAAAAGCACTCATAGTACATGGCCTGTTATGTTGCTAAATTATAACTTGCCACCCTGGTTATGCATGAAGCGAAAATTCATCATGTTATCTATGCTTATATCAGGACCAAAACAACCAGGTAATGATATTGATGTTTATCTGACTCCTTTGATCGAGGATTTGAAGTTATTGTGGGACTCAGGTGTAATGTTGTATGATGCTTATAAAAGTGAATACTTCACGTTGAGAGCGATGTTGTATGGGACAATAAATGATTTCCCTGCTTATGAAAATTTGTTAGGCTATAGCATTAAAGGAACTCAAGGTTGTCCCGTGTGCGAAGAAGATACAGAATCAATTAGGTTGAAACATTCATCGAAATCTGTGTTTCTAGGACATCGTTGATTTCTACCTCGTCGGCATAAGTACCGATCTTGGACGACATCATTCAATGGAAGTTTAGAAAAACGCACAACACCGTCTCCACTAACAGGTGATCAGCTGTTTGAGAAAGTAAAAGATATGAACACTGTTTTTGGTAAACCATTTTCGAAAAACCTTACGAAAATCGGTTGGAAAAAGTGATCAGTTTTTTTTGAATTACCATACTGGAATTGTTTGTACGTCAGACATTTTCTTGATGTGATGCATGTGGAAAAAAATGTATGTGATAGTGTTATTGGAATGTTGCTAAATGCCCCTGGCAAAACAAAAGATGGAATTAAGGCAAGGTTGGACATGGTTGACATGGGAATACGAGAAGTGTTGGCTCCCGTGAAAGGTGAAAATCGAATGTTTCTTCCTCCTGCTGCTTATACTCTTTCTAGGGCAGAGAGATATCAGTTTTGCAACTTCTTTAATGATTTAAAGGTTCCAGAGGGGTACTCATCAAATATCAAGAACATTGTGTCAATGAATAATTTGAAGTTAAAAGGTTTGAAATCACATGATTGCCATGTTTTGATGCAAGATCTAATTCCTATAGCTTTACGTTGCATTTTACCCAAGAATGTTCATCATACATTAACCAAACTTTGTTTCTTTTTCAAAGCTATATGTAGCAAAGTTTTAGACCCGGGGAAATTACCAGCTATGGAAAAAGAAATTGTCATCATATTATGTGAATTTGAAATGTTCTTCCCGCCAACATTCTTTGATATGATGGTTCATTTGATGATTCACTTGGTGAGAGAGATTCGACTTTGTGGTCCTGTGCACTATAGATGGATGTATCCTGTTGAACGGTATATGAAGATTTTGAAAGGATATGTCAAAAATCGAAGTCGTCCAGAGGGTTGTATATTGGAGCGATATATTGTTGAGGAAGCCATTGAATTTTGTATTGAATACCTATCTGATGTGGAAAGCATTGGTCTCCCGAAATCACATCACACTGGACGCATTGAGGGTGGGGGAATTTCTGGAAGAGAAGTTGTAACATTCAGTATTACAGATCGGGAGCAGGCTCATCTTTATGTTTTGCATAACAGTTGGGAGGTTGCTCCATATATTGAAACTCACAAAGAAATTCTTAGGCAGTTGAATCTGTCGAGGGCTGAAAAATGGTTAGCAGATACACATAATCACCAGTTTATAGGATGGTTTCAGGACCATATTTTTAAGCAGTTGGATGAAAATCCGAATTCAATTTCAGAACGACTTCGATGGCTAGCCGCTGGACCAAGTGTGTATGTATTATCTTACAGCGGGTATGTAATTAATGGTTATACATTCTATACGGATGAACATGATGAAGAGAGTACCATGAAAAATAGTGGAGTTACACTAGTGGCTGAAGCGATGCATGTTTCTGGTAGTAAGGATAGAAATCCAATTTATGCAAATATGTCATACTTTGGCATTATCAAACTAATATGGTAGTTGGATTATACGACATTTCAATTGCCGATTTTTCAATGCAAATGGATTGATAACAATAGTGGTGTTAAAATAGATGAATGGGGATTTGTGAAAGTTGATTTTAGTAAAGAAGGGTACAAAGACGAACAGTTTATAATGGCATCACAAGCGGTACAAGTTTTTTATGTTCCAGATCCCGCAAACCGAAAGTGGTCGATTGTTTTGTTATCGTCCAAAACTATTGAGGGTTCCGATGAAAATTCAGTTGAGGATGATCCTTTTAGTGGTACGTCACAATCAATTCGGAGCGGTCCCAATGCAGATGATGTTTTGTATGTTAGAGGAGACCACAATGAAGGGATTTGGATTGTCGATAGAGGTGTTAAATCTCTTCAACCTTTGAAAAAAAGAAAGAGAGTTCAGTAAATAGGTTATATTTTGTTTGTAATATAGATCTTGTTATCTCATGTTATTATCTGATCATTACAGAATTTATGTAATTTGAATGACTGTTCAACCACTTTTGCAGATAATGACTTCTGCACATTCTGGTGCTCCTAACCTTGAGACTGAACAAGTCTCTCAAGCAGCTGCTGCTGCGGCTGCTACTGCTCCTGATGCTCCTGCTGCTCATGCTACTGCTACTGTTGCTCCTGATGCGGCTCCTGCTGCTCCTACTGTTGTGGCTCCTACTCCTCCTCCTGTTGTGGCTCCTGGTGCTCCTACTGCTCCTGCTGCTGCTCTTACTGTTGCGGCTCCTGGTGCTCCTACTGCTCCTACTGCTGCTCTTGCTGTTGTGGCTCCTTCTCTTAGTGTTGAGGTCCAACAACCATCAGCACATGCCGTTGATATCATAGTAGATGAACATATAGATTATGTTGATATCAATGAAATGGTCGGGAATGAAGGACCGACGTCGCAGAAATCACAGGTGCGTCGTAGTTTGACAGTGTTAGCCAAAATTCTTAAGGCGAAAAGCAAAGGCATCAAATTTGAAGTCGGATGGAATGCATGAGGCCAACATGTGAATCCCAACAAGGCTATGTTTAGCAGTTACATTGGAGTTGTCACTCGGCAACGCGTGCCGATTGACATAGATTCATGGCACCATGTTGTGTCCGGGTTGAAGACTGTGATCTGAGAAGAAATTACGGTAACATTATGAATTTATTTCTCTAATTAACTAGCAAATAAAATGATGAAATAGTGTCTTACTCTTCTCAATCTCTTGTAGAGTACATTTATAGTAGACGACTCACACAAGGATTATGTACTAAGGCTTGCAGGAAAGATTCATCGAGGTTTTCGTACTATTTTAACAAGATATCACCTGAAAGATTCTAAAGGTAAAATAAACCTTCACCCACCCATTGTCTATGCGCACCTGATATCCCAAGAAGCATGGGATGCATTTATTGGTCGTCGTTGGGATGAGAAGTTTCAGGTACATTGTGAGTGATAATACGTTGTTTGAGGATACCTGTATTCATCACTTTGATTGTCAATATTTCATTTATGAAACAGAAACTCTGTACTGAAAATAAGGAACGTGCATCAAATCCAACATACCCCTATCGTAAAGCAAGGATGGGGTACGCTTCATTAGAAAATAAAATGGTGTGTATTGTAAATTTACAGTAATATTGTTAGGTGCCAATAAACAACATCATAATTATCTTTCTATGTTTATATGTAGATTGATGAATCTAAAACCAAATGCACTTCTATCCCACGTCATGTGCTATGGAAGGAGGCACGTGTGAACAAAGAAGGGAAGTTAATAGATGAGAACACACAAAAAGTGTGGGAAATATGTGTAAGTATGACACGATGATAAAAAGATTTGTTTAAAATTGCTATTACATAAAAATAATTAGTTTTTTTCCTATATCTGACAGTCACAGGAATCAGCTACTCCTGTAGCTGATACAGAACTATTATCGACGGCTTTGAAGCAGCCAGAAAAATACGGTCGTGTCAGAGGTGCAGGGTTTGGGGTGACACCCCGAGTATATTTTGAGAAGAAGAAAAAAATGGATGATACAGAGAAAAAATTGGAACAAATTAGCGATAAAATAGCAACCCTTGAAGAACAATTTCAATGGTAGGGAGAGTTGCTAGCAACTTTTATGGGTGGGAAGCAAAGGGAGGACACAACTCAGGAACAACCACCGCATGAACATCCTGCCCCACCCCCCACCAGCTTTGAGGCGAGCCATTCACCTAAAAAAAATGTCTTAGCCGTGGTAATCAATATTCTAATAACGGTTCCCATGAAATATGAATCAGACAAACACTGATAATTTATCTGTACTGATCTTCTACAGGGTGATAATGATTGTGATTTATATATGTCAACACCCACCTATCACCTTGTAGCGAGGGCTACAGTGTTCAATATCCCTGATGTCACACTGCATAATAGACCACTTTCAAAAGATCATCTGAAAGTGACGATTACTGTAGCTCATGAGCCAAATGCAATGCTACCTATTCCACTTGATGACGATGATATTCATACGGTCGAAAAGGCTATTGGGACATTCATTGCATGGCCGTCACAACTTGTAAGAGTACATGCAGACAAAGAGGTATTTATTTCCTTTTATTTTCAAGCTAAACCCTTAACAATTAATGAAAAGAGTGTCTGAATCAATGATTGTTGTTATAGATGGAGAAAGGAAAGGGGGTGACTAACATCGGCTCGAAACCATCTAAAGGATCGACCAATCGATCCCAAGGAGCTACTGAAAGCACAATAACACCACCTGTTCTCTTTCCACATTTACTAGCATTGAAGACTCATGTGGATACGAAGCTAAAAGATGGTAATAGTCATATAGTGATTTTCGAAGATAATATATATGGGGAGGAAAGTCAAGATTTCGTTGCTGCTGAAAATGTAAATGAAATCCTTGAAAACGGTTGGTTAGGCGTCACTGTTGTAAATGTATATATGAGGTATGTTTCCATGAATTGATTTTCTAAAAGCTGATCTAATGTGCAAATTATGACTAAATGCATTTTATATTGTTTACAGACGCATTTATGAAAAACAGTTGAAGGGATTTTCCCATGAGCCAAGATTTGGACTGGTTAGTCCTCATATCACATCAACACACCAAACAAAAATAGAGTCATCAAAAAGGGATGAAATAGTGAAGGACTTGCGGAAAACATTTAAACGCAAGATTACAGATGACAGACTTTTCCTAATACCAACCATGCAGGGGTAATACTCTACGATTAAAGCATATCAATTATATTTTCACTTTTTTTATTACTTATTCCTTTTTGTGTTTTTAGGCAACATTGGTTGCTAATTTCGGTGAACTTGGATACTCCGAAGATTTATTTTCTGGATTCAAAGCTAGGATATCCATCAAACCGACCATACATGATAGAGTTTCTGAATCTGTAAGACACTACATCTTAAGTTTTAGGTCTAAACATCAATTTATATAATATATATTATCTTTTACTGAGGATTCTGTTATGATAGGGCGGTGTACCAATATCGTCTAAATCATGGTATGAGGACAGGGGCTAAGCATAAGGAGCCGAGCAAGTACTACGTCTGGACAAATATCAGGGTATATATAATAAAATTTCACTATCCAAACACATCTCAACACAAGTTATTTATTCTCCTAATGATCAATTTTTTTGCAGTGTCCAAAACAAACAAACGATAATGATTTCGGTTATTATGTTTGTTAATTTATGAAAGAGATCGTTTTTCATCAGCAAACTAGCATCCCTAAAGAGGTATTTTCAAAAACAATTACTTTTTCGTTTAAGTTATTTATTAATTCTTTATTTTTTTATTTTGCAGTACTACTATGACTGCCGAAAAGCCTCATACTAACAAGACGATATAGATGTGTTCAGAAACGAGTGGGCCGCATACCTGATGACAGATTGTACACAAATACAATGAAGATCTGACTTGGGGACATGTACAATTGGTGGTCATTTTTGAGAGGGGTTAAGGGGATCAGAAGATGAAATATTGTTGTATGTAAATGTTCGTAGCAAAATTGTAATTGTTATTAAATAAAACATTCTTTCTCCAATGAGTCATTTTTCCATTTTAACAGATGATATGCACCAGCAACATGCAAGAATGTTGAACCACTAAAATGGTCGCTCTCTTGTTTAAAATGGACACCACTTTAATTGAAAACAACAACTGACCTATGGAAATCCGACCAGACGCATCTGGATTGCCTTCATCCTTTAGGAGAACGATCCACAGGTCCTTGGTGACGTGTACGAGTCAACTCCGCCTCAATCCGAGGCACGATGTGACCGCTACCACCCAAAGGGTCGCTCTCTTGTTTAAAATGGACACCACTTTAATTGAAAACAACAACTGACCTACGGAAATCCGACCAGACACATCCGGATTGCCTTCATCCTTTAGGAGAACGATCCACAGGTCCTTGGTGACATGTACGAGTCAACTCCGCCTCAGTCCGAGGCACGGTGTGACCGCTACCACCCAAAGGGTCGCTCTCTTGTTTAAAATGGACACCACTTTAATTTGAAACAACAACTGACCTACGGAAATCCGACTGGACGCATCCGGATTGCCTTCATTATTTAGGAGAACGATCCACAGGTCCTTGATGACGTGTACGAGTCAACCCTGCCTCAATCTGAGGCACGGTGTGACCACTACCACCCAAAGAGTCGCTCTCTTGTTTAAAATGGACACTACTTTAATTGGAAACAACAACTGACCTACGTAAATCTGACCAGACGCATCCGGATTGCCTTCATCCTTTAGGAGAAGGATCCACGGGTCCTTGGTGACGTGTACGAGTAACATGCAAGAATGATGGACCACATTTCTTTGGCCTTTGGACAAAAAAACCAGTAAAATCTCCAAAATACCTTCATATCATGCATGAACCAGTAAAATCTCCAAAATACCTTCATATCACGCAGTTCTGAAAAGAGTCACTATTTAAAAGAAAGTCACAAATTTAGATACATCTCGAGATGGTCAGTTTAAAGACATTTTGAGGGACACTACTAAAGACATTCTAAGATATGCACACATCCTCCACTTTTAGATCGTTTTCTACTACAATGATCTTACAAACAAGATATGCATTAGAACGCTCATGATACATAGAGCAATTCACTGGCTACCTTCGAGAATGATCCGAAGCACAAACCATGACAGCATTATGTTTTTAACTTCAGCACCTCAATTGAGAATGTGACACCTTTCAGGACTTGGCGCCATTGTATGTCGTTTCGTCCACTGAATGGGTCTATCCTTTTATTTAATTTTTTTAACTTCAGTCATTGATTGTTGTGAAGAAGTATCAACGCAATCAGAAGCCGTTAGATCGGTTTGGCGTATGTACGTAAAATATTGTCCATTTTAAACTAAATACATACACTTGGAGTGATACCAGTCACACCGCGCCTCTGATTGAGGCGGGGTTGAATCTTACACGTCACATTTGACCCATGGATAGTTGTCCTTAAGTTTCAATAGAATCCCAATGTGTTTGGTCGGTTTGCCGTATGTCAGTTGTTGATTTCACTTAAAATTAAGTCCATTTTTAACAAAACAGTGACACTGTGAGTGGTGTCGGCCACACCGGGCCTCGGATTGATGCAGTGTTGAATCATACACGTCACACATGAGTCATTGATCATTGTGAAAAAGTATCAATGCAATCAGAAGCCGTTAGATCAGTTTGGCGTATGTACGTAAAATATTGTCCATTTTAAACTAAATACATACACTTGGAGTGATACCGGTCACACTGCGTCTCAGATTGAGGCGGGGTTGAGTCGTACACGTCACATATAACCCATGAATCGTTGTCCTAAAGTGTCAACACAATCCGAAGGCGTTTGGTCAGTTTCCCGTATGTCAGTTGTTGATTTCTCACTTAAAAATAAGTCCATTTTGAACAAAACAGAGGCACTTGGAGTTGTGTCAGCCACAACAGGCCTCAGATTGAGGCGGGGTTGACTCGTACACGTCACATTTTAAGATGAGTATGCATACACGATAGTTGACCTTTTAGAGAAGGGTTTCTGGAAGAGTATAAAAGACATGAAGCAATGAATATCATTAGAGTGTTGGAGCAAATGTGGTTGCTACAAACAATGTAGAAATCGGCTTGTGCAGAGCAACCTAAGTTACAACTTGCAGGTATTGTACTCTATTTTTTTCTGGAAGGTTTCAGTTTAAATGCATTTTGGAATGATCATTGCTAGCCATTGTCTTTTAGGTTTTTTTGATAGCCGAGGGGAAAGGGTGGGGTCTAAAGACATTGTAGGATATGTCGAAGGGTGATTTTGTGTGTGAATATGTTGGAGAAATGTTAACTCCCGCAGTTCTGAAAAGAGTCACTATTTAAAAGAAAGTCACAAGTTTAGATACATCTCAAGATGGTCAGTTTAAAGACATTTTGAGGGACACTAATAAAGGCATTCTCAGATATGCACACATCCCCCACTTTTAGATCGTTGTCTACTACAATGATCTTCCAAACAAGATATGCATTAGAACGCTCATGATACATAGAGCAATTCACTGGCCACCTTCGAGAATGATCTGAAACACAAACCATGACAGCATTATGTTTTTAACTTCAGCACCTCAATTGAGAATGTGAAACCTTTCAGGACTTGGCGCCACTGTATATCGTTTCGTCCACTGAATGGGTCTATCCTTTTATTTAATTTTTTTAACTTCAGTCAAATATTCTAGAAAGATGTCGCGGCAAATCCTTCACCATTTTGTTTTGCTGAACATCTCATTACATTGTTAAAAAAAGCAGGGTCTCTTGCATGGGCAATACGTTCTTGTATTGAAGATGATGCACTCCCATTTATTCGAACCCACAAAACCACCCCACGGCGCGGCAGTCATCGGCAGGTGCCTGGGTTCCTCCCCGCCTTCCAGAAAAATATGAGTCCCTGTTTTCTCATGCGGGGTGGTTTTGTGGGTTCGAATAAATGGGAGTGCATCATCTTCAATACAGGAACGTATTGCCCATGCAAGACAGCCTTCTTTTATTTAACAATGTAATGAGATGTTCAGCAAAACAAAATGGTGAAGGATCTGCCGCAACATCTTTCTAGAATATTTGACTGAAGTTAAAAAAATTAAATAAAAGGATAGACCCATTCAGTGGACGAAACGACATACAATGGCGCCATGTCCTGAAAGGTGTCACATTCTCAATTGAGGTGCTGAAGTTAAAAACATAATGTTGTCATGGTTTGTGCTCCAAATCATTCTCGAAGGTGGCCAGTGAATTTCTCTATGTATCATGAGCGTTCTAATGCATATCTTGTTTGGAAGATCATTGTAGTAGACAACGATCTAAAAGTGGGGGATGTGTGCATATCTGAGCATGTCTTTAGTAGTGTCCCTCAAAATGTCTTTAAACTGACCATCTTGAGATGTATCTAAACTTGTGACTTTCTTTTAAATAGCGACTCTTTTCAGAACTGCGGGAGTTAACATTTCTCCAACATATTCACACACAAAAACACCCTTCGACATATCCTACAATGTCTTCAGACCCCACCCTTTCCCCTCGGCTGTCAAAAAAACCTAAAAGACAATGGCTAGCAATGATCATTCCAAAATGCATTTAAACTGAAACCTTCCAGAAAAAAATAGAGTACAATACCTGCAAGTTGTAACTTAGGTCGCTTTGCACAAGCCGATTTCCACATTGTTTGTAGCAACCACATTTGATCCAACACTCTAATGATCTTCATTGCTTCATGTCTTTTATACTCTTCCAGAAACCTTTCTCTAAGAAGGTCAACTATCGTGTATGCATACTCACCTTCAAATATGACGTGTACGAGTCAACCCCGCCTCAATATGAGGCCTGTTGTGGCTGACACAACTCCAAGTGCCTCTGTTTTGTTCAAAATGGACTTATTTTTAAGTGAGAAATCAACAACTGACATACGGGAAACCAACCAAACGCCTTCGGATTGTGTTGACACTTTTGGACAATGATTCATGGGTTATATGTGACGTGTACGACTCAACCCCGCCTCAATCCGAGACGCGGTGTGACCGGTATCACTCCAAGTGTATGTATTTAGTTTAAAATGGACAATATTTTACGTACATACGCCAAACTGATCTAACGGCTTCTGATTGCATTGATACTTTTTCACAATGATCAATGACTCATGTGTGATGTGTACGATTCAACACCGCATCAATCCGAGGCCCGGTGTGGCCGACACCACTCACAGTGTCACTGTTTTGTTAAAAATGGACATAATTTTAAGTGAAATCAACAACTGACATACGGCAAACCGACCAAACACATTGGGATTCTATTGAAACTTAAGGACAACTATCCATGGGTCAAATGTGATGTGTAAGATTCAACCCCGCCTCAATCAGAGGCGCGGTGTGACCAGTATCACTCCAAGTGTATGTATTTAGTTTAAAATGGACAATATTTTACGTACATACGCCAAACCGATCTAACGGCTTCTGATTGCATTGATACTTTTTCACAACAATCAATGACTCATGTGTGACGTGTACGATTCAACACCGCATCAATCTGAGGCCCGGTGTGGCCGACACCACTCACAGTGTCACTGTTTTGTTAAAAATGGACTTAATTTTAAGTGAAATCAACAACTGACATACGACAAACCGACCAAATGCATTGGGATTCTATTGAAACTTAAGGACAATGATCCATGGGTCAAATGTGACGTGTACGAGTCAACCCCGCCTCAATCAGAGGCGCGGTGTGACTGGTATCACTTCAAGTGTATGTATTTAGTTTAAAATGGACAATATTTTACGTACATACGCCAAACCGATCTAACGGCTTCTGATTGCGTTGATACTTTTTCACAATGATCAATGACTCATGTGTGACGTGTACGATTCAACACCGCATCAATCCGAGGCCCGGTGTGGCCAACACCACTCACAGTGCCTCTCTTTTGTTCAAAATTGACTTATTTTTAAGTGAAATCAACAAATGACATTCGGCAAACCGACCAAACGCATTTGGATTCTGTGGAAACTTAAGGGAAATGATCCATGGGTCAAATTTGACGTGTAAGAGTCAACCCTGACTCAATCCGAGGCCCGGTGTGGCCGACACCACTCAAAGTGCCTCTATTTTGTTCAAAATGGATTTATTTTTATGTGAAATCAACAACTGACATACGGGAAACCGACCAAACGCATTAGGATTGTGTTAACACTTTAGTACAATGATCCATGGGTCATATGTGACGTGTACGAGTCAAACCTGGGGTGGATTACATGGCTTTCCTACATGGAATATATCCCACTACACGTCTTTAATGAGCCAGCTACGCAGTTTATCCCTTGTACAGATACACAGGAAGAATCACACGAGATCAACGTCATGTACTAACATAGGGAAAGGGTGCATAAGAGGACACAAGATCAAAGGGTAACACGTATATGTTTTTTAACATGACATGTAATTTCCTATTGATATGACATGTATATTCACACAGGCAGCTGAACATTGGAGTAACCCAGGGTAAAGCGACAAGGCTTGTGACCCTTTAAATGACACATAATTTTATGTACCATGATTGATCTCTTTGAACACTATATCAAGGACATATTTCATTAGGGTTGGCTCCCATGATCCTTCCTAGGATGGTTTTGGTATCTTTTCCGACTTACGGTAGTACGATCGCTTCAGCAGGACGTCCTAGACATAGTTGGAGTCTCTCTGAAAGTCCAGGAGTGAGATCATATATCTATTTTTGAGGTCCAGGTAGAGTCATGTATCAACGCAACAAATCCTACCAGACATCGATCCTATATATAGAATGTTAATCTTTATGTCTCATTACAGTCCCCCAATTTATGATATGTTACCTTTTTTGTATTAATATACATAATTACTAAGGGTGATGGTTGGGAGAGTTAGGATATCCTTTTTATGTATTGTAGAATGATTCAAGGAGCACGGGCTCTACACGATTTGTCAAAACCAAGTGGCAATCCAAGGAGAAACAATGCATAGTGGAATGTTCTAGTATTTATCTTCTGAGTTTTGTAGGAATATTTTGTGATACTATGTAATGAGGTAGTTTTGGTTTCTGGGTAGATGGTATCTAACTCATGGTAAGAACACTGTTTGGTTGGGTTGTGATCGGTTGATGACATGCTTGTGGTTGATATACTGGTTTTTGTGAAGGTCTGTGGTTGATATACTAGTTTTTGTGCAAGTCTGCTCGGCTGGCTGTACTAGTGCAGGTTTTTTATTAGCACCAGGCAGGGATTTAACAGCGCTTTTTTAGCGCTGTTAAAGGTATCCTTTAACAGCGCTTTTTTAGCGCCATTAAAGGTGACATTTAACAACGCTTTTTTAGCGCTGTTAAAGGTGACATTTAACAGCGCTAAAAAAGCGCTGTTAAAGGACCCCCCCCTATCAGTGCTGAGCTTTACAGCGCTTTTCTAGCGCTGTTAAAGCCCGATTTTAGCGCTGTTATTGCCCCTTTTTGTAGTAGTGGTTGCTCTTTCGCTACTGGGCCCTCCATCAATGATGAATTCAGATAATTGAATTTATATAAATAATTATCAAGGTGGATTCCCCCCCACATTCAAGTCCATGGTTTGGGGAAGTACTCTTCCCTTAATTTCAGTTCTATCACGCATCAGCCCGTCTTTCCAGGTGATATCGAGCATTTGCCCTCATTTATAGTCGCGGTTTACATGGATGACCTACCAGGGGGAGAGAATGGGATGGATATCCTCAGAGAGGACATACCCCCTGAGGGAGTATCACACCTATTAGATCCATTTAGAAGGATCAATCTCCAGTAGATAAATTTATTGGGTCATCTTGTACCTACCGAGTCATTAGCCCTCTGCCGGAATCCAAATAAGGGAAAAGATCACCTTGGAACTACCAAACCATCTAACCAGCAAGGATCAGTGCAGAAGTCAAAGGATGATCCTGAAAATACCGCACTGTGTCAATAGCTCACGGAGCACAAAAATATGGTCGATGGCCTCCTTGTTGAATGTGGTGCAGAGTGACGATCGGACTACGGTGATCCTCGACTAGGGTAGGTACAATAGTCCCATGGTGAATTAGCTTTAGGTGACCTAGACCATCATTCTCATGTAGATATGATAGAGGACAGAACATATAGAAAGAGTTTGTGGTATGTGTCACCAAATCTCCTTGAGTGGCGTTATAATCCCTGGAACCCGGTTCAGGTTCCCCCTGTTGCTCCACAGGTTATCCCATCAACTACTCCACATGTCATCGGGCCTACTAATCATATTGAAGAACCTAGAAATGAAATGGTGGTTAGGGATCTAGGTCAAGATAGGAACCCCAACCCCGATGAACTAATGGTGGAACACATTTCTCGCCTCAAGGCATTAGAAACTTAGCAGGTGGAAATCCCACCCGATAAAAAGCTATATCTGGAGTGGGTGGATGATATTCCATCACCCCCAGGTTTCAAAAATCCCACCTTCTCTCCCTTTAAGGGATATAAATCCTGCTACAGCATATGTACCACTTCATCTTGAGGTTCAGACCTATTCTAGGAACTCTAGTACAGAAAGAAGCCCCAAAACTCCAATGTTTCGTATCGACATTGGAATGATTTGCATTTTTCTAGTACATCCAGCTACCCATTGGGTCAGTCACCGGCTGGGAAGACCTATAAAGATTGTTTCATTACCAGTTCATCTATACCACCCATAAGATGAGTATTGTAGACCTCTTTATGTGAAAGTAGAGGTCTGATGAATGCGTCAAAGACTTCATTGCCCAGTGGAAATGCCTCACCTACTCCTTGGATATGCTACTGACATAGGAACAATAACTCACAATGTTTGTGTGGAATGTCAAGACTGAACTGGTCTCCTCCCTCATTACTCAGAATTACCTTGGGGGATTCTGATAATTCTATGATAAGGCCCAGCACCTAGTGGAAGTCTTATAGCATTCCAAGCAGGCACATCTGTTTCCTCCAATAATTCCCATGAGAAGAGCCTCTAAGGCTGAGCGCACTGTGATGACCCAAATTGAGGCCCCCAAGCAACTAGATTTATTACCAGTGGATCCACCTCCATAGCCTTGCATGGGCCCTCTACCTCAGGTGCAACCTCCATCCCAATAGTGCTGCCTCATAATCGGTAGGTGCCCCGCGTAACGCACCGCCACCACCCATGCATGATAACTTGGCTCCACCTCCTCGACTGCCTACTCCACTCCCTCGTCAGGGATAGGATCCCAAATCCCACATCCCCCAAAAAAAGAAACTATACCTAATTATTCAATGAGGCTTAGGACCCCTGTTATTTTTGAAGCACCATGGAATAAGGACTTCTACATTTTCTTGAATACAGGAGGCCAGAAGAGGTGGATCTCACTGATCACCCCAATTATAGCCCATATCACCAGATCCTGTGGCACACCCAGAAACAGTGTTATGTGTTTAAATAATGGTTTCAAGATGATTTTTATAACATAGTTAGGTTAGTCCCATCCCCGACATAGGTGGCATGTGTATTCATGAATCCAGACAGTGGTAGTGACAGCGAAGGTGACAGGTATCAGGTTTCTAACCACGGGTACCTGAAGTATGATGACTGTATGGCTCATAAGACAGTCTTCTATTCCCATTGTATTATCCATGCACATCTAAATCAACCTTAGCCTTCAAGATACATCGTTTCACCCACAGCCATTACCTCTGCGTCAATCGCTCAGCCTTCCTCCTCCCAAAAGAGGAAGAATCGATGATGCAAGGGAAAACGATAAACCTCACCAATGTCATTATCATCCCATAATCTCGACAACTTCATTCCCATGAAGATGGAGATCCCTCATATAATCCATCCATTAGTAGATGATTATTCATGTGATAATCAATGGTACGCTTCGGTTAACACCATGGAGCTGGTAAACCCCTACAGAATTTCTGAGGAGGTAGAGTGCCTGACGGATCCTCCCAATGTTCATAGCCATCGCCAGTGCCATTGAAGCCGTGGATATATGGATAATTGGAGTTCATCGGTCAGTACTTCCATCCAAGATTTTCATTCCACCGAAATCAGATACCAGGTCCAGCACAGAGCTCAGCACACATAGCCTTCTTATCTAGTGTCATGAGGTCCACCTTCACCGCCGTTTGTTTTACTTGATCAGAAAGACCTGCCTCGACCTCACCGTGATCATCCATTATCTATTATGGAATGGATTCAGTCAACTGGACCACACTTATTAGTCACTCCACAAGCTTCGACTAGTGAGTAATGTGACATTTCGAGCACTATTATGTCATGGGTTCAGCCAAAAGGGCCATTCATCCTAATTGCCGCAGAACGACCTCCTCTTAGAAAAAATTCATGCTTGGCACACACGTATGATGTAATTAAGAATATTTCTGTAATTTATGCAAGTCAATCTATCCTTTAGGCCCATAGGTTGTCATAGGATATGTGTGAATCAATCACTGATGCTTTAAGAATCCCCCTCCAGTACGAGACGGAGGTAGAAGCCGTATAAGCCTTCCACGCTGAGGTAGTTGAGAGAGATGAATGACATGCCATTATCTCTTTCTATGGAGAAAATGAAGGCTCTCCCATATAGGGTAACATCCGTCCACTGTACATCATCATATACTTCAATGTAATGTAGGCTCATTTTTGTCTTGTCGACATAAGTTCTAGGATTAATCTATCCCAAACCCAGAAACTTTGAAAGATGGGGCTATCCGAGGATGGATTGAGTCCTGTTGACCTAAAAATACATAGTTATGATATGAAAGAATAGAAACCAGTCAGACAGATCTTCTTGAAGACCCATTTTGGTGGTATGGTAGCCAACACCGAGTTCATGGTTGTCTCCCAGGTCACCGCCTACAATGTGTTCACGGGTAGGCCATGGCTTCACCAACATGGTGTGGTCCCTTCATCATATCATTGGTGTGTTAAGTACTCCCTTAATGGTCGACCATGTGTACTCCATGGTGATGTGTCTCCATTCCCCTCTTGTAAATCCTTCTACCTGGATGTCGGCTATTACAAGAGAAAGGACAAGCAGATTCAGGATAACGAGGTTTAACACGTTATGGCTACGATCAACCCGTGGATAGACCTAGATGATGCCTACATTTTCCCAGTCTATTCATTTAAGGATATGACCCCAGATATGGGAAAATCATTGTTGTTTCTTGATTGAGGTGGAATCACATTCCTAGGTCTATGCGAGATAGGAATATCACCTCGTAATCCTACACAAATTAGGATCGGGTGATCCCAGAGCCCCCTACCCCCATATGGTATCGGGATGTACGACCTATATCCATGGAAATACGTTATACTCACTTGTTCTATTGGGATGTGATAAACTGGATCAAGCCGACATGCGACTATTTATTCTATATCATCAAGTGTGGCCCCTTGGGCTGAAGGCCTGATGGGATCAGGTCGACAACTTTCATTGCTATGGATTGACAGTACAGGAGTCCTATAATGTAGTGTCTACCACCGCTCAGGCTGGAACCAGTCTACCATAGAGATCTATTGACTAATAGGAATCTACTCCCACCAAGGATCCCTCCTCCATAAGTGAAGAAGATTATTTAGAGGTTGATCTTCCTACTTTCGAAGAGGGTGTCTCCACCAGGGTTGATGAATTGTTATAGTTGAACCAAGGTATCGAGACGGATCTGAAACTGACATTGATCAGGGTTTCTATGATGATAAAATAGAAAAAATAGTACATGAACTTCTTGAAGAATCATCATGATGCGTTTTTTTGGATTTATGACAAGATGCCATGACTGGACCCTCAGGTCTCCGCCCACTGCCTCGGTCTTCCAGAAAATCACTGGAGGTTCAAACAGTCTCTTAGAAAGATGCACCCTTCTCACTGTTCCATAATCAAGGTCAAAATTTATAAGATCATCAGAGAAAATTTCATAAAGGGGCTCCAGTACCCCAGATGGCTAGCCAAAATTGTGACCATCTGAAAGAATAATAGAAAAATCAAGGTCTACATCGACTTCTAGGATCTCAACAATCATTGTCCGAAGGATGATTTTCTCCTTCCCGTGATGGAGTAGTTGATTGATTCCACTACTGGGTTCCATGCCCTCTCCTTTATGGATGGGTATTCTGGGCATAACCATATCTAAATGGCCCCTGAGGATAAAGAGTCTACAGCCTTTAGGGAACCACAAGGTACTTTCTATTACTACCTAATTCCCTTCGGTCTAAATACTGTCGGAGACACCTATCAGTGTGCCATGCAATGCATATTAAATCCGATCCTTGGGAAATTAGTGGAATGTTGCATGGAAGATCTGGAGGTCAATTCTCGTCAGTGTTTAGACCATCTTAAAGATCTTTATAAAGTTTTCATCTTCCTCTGTTCTTTCCACCCGAAGATGAACCCATTAAAGTGTGTCGTTGGGGTCACCTCTAAAACGTTTCTCAGCTTTATTGTCAGATACAGGGGCATCGATATTGACCTAGGGAAGATCAAGGCCATCATATAGATGTATCCCTCGAGCATCATTTGGGAGCTTTGAGTATTTCAAGCCCACATGGACTACATAAACAGATTCATCATGCATTTGGCTGGTAAGTGTAATCCATTTTATTGGCTCATGAAGAATGGCACTGTCTATCAGTGGAATGAAGAATACCAAAATGATTTCAAGGAAATCAAGCAGTATTTTCTCCAGCATTTGGTCTCGATGCCACCCATTTCTAGAAAGTCTCTTATTCTTTATGTGTCATCCCTAGAATGATATCTTGGTGACCTTCTCTCCCAGAAGAAAAATGAGGGAATAGATAAAAATCTCTACTATCTCAGCGAGATGCTCCTTGATACAGATACCATATACTCCCCTATCGAGAATAGCTACATTGATCTAGTATTCACAGTATAGAAATTGCGTCATTACTTGCAACACCATGAGTTATAGCTAGTGTCCCATGTGGATTTTCTAAAGTAAATCATGAACCTCTCCATGTTGACAGGCCGTCTAGCTCGGTGGGAAGTGATTCTACAGCAGTTCAACATCAGGATTTTTCCCCATAAAGATATCAAGGGGAAAGCATTGGAAGACTTAATTTCTACCCATATTTCTTTGCAAACCAGCCTCTAGACCTTTCTTTTTTTGATGAGGAAATCCTCCCGATAGACTAAGTCATTCCATGATGGAAAATTCACTTTGATGGTGCTTCCCAATGCCCTACCAGCAGAAGGCTCAATGACCCTAGAATCAACAAGTTGGGCTTGGGTATCGTCTTAATCACTCCAACACAAGAAATGTTTATGTATTCATTCCTACTATTAGGGGGTTATAGAAATAATGAGATGGAGTACCAGGCTCTCATCACTAACCTCGTGTTGGCCCTCGAGATTGAAGTTCCCCACTTTCATGTGAAAGGGCTCTCTGAACTAGTCATCAAGAAGATCAATGGTGACTATGTCATCAGAAATCTAGAGCTCATACCACTATTGGAACATACCCACCAGTTGATGGCCAAGTTCTCGTCTCGGCCAGAGGTTACTCAGGGCCCTTGTTCGTAGAATGGTTGAGCTGACGCCTTGGCCAACCTAGTTGAATCTCTTGTGGATCCTGGTCAAGATGATTTGATTATCCATGTGGAACAATATAGATTCATCACCCCCATCACTCCAAACGATGATGATATACCATAGGTAAGACACATTACTACCAGAGCCTCCACGTCAGGACCTCTAGGTCCCCCTGATGTAGTGATTGAAGTGACTCCCAACTAGAGGACCTCTTTTGATGAGTACCTTCAACATGGTAATATCTTGACAGATCGAGCCGAGCATGATTGAATGTAATGCCGAACATTCATGTTTACCATCCATAGTGGTCTCGGTCTAGAGAAGATCCTCTACAAGTGCATGTTTTATGGGGTTCTCCTCCACTGCATTCAAGGAGTTGAGATTTCTCATGTTGTGTGGGAGGTTCATACTAGTTCCTGTGGGGTTCATCAGACCGGGCTGAGACTATCTCACCTGATCAAGAGACTAGTGTATATTGGTCCCTCTATGATCTGTGAAGGCATTGAACTTTCCAAGAGGTGTCATGCATGACAAATTCATTCCAACTTTGTGCATCAACCGCTAGAGCCTCTCCACACTACCATGTAATCTTGTCCCTTTGTGGTATGGGGACTCGATGTCATTGGGCCATATCCACCAGTGACATCTCTCCAGTGCAGGTTCATCCTGACCGATATGGATTTCATTTCCAAGTGGGTAGAAGAAGTTACTCTCAAGGAGGTCAAGTCTCGTTCTATCATTGAATTTTGGATCTCCAAAATCATCTATCAATTTGGAGTCCCTCATGCCATCCTCACCAATAAGGACACCAACTTCCATGAAGCCGATATGAAGAAAATGTTCGCCATGTACAACTTCCATTCTAACCATACCTCCTGATGTCACGCACAAGAAAATGGGAAGATTGAGGAGTTTAACAAAAACCTCTCTAACATCTCGAAAAAACTAGGTGGTTAGAACAAGAAGAGTTGGCCTGCCAAACTTCCCAATACCCTCTAGGCCTATTGGAAAATTACTCATAATTCCACCCAGGTAACCCCAAACTATCTATGTATTCATTCCCATCCTAATGGGATATGTATGAACACTCAGATGCCTCGTCTTTAGCCTAGCCCCAAGACTCCTCTCTTTGACTATCCCCCCCTAAGTTTCTTCAGAGGATCCCACATAGTGTAGTGTAGGCTTCTTTGGCCCCACTCATGTCGAGATTACGATAACTGAACAATGTTCCCTTCCTTTTTCATCTATAATCCCACTTCCTCCCTACATGATTTCAAAATTCATATCCCTTTCAAAACTATGTATGGCTTGATTCCCATCCCCATGGGATATGTAGGAATTCCCAGACATTTCATTCATCCGCCCAACCCCAAACATCAGGATCTACCCTTGGGTCGATACACATGTTGTGAAGTAGTATTTTTCCCTCACACACGTCTATTTCATCATGATCGTACGATATATCCCTCTCCTTGGGTATCTCTACCTTTTTCTTCATCCCACATGATGTTAAACTGAAATAGAACATTTATGCTTTACACACTCCATTTATTTGAATCCTAACTATCTTTCACATCCAAAATGTCCCCATATGGCATGGATACTAGGACCTAATGCTCTCCTACCATTTCAGGCCAACATCCTTAAGGATCTCGAACAAAAATTGATATAATTCCCAAATTACAAATGATTTCAGTGGTCAATTCTCATTTGTTGTTCGTATTTCAGGTCACATGATATGGATGCTATGTTTTGAACATGGTGAAAAGATATCCTTCATCATTATCACCACCCCCTTATGTCCCAAATATCAGATTTAGTGGCTCATTATGTCCTGTTATCACTTCAAAAATCTATCTACCTCGAGCAGGATTGTTGTTCTAGTCAGGGTTGACCTAGTATGATCTCATTCCCTAATTGTCATTACCATATATTTTCGGGAGAGCTTGGTCCTATTTTCTTCCCACAATGAGCATTGGTCACGTGGGCTTAGGAGAATTGGTAAGGCAATACCCATGTAATGGTTCGGGTATCTATGGTCTGATTCCTATGAACTTAAACTAAGATCGCCATCGTCCTCACCATAAGATGTTAAACTGTAAACTGGATAAGACTTCCTGTATCAGGTCCCTTGACCTTTTTGGTCCCTTGGCCCAAGTTCTCATCATGGGATGTGTGGTGTGGACTCTTTGTCCTCGTTCAAATCAGGCTATTTTTTCCATACCGTATACATCCCCTTAGGACACCCCTCCATCTATCATCCTCACTACAAGTCGTTAAACTATGAACTGGCTGGAATTTCATGTCTTAGATCCCTCAACACTTTTTCCCCTAGACCAATTTCTCATTTGGGATTGTACGGTGTGTTATGGGATCATGTTCTTATTCACATCGGGTTACCTTCCATGTCATATGTATCCCTCAGTGAGATACATTTCCCCTATCTATGTTCTTGTCGCATGATATAAAATTGCATAGCATCATCCAGAATAACTTGTGGCTTGATTACTATCCCTATGGGATAGGTAGGACTATCGAAGCATTCATCCTTCGATTCCATCCCCATTTCTTAGAAATCTCCTTATATTTCTAGTCCCCTTGCCTGAGTTCTTCCAGGATAGGGGTATATGGTGTGGTATGGTCTTATATCCTCATTCACATCAGTTTTGTAACAACCATGCCACATACTTATCTCTTCTGCGAGCTCTTCATCCCCTTTTCCTACACTCATCTTTTCATGTTGGATGCTCTAAATTTGGGCCTCATCGACCCTCTTTAGCAGTTCATAAATGTTCCTAGGAGTAGTATGGTTTGGGACCTAGAGTGTTGGATTCTACGTTTACATGTTATCGTCTATCCTCAGGCTTCATGCTCCCCTTCATTTGGGCTTTCATCATATTTAACATCCAAAAGGGCCCCTGAATGGTACAGCTACATAGCCTAAGGGAACTCTAATCATTTAGGACCAATTTCCTTGAGTACCTCGAACAAAAAATTGATACATGTTCTGCATTTCAAATATGGTCAACAGTTGACACTCATTTTTTATTTCCATTTCAGGTCACATGATATCGATGTTGTGTTTTGAACAAGGTCAATGGTTATCCTCCATTATCATGCCAACCACCATAAAGCCTTAAATATTGGTTGTTTGGTTCACATCATTTTCCACTCCATCATTTCCAGATGGAATTTCGATACTCTTGGTAATATCCCTCCGTGTACATTTTCATGTTAGGAAGACAAAGCCACAGTGAGGCTTCATTCGGAGCCCCAAATCGATTTCCCCTTTGCATGTATTACATATGTTGCAATGACCATTTCTTCCCTTGTTTCCCACATCGATCATAGCTCATGTGGGCTTAGAGACTCGGTCAAGATCTGCACTCATTTGGAAAAGTCTTGTTTCTCTATGCTCCTAGCTCTAAAACCTTAAATGAAGATCTCTCTACGTCCTTGCAGTAAGACGTAAAATTTCACAACATTCCTAGAACTACGTAAAGCTTGATTCTCATCATCATGGGATACGTATGAATGATTGGGAATCTTGTCATTAGTTATAGCTCAGGATCCCCCTAATCACCTCTTCTATTTGGCCTTTTATCCTTAACTTTCAAAATAATTCATGGTGTGGTATGGGATTATTTCCTCATGCACATTGGGTATGCTTCATCACACCAAGCACATTCTTTTTAAACCAAGTTTATTTTGTATGTGTCCAAGAAATATGATGTTAAACTATGATGCATAGTCCCACACAACATTAAATTGTTGTGTATTTAATACAAGACATTAAAATGTAAGGTTTTTTCTTAACATATGACCCTAAACTATGACATCATTGTCTTGGATTCACGAAGAATAACAAAACTGCATTGTGATGTCCTCACTTGAGGGGGCATCATGTGGGGTACCGATCCTTGACCATACCATTTTTTAAGAGCTACTTGTGGCTTGATTTATGTAGTGATTCTGGGATTCTCCATCCTAGGGTTATCGCTTCACAGAAAAACACATACTTCCTGAATAACTAACAAGATCTATCAAATGACGCTTCATTTGGTGTGTGGGTCATCCGTGCATGACAGTATTGTCCCTGGAATTGGTACCCTACCATGCCACTTCTATAACTATGTATGTATTTATTCCCATTCTAATGGGGTACTTAAGAATGCCTAGGAACTTTTCCTCGGTCCCAACCTATCTTTCATTCTTGGTCCCTTGACCTAAAACAACCTCAGGGAGCACATGGTGGGATAGGGACTCATGTTCTTATTCCCATTGGGTATTTCAAATTACCACACCACGTGTCTCCCTAAACCCTTTCTATATATGGCCAAATCTTGAAGATGTCTAAATTAAGATCTGAATGCCATTGTCACAGGACACCAAACTACATGGCACATTCACGAACTACATGTTGCTTGATTCCTACCCTCATGGGATACATAGGAATGACCAGACATTCCGTCTGTAGGTCCAGCCACATAAATCTTAAATCATTCCCCCTTTTTCAGCCCCTTTGACCAAGTTCTTTGGAAATATGTGGTGTGAAGAGTACCTCTTGGGATCTCATTTGTGTCTGGTTTTGCAACAACCGCCCCAAGTTCCTCCCTTGTCACTTCCCAGCCTGGTCCGAGTTCATTGACCCAAAACTAAGATCTCCCTATGGGAACTACACATCAGGTTCAACTACTTGGCTGCCCTATGTGGATTTCATTAAATAGGTTCCCCTCATAGTGTTCCAATTTATGACCATACGTTAGGAGTGTGTGCCCCTAGGACCCCTATCCTTTGAATGTGATTCAACTCCCTCTATCTAATGTGTATTATTTTCGCACTCAAATGTGTCGTGACAAAGATCCCAAAGGGTGGAATTTTCACATGGACATTCCCTCATTTCATGATCAAGCTTTATAGGACCATTATTTGGATCATCATCCTCTTTAATGTCTGGAGGGAACCCCTTTATGTCTTTGTCTCATGCAACAGTGCTTCACCTACTATTTTGGGCCAACTCACCTAAAGACCTTAGACATCAATTGTGACAGGTCTCGTGTTTCGAAAATGGCCAGCGGTCAACCCTCATTTGTCTGTCCCCATTCTGAGATAACGTGAAATGGATATTCTTTATTGAATATCGTTAGTATTTATCCTCTATCTCCATTCCACCACCATTGTGATCCATATATCAAGCGATGTGATTGAAATATTTCCACTTCCTTATGTTAAATTAGAATTCCAGTGCTCAGTTTTCATCTCTTCACATCTATGTGTGTTAATCAGGTGGATTGATAATTTTGGGATTTCACTCACTTAGCATTCCACTACCCCTAATGTGTGTCTTCCTATACTAGGAAAATCTCACCACTACTCCTTGTCTCACACATTGAGCATGACTCGCATGGGCTTGGTAGTTTTGGTGGGGAGTGTACTACTTCAACTATGACACACAAGCCTTTCATCTTGCATGTTAAACTGTGATCCCGTAACTATGTGTAGCTTGATTCACATCCTAATGGGGTATGTAGTAATGCCCAACCACTTTCCCTCAGGCCCAACCTAACCATCACTTTTTGTCCCTTTACCTTAAAAAAACATCTTTCGAGGATACGTGGTGTGGTGCATACTCTTTATGTCCTCATTCACGTCAGGTGTATAGCAACCAAATCACATAATCCATTTTTGGGATATCCCTTTCCTCTCTCGGTCCTGTCGTATGACGTTAAACTACAATATGTCCTTGACGCATGACATTAAATTGTAGTTCGAACTTGAACAAATTCATAACGGCTCGTGTTAATTATGTGATGTGTCAGCTTCCTCAACAGAGCAGATTCTCCCTTCCAGCATTGGTCTTCAACCACTCCATTATTAAGAACTACATTTGGATTGATTCTCATCCATATGGGATATATAGATACATCTAGGCCTTTCACCACAGGCCCAACCCTAGGGTCATTAATCCTTATGTCCCCTCATCCTTGATCTTGGTCCAGGCAGTATGACCTTAAAACTATGTCCATCATCCTCACCATGTGACATTTAAACTAAGTTTTTACCATCCTATCATATGACATAATACTACAAGGCACTCTAGGTCCTAATCATGAAGTTCTTTCTTAGAAGTATGTTTGATACCTGATCAGACCGACGTGCTCTCGTAATGTGTTTCCCCCATGGTGGCATAATATCAAGGGTGTTGGAATATATTCAAAAACCCCATCACTCCACTCTCCACGCTTTGCATGTCCTTTATTCATACCCTCGTCCAATTTCAAATATATAGGAACCCCCTAACTATACGGACGCTCGTCCAATTTCTCACCTACATTCCTAGGTGAATGTTCTGGAATGCTAATAGAAGAAATTATGAGTTAGGACCCATGTTTTGAATAGGGTCAGCGGTCGTCCCACATTTTTCATCCCCAATTCAGGCTAATTCAATAGGAATAATGTTTTTTGAAAAAAATTAGTAGTTATCATTCATTGTCATGCCACCCCCCCATAGTGTTCTGAATTTTGGGTATCATGAGTCACGCCTTCCATTCCCCTATGTTTGGACTGATTATAATGCCCCCGGCATTACTCTTCTTGTCCACTAGAGCACATTGGAAATAGAGAAACTCCACTATTCTGAGAACATCATTCTCCATTCAGGCCTCCCTCATTCTTCCTAGAATCCTGAACTAGTCATCTAAACCCTGGATGCATGAATATCTGTTGGCACTATCATGATCAGACGATGTAGTGATGTGGCCATCCCTTGTTTCTCACATAGGGAACGAACCACGTGAGCTTATGGATTGATTGCTGCATACTCCTCTGTTATGGTTGAGATGTGATAATAAAAATAAAGAATCAAGTAGATAATAATTCTATGCATGCATTTTGAGATTAGAAAACAACAGTATAAATTTTTATAGGTTTGTCCAAAACACGACACTTATAGATCAACCCCTTTGATGGACTACTCCAGTGCTACCTCCTTCTGGCTTGTAGCATCCAGGAATGCTTACCACTCCTCAAGAACCATCTCCTCATTAGAAGCTATGGAGTGGAGCTTGTTGGTTTTGATCTGAATTTTCTCCCACTCAGCTTGAAACCAACACATTTGACGGTTTTCTTATGCTGGTTTCTCCTAGTATTCGGTCAATTGGGACGTAAAACACTCGAGAATCTTGGATTGGTCTATATCAAATATGGATCGCTCATTTTCTCGTTCTTCAAGGCTCTGAACTTCTCACTCATCCTCAAGGAATTTAGGTATGCTCGCATATCTTTTTTTGGCATTGGTCAATGGTGAGACGTCAGCTGATCTCTCGTACCTTTTCATCCATGTAATCCTAGATCAATGTGTGAAGGTGATGAGCATCCACCCCTCCGGTGTACAGATGGCACAACCAGGTGCATAGTGATCCTATTAGGGGAAAAATTAAGTTATTGGATGTTTTAGGAATCTCCCAATACACTTCCACCACATGAGACACATCATATGGATTTCCTCAGCTACCTTAGAATCGGAATCATCCATCTCCTCAGGGTCTACAGGCTGATATTCAAGAAAATTGGCCAAAATATCAAGGGCATGTTCTCCCTATGGCATTTCTCTTAAGGGGTTAGTCTCTTCAACATGTGGGATACCTTCCTCACTCATCTCCATTTTAGAAATTTCACCCCTTCCTCCTTCAGACCCCACCCTGGTAGTGATATCAATGGTGTCCATGACTTTTTTATTACCAAGTGCTGGGGCCGGTGCGGTTTGAGAAGCGGGTTCTGATTGGGTGGGTCCAGTCACCATCAGATTCTCTATGGATGATCTAGATTTAGTGGTCTGGAAAGCCTCCAATATCATGATTACTGCCCAAATTATGAATTCCCTGATCAGCTAAGCTCTCTCTGATGACAGATATGAGCATCTGAGTAATGAATCTTACAAGAGTTGAGTGCATTAGTTTCCATCATTTCAGTCACTATAGGAACTTTTGATTAGGGAGATGCTTTAGTGCTTGTGAATTCAATATTGGGTGTTGGCTCTCAACCTTGTTCTACTAGTGCATCCCCACCCCCCTCAGATTGAGCTTCCTGACCAGCACAAATATGTTTCTCAACAAGATGAAAAAATCAGATTGATGATTACAAATGATGAAAAAAAGGAGAATCTAGGATAATAATTGAGGCATACTTTGAGTAGATCAACTATTTCCATGTCAGAGCCATCAATCTTTCCACTCTCCCAAGGAATCCCTTGATGGGTTGTCCCATGATACCCTCCACCTCTAAGCTTCTCTTAATCATCCCATATTTCTTCTTCCTCTTCTTCTTTATCTTCTTATTCAAAAAAAACTGACCTTTATCTCCTCATTTCCATTGTCATATTCAGACGACATTCTTTCTGTATCTGGCTCTTGGACGAGCATTACCATCACCAGGAGAGGTGGTTCCTCACGTCGACCTCACTGACATACATATGCATCCATGGCCATCAAATATTCATGTCGAAGATGGAAGTTAACCCTATCATCAATTCAAATGATTGAAAATTTTGGCAGTTGGATCCCATCTCATACCATATTCTTCTAAAGGGATTCAGTTTTCATTGATTGTCATAGGGTCAACAAGGCTGACCATAGTGTAGAGAAGATTGTTTCTTTGGATGTTTGAAGAATATACCTTATCTTCTTCCCGAGAAGCTCCCTGTCCATTCCACCAGGTTGTTCATGAGACCCTCTCCCACCAGACAATGAGGGCATGACCGCACCATGTGGCATTCCTTCTACTAAAGTCGCGGCCGGTACTGACCCAGCCACTTGGATTGTTCTTGACCTCTTCTCCCCAGCAATGCGTTGTCTTCTCTCTCGTTGCCCAGGTTCCGCACTGGCCACCTTGAGCTTCCAGACTCACTTTTTTAGGAGCCCATCAGGATATTCTTCCACCCAATGTTCACCATATTTTTTTGAGAGGTTGGTGTCAACTCTAGTGGTGGGAAAGGTTATTACCTCACTAGTTCCATAAGCTATGAACATCAACCAGATTTTACTAAGAAAAAAATTATTTTTCTCCTCTTAGACATCTTTATACACCTTCTTCTTCATCCGCTGGAGGCATCCAAACTGTCTGGAAAATCATGATGGAACATAGGGGTTTCAAAGAATCATTCTATTAACTCGAGCCAAAAGCACCCCACATCTATTGCTATGAAAGATTTCTCCTTTCCCTAGTGAGACTTTCCCATCATTTTTCATTTGGACATCCGAAGTGGGGAATATACTTAAAGTAAAATTTGTATGATTTCTGAACCTGATCTTCGTCCCCTCTTCGTTGAGCATCAGCAGAATGACCCCACCAATATTTAACAAGGAAGGTCGCAGGCTGTCACATAGGGGACAAATAGAATTAGGGAAGGTGTACCTGCCAATGTGATCCATGGTACAACCATGAAGGAATTGGAAAGGGCCACAAATCCTCCTCGATGAACCCCCTCTCGAAATACACCCTAGAATGTCCTATATTTGGGCCAGAAAAGGGACCCCCAGGTTAAACCGTTGATTGGATTCCATGATGCCTGCAATCACCAATGTTTCTTGATGGACTCTTATCATTGTGTCCCTTACTGGAAGTAGAAACCCTCTCAAGAAAGTTTCAAAAAATTCGGCATGCCCGACATTTTTGTCTCAGTATTCATCAAAACTAAATCCCCAGGATTGATATTACCTCACCTTCAGGATCCTCCAATAAGATCTACTTCTTCTCCTCTGTGCCACGGTCTGACATTACTTCCCTCTCCCTAACATCTTTAAGTTGGGTTCATTCCAAAAAAATAGGTTGAACCACTTTGAATAGGTGATGTCTTACATGAATTCCTTGACCGACAGTGGCTCCTTGGCCAGCTCGAATAGATTCCATGTTAGGATGGGAGTCTACGACCTGTCGTCCTACATATTTTCTGTTGGAAGAAACTCATCATACTGAGGCCCTATAAAAAGAGATTACTGTGGTGCAATGAATGTCCGAAAGACTGATACCAACCTCCCCATGATTAAAATTTAGGGTGTTGGTATCAAGGACCACCAGGTAAACTGCTCTAGTCTAAGTTCTTGATGGAAGTAGAAATGTAACTACGTCATCCACACCACCTCGAACAGCCTAATGTGTTTTATTTCTACCCCAATCTAATCACATTATTGGTTCAACCTATATGACCAGGCCCACTCACTTGTGAAATTTCATCCAGACCTTTGGTTCCAATCCTACAACTAGCTCGTGGACTCTTTGGTGATGCTATGATGGAAGGTACTTGCGTAATGGGACGGCGAATCCTCGGTGATCGGCTCACTTTATAAGATGGTTTTGGTCCTTGGATTCATGACATTAACATCCATGTGTTGTGTTTATTTGTAAGGATGGCCATTTTTTGTGATATTATATCTAGGAAGATCATCTAAGCGGGTCACCCAAGATCGTGGTGTATTGACTTCAAATCCCAGCATCGATACCTCCTCTAAAATACCAAAGTCCCATATTGGTTGGTTGTAATATAGTAAATAATACTTTTGGGCTTGGTTAAGCATGTTGAAGAGATTTTTGTTGTGAGATAAAACTCTCTTGGCACCATTGACCTCAAGTTTCACAACCATCTCGGCCCTCTGAGTGGAATACACAGCTTCTCTCCCAGCGTCACCATGATCAACAACCATCTCTTTTTTGTTAAAGTATAAAACAAAAATAGGTTCCTATGCGAAAATACTAGTATGGTGTGCAAAAAATCAGAATGTGGAACAAGAAACCAAGAAAGGGGTGTGGAAAATAGAATTTTCATGAAAAATTGTGACTGAAGTCGGGGAATTCCATGCAACGGAGGTTAGATTCCACTAAAAGGTGGGAGTGATAAAACGCGCACGAGAGAACTAGAGCTTATCATGAGAGAAATACATATGGAAAATGGGATCCCCTAAGGGTTTATATAGGCCTAAATGGGGTATTCAATGCAAGGGAAAAATTATTGCGCGTCACTTACGCTATTTTATACATGTTACTAACATTGGGGACAGGCATCTCGTCCTTTCCCTTAGAATCCAACCCACTCACCACCTCATAGATCTGATTCTGAGGGGGGGGGGGGATTTTTGACGCCGAAATCCACCGAAGGCCTCAGACCGACATTTTTGGAAAACAAAAGGTAGATTTTGACCGAGTGAAGTGGTCTGGGAATGAACAAAAGGACGCACAAGAAAAATCGGAGGAGTGCGCTTAAAGCCTCCATGATGGCGCACAAGTTTATATGTCCAAATGTTTTTTGGGCACCATAGAGAAATGTCCGTTCAGTCGACTGATGCGTCGGTTTTTCTGCGCAGTCTGAATTCAATGCACCTCCCACAGCTCTCGATCACCTATAAATATTTGGCCACCCCTTCTCTTCCGGTTGGAAGAATTCGAACCATCTCTAATACACACAATAAACCTCTTCCATGCACAAATGATGGATTTCAGGTACAAAAGTTTCCACAACAGGTATCCTAGGGGTCTGCCTTAGCGCGAAATCCAATGGGCTTGACCCTCACCTAGGTCCATTGTTGTTTGGCCAATTTCACACAAGTCTATTTACTTGTGTGAAAACCTTGGACACTGGCATGGAAAACCTCCTCAAATTGTGCATGCAAATCCTTTATATACACAACCCAGATTTTTGGGCACACCAATTCCCATTTTCCAACCTATTGCGTGCAAACCCCCTCTTTTTCACACTATTCTCTATGTGTGGTCCATGTGTCAAACTTACCCTAAGGCACCATGTCCGAGCCCCTCTTATGTGCATCACACATGTGTCATGAACCTTTCTCCCGTACGAACCTCCAAGTTTGTTCGATGTGATTTCAACATCCCTTGGGAGGTTCTTTACATTGAATTGCATACCCTTATCCTTCTTCTCATATGCCCGCTAATGGCTATTTCTTTTTGTTATAGCCACACTAATGTAGGATCCTCAGTGGATCACTCCACAACACCATCTCACCATGGAATTTATGGTGCCATCCCTTCACCAAGGGTTAAATCATACCAGATATGTAATTCCTAGGAGTGTGGAGTGAACTTGCCTTGTCCGAGCTACAGGAAGTTAAAATTCCATGCAACATCATCCTTATCCCATGAAGTTAAATTGTGGCCTAGCCCTGTGAATCATATGTGGGGTTCCCTATCTTGGATATTCTCTATGTCGGCTCGTCTCCATGGGAGTGAGAACTTCCTCAAATGGAATGAGATCCTCTCTGTTGGAGCAGCTCCTGTCTGTGGGGAAGGGAAACCATCTTGGTGTATACCCCTAGCCTTTCCTGTAGGAGGCAGCACCCCTGCTCCACCACTCTTATTCTGTTCCAAGGACCATATGAGAGATGGGAATAGGGACCTTCATTATCACGTCCCTCTCCCTTTGGGATTTGTCACCACCGAGCCACCATCCTGGTGTAAGTCCCAATCTCCATCTACCAGGGGTTTTACCATGCTTAAACCCATGTTTCCTATTTGGGATGCTAACCATTCATAAGCCCCTATTTCTTCTTTGGTCCTCTAACCATTTGTAAGACTCCCTCCACTTCCCACAGATGCACCGTTCACGACGTGATTTTTTGGGTCTTTGTTTCCTCTTATTTCTCACACTGATAATGACTCATGTGGTCTTAGAGTAAGCATTGACCATGACTACCTCTTAGGGCCCCCTTAGTATGTGATCCCCAAACCATTCCAAACTATGTGGACATTGATCCTTTCCAAGGAATGGTATATAGGAAGCCTCCCTGAGGTTGAAGCCCAACACCTTCTTATCCCGACCCCTTCAAACCGGTTCAACTTTGTCCATAATGACGTTTAAATACATCCATCATCCCAAACTATGTGGAAATTGATACTTGTCTCATAGACAAGGTACAAAAGAAGCCAAGCTCAGGTTCAACCCCAATACCAATTTATCCTAGCCTTCTGTGCGCTAGTTCATCCCCATCCCTCATGATGTTAATTTATACGCCCCTTTTTTATTACTGGACGTTAAACTATACCCATTTGAACTATGTGGGCTTTGATCCTTACCAAGGAAAGGTATGTAGGAAGCCTCCCAAAGGTCCAACCCCAACTGATGGTAAGCCGTTGTGTTCCCCAACCAACGGTAAGCCATTGTGTTTCTCCCAACTGATGGTAATGCATTGTGTTCCCATACCAACAATAATCAATTGTGTTTCTCCTAATCGATAGTAATTTGTTGTGTTCCCCAATCATTGGGAAGCCGTTGTACCCTAATTGATGATAACTTGTTGTAAAACTCATCTAGCGGTAAGCCATTGTAGTCTGCAATTGATGTTAAAATGTTTTAGTCCCCTATGTGGGGACCCACAACCATGGTCAACCCCCTGTGGAATCAAACCTACCCAGGATGATAACCACATGTTATCCCTAGTATGTCATTGGGTAATTTTCCTTTGTGTACACCTCGATTCGATACCACCCTTTGTGAAGTACACGGACTTTGATTCCCTGCCACAGGGATACGTAGGAAGCCTCCTTGAGGTTCAAGCCCATCACCCATGTCTCATCGTGTCCTCTCTCCCTCGAGCCTGTGTGTTTCTAAAAGGTCATTCCCCAACACCGAGGAATTATTTCCTTGCATCCTATCCACACGTCCATTTCCATGGGTCTCCTCATTAGGTGTCTCATCTCCCTATCAAACTACGTGTACTTTGATTTGCTTCCTCGGGAATACGTAGGAAGTCTCTTTGAAGATAAATCCCAACATCACCATATCCCTTATGCTAGTTCCATATCATTCTCCATATCCATCCTAATTCATAGCAAGGCTGCCACATCCCATTGAGATCATGTCGCCCACTTTCTCACTACTTCTAGTGGCGATCGGGTCACTATCCACGCATTTGCCTCTTCTCTTATCAGTGATCCAATTAGACCGATCCATCTCTGCAAGACATTAAACACACAGAATACCCTATGTTAAACATAGGAATATAAGGAAACCCTCAGAGACAAGCCCATGGAATAAAATTACCTGCATTCAACGGGGGATTCCTCAAGCTTCCACACACTCAAGAAGCCCTATCATAAGGGGAAGAAACCAAGGAGCATCATTTTTTTAGCATCTAGACACACTAGTGACGTCCAATGTGACTACTCACCCAACTAAAGTCTACTTCCCTAACAGGACCCCTTGGAATGTCTTAACAGAAGCAGCCTAATTAACCTGTATCCATGATGACATGGAACTGGGAAGAGTTTCCCGAACTACATCTTAAGCCTATGTGGGAGACTCGGACTTGGAAAAGAGTTCCGAGGAGGAATGAATGGAAAGAGGAACTGACATACCATTATCTCATTTATATCATGGAGAAAACATCCCTAAATAATAGATGGATTCCACCCACCTTTAGAAAGCGAGAATTCGGGGAAACAGCTGTGCGTCCTCCAAAATATATGGATGTTCCCCCCGATGAAAGTGTCAGAAACAATCATGAAACCATAATGAACCATATTCATGTATAAAAGTTTATGGAATTTCAAATGAATGAATATAATATCATTATACAGGACATTAAAGTAAAGAAAGCCTTCAGATACGTGGTATGGGGAAATTCTCGAACCCAACATTCTTTTTTCAGGTTCTCCCACGTTCACTCCATGTTCGGTATGGGTTATCCTTAAAAATTATATTTTCATCATTATCTTACTTTTTCTGGGATATAAATCTTCTACAATTTATTTTATGAAAAACCCAATGTTTTCCAAAAGAACTCTTCTTTCACATAAAAAAACCTTTTTACTTCTTGAATATTGTTTCACTTATCACTCATGGTTAATAGTTCTATGACAATAATGATATTCCATCTTTATTTTAGGGACCAAATGTTTATGAACGTATTATTTGTTATGTGAAACACATTCCTTTCCATGGGTTATGTTGTGTTAAAGTTTTACATATTTTTAACGTGGCGTACAAGATAATGTAAATATTATTATGTGATGGGTACGCCCAAAATTATATTGCATAATATGAATGTTTGAATGTGATGGGTAAACACAAAATTATACAGTGCTTCTATTCATTGGGTAATGTGATTAATCTCACGAGTAAAATGGAAAGGATGTGTGAACATGATGCTAGAATCGTAAACAATTGTGTGTGGTAGTTGACCACTAAGACATGATATTTCATTTTATATGCATTTCTACATATCCAATATTTTATTAATTCTTCCTCTCATGTTCATGATTTTTTGTCGATGTAGTGATTGTGCTCACCAATTGTTATATTGTTAATATATATCCTCTTACTAGTCTTTTATCTCACCCCTTTTTATGTATATTCTCTGGTGACTACATGTACTAAGGAGAGGTCAAGAGCCTATAAGAAGCTATAGAAGAAGGAATTTAATAGTTGTTTATACTTGATACTGTAAATGTTATGTTTGGTCCTAGTTTTCCCAAGACACTAAACATCTATATCCTCATGGTGTAATATTATTTTGTTTTCTATCCTTATAAGGATGTAAAAGTAATCTAATAAAAGGATTGGTATCTATTGTGGGTAAGAGAGGAAATGTTTATTTAATTTGGGAATTAGGATTATTGAACCCTAGATAAAACCTCTAGTATTAGGCTATATACAAATATGCACAAAAGAATCATTACATAGGGATCTCTTAAGTTATTATTTTAGCTCAAATTATACATATGAATAAGTTATTTATTTATGAATTGTTGACTTAGGTTTTGTTCTAACCTTTTCTATTTTATAAAATGTTGTGAACCAGTAGAAACCAGTCCAACAACCCATGTGAGGGTCAATCCAGTGATTGCCCGAATGACATCCCCAATTATTTGGGAGGTGGAGTTCAAAACATCATGGATATTCTTACCCAACTATATTAGGTTATGAAAAATAAGTTTAATAATGGGGAACGTCATGCTTCAACAAAGAGGGAGAAACTGGATATCGAGTGTCGTATGTGGCAACGACCACCAATGTTTAGTGGGTCTTCTGATTCATTAGTTGCAGAATAGTGGGTCAACTACATAGAGAAGTTATTTTCTGTAATTTTCTATTCTAAGATGGAGAAGGTGACACTATCCATTTATTGTCAAGATGGATAGGTCGATCAGTGGTGGGATTTTATTAAGAACACCAAGATGAGGGATGAAATTGAAGAGATGGAATAGGAAATCATTAAGATCACGTTTCATAAAAAGTATTTCCCACAAAATCTTTGTATGAAGATAGAGAGGGAATTTATACAGCTCAATAAAAACTAAGGTGAATACTTCATGACCTATAATGCAAATTTCATAGGGATTGAAAGGTACACTTTGGGTTTTGTTATCAATAATGATAACAAATTGATAGATTATTTAGTGGGTTAAAACCACACCTTAGAAAGGCTATTGCAATTCAAGATATTGGGAGTTATGAAGTAATTGTTAGTTGTGACCTCAAAGTGGTGATAGAGTTTGGAGAATGGTCCCCTGGATATGGTGATAAGAAAAAAAGGATGGAGTTTCAAGATGGATGATCTAATGATAAAGGTGGGAAGAAAACTCAATTACCCACATGCCAAAAGTGTGGGAAGTAACATCATAGGAACTGCCTCAAAGGGATGGTAAAATGATTTAATTGTGGGAAAGAAGGCCACCATGCTCAAGAGTGTCAAAAAGACATTAGAAGGAAGGATAATTTAGTGGAAGAAAGGGGAGCCCCACATATGATCCAATGCTACATCTATAGGGAGAAATGGAACTATGCAAGCCAGTGCACTAAACCTCGAGTCCTAGAAGGTAATCAGCATCAGCAAACACTAAATCCAAACGAACAAGGGAAGTTTTATTCCATCACAACTACAGAAGTGGAGAAAGATAATGAAATCATACAGGGTACACTTCATATAAACTCAATAATTGAAAAAGTCTTATTCCATTCCAGTTCTACACACTCCTTTATATCATGAAAGTGTTCTAGAGCTATAGAATTGAATCCCCAAAACCTTGAAGTAGAGATATCTGTAAAAACACCAAGTGGTTAAATCATTTAAACCCAAGTGTTTGAATCTTTTCCTGTTGGTGTATGTGGGAAGATTCTTCCAGATAATCTCATAATACATCCCTTGGTGGAATTTGATGTTATAATGGGAATGGACTGGCTCTCGTGATATACATCAAATATCAACTGTTGGGAAAAATAAATATATATATTCATATTCTGAACCATCCCATGGTCTTCTATAAATGAATGGAAGGTTTTGAATCTCCTTTGAAAATCCTTCAATGGTGCCGGTGTTGATTCCCTATGAAGAAGCATACCTCACCCAAATGGTTGAGTCAATGGAATGTTTCATTGTTGAGAAAATGCCCATCATGAGGGAATAGGGTGTTGTATTTCCCAAAGAGTTAGTCATACATCCCCAGATCGTGGAGTTGAGTTCTCAATAGAACTCATATCCAGAGATACTCCTATCTCAATGTGTCCATATAGGATGGATCCTATTAAACTGGATGAGTAAAAGAAGCAAATACAAGAGCATTTGGACAAAGGGTTCATATTCCCTAGTGCATCACCTTGGGGTGTAAATTTTCTCTTTTTAAAGAATAATGATGGAAAAATGTGGTTATATATCGATTATCGATAATATAAAAAGATCACCATAAAGAACAACTATCCCCTTATAAATATTGATGACTTGTTCAATCAGTTAAGAGGAGCTCAATACTTTTCAATGGTGGATCTTCAATCTGGATATCATCTGGTAAAGGTGAAGAAGGATGATATTCATAAGACTACTATCCAAACATAGTGTGGGCACTATGAGTTTCTGGTGATTCCCTTATGACTTACTAATTCCCCAACAATATTCTTGGATTTGATGAATAGAGTATTTAAACATTACATCCAAAAAATTGGTAGTGTTTAATGATGATATTCTCATATAATCCAAGATCAAGGAGGAGCATGAAGAACATCTAAGAATTTTGTTGTCAACATTGAGATTGGAGAAGTTGTATGCCAAATTCATCAAGTGTGACTTTTTGATGAAGAAAGTCACATTCATGGGACATGTGATCACAAGTGAGGGAATTTTTGTGGACCCTTCAAAAATAAAGGTGATTGTGGAATTTCATAGACCCTCTAGTGTCATAGAAATCACTAGTTTTCTCGGATTAGCCGGGTACTACTGACGTTTTTTGAGAAACTTATCCCCATTCTCAAGACCTCTAACTATGTTAATAAGGAAAGGGGTAAATTATGTTTGGATTGAAGAATGTGAGAAAATATTTTTGGATTTAAAGAGAAGGTTGAAAACTACACCTATACTCACACAACCAAGAATTGGGGAATGTTTTGTGATATACATGGATGATTCAAATAAAGTCTTGGGTTGTGTACTTGTGAAAAATTATAATGTGATAGCCTACGCCTCACAATAGTTGATGATCAATGAGCAGAACTACCCAATGAATGATCTAGAGCTACCAGCCATGATTTTTTCATTGAAAATATGGAGGCACTACCTTTATCGCGAGAAGTGTAACATATACACCGACCACAAGAGCCTAAAGTATATATTCACAGAAAATTATCTAAGCATGTGTAAAAGGAGATTGTTAGAGATAATTAAGGACTATGATTTACCAATTCACTATCATGCTAGATAGGCGAACAATGTAACTGATTATCTAAGTAGAAAATAACATGTTTCTCTATCCATGTTACCGATTGAGAAAGACCATATCTTATTGGATATGAAAAGGATGGATTTTGAAATCATAAAGGCACGAGATACATCATACCTTGATCAAATGATTTCACAACCATCAATACAAGAGGTGATTAAGGAGGCACAAATGGATCATCTGAAGTTACGAAAAAAAGTTGAATGTAGTAAATGAAGGGAAGGGGAATGAGTTCCATATAATCGATGATGGTGTAATTCAGTTTGGAATGCGGATTTGTGTGTCTTCATCACCTAAGATCAAGAATTAGCTATTAGAAAATGTACATATCTCAACATTCTCTATCCATCCTAGTAGCACCATGTGTACCGAGATCTCCAAGAAAACTTCTGGTGGGGTAACATGAGGAAAAAGATTGTGGAGTATATCTCAAGGTTCTTGAAATGTTAGCAAGTTAAAGTAGAGTGAAAAAAATCCAAATAGATTATGAAACCATTGTTTATAACCATGTGAAAACGGGAGAATATCACTATAGACTTTGTCATGGGTCTCCCGAAGACGTCCAATGTAAATAATGTGAATGGGGATGTGGTTGACCGACTCATAATGACTGCCCATTTTATCATTATTCTGGAAGATATCTCACTTGAACAACATGGAAAGATATATGTGAAGAATGTGATGAGACTACATGGAGTTCCAATATCGATTATCTATAACCATGATCCAAGGTTCACATTTAAATTTTTAAAGAATTCTTCAACATGCTTTGAGTAATGAATTAAATTTCAGCATGGCCTAACACCCCCAAACTAGTGGCCAATCTGAAAGGACTATTTAGATGCTTATAGACATGTTAGGAGCCTTATCTTTAGATTTCAAAGGTGGGTGTGATCAGTATGTCCCATTGGTTGATTTCTCATTTAACAATAGCTCCCACTTGAGTATTCAAGTGGCTCCATATGAAGCTTTGTATAGAAAGAGATGTAGAACTCCAACATGTTGGGATGAAGTTGGAGAAATAAAGATTCTTGGACCCGATCTTGTGGAAGATATGACAGAGAAGGTTCAAGTCATCTAGAAACATATCAAAGCTACTCAAAGTTAGAAAAATAGATATGTTGACAACCGTCAAGGGTACTTGGAGTTCAACGTTTGTGATAAATTCATCCTTCGAATATCGCCATGGAAAGAGACATGCAATTTGGAAATAAAGGGAAGTTATTCACAAAGAACATTGGCCCCTTTAAGATCCTTGACCACATAGGATCTCTGGCCTATCATATTCCAATTCCACTGAATATGACTCATGTTCATGATGTATTTCATGTATCACTATTGAGGAAGTTCATACCAGATCTCTCACTGTTACTTAACCCGAAGGTGTTACAACTGGAAAATGATCTTTCTTATGAAGAGTAGCTAGTAAAGATTATGGACAAGAGAGATTATGTCCTACGCAAAAAATAAAATACATCATTTTAATGATTTGTGGAAGAACCATAATTTAAAGAGGCTACATGGGAACTGGTGGAGGCGATGAAGGAGAAGTACCCTCCCCTATTTATGTAAAACGAAATTTTGAAGGTGAAATTTCATAAGGGGGGAGAATGTAACGACCAAATGGTTTATCAATGGAATTACATTCTTATAATTATGCCTTATAGTACAATCACATTAGGAATAAAAATTACATATAATATTACTAAATACTATGTGACCATTAGACATAATTTTTCCACTTCTATGTTTTGAATTTCGAAAATCTGACATTCACGATTGTGATCAGTAATATGTTTGGAGTCCAATAGAAGAAACATAATTTTTAGTGAATAGTAACCTACCTATATTAATTGTAATTTGGCCATTATAGATAGTAAATCATCAAAAATAAACGTAACCTTACCCATAAATGATTAAATAACATTTAGGAATCTTAGAAGTGACAACTTGACCATAGTAAAAGTATTGGTATTTTTATAAGTCATAAATAATTATTTATTTATTTATTTAAAAGAATATTTATTTTTGTAAAATGTGTTCATAAATTTAAAATTCTATGTATTCTTATTTCAGGATAATTTTATAAAACCTTATGTAATTTTTGAAATCATTATAAAATCAGTTTTAATTATAAAAATTGTATTTTTCAAGTGAATTATGATTTTAATTAAAAATTAAATTAATCATATTTACAAATTTATTTTTGAAAAATAGAATTAATTTGTGGATTCTATACATCAAAAAATGGTTGGGGTAAATTTTTGGGATTTTTTTTGAAATACTTGAATTTTTTGTAAATAGTTAAATACATTAATTTACCATATAAATACATTATAATTTAAATACACTATTCTGGACATCACAATTGATGTAAGAACCCAAATATATTATTCACATGACCTACTTAATATTCTATTTTATCATATCCGCATTATTTCTTATCATGGTGTAAATTAATAAACTAATGATTAGAATATTAAAAGAACCCCTCTCCCCTCTACTATAAATACAACCCTTCACACACTCATTTCCTCACACCTCTAAAGCATCAATACATGTCTAAACTCTTCCAAAAAATTGTCCCTATCCCCTCCCACACATACAAGAGATGTTTTTCTTATCAAAAGACAACTCCTAGGTTTCTTAAGGAGGGTCTCAAGAGGAGGATTCAAGAGGTAATTCCTCTCTCTTTTCTTTCATATTCCTTTCAAAATTCATTTCAGTTATTCTTTTATCCTCAAATTATCTTATCCAAATTTCATGATACCTCCATTATTATTGAAATAATTTTATTATATCATGTTAATGGAATATTATTCATTATAATTTTCCCTCCCTCTCTTTGTTAATAAAAAATAAATCATTTCCTATGACGTGTTGATTGACCTACATCATGGGCGATGCACTTAAATTTTCCTTCAACGACTTCAAGGCTGTAAATAAAACTATCAAATGTTTGAAAAAATATTTTAAATTTTATTTTTTTCCCATTTTATGTTTTGGAACAAACTTATTTACATAACACTATGTGATAAAATAAAACAACTTCATTGTGATCAAAAAACCACCCAAATAAACCAAAAAAGATTGTCATTAAATTTTATCTAATGATTAATCATAATTGTACATAAAAATTTCATTATAATATCATTAAACTCATCTAATATCATTAATAACTTGAAATGTCAGTTCTATATGTTTATCCATGTTCTACGTGAACTTTCATTTATAAATACAAGTGTACCGTTCAAGAAAACCATAAAAACAGACATTCTCAAACAATGAATTTAAACACTATAACTCATCAAAAGGCCCATAATATAACCTAATGAAACCATAATTGACCATATTAATTTATAAAAACTTATGTAATTTCTAATTAAAGAATATAATTTCATTATAAAATAAATTAAAGTAAATAAAGCATTCAGATACAAGGTAAGGGGAAATTCTCAAACCCAACATTCTTTCTTTAGGTTATCCCTCTTTCACTCCATGTTCAGTATAGTTTCTCCATAAAAAATTATTAATTCATAATTATCTTACCTTTTCTAGGATATAAATCATCTCTCATTGATTTTATAAAAAAATCAATGTTTTCCAAAATAACTCTTCTTTCAAATAAACACACCCTTTTTTACTTCTTGAATATTGTTTCACTCTTCACTAATGGATAGTGGTTATATTTAATGAATGATATTCCCTCTTTATTTTTAGGACCAAATGTTTATAAAATTAGGATTTATTATGTGAAACCCAATTATTTCCATGGGTAATGTTAAGTTCATGTTTTACACATTTCTAATGTGGCATGCATGATAATGTAAATATTATGATGTCATGGGTGCGCCTGGAATTATATAGCTCAATATGAATGTTTCAATGTGATGGGTGTGCGTAGAATTATAAACCTCTCCAATTAATTAGGTAAATTAATGAATCTCATATGAGTAAAAGGAAAAATATGTGTCAACATGATGGCTGCATTGTTCACAATTATGTGGGGTAGTTGACCACTAAGACATGATGTTTCATTTTTTATGAATTTTCACATTTCAAGTCTTTTAATAATGATTCCTCTCATGTTCATGATACTTTTCCTATGTTTTGATTGTTCTCACCCATTTTTATATTGTTCATATCTATCCTCTTACTGGGATTTTATGTCACCACTTTTTAACGTATATCCTCACATGACTACATGTAATAAGGAGAGGTCAAGAGCCAATAAGAATCTAGAGAAGAAGGAATTAAATTGATGTTTATTCTAGATGTTGTAAGTTTTATGTTTGGTCCTAGTTTTACAAAAACACTAAATCTCTCGATACTCGTGGCAAAATATTATTATGTTTTTTATCTTTATAATGATGTAATAGTAATGTAATAAAATGATGGTTCGCTATATTGAGGGGCTCACATTAGTGTGTCTATGTGAAGGGGCAACATCTGTTAGCATGCCTATGAAAAGAATCATGTGGCGAAGTAATGCGACATGAACCGCCAACCAAGGGACCTTGATATCACTTTGTACAAACCTAGAGGAACATGCGGGAGAAGGATTCACATGATAGGGGTGTCGTGTATAAGAGGGGCTCGTACTTAGTGCCTTATGATAAGTATGACACATGGAACACACAAGGAGGGGAATGAACACTATTGAAGGGGCGCACGTAATACAAGAGGTTTCACACAAGATGGGATGGTTACGCCCAAGGGGACACCCTATGAGCATGTTCTACATGATATAATGAAAAAATTGCATGCAAGAGGGATATTTTTCCCAAAAATTCCTTAGAGTAAAGGAAATGGGCGCTAAACAAGCCCTAGTGGGACCACCCGAAAGAGGACCCCTGGGAGACCTGTCGCGCAAAATCCTATACCTTGATTCCATGTCTTTCATATGGTCGTGGAAGGTATGTATTTCTCACAACAAAGCATTAGTTCATCTTCCAAAATCATCCCATGAAGGTTGGGGGCTGTTTCAATTTATAGATGGAAACTTCGGCAGTGGTTCATAATAAGGGTGGCACAAAAGGGTCCATTTAATGTCACGTTGGGTGTGGAAGAGCTTGCGTGCATATGGGAATCTTGCACAATCGGCAATCTTCTTTTGTGCCATTGACTTGTCTGGTTTTTTTATGGTCTCTACAGAAGGATCTGTTTGATGCCACAATAAGTGTGCAAGATTTTTCATGCCATTACTCTAAGGCGCATGCCTTAATTCTTTCACGTACTTCCCTCAGGCATCTCAGATTTGTCTCAATATTCAAAATATACCTTAGGTGGGCACAACAATGTCCGTTCAGGCCCTTGTTTGAAATTCTGTTTCAAAATTGGTTGATGAAGTGAGTTTCACGAAGTCCAGGAATGAGTTGGAATTCATACATTTAGAGGAAAAAATATACTCTTTCTAGCTCAATTTATTACTTGTGCCCATTTTGGATTTCTTTTGGGGATATAATGGATTCAGAATGTGTATTTTCATTTTCTATCATTTTCATGAAATATTTTTTCATCTTGGATAACATAGTAGGTATTTTATAATTCTAAAGTGATAAAAATAATATATTATCTTCAATTATTCCATTTATACTCAAATATTTGACCAATTATTCAGTGATGTTGGTCTTAGTAGTCACAACTAACATAACAGAAGTAACTTGATGTGTGTTGTAGTTTAGTCCAACCCATTAAATTTGATTGATGGGAATCCCATAATTTTCACCGTGATGGATGAAAGGTTTTACTAGAATCATCTCAAGACCATTCGGCGAATTGATGCGAGTGAAATCGATATCCATGGACTATTTCCCTTCCTTTTAAAAAAATCATTTGTCAATGTATTGTGACTCATAGAATATGAATGGGGATTTTTCACCAGGAAATGTGTACATTTTCTACTAATACAATAATTTAGGGATTTATGATATGATATAGGAATATCTATATGTTGATGTTGCCAAGCTCTTCCTTGAAGATCTTTGAATGATGTATCGTACCAAACAACCATGAATTATGAGTTGGGAATGAGATCCAAAAACATAGTTCGGAGTTATATTTCACCGAGGCGATTTTACTCATCCTATTGATAACCCTGTAACAATAGAGTAGATATTAACTATTGGGATTTGTTAAATCATAGTTGGTGAAGTGTTTGGAAAAAAATGAGGTTGAATTCTAAGCCCTTATAATTAGAGGCTCTTTGGATATCAATTCCATTTATTCTACATGATATATAAAAGGGTATGAAGTGCCATATTATGATGGTTTCCCCATCCTATTCTATGAAAGGGGTGATCGTGTGGAATTATATAGGACAATTCTCTGCACGATACACTTCACCCACAGATACCTCAACATAAAATTCCTAAGGGCATGACAAGGACTCCATGAGTGCTTCTTGAAGGATTTTTGATAGATTCAGTGGATCCAGGAATAACAGATTTCACAGAGTGACGGATTTTTTATTCGAAAAACCATACTATTTTTCTAAATGAAATCATTTCCCAATAAGCGGATGTCTACTTACATGAGTTTCAAGTGAATCCATACTTGATTTGTATGGTTTGGTACTTGGAATAGGAGATGAAGGTGCTTCTACACTTGGTGGATTAGGTTGGTTAAGGATTCATACACAATAAATTTTATTAGACTATGTCATGTCCTATAATCAATCTTCTTGGGTGATTGTTTCAGGGATGACCCTATTACATGTTTGGGAACTATCATGCTCTTTCCAAGCTCATCAGATAGCTATCCCATGAGTTTCAGCTACGTATACTATTCGAGTTGGGGTGTGGTTAAATTACTGACTCCTATTACAATCATGTCTTTCCATGTATCATTGACCTTTGCAGACTCTTACCCTTGTTCTCCAATCATGTTTATGGAATTAAGATTCATAATAATGACCATCATGTGAAAGGTGATCCATTATGTGAATAATGATAATGGAAATAAAGATCAACTCCTCTTCTTATAGAGATTTTGTTTGGTGAGTGGACTCCTATTGTATCATTTAGTGGGGTGGAACATGTTCTTATTGTAATATAGGTATATAAGTATGACAAAATTATAGACAAATATAACAGCAGAATAGGCTCATATTCCTATGTTTTTTTATTAATCATCTCACCATGTCTCTTTTTAGAGGACTGTCTTTTGAAGGGTTGTGACACTGATGAAGTCAGTTGTGTTAGTATAATTATTCAAGGGAACACTTGGATATTTAAATTCTATTAGTAAAATATCTTGAGTATAATTGATAATTTTTCTGACCATTCAATCACCATACATCGGCATACTCTAGATATTAAATTCATGCAATTCATTTTCCTCCTACAGATTAGTGGGAAAAACCTACCAAACCCAGGCAATAAATTTTTTTAACTTCACTTTCCCTGAGTCCACATATTTTTTAGGACTTATTTAAAAATTATGAAACCTTGTATATTCTTCCATAGAGATTTATGGAAGGGAAACTAATTTGGGATATCTTCTTCACCCTCATTTTTGGGCTTCCTGGGCTTTGAAAACATGATCACATTGTTTTCAAATACTGATATGAAGTAGTTTGGGAATATGTCATTTATAGAATAAATGAACATGTTTTCATATCCTAAAAATGATTTTTTCTTTTATCTAATTGATCATCATAATGAGTTTTTATTTTCTTCTCATACTTAGGATGTTCAGACACATAATTTGGTGCATGATTTAGAGAGGGAATTAGTATAGGTTGTTTCGTAGGTTTAACTATAGCGGCCTTTACTTTCCATGATATCATTACTTGATTCTATTGAATTACTCCGGCCTTGGATTTAGTCTACGAGATGGAGTCCTCCACACTTTTAAAATTTGTGGAAAGGTCCTGAAACCCTCTTGTATTTTTCATAGTGATAACTAACATGTGGAACTCAATAGAAAGATTCTGTATATAGATGGGTAGTGATTCCTCTTTATGGAGTAGTAAGTGCAAGGATCATGTAAACCCTTTCGACCATGAAATATAATCTAAGACAATTTCATTATCACAATGCTTACAGAAGTAGAGGTAAACAATATTTTTCTTCTACAACATCGAGCTTAACTAGAAGAGAAACATCTGGTCGAGGTCTTGTCATCCTATAATTGACCAAGACTACAAGTTATGATACCATACAGAAGCTAGTACATGTAGTGATTGTATTAAGAACATAAATTTCACCAATTCTAGTAATTTGTTTGTCCTCGTCATGGGAACAAAAAGAGAGATAAAATTCCTAAAGATATTATATGGGTCTCCATATCCATTAAAAACAAGAAATATGGGGATCCCAAATTTTGGCGGGTAGAGAGTCAAATCTACCCATTCATGGTAAGGATTTATTTTTTATTATATCAGCACACTTCATTCCACTTTATCTATAAATAGATCTATTAGTGACTCAATAGTATTCATAAGAATTTTATGAATGTTTGGATGAGCTGGAGCTTAAGCAGGCATGGCTTCATGAGCCTAAACATGTTAGCCTTCTGATTGGGCCATCTGTGGTGTTAATACTAGTATTTTACCTATATAACCTATAGGGTAAGTCTAATAAGGTTGTTCCTATTCATGTCCTAGTTGTGAACCCAATTCATGCAATTAACAATCTTCTATAGTGGGATCTATGTATATTGGTGGTTGGTGTCCCACATTGACCATCATTTCTAGATCATATTCAGTTTCATTAAAAAAACCCTATTTGCTGAGGTTTTTCAATTGGATGTGCATATAGGGGATATTCTTGAAGAAACTATCTAGCAGGAATGTTGTGTTGTGTAATTATAAATTGATTCCTCTCAATTATTTCATCTCTGACTCTTGTTGAGAAAATATTTCCTCACGTGAAAGGGGCATAAACTCTCCATAACATAGGGGATGTAAAATTTGACCCTTACCTTTTTCATTGATGGGTATAGTTTGAGGAGCTAAAAATGGGTTGTTTGAGAGATTTCCAAAATTCAGGTAATGTTTCTTGTTCTTTCTACACTCCCATCCTTCAAATGTTTTAGTATGTACCACATTTTAAACCAAAATTCCCTCCTATTTCACTTCATCTAAATTGGATTCATGTTATCTAGGGAATGTAAGGGAGGCATTGAATACATTCACCAATGCGTAATTCATTTCACACATTTTATCGGCATCTTTTTTAGACTACTTTTTTATATGCCCTTCACGATGAATTTTACAATCCATAGATATTAGTTTTGGAATTTTTTAGTAGACAATGACCTAAAGGGAAACTATAGAGAGTTAGGTCATGAATTTCCCAAGTGTAAATACCATATCTTTGGATGGGATGAATTTGGAGTACTCACTATATGGAGTTTCCCTAAATCTGGAGAAGATTGATATCAATTGAGTAGATGTTGCTGAGGTAAAAATATTTTGAGGCATGGGGCCTAGGAATATTCTCATTTTTCAATCACAACTATCCAGGCCTAGATTGTTAGTCACAAATTTTGGGTTAACAAATCCCTATCCCTGAGGGATGGGGTTTCTCTTGAAATATCATGTCTTCTACTTCTATATACACCTTTATGATTATCTCAAGTATTTTTCTGAACATGGGATGGGTTTATCATTTAGTATGAACTTTGATCAATCACATACAAATTTCATTGTGTTATTTCTCATATTTGCGTTATTTGATGGCTAACATCCTATAAGCATGAGGCTTTCTCAATATCTTTATATGCTTGTGGTAAAAGACTCTCAAAATATATCTATCTTCTAGACTAACATCATTGAGATTCATTGGGGTCATATTTTTTCAACCATATTTGTGGATTTTAATATTTTCCACTTTCTAGAGTTTTCCTGAGCTATAAAAGTTCAAGATACAAATTTATGCTAGCATTTCCTATTAGAGAGTGCGATGAAATAAAATTCTCATTATGCACCCCATGCCCTAATATAAATTCTAGAAGGGGAATAAGTGACCATTTTTTACATTATTTTTATTTCATTGAGTCATGCACATTGAAGGTATCCATGTTTTCCCTCTAGATATGTTTTACCAAAGATAGTCACAAAGTCATTTCAGTGTTTCATTTTTTCTATAACCATGACATGACATTAGTACTCATCATTGGGTAATACATTCTCTATCAATTGATGAAGTGTTTTCCATATGTTTAGGCTCATTTAATGTGCATGATCTTCCAAAAATGCCTTTGGAATTATGTATTGAGGGGTGGATGAAGGACAGAACAAGATTGACATGTCATCTTTATCTAGTTACTTGTATATCACTCATGCATACACATGACGTCATAAATGAAATATGAACTACAAAATGAATTAGAAATATGAGAAGTGATCAATGTAAATTAACAAATAATGTATTGAAATTATAAATATATTCATAGAAACAAAGTATGAAAATATAATTTCAAGATACTTGAAATAGGTAAACAGTGAAACAGTTTCATGGTAAGAGATATTGAAATTGGAAACTGGAATTAGTTTTAATTTTCATGTCACCTTTGAAATAGAAGTATGGAATGTTATTTAATCATGATAAGAGAAAATAAATAAACTTTATGTAGAAGATACATGTTTAAGAACAATTATAGAAACCATGATGTCCAACAACAGCGGGTGTGCAGATCAGATTACAATTCATGTCATCAGAATGTGTAGTCAACAGCCACCCAGTAATACCATGTATCATTGATGTAGAGTAGAGTTTTTCTTGTTTTTTGACAGTTATATTGATCCCTTGAATATATATTTAGGCATTAATGTGATTAAATGAGACATATTACTATGAAAAAAACCTGGGTAATGTACTGAAGTAAAAAAAACATGTCATAAAAAATTGGGTTATTTGTTTAAATTAGTCATGTATGAAAAGAACATAGATAAAAATTCAATGAAAACAATTATTAATATGAAAATGAAAAATCACTACTCATTGAAATAAAAAAAATCAGTACTAATTGAAATAGAAAAAGTGGTTATTCTTGCCACCTTGACACCCCCCCCCCAATTTTCCAGCACCTCCTCATACCCCCCTACCCAACTCTACCCCTTCCCTTCCCCCTCCTATGCTTGTCTCCCACCCAATCCCAGCAGCTCCCCCTCCCACCTTAGCCTCCCCTGTGCCCGTCCCCATCCCCCACCACCCCCCTGCCCAACCTCTTCCCCTAGTAGCCCCCTCCCCCCTGCCCGCATCTTCCCCTCCCCTCCCCTCAAACCTGCCCATCCCCTTCCCCCTACCCTCATACTCCCCTCCACTCCCCTCCCCTCCATGCTACCTAGACCCCTCCCCCTTCCCTCATCCTCCCCTCCCCTCACCTACCCACCTCCCCCATGCCCAACTTCTTCCCACAACAGCCCCCTCCCCCAGCCCTCATCCTCCCCTCCCCTCCCCTCCCCCCTCCAACCTACCCAGCCCCTACCCTCCCCTCCCACTCCAACCTACCCAGCCCCTCCCCTCCCCTCACCTGCTCATTAACCAAAATTTATTCCGACCCTTTCTTCCCACCTCCTCATCCCCCCTCCTCCTCCCTCCCATGTCCAGTACTATGTGATATATTGTCACCTGTAAAACAGAACATTTTGAGAAGAATAAAATTATGGATGTAAGGATAGTCTCATGAATTGAACTGAAATATAACAATAAATGGACCCAATTTAGGAACTAAACTGAAAGAGAACCCAACATGGATTTAATACATGAACTGAACTGAAACAGAGCACAAAACGGACCAAAATCAAATCCCTAAGGTCTAGCTAAGTTGTATCAGTCCTATAGGATCATAAATACATGTGCATTAATTAATTAGAAAATATAATATAAGGTAAATGTTAATGTAAAGAAACTAATGATAAATTCCATAATTCAATTAATTTTAACTCTTTTCTTTCATTCCTTTGAAACAGTTTTTTATCAATTTATATTGATGATTGGATATTTGTGGTAACAAACATGGAATGTTACTAGATACCCACAACATAAGAAACATGCATCATAATTCTAAGGAAGAGAGGGATATATGCAATACCTTCACTGCTGAAATAGCTTCTATAACACCTGCAACTCCAAGAAGGTGGCCAGTCATAAACCTTGTATGATTAACCTTTAGCTTCAAACATGAACCACAGATTAGAAAAAATACTTTAATGGAAAAAAGGGTCCCAACTGGAGCAGGGTGAACTTAAAATATATAGCATACGCAATAATTTGATAACGATAGAACTATCATCATACCCCAGGATTCTAAACAGAGCAGTCAATTAGAGATTCATATTTTATCAGGTTGAAAGACATTGCATCAGCAAGCAACGTTCTATTTCCAAAACATAGAGCTGTGCACTTCAACATCCTTGCAACCACCCAAGTGAAATACTGGTTACAGCATAGTGGAAATCAATGAACATAAACATATTCAATCAATAGTTATAAGTAGATCAAGTTTCAAAATAACTTTAATTAGATATATGCATATGTGAAATGATAGAATGGAGAGGGGTCATGCCAAGCTAGGATCTCTTCTTCTATCATACCCCCGGTCTGAATAAAGGTGTAACTGAAAAATGCTTCTATCATGCCCCTATTCTGAAGAAAACTGTAGCAGAAAAAACTTAGTCTGATGATTTTATTTCTAAACCCTAGTCAGTTGGAAACATTTCTGTCAATCAAAATATGTTATGAAACCCTTTCACCAGAATCTATTTTATCCCTACCCTAATACAGGACAAGTGGTTGATGATAAAAAAATGTTTCCTATTACGGAATGTTGAATAATTATTATTAACATGATCTATTCATTAATATAACATTAAGTTTTCTTGTTTTCAGTTATAATTGAAATTGCACCAAATATTTAATTTGATATTAATGATGACAATGAATGAAAGTGTTCAAGTGGTTGGAATGACATACCATACCGCAATTAAAAAGAAGCCTTTCTTCATGATGATGGTGGTGAAAGTGTTAGTGGCATTAAGACTACCTGTAACTAAATTTTTCTTCAACATAAACAGAAATACACACATATAGTGATGTGTGAAAATTATAATTGTAAGCTAAAACTGCATGAAAAGAGGCATGATCACTGTATTGAATTTGGAACACATTTAAAGGCAGTAAGTATGCATGCAACTAAAATATCCTTCCACATAAACAGAATTACAGACATTCATGGACATGGGAAATAAAAAATAGTAAGGTATACCAGCATAAAAAGAAGCAGGATCACTGTATTGAAGGCAAACACATTTAGAAGCAGTAAGACTACCTTCACCTGAAACCTGCTTCAACATACACAGAATTACACACATACATGGATGTAGGAAATTAGAAATCCTAAGGTATACCTATATGGAAGATAACAAATGTATACCTGAATTGTTGATAAAACTATAGATGATGTATCAAATCCAGAGACAACCTTTCCACTGAGTTTAAATGATTCATCACTGTGATGATCCTATGATGAAACGATAAAAGGAATAGTCTATTTACATAAATTTATAGGCAGGGAAAAGTAATTGAAGATAATGGAATATATTGTACCTGACTTTGCTCATACCCACTACTCATTAGCAGTATCATACACATACAGCTAGGAAAACCTTGGTGGTTGTCCATCAAGAAGACTCAAACTACCTATGTGATGGTAAATCTATCCATTCAATATGAATATACTTAGAGCTCTGCAATTTTTGAGTGACCTGTCCACCTTCCCACCCATTGACCTAAATGAAAACATATAATTGTAAATATGAATATTTTCCTAGAATACTCTAGCCTCCACAGAGTTGCGATTGGAGGCTAACATTCTAAGGTATTGTGGACATGACGGGAGTGGTTCCAAATAAATTTTACCGACCAAGCATCATAGAGTATATCGTGGGTTCCCATTGGTACTGATTTTTTTATTTCTCTCATCATACCAAAAGATAGACCCATAGTATTGATATAAGTTAGAAGGATACCCACTTTTCAAATAATCTGTAGGTGAATAATGATTAAATTGTAGCTTTTAATAAAATTGTCAACACAAACTTTATATGGTGTTATGAATTGAATCGTACTATACTGATATGTAAAAATAATACAGTGACCTGCATTTTCTTCCATTTGTAGTAATTATGTTATTTCTTCAATAGTATTTACTAATGTTAGTAAGATAATAAATGCAAAGTAAATTTACAGCTAGCATTGAACGAGTAGTAACTCAGACCTAAAAATTCTGCTGCATGATTACTTTCAGTATCTAATTCAGTAATTTTTGTTTCACCACTTTTTGATGTAACATGAATCAAGGTAGTAGACACCTCTAGTTATTGGGTACAATCTTCATTTAAACTACTATGGAATTCCAAACGCATGTAGATATCTATTATACATTCAAATAAATAAGAAAGTCTCATTACACTTTACAACACAGTTGTGCCAGGACAATTAGATTCCTTTCTAGTAACTGAAGAAGTGAAACATTCTCTGTTGTAAACTAAGAATGAAACACATTACATTCCATGAAAATTGTAAAACATTTGATGGAATAATTCGTACTCACTATGATAAACAAGTTGGCGATGGGCAACTGATATTTTTCATCTTAGTCGTTAGACCTAGAATAAGTAATGAAGATTAAATTAACTCTTTAATATAAGGGATATGTAAACTAAAAGTTGTTCACTAGAATATGTTGACAGAATCCTTACCAATGGGGACATAATTTTCATCATTGGATTCAGATATGTGCTTTATCTTGCTACATCTCATAGATTTTGTTAACGAAGTTACACAACCATGATGATCTATCAATGATATATAATAGTTTGGTAACTAATCAATGTCACAACATAGTAAAAGTAATATTTATAGTCAATTTATTGTCAGTTTTGAATGGAAGTCACCATTCAATGATACAGGTGTCAATGATATTCATGCTCCTCCTTTGGTGGTGCAGATCCATTGTCATGTTTCAGATGTTTTAGCACAACAAATGTTAGTATAGCACATAGGTAAATAGCCAGTGCATTTTAAAAAATGTACTAAACAAAACATATGTATTTCAGAAATGAAAAGAATCAAAACTGATCTCTAGTACATTTAATTTTGTACTGTTACCTTTTATATTCCTTATTCTAACAGATATTGGTGATGAAGTTCAACATTTCTGAGGCACTGTGAATTAAATAGTAGAATAATTAAAGTAGTAAACTTCATTTAGTGTAAACATACTGATGGTATTTGACAATTTTGAAAAATTGAAATTGAAGTCACAAGTGGTATTTAAAGGCGACATTGGTTTTCATGATCCTCTGTTCAAATTGAAATTTAGCTGTACTGCATCACATGTTCCAGTATGAAATATGTGATGGTAGTCTGTAGATGTATTGCATGAACATGTATGAACTTATAAAAGAGTAGCTAACACTATAAAAGTTTTCTAAGAAGTTACAGTAGTAACTAATCAATGTCAGTTCATAGTAAAATTAATGTTCATTGTCGATGTACTGGGAGTAGGGAATGGAAGTCACCATTGAAAGGAATAACTGAATAGGCAGTACATGTACAAAATTGTTGGTAATTAAAGAAATGTATTTTAATAATGAAAAGAATTAAAATTGATCTAAAGTAATGTTCATAACACAAGCTGTCACCTATTATATTGTTTGTTATAACAAATATTGGTGTTGAAGATCCACATTCTAGAGGCACTGATAAGTCAATTGTGTAATAAGTAAAGTAGTCAATGTTATTTACAATAAAAATATCGAATGTATTTCACAATTTTCTAAAATTAAAATTGAACTAACAATTGGTTGATAAACGTGATAGTGGTATGCGTGAACCTCTATTCAAATTGGAAATGAGTTGTACTGCGTCATATGTTCCAGTAGGAAATAGCTTATGGTAGGCTGTAGATGAAATCCCTAGACATGTATGAACTTCTAAAATATTATCCAGAATTATGAACTTATTGAAAGTAGTTACATCAATTATCTACCTTTTTGTTGTTCTCTCAGACGTAGCCTTCTTTGAAACCTTGCATGTCTCAATGCTGATGGTGTTTGCATCTTTGAATTGGATTTCTTTTTGTTGAATTGTCATGTTTTCGAAGGTATCCATAGTATGTTTATGGGTAGATAGAATTAATTAAACATTCAATGTGAAGACAATTTTATATCTTGCATAAAAATAGTCTAACATATAGTTATTGTTTTTAATTGCAATGTCTAGAAGGTAAGGCATGGTAGACTGAAAAGGAATTGTATTAAAAAAATTCATGCTGAATCAATATAGGACATATTAACTACAGACGCATCGATAAAAAGTGAGTAATTTTTTGTAAATGCAATAAATTTGAGATCTGTTCTGTTAGAGCAAATGAGAATTGTTTTACCTAATAAATAATTTAGGACGGAATGGATTTTAGTACCGTTTATGATCTTTCTGTATGTTTCACATAGAGAATAGATTTTCTGATGTCTAAAAGTTTGGCATTCCACCTATTACAGACATAAAATTTATAATCTAGTGTTAGCAGCAGCATACACCTAATAATATTTTATTTATAGTTTGATTTATAGAGTACAGGTAGAGGGTTTGGATTTTCTGTTAGTGTCTCATAGAAGAAACATAAACTAACTTCATATTTCATGGACCGAAATTATTTTTCGACAATGATATTGTAAATGAAATATGAATAAAATGGAGGGGTGTTCCATGGAATTAAATTCTTACAGAGTTAGAATTAGTCCTGTGATATAGGGAAGTGTCCTGGTCTAGAAGCTGTCACCTATTGTTGTAGCCGATCGAAATACTTGGACAGCTCGTCTCTACGGCGGTCACAGGGGATGAATAGTAGGCCATTGTACGTGTGTATTCAAAAGCATATGCGGTCATGTAGATTCAGGTAAGAAGTTACTGAAGTTGATGCAGCTTACGGATGCTCCGAGAACAGAAGATGAAGGGATGAAAGGAACTTTGAAGTGATATGCGAGAAAAAATAGTGGAAGATACTTGAATGAAAGTCAAGTCGATCACAAACCCTAAGGAATCGCAAGTGATATGGTAGGATTTTTAGTGTTATTCATGTTGAGCGGTGGAAATTGGAAGCTATTCGAGGGTCGGCAGGCAGCGGATGGAGGATACCAGAGGTGATTTGGTTGAGCGTCACAGCATGGCAGAAACCCTAGACCAGAGGGAGATTATGATTTCTCACGTGGGGGAATGCGATCTTAGTCGTGGGAGGGTTGTAATGGATAGGCGGGTTTCTAAATTTCAGGCAAGGTGGAGAATTTGGAGGGTGACACATAGGCTTGGAGGATCCATGTTTAGTATATATAATAGATTTCCTTATGACTATAATGTAATCATTTTATTTTTTTGGAGGATCTTCTAACTTATTTGTCTATAGTGGAAACTTTCCTGGTACTTTATCATGAGAAATAATATTGGTAATGACTTATTCTATTATGTTATAAGGTAGGTGATCAAAATAAGGTTCATATAATGAATGTATATATGGGATATCTTCTGGTAGAGGAACACTTTCAATTTCCAATGATAATGAATCAAACGTGATTTTCCTTGTTTTCCCAAGTGCCTCATGATAGGGTTATTTCTTATCACTATATTTACAAGCATTAGATTCTCTTGAAAATGTGAAATAATACTATGGAGAGAGATTTTGAAGTGAGTTTTGTTATGGGGAGGACCACCATGGTGTATAATAGTAAGGGGAAAACCATATTTCTCCTTGATCTTCTAGCTATGCAGAGGGATGTCATGACTCTCATCAGGATATGGGATCTCGAGATCGACCAGGATTTGGTAATGAAGCAAGACTTCATGGTAATTTTTATGAGTAGGGACTTCGGAATTATTTATAACATAATTATGATTTAGTTACAGGATATTAGGATCTTGAGTTTCCATGGAAAAAAATCTTAGGGATTCTTGAATTTTTGTTTTTGTAGAGAAGGATCATATATTGGCTATTTTTTCAGTTGTTTATGGTGAGGCTTCTTTTTGGATGCCTTCTTAGGAGTTACTGGGACACTTACGGGGGGAATGGTTTTCATATATATGGGTTTGCACCATCCTTAGAGTAGAAAGTGTGATAAGAGAATTATCACATATTGTAACTGGTGTATGTTCCCAATCTAGTTGTTTGTGTATCACAAAATATTTTACCCCATGACTCTCCTGGAGAGGAGTAGAGGATTGTGTCCACTCTGGGGTGAAATGCTGATGATCCACCCCATTTTTTGGGACATAGTTTTGTGTCCGTCCCTCAGACACTACTTTTTTTCTGTTATGATTTCCTGGAATGTCTATAGGATATGGTTTGGGAATTGAGTCTACTATTTCATCATTTTTTTGGATATTCTTGGTGACTTTAATGACCATAATAGTGATATAGTCCCATTTTTTTTGGATAAAGGGTATGTGACTACTTCCATCTTCCCTTTCCACTAAGTGTATTATGATAGTATTCATGTGTGGGGGTAGAGAGTCGGTTCTTCCCCCTATTTGTCAATAAAACCTTCTGATTGAATTCTCTGTGTGATGAAAAATGAAACTACTAGAAGGCCTGATGAATATAGGTAGGTGTGTGTGCCTACTTATATCATTCAACCAAACATGTTTTGTAGACTTCTTTGAGTTCTTCTAGAAGAGTCTACTGCTAGAAATTGTGGGTGCATGAGATTGTATGTTCCTTCTCCTGCAGTGTTTCCAGATTTCAATAGAGGGCATCCTAGGATAGTCCCTGATAAAGATGATTGAAAATAGAATTATGGAGGGAAGTTTCATCTTCCCCCTCATAGTTATCCACCAAATATTATTTGTGAGATTTTTCTTATGGGGAAATAGTGTGACCCTCCACCCAGTTGACTAGTTTCTTCCCATAGTAGGTTGTCTTGTTTTCCTAGGTCTGAATAACCTCGGCCATATGGACGAGGATAGAAACCTTATAATTTTAATGGGTCACTATCGCATGGGGATGGAGGAGACAGTTATAGGTAGGAGACATTTGGAAGGACCCTTGTGTCTTCTGCCTGAGGCATTATATAGCATCTTGATCCACATCCCTAGGTAATGGTAGGTATTGGTTATTTTATTATACGAACAGGTTCTCGAAGAATTTGAATATGATGGTTGGTTCCATCTCTGGTAGGCGCACCAATCATCACTATCTGGAATATAGGTGGGGATTTAAGAGCTAGAGGTACTTTCTAGAGGCCTCCAATATCTGAATCGTACCATTCTGGAGGTACTCCCAGACCATTTAATTTGAGACCCAGCATTGAATATGTTGGGTCTGTGATGATATCCTCTATGTGGATAGATACACTTACTTAATGGTAGTCATGGATTATATTGGTGAAATAATGAAGGATATCATTGGATTAAATGGAGTTCTGAATGGAAGTGACAAGAAGTTGAAAGATAGAAATAAGACAACCCCATCAAAGAATCATCTCATTTGAATGAACACATGCATGTTTTTTTTCTTGTTTGACTCACCATCACTTTGAGAGATAATGGGTACTGAAATATGCATTATACTGCAATGTGGGTTAATGATTCATGTCATGTTCACCATTTTTTGTTTATTAAATAATTCAGATGACCTGACACTAGGTTGAAGGGGGTTGAGTGGTGTGAAATCATTCACTTTGAGCTCACTATTTCTAAATAGTTTCAAAAGAGATTGTTCATGGAACTAGAAATTCCCAACAATTTTATATCTATGAGGGACTTGATTTCTAAATGAAGGGTCCAATTGGGTAGTTTTTTCAACAATTCTTAAGAACTCACATTGGTCGAGAGGATGTGAGGTCAGGATCATTGCACCCTTTTGGGTGAATGTTTTCCTACTCCAGGACTCTCATATGGATTTAATATATGATCATGAAACATTTTTTAATTAAAAAGTTTTAGGTGGTTTACCTAAGAATTGAAAATCATTAATCATCATGTATGGAGATTATAATCATCTTTATGTATCTATGGCTCTTCATCAATTGATATATCTATATGTATCCAAGGATATCTAGTAATGGTATCACCTTATGTACTAATTATAGATTATTTGGTCATTATTATGATGTATTTGGTTTTGTATCCACATAGTGAGGCACTCTAGAGTGTGTTGTCATTCTAGTAGATGGGAGTTGCATTGATGTTAGGATAAGACCCATGGATAGGAAACCTTAATATCACTGTGAAAGGAATCAGAGATCAAGTGGTTTAGTTCCACGTAGAGGGACACATCATACCTTATAAGTCCATGTGATAAGGACCAAACCTTATAGTTTGATGTCACGTATCTAGGAAGTCTAGGCAGAAGGTGCCAACTAAAATTTTGGGGTCTTGCTTATGCCAAAGTAGCCTAGAGAACTTATGAGGGATAGGAATTTAAATATTGAATTAGACTCTGCTGAGAATGTGATAAAAAATGAATATGGTTGATTTGGAGTGATGAGTTTGGACCTTAGGGAGGCTTTCTAAGTATCCCATAAGAATAAAATCCCTTGTAGTTCAGTTATGAGGTCTCATGACTATGAAGACCCAATGCAAATTTGGTCTCATTGGGACGTGTATCCATTTTAGAGGATTATTTTAGGGATTAATTCTAAATATTATTCCTAGATGAAGGAGTTTTGGGCTATGAGAAGTGACATGAATCATGGATAATTAGGGTTTTGGTTTAGGGATTACCCTTGAAAAGGATGCCTGAAGGTTGGGAGGTAAGGATTTAGGATTAGTAATGAAAATGATGCCCATGGATGAGTGTAATGATATGGATGTGTCTTATACCGAGTAGGAGGCTCATTAATATCATTCCATAGGTTGGTTTCCAATGTTTCATGATTATAGAAAGAATAAGAGTTTTCATAGTTCAAAAGATCGGGTCTAACACACTAAAAATTCACAAGTGAATTATTCATGTGGATAACTCTTGAGGATGATTCATATTAATAGGTTTGGTTTTGTGATTACTCTTGAAAAGAATGAAACAATTTGGATTTTGGTTCTTATTCACAAGGAGGAAGCCCTAAATTGATTTTGGGGGATTATTCTTGAATAGGATGCCTATAAGTGAGATGATGGGGCATATACCAAGTATTAGGCCTATAGGTTTAATTTTTGGTCTTACAGGTGAGTATGATTTCATATGTTTAGTTGTGGATTATACTTTTAATGATGCCCATAACTTTGGGATCATTTGAATTTCATGACCATCGTCAACCTCTAAGCCCACGTGAGTCATGCACTGTGTGACAAACAATATGAAAATGAATATTTAGGAAACCACTCTATCAACTCTTCTGTAGGATTCGATACATGGCCCTGAAAACCCACACAAATAGAAGTACTTTGAAAGAAGGTTAGAGAAATATCTGATGGAATATTCTCTACCAAAAGATGCGTCTAACTGTTTATAAGTTCTGATCAATGATTCACCCTCAACCAGCAAATCATGATGATTCATTCTTTAATGTGAGAAACAAGAGTAATAAAAATATAAATAAAACCAAAAATCTCTCCTACACCATTGGTGGAAGACGATGTGAAAAAGGAAATGAAAAAGGGACTTGGATTCACCCTTTCTATATCTTGTTTCTTATCCAAGATAGTTAGGTCTAACTACCCATAAAACTAAAACATAAATCACCATTAGCGATGGTTTATAAAAACCTCCACGAAACCCATTTATTTTTCTACAGCGGCAACACTCCCCCCCCACCCGAGCTGGCTCTTCTCCCCCCAACCTCACGATGCCTCTCCCCCCGATGAGCCCCAACCCTAGCTCTGCCTCCCGTACCGCTGGTGACCTAGTCGTTGGTCGTTACTGACCCCCCTTCTCCCCCCAACACCCGTGACCCCGGCTTCTCCCCCGACCCTGTCGAGTTCCTACCCTAGGTTGGCTCCCATCCCCTACCACGAGTGGTTTGCTCTTATTTAGGTATATTTGTTTGTGTAATGGTTATAGGAATCTTGTGGAGAAAAAATGTATAAGGTTTTATGTTGTTTCATTATTGTTAAGTCATTTCCATAATTTATTTTGGTTTATCATAAAATTTGGATGAATTCATTTAATAGATTGACTTTATATATTTTGGTTTTGTTTGGAAATGAGATCAGAGGTATTCCAAGAGTGATCCATACCTCGTTGCTTGAAGTTACAGTGAGGATACATAATTGTCCCTAAAGTATGACTAATTGGAATAATATGGATTAATTATATTAATTTATTATTATTTATTTATAATATATGTAGTAATTTTATGAGTTAGGTGATTGAGATGGTGTTTGTTCCTAGATATGGCTTTGATGAGTATGGAATGAGATTTCTTAATGGGATAACTCTATGGTCAATGTAGTTTATGATTAATATTACCATAGGATATGGTTATGAATTTATTGTGTGGATTGAAATTTCATGTAGGTAGGTATGTGACATGAATGTAATCCATGAGATATTTACCTTATGTGGCATGAGGATAGAGATTCTTGTTGGGTTTATAGAAATCACTTTAGTATGATGCATTGATTATACAACCATTGATGGCTATGTTATATATATGAGAGTCTTAACTTAGGGAAATTAAAACCCCAATAGGGTGTCCATCATATATTTATGGGTAAAGTTATCTATAAAGGTCTTATTTTAGGTAATTGATTATCTCTTAAAGAAATTTCTAGGGGAGAGGATATGGGATGGTGTGGTTGTGGTCATCAATAGTATGATAATCTCTGAGAACTTATGAATGAACCAGTATGGAACCAAGTTAGGTTCCTTTTCTCAATGAGTAATCAATATGAACTCTATGAATAAAGATAGGTTCTCCAAACCTTATGAGTTTGGAATGTGGCCCTTGATAGAAATTTATCCCTCAGGTAGATGTGAGATACCTAGGGAATGGAACCGTAAGTGGTGTCTTTATCATCCACATTAATCAATTTTCACAATATCAATATAACTTCAAAATTAAGTTCATCATGTCAATAAAAACTTACCAATCACACTGAAACCACACTAATGATAGTAAGGGAATAACTACTTCCTCCTCTAAATTTTTCTTATTATTTGTGGCCTAATTCTACTAAATCCAGTGCTTGATATCCCTTTTTATAAATCAGATTTAATATGACATCATTGATTCTCTTAGTTAAGTCTTGGAAACCTCTTTGTATTATAGAATAATCCCCTTTTTTATGTAATTATAGATTCAACAAGTGACTTTACTTCAGTACGAAACATATAGATCATGTTTTAAAGAAAAGAATTGTTTCTTAACACCACTTGCTGATTCGGGATAATCCATGACACATTTGGATCATATTTTATATCAAATGAGACTTGAAATAATTATTACATCACATATTTCATGTATTTTTTGGATTTAATCTGATAAACATTTTGTTGAATAACATGTACTTTATTAGAACATCCACCCCATGAATCATATCTCCCCCTAAATATTGGGACACTTCAAACAATGGTTATAATTATCTAATTTAATGGGAGAGGGTAACCTCCAAATTTCATAAGTTGATTAATGTGGATCGAATTTGTTCACTCACCCTAATATCCCAATTTAATTCTAATCCTTTGTGGTGGTACTACTTTATATGACACCACTAGTGGGTGATTTACCATATGTATTGATATAGGAAAACTTTATATAACATATTTATATATATTTTAAACTAGTATATACCAATCTCATTCCCTATTTAGTAATAGTTATGTGTTTTATGTTTTTTTTAATATTGTGTAAGCACATTGTGATATACATGGACAAAAGTTGGATCACTTTACTGAGGAATGCACCTCAGTATATTAAGGGTTTGAATGAGTTTTTAGATTATGAAATTTCCAATCGATCCGTTGAAGGGAGAATAAGATGTCCATATCCTAAATGTAAATTTATAAGATGGTTGAAGAGAGATTATGTTTATGAACATTTAATATTGAAGCAATTACCTGATCAATATTTTCATTGGATTTGGCACGGAGAATCGAATGTTACAGAAAGGTTGAGCACTGATGTCAATCCATAGAATGACCTCCCAACTTCGTCGAAAATGGATAATTAAAGGCAAAACCCTATAAATGATGCATTCAACACTGCAAGAGACCACTATCAACATCAAAACATATCAGAACAACCAAATGAGGGTGCTAAAAATAGCAATGAGACCAGTGATGTTTTTGAGAATTTAGGAAAACCATATCAAGATTGTAACATATCAGTGGATCGCCCTCTTGATTATGTGTAGCATAATCTAAGAGAAAACTTCACTGGGTAAAATGTGTTCCATGATTTAGTTGATGATGGAAATCAATAGTTGTATAGTGAATGATTGAAATATTAATAACATTATTTTATGTTGAAGTTGTATCATATCAAATGTCTATGGGGAATTACAAATATGGAAATATCTATGATATTGGAATTTTTGTGTGATGCATTTCCTGAAAAAAACATCCCCGAGTATTTTTATGATATGAAAAAAGTTGTTAACAGGCTTGGTTGTAATTTTTAAAAAAATACATGTGTGTCCCAATGATTGTATGCTTTATTGGCGAGAGGATTCAGATAGATAGGATTGTAAAAAATGTTCTTCTTCTAGATGGTAGTCAATGGGTGATGTTGGAAGTCTGAATCAACATAATTTCATGAAGAAGAAGAAAAGGAACACACCTGAAAAGGTTTTACATTAACTTCCTTTAAAGACTCGATTGCAAATATTATTCATGTCATCGAAAACCGTCGAACACATGAAGTGGCATTCTGTAGATAATAACAGTGATGGGTTAATGAGACATCCATGAGATTCACAATCATGGAAAAAATCTGAATTATTACATCCAAAATTATCAAATGATCCTAGGAATGTTTTATTGGGATTGGCTACTGATGGATTCAACCCATTTGGGACTTTGAGTACCAGTTATAGCATTTGGCCAGTTGTTTTGATCCCTTACAATCTGCCTCCACGGATGTGTATGAAATAAACGTCTTTTATCATTTTGATTTTTATTCCTAGAAAAAAAATACCTGGAAATGATATTTATGTATACTTGAAGACTTTAATTGAACAATTACAGGAGTTGTGGAGCAATGGTGTGGAGAAATTTGATGCTTCTTCTAAGACAAAGTTCAAAATTCATGCTACTTTAGTGTGGAAAATTAGTGACTTCCCTGGGCTTGGGAATTTATCTGGTTGGAACACTAACATGGATTTGGATGGTCCTATTTTTAACATTGATTTTGATCCCAAACAGGTACCCCCATAGTAAAATATGGTGCTTCTTGTGACATCAAAGATTTCTCGATGCATCTCATAGATTTCGGCTGAACAGATCAAAATTTAATAGTTTCATTGATCATAGACCACCTCCAAGGTTGTTAATAGGATATGAAATATTGACATAACTTGGAAATGATGAAACAAAATTTGGGAAGTTTCTTCTTTTGAATGATAGCTGGAAATGGGTTCGAAGTGCATCGTCAAGCGAAATCAGAATGCAACAATGGAAGAAAAAAAGTATATTCATCAAACATCCGTATTGGGAATTTAATTTGATGTGGCATAATCTTGATGTGATGAATATTGAGAAGAATTTATGTGACAATTTGGTTTTCACATTTCTTAATGAGCATGGAAAGTCGAAGGATCATCTCAATGCTCGCAAAGACTTACCAGCAATGAACATAAAACGTGATATCTGGCTAGATGACAATGAAAAGTATCCACCGACAATTTCTGCAATGAAACATAGGGATAAAGATACATTCCTTTGAATTTTAAAGAATGGTAAGGTATCTGATGGGTATTCAAGTAACATCTCGAGGTGTTTTGACTAGAAGAACCATAAGTTACATGGATTTAAAAGTCACGATTCACATATATTTTTACAATAGTTACTACCATTGGCATTGCCTACATTATTACATGAAAATATTACTTCTATTGTACTCCAATTCTGCACATTTTTCAGAAAACTATGTGAGAAATCTCTACATCCATTTCATCTTGACAACCACCAGGAGAGGTTTGTATTGACCCTTTGTGCAATGGAGATGATCTTTCCTTCGTCATTTTTATTGTAATGATGCATTTAACTGTGCATTTGGTTGAGGAAGTAAATTAAGTGGCCCCGTTCATTATCAACGGATGTATCCAATTGAGAGTAACTTTATTTATATTTTTTAGTTAAGTAAAAAAATTTGGAACTTAACTAAATGCATAATTATGTTTATTTTATTTCACAGATATCTTGGGAATTTGAAATCATACGTGAGAAATAAATCATAGCCCGATGGATTTATTGTTGAAGGCTATTTGGATGAGGAGTGTCTTACCTTTTTTTCTAGATACTTGGATGATATTGTGACAATATTTAATCGAGTTAGACGTATTGATGACACATCAAATCAATCTCAAAGAAATCAGAAATACAAAATATTTCATACTATTTGTTGAACAGTTGGGAGGACCTCAAATGTGACACTAACAGTATTGGAATTATTATAGGCACATAGATATGTGATGCTGAATAGTGAAATTGAAGATAAATTTTTTTAAGAGTTGAGGATACAAACAAAGAGATGAATGAGAGGCCGAACATGAAATGAGAAAGATATAATGAAATCTATTAATAAAGAGCTTGTAGAATGGTTTGCACGATGTGTAAGTTCCAAAATATTGAAATAAATAGGAATATTAGTTTGACACATATATATTTTAAATCAAATACAGTATATTTCTTTTTTTAGATCATGAATATTGATACTCGAGCATAGTTGTCAGAATATTTGATGTTTCTTGCTTGAGGTCCTCTAAAACAAGTTAGAATGTTCAATGCTTACAATGTGAATGGATTTAGATTTCGTACACTTGATCGAGTAGAGGGTTTGAAAACACAGAATCTTGGTATATTTACATTTACTGAAGTGGAATACTATGGAAAGATGACTGATAATATTTAATTGAACTACTATGCGTATTTTTCTGTTGTTTTATTCAAATGAAATTGGGTCGATATTATCAGAGGTGGTAAAAGAGATTCCTTTCTATTTAATTCTGTGAACTTCTTTTGATTGATGGATGTTGGTGATCTTGAAGTGCATGATCCATATATCGTATCATCGTAAGAAAAAATGGTATATTATGTGAATGATATTGTGGATGAAGGGTGGAGTGTAGTTTCTCATGTAATACAAAGAGATTTGTATGATATGGGTGATGAAGTGGAATATTTGACCTCTGAAATTAAATCTCATCAACAACAAGAAGAAGAATTATTTGTCCATCGTGATATTGAAAATATTATTCTATCAAGGATGAATGAAGTGGATGGAGTAATTTAGCGTGAAACAGATATTATTCAAGGGGAAATGATTGTATATATAGTTATTTATTCATTCATCAACCAACTTATTTCATTTATGCAGTCATTCATTATCATTGTTATGTATATTTTGTTTGTAAGTACTGGGCATCTATTATTATTTTTAATTTATTTTCTGCATAATTTATTTGAAATATATGTTCTTAACATAATTTTATTTTATTAAATGACATGAATTCCAAGGAGGAAGTGATAAATTGTTTCATCCACTACTGGGACAAATGACGATAAATCTGTCTCCCCCCCTACGGCATCTGAGCCATCAGTTGCCTTCTCCCCTGTACCATCTCCCCATGAACAATCTCTCAAACCCTCTTTGAGCATCCCTTTATAATCTGAGTCGTTGACTCCCCCTTCAGCATCATCATCATTCGGGTGGTGGCGCACCATTTATAGTTCATCACGGACATACTGGAGGGTCATTGTTTTAGGTAAAATGTTTAATATAAATAAATTTATTGCCCTTTTTTATACTAACTATTTGTTCATTAAAGATGAAAAAAATGTGACTATGGAGAATAATATAAAAAGTTCAGATGTGTGGAATATGAATGGAGATAAGCTAGTTTTCCCATTCGATTCATATGGGGTCCCTACAAATGATGTCGTGGGATTATTTGGTCAAATTCTAGGCCAGCTGGAAGCAGAGCCCATTTCCCTTCCTATTTATTATGATGATTGGAAACATATGCCTCCAAGTTGGAAAAGATGAAGTTTTTGATTCCCAAATAAAGGTAATTTTAATACATTGATAAAACACTATTTTAGTGAATATTTTATTGATAATGAATGATATAATTTCCTCACATTGTGTTAAATATGTTTATTTATAAAATATTTGGGATTAGATCATTCATTTGAATATTTGATGAAAATTCCAGTTTTACCCTTTATAGTTCACTGTAGTATTTCGAAAATACATATTTTATATTTATTATTTGAATTTGATATTTTGTAACAGTGTTTCAAACTTCATTATCTATAAATTTTATTCAAGACACTAGATCCAAAGAATGAATTTTAATGGAGTAATTGGGCCATAAAGTCAAAGCTGGGCTGGACTCGCCAGAATGGATAAGCTTCTATATTGCGGCCATAACTCCTACATAATGGCTTGTGTTGCGAAAAAATTTCGATAGGAGATAGAGGTCCCATATACGCACATTTTATCCTTCTGGAAGGCCGGCCAATTCACGCGTTTTGGTGGTCAAATGGGCAGTGAAAGTTGGTAAAAAAATATTTGGCCGAATTTCCACATTCACACTTGAAACCACTTGTAACCTCTCCTCCCCTCCCCACTATAAATTGGAGTTTTTATCATTTGGAGGGGTTGGGGCGTGAATTGGGAGATTGGAGGCAGAGGATAATTTGTTTCACCCAAATTCTCCAACCATTGTAAGAGGGGTAGCTCTTGAAGCAAGGATCCCCTCATCGAAGCCTCCTTCTCTTCTTCATTTTGTAATGTTTTCATTTGTGTAATAAACTTCTTTGTTCTTCTTTTATTTCTTCTATTTTCTTCTGTTTTGTTTAAATTTATTCTTCTCTTAATCTTCCTCTTTGGGCTGGAATTCTTGAGTAGAATAGTTATTGGGTTATACCCATTATAAACTGTTGCACATGCAAAACGCTTCTACGATGATTACGCCACCCATGGAAGAGTAGTCTTTTAGTAATAGATCTATATTCTACCCTCTTCATTTAATTATTTTGAATCATTGAGCTACTGTAATTTACTTAATATGATCCATGAATTGTGTTTTTAAATTGTAAGAAACTAAGCATGCAATTGAACAATTAACACAAAAACACGCGAGGTCGGGATTTTGTGTAAATTGTGAGAGCGCGATGTTAATCGGTAATACAAGACCACACGGGATAAATTTGTAGAGTTCAAATATAATCCCTAAACAAAATTCATCCTCATTTCCATAATGGATATGTGCCTTAATTTACCACTGACCATAAGCTAATCTTAGAACATCAATCAAAGCAGGGTGCTACGATTGCATGTTCCAAAGTTAGCCTAGCGTTAAATTCACATCATCTTCATGGTAAAGTTAATTCTCACAGGGTTCGGGATTTAACAAATTAAGGGATCATAATTAAGTGAATGTTAATTTAAATTATAATGATTAATAATAAAGTGAAGAGGTAGATTTAGATCGATTACGCCTTTTAAATATATTTCTAAAAAAACATCTTCCTGTTGAGTCATTTTAATCGAAATTCATTTCAAAACTAAAAACAAAAAAAATTATACAATCTTCTTACAGCAAGAATATTCTAGATTCATAAACTACAACAAACCCCAATCCTTTAAAGTAGTGATTTATTCTATTCTATTTTATTTTATTTTTTTAGAATACCTCTAATAAGTTGTTAAATTCACTTCCTCCTTTGAGAGACGACCTTGGTCAGCCACTCTGCTGCACCTAAGTACCCCAAATTACACTAATCATTTGAGGGCGCCCACGACAGCGCTCTATAAAATTGGCGCCATTGCCTGGGAGGCAAGTAATTATTTCAACCAATTAGAGGTATTTATTTTATTTTACATTTTATTATCTTCCTCTCTTCTTTCTTCCTTCTTTACCCAATCTGATTTTTCTTCCTCTTCTTTTATTTTCTTCTACTTCTTTTTGGACCATCAACTCAAACTTCTCATTTTTATTTTACTATGGTCCACTTTCTTTATTTTAATATTTATTTGATCTATGACACGAACTAATCCCGAAGATCTCTTAGATCTTGACCCTGAGATTGAACATAGCCTTAGGGCTCGAATCAGAAATTCTCAGTCTACGGGAAGTTTCAATATTCAACCAGTTGGTGAATTCCTCTCTTATGGAAACATTGAAATTGGAAGCTATTCAAATTCAAACATGAAAGAGGAACCAATTTCTGAAAACAATAGAAATGAACTTAATAGAACCATTCGAGAATTGGATGCACCTGATATTAACTATCAACCAAATTGTATTGCATACCCAAATCTCGAATCGGACTTTGAACTGAAATCTGGGTTAATTCACTTACTTCCAAAGTTTCATGGCCTCTATGGTGAGGATCCCAATAAACATTTGAAAGAATTTAATGTGGTTTGCTCAACCCTTAAACCAAGAAATGTTTCTGAAGATCAAATCAAATTAAGAGCATTCCCATTCTCACTTGATGGAGCTGAAAAAGACTGGATGTATTATTTACAACCCAAAGATGTAACTTGTTGGAACGATTTGAAAAGTCTTTTCTTGCAGAGATTTTTTCTAGCATCAAGGACCACATCCATTAGAAAGGAGATATCGGGGATCAAGCAAGCACAAGGGGAGTCAATGTATGAGTATTGGGAGAGATTCAAGAAGCTATGTGCAAGCTGTCCACATCACCAAATCAGTGAGCAACTCCACATTCAGTACTTCTATGAAGGACTCACACCTATGGAGAGGAGCATGGTGTATGCCACAGCTGGAGGAGCATTGGTGGACAAGACACCAGCATCCGCACGTGCATTGATCGACAAGATGGCTCAAAACTCCCAACAATTTGGCGATAGAGGTACACCACATGTCAGAGGAGTACATCAAGTAAGCCTTTATTCTCTTGAAAGTCATTTGATTGATACTAAGTTAGAAGAATTGACAACTATGGTGAGGAAGATTGCATTGGCTCAAAAGACATCCCAACCCCCTCCTTCAAGGACATGTGGCATTTGCACTGAGACAAGCCACCCAACTGACTGTTGCCCACAACTACAAGAGACATAAGATTGTGTAGCAGTGTTCCCTGGTAGACCATTTCAGCAGCAACAACAACAACCATATCCCCAAAAGAAGTTTTATACAGTATACAACCAAGGGTGGAAAGATTAGTCAGACATGAGGTATGGCTCTGGACAACAACAAAGGCCCCCTTTTCAACCAAACTTCCAGCAGCCTCCACCTTACCAACAGGGATTCCAACAACCTCAAAGGAGATTCGAAGCTCAAACATCAACAAGTCAGAAACAAGGGAATATCCAACAAAAGGTGGACTCTAACACTGATGATATTTTCAAAAAAATTGTTCTTAATCAACAGAATGAGCTGAAGAGTCAAGGTTCGGAGTTGAGAGAGGTGACGACTCAAATGAGTCATATTGCCACTGCCCTCCATGAACTTCTGAGTAAGAATTCTGGAAATCTACCTTCCCAACCCACTCAAAATCCAAAGGGGAATGTTAGTTCCATCACATTGAGAAGTGGGAAGCAAATGAATGATACATCTGGACCTACCATTCCACCGGGATTCACCTCTACTCTAGAGAAGACGCATTCCATACCAACTGATGAGAAATCCAAGGAGAAAGATAAAGGTAAGAAAAATATTGATGATGTACCTCCTAAACCCCTTCCTTTTCCTAACAGGGTTGTTCAAACCAGGAAGATGGCTGAAGAAGCAATGCAAAAGGAGGTTTTGGACACATTCAAGCGTGTGGAGATCAACATTCCTCTACTTGAAGCCATTAAGAAAATTCCAAGGTATGCGAAATTCTTAAAATAACTTTGTACCAATCGAAAAGGGCTCAAGGGAAATGAGAGGATCAACCTTGGAAGGAATGTCTCGGAACTCATTACACCAACTCTAGCAATGCCAGCAAAGTGCAAGGATCCCGGGACATTCACCATCCCATGTACCATAGGGGAGTTGCACTTATCTGATGATCTTTGTGATTTAGAAGCTTCAATAAATGTGATTCCTCACTCTGTATTCTCTTCCTTGCAGTTTGGTGAGTTGAAGACAACAAGAGTAGTGGTGCAATTGGCGAATAGAGCTACGACATATCCAGCGGGAGTTCTTGAGGATGTACTTGTTCGGGTAAGATACATGATCTTTCCAGCAGACTTCTATGTGCTTAACATGGAGGATGATCAGGTAAGTTCTCATGACCCCATTATCTTAGGTAGACCCTTCCTCAAAACTACAAAAACTATCATAAATGTCAATGAGGGTACACTTTCCATGGAGTTTGGAGATGAAGTTGTGATATTTAATGTTATGGATTCCATGAAGTACCCCTCAGAGGACCATTCTGCTTTTGTTATCTCCCATCTTGAACCACCAAGTAAAAACATAATGGAATTGGATTGTCCTATGCTTAGGGAGATTATGAGTATTGGTTCTAGTTTGATGTCTAAGAGTACATCTACACCCGTTTTTAAGGAACACGACTCTCTAAGATTTGATTTTGAAATGGAATCATATTCTGATATTGATCATGTGAACTCTAATTATGACATGGCTATTGAGTATGCTGATGGATTTGGTGCTTTATTCTCTGATTGTGATGATTTTTATTCTGATACTGATGTTCATTGTCCAGATATGTTTGTTGCATCAATTTCTCCATCCATACTACACCCTCCTTCATTAGAACACAAACCATTGCCACCAAATCTGAAATACTCATACTTGTTAAATGGTGAGTGATTACCTATTATCATTGCTAACAATCTCCCTTTTGAACATGAAGAAATGCTTTTAAATATTTTGAGGGAGAACATCTGGGCGATTGGGTGGACCTTGGCTGACATATCAGGTATTAGCCCCTCCATTTTCATGCATAGGATTCTCTTGGAGGATGGGGCTAAACCAGTGAGATAGACACAAAGGAGACTCAATCCCACCCTCCTTGAAGTTGTTAAAAAAGAAGTTGAGAAATTGATCGAGGCAGGTATAATCTTTCTCATTTCAGATTCTCAGTGGGTAAGTCCAATTCAGGTTGTGCCTAAGAAAACTGGTTTTACTGTTGTTAAAAATGAGAAAGATGATTTAGTTCCAATGAGGGTGCAAAACAGTTGGCGTGTGTGTATTGATTATAGGAAACTAAATCAGACTACTCGCAAGGACCATTTCCCCCTCCCATTTATTGATCAAATGCTCGAGAGACTAGTTGGGAAAACACACTATTGTTTCTTGGATGGATTTTCTGGATATTTTCAGGTTCCTATAGCTCCAGAGAATCAGGAGAAGACTACATTCACCTGTCCCTTTGGCACATTTTCCTACCAGAGGATGCCATTTGGACTTTGCAACGCCCCAAGTACTTTCCAGAGATGTATGGTGAGTATTTTTTCTGATTTTATTGAGACCTGCATGGAGGTATTAATGGATGATTTTACAGTGTATGGGTCTTCATTTGATGAATGTCTAAGTAGTTTGGGAAAGGTGTTGAATCGTTGTATTGAGAAGAATCTGGTCCTGAACTTTGAAAAGTGTCATTTTATGGTAAAACATGGTATTGTCTTAGGGCATGTGGTGTCAAAACATGGGATAGAGGTTGATAGATCTAAGGTAGACATTATTTCATCCTTACCCAATCCTTCATGTGTGCGTGATGTTAGATCTTTCCTAGGGAATGCAGGATTTTATCGGTGCTTCATCAAAGATTTTAGTAAGATCGCTCTTCCTAAGTCACGATTACTTCAAAAAGATTCTGATTTTGTGTTTGATGATTCTTGTAGGACTTCTTTTGATGATCTTAAGAAGTGTCTGACCACTCCACCTATCATACAGCCCCCACGGTGGGACCTTCCATTTGAGCTTATGTGTGACGCCTCCAACTTCGCGGTTGGAGCTGTCTTATCTCAGAGGGTGGAAGGACGTTCACATGTGATTGCCTATGCATCGAGGACACTGGATTCATCCCAATCAAACTACACTACCACAGAAAAGGATTTTCTTGCTATCATATTTTCTTTAGATAAATTCCGTTCATATTTATTGGGCTCTAAAGTAGTTGTTTTTTCTGACCATGCAGCTTTGAGGTACCTCCTAAAGAAGCCAGATGCAAAGCCACGACTTATCAGTTGGATTCTCCTTCTTCAAGAGTTTGACCTTGAGATAATGGACAACAAGGTGTCAGAGAATTTGGTGGAAAACCACATGAGTAGGCTTACTCACACACTAGAGGGTGAAACCTTGGACCAGATACCACTTCGGGACACTTTCCCTGATGAGCATCTCTATACCATCTCAGGTAAGCATCCTTGGTATGCTAATTTAGTTAATTACATTGTTGCCTCTGAAATCCTAGTAAATTTGAAGAAGAATAAAGTCCAAAAATTAAAAAGTGAGTCTAGGTATTATGTGTGGGATGATCCTTACCTCTGGCGCATGTGTAGTGACCAAGTCATTAGGAGGTGTGTTCCCGATCATGAGTTTGAGTCTGTTTTGAATTTTTGTCATACACATGCTTGTGGTGGACAGTTTGAACCCCAACGGACAGCTAGAAAGGTTTTTGACTCTAGATTATATTGCCCTAGCTTGTTCCATGATGCCCATTTGTTTTGTAAGTCATGCTCTCGTTTCCAACACACTGGGAACATTTCTAGGAGACATGAGATGCCCCAACAACCCATACTATTTTGTGAGATTTGTGATGTATGGGGCATCGAATTTATGGGTTATTTTCCTAGTTCATTTGTATTTTTGTATATTTTGGTTGCTGTTGATTATGTGAGTAAATGGGTGGAGGCCAAGGCCACCAGGACTGACGATTCTCATGTTGTTGTGGACTTTGTCAAAGCACAGATTTTTTGCAGGTTTGGAGTACCAAAGGCCATCATCAGTGACCAAGGGACACACTTTTGCAATAGGAATTTTTCTTCCCTCCATATAAAGTATGGGGTGACACACAAAACATCAACACCATACCACCCTCAAACAAATGGTCAGCCTGAGGTTTCAAATCGTGAGTTGAAACAAATCTTGGAGAAAACCGTGCAGCCAAATAGGAAGGATTGGAGCAAGCGCTTGGATGATGCATTGTGGGCTTATAGGACAGCATACAAGACCCCCATTGGTATGTCCCCATTTCGGATTGTTTTTGGGAAAGCGTGTCATCTCCCCGTGGAAGTCGAGCATCGGGCATATTAGGCTATAAAGAAATTCAACATGGATTTGGCCCAAGTTGGAATCCAAAGGAAGCTGCAAATTCCAGAGCTTGAGGAGATTAGATTATCATCATATGAGAACTCAAGGATCTATAAGGAAAGATCAAAATCAGCTCATTACAAAATGATCCAACAAAGGGAGTTTCATATTAGAGATAAAGTCCTTCTCTACAGTTCACGACTGAAGCTGATTCCTGGTAAGTTGTGTTCCAGATCGTTAGGTCCTTATATTGTGTCTAATGTTTTTCCTTATGGTGCAGTGGATATCACACAAGAGGACACTGGAAGGAGCTTTACAGTCAATGGGAAATGTTTGAAGAGATACATTGAGGGACATCCTACTGATGCAGTGGATTTTATCACACTACATGACCCCATCATCACTTGATCACATCAGGCTGTTCCTAACCCTTTCACTTTTATATTATTTTTCCTATTTAAAAATTATGCATTTCATGTGCATATATCATATCATGGGTTCACATTGGGGACAATTCAATATTTTAAGTGTGGGGGAGGGAACCTTTTAGTTTAGTAAATTCAATTGTTTTCCTATTTAAAATAAACCAAAAACAAATGCATGTTTTTCAAAAAAAAATGTGTGTTGTTCAAATTTTGTGTGTTTATTTTACAATTTTCTGTGTTTTTTGAAACATTTTGAGCTAAAATGATTCTCATCACCATTTTTAAATCCATATCAATAAGTGAAACAATTTACCCCTTGAAACTAAGCTTAAATGAATGCTGAAATGACTTTGTTTCAAGTTCAAATATTTAGTAATTTCATGAAAAGTACGCTGAATATTGAATCCCATGCCAATCTCACTGTCTTTATATTTGAAATCACTTTCCTGTGAGGCATCTAAACCATTATTTTCATATTCTTTACATTCACCTCACTTCTTGAGAGAACCAAACCATACTTTATTTAACCATAATTTGATCTTTTCCTTTCAAAACTTGAGGGTTTGAGGTACTTATGTTTAAATGACTGAGGCATTTGTTTGGTATAAAGCCCCTATTTCAAAGAAACCTTTTTTATAATGGCCTACCTTGAATATTTAATCCTTTTAGCCCATAGAAGCCATGAAAAGCCTATTAGGTTAGACACATTACAAGACAATTTTTCCTATCCAACCAACTCTTGAAGTGGAATTTCATAATCTTGTTGAGCTTAAGTATGGGGGAAGTTGTCTTGGGTTTTGCAACCACATTCTGTGATGCTTTGGGTGGAAAATAAAATTCTGAAGAGATGTGTTTTCTTCTAAATAAAGACATTATATTGAAAGCTGTGCCTTTTCTGGAGCTTCCATGACAAGTGAAGTTGTGCCTTTTCTAGAGCTTCTAATTGAGGTGGAAAGTTGTGCCCATCTGGAGCTTTCAAGAAAATCATGTTTGAGAAGATTGAAATTTTTTATGCTGAAATGATGAATGGTGTAAACCTTTCATGACATTTCATGACGATGGAGCTGAATTGATACTATGGGGATTGAAGAGAAGACCATATTTAAGTGAAAATTATATTAATGCAGTTTTGCTTCAAAAGGGTCAAGCCCTCCTCATTCAGCCTCAGTGTTTTTCACATCTTAATCCTACCAACCGAAAGCCACAGAACAACCCTGAAAAGTCCTCATGATAAACATATGTTCTTGACTTACATCAGGTAGCGATCTAGGAATCTATCAAGCCTATGGTGACCCTTGTATAAGTTTGGATGAGAAATACATTGCAAAAAAATTGATATTTGAGTGATGAGAGAAAATTCAAGCGAGGTAAGTGTTTTGTGCATGGGAGGATAAATGAAGTGGAAATATATTGAATGATATAAATGAAGAACTTGAAATAAGTTTTTTTATGAGGCATGATATCTTTTGATTCATGGTGTGAAATTGATTTATCTTAAGGATATGTGTTTTAAAATTGGTTTTGATTTGATATTAATGTTTACTTGATATGTGGTTTTGCCCAGGTGTGCAAAAGGGTAAGTGTGAGGGAGTTGATAAAACACTATTTTATTGAATATTGTATTTATAATAAATGATATAATTTCCTCAAATTGTGTTAAATATGTTTATTTATAAAATATTTGGGATTAGATCATTCATTTGAATATTTGATGAAAATTCCAGTTTTACCCTTTATAGTTCACTGTAGTATTTCGAAGATAAATATTTTTATATTTATTATTTGAATTTGAAATTTTGAAATAGTGTTCGTAACTTAATTATCTAAAACGTGTATTCAGGAAACTAGATCCAAAGAATGCATTTTAATGGAGTAGTTGGGCCCTAAATTCAAAGCTGGGCTGGACTCGCCAGAATGGATAAGCATCTATATTTCGGCCATAACTCCTACATATGGGCTTTTATTGCGCCCAAATTTGGAGAGGAGATAGAGGACCCATATACGCACATTTGATCCTTCTGGAGGCCAGCCAATTCACGCGTTTTGGTGGTCAAATGGTTAGTTCAATGTGGAATAAAATATTTGGCCGAATTTCCACATTCACACATGAAACCACTTTTAACCTCTCCTCCACTCCCCTCAATAAATTAGAGTTTTTCTCATTTAGAGGGGTTGGGCTGTGCATTGGGATATTGGAGGAAGAGGACAATTTGTTTCACCCAAATTCTCCAACCATTGTAAGAGGGGTAGCTCTTGAAGAAAGGATCCCCTCATCGAAGCCTCCTTCTCTTCTTCATTTTGTAATGTTTTCATTTGTGTAATAAACTTCTTTGTTATTCTTTTATTTCTTCTCTTTTCTTCTGTTTTGTTTAAATTTATTCTTCTCTTAATATTCCTCTTTGGGCTGGAATTCTTTAGTAGAAGCGTTATTGGGTTATACCCATTATAAACCTTTGCACATGCAAAACGCTTCTACGATGATTACGCCACTCATGGAAGAGTAGTCTTTTAGTAATCGATCAATCTTCTACCCTCTTCATTTAATTATTTTGAATCATTGAGCTAATGTAATTTACTTAATATGATCCATGAATTGTGTTTTTAAATTGTATGAAACTAAGCATGAAATTGAACAATTAACACAAAAACACACGAGGTTTGGATTTTGTGTAAATTGTGAGAGCGCGATCTTAATCGGTAATACAAGACCACATGGGATAAATTTGTAGAGTTAAAATATAATCCCTAAACAAAATTTATCCTCATTTCTAGAATGGATATGTGCCTTAATTTACCACTGACCATAATCTAATCTTAGAACATCAATCAAAGCAGGGTGCTGCGATTTCATGTTCCGAAGTTAGCCTAGCGTTAAATTCACATCATCTTCGTGGTAAAGTTAATTCTCATAGCGTTCGGGATTTAACAAATTAAGGGATCATAATTAAGTGAATGTTAATTTAAATGATAATGATTAATAATAAAGTGAAGAGGTTGAGTTAGATCGATTACTCCTTTTAAATAGATTTCTAAAAAAAACATCTTCTTATTGTGTCATTTTAATCGAAATTCATTTCAAAACTAAAAACAAAAAAAATTATACAATCTTCTTCCAGAAAACTTCTTCTAGATTCATAAACTACAAAAAAAACCCAATCCTTTAAAGCAATGATTTATTCTATTCTATTCTTTTTTTTTAGAATACCTCTAATAAGTTGTTAAATTCACTTCCTCCTTTGAGAGACGACCTTGGTCAGCCACTCTACTGCACCTAAGTACCCCAAATTACACTAATCATTTGAGGGAGCCCACGACAGCGCTCTATCATACATTATGGTGTAATTTAATGTCATATTATTAATATGTTCAAAATGAATTTCTGTATAGAGATTTTTTTCTACTTTACAGTTACTCATGTGATAGAATGAAAGTGGACGTTGAAAAATCATTCAAAGAAATGGAAGGACTTAAAATGGAGATTGTGGGGTGATGTCAACAATACTTTGTTGACTGTCTAACAAATTTATGAGAGGTTACCCAATGGGGTACCCAAAGAAGAGTGGAAGGTTTTTGTTGACAGACATCGTGATGTAAAGCAGATGGTATTTAAATATATATTTTTATATTAACCTCATTTTACATTTATACATGTATATGAAGAGGAGATGACATCGAATACATTACTATTGAATTTCATTTTATTTATTTCCGGATCTCTCAATAAATAATGCATCAACTCGGGCAAAGCAAGTCATCCCTCACACTGTAGGGTCAAAAAGATTTTCTAGAATCTGATCATCTCTGGTAATATTTTCATTAGTTTAAATATTTATAACAAAATATTATCTGTTTAATATATTGAATTTTTTATTTATCTTTTTTTAATGCATTCACAGAGTTTAGAGCACAAAGAATCCCGAACTAAAGTGTGGTTAGATGTTCACCAAAAATATGATGGATGTTTTGTTAATGAGCCTGCCAAAAAAGTTGGGGTATGAACTCATTTATTCATTATAATAATTTTTTATCACTTTTTACTATATTAATATATATTGATATTTTATTTATAGGTAAAAATTAAAGAACTATGGGATGACAATCCAGAGAAGTCCTACTCAGTCTCCCAGGATGACCCGATTGCTAAAGTCTGTGGGAAGGAGCATTCTGGTAGAGTGTGCGGGGTGGGTTTGGGACTCGTACCATTTGAGGTTTTTGGTAGGCCACCGGGGATTTTAGTTACATCTACTCTTAGTAGTAGTCATCCCATACTCGGATATTCTATGAAAGAGATTATTTCTCTATGAAACACAGTTCCAGAGAAGGGGGATCAGATATTCGCTTTGTAGAAAGAGTTGACTGATATACATTAGTAGATTAGTATATATGCCCCCGGTGGTACTGTATCGATTGGTGGTGAGTAGGTAAATCACAAAAATTAAAAATCATTTTGTTTTAAATATTTTATTGGTTTAAAGTGTAAATATAAATATGAAACACTGTTTAATTTGCAATATAATGTTCTTACAGTTGGTAGTTGGAAGTGGGGATGGAGGTGGAGAGGGTGAAGATATGTGTTCATCATCAAATAGTGATTAATTGTATTGTTGATATTTTTGAGGTTGAGAGGGAGAAGATACTTGTTCACTATCCCACAATAATTCACCCTTAATTAGATTTTGTAGAAGTACCTATAAGGTTTTGGATGTCTTGTTCAATGTACTAGGGATAGAAGTGATTCGTAAGGCTTTCATAAAGTTTCATCCCCCTGAATGAAGACCCAAGGGTCATATTTATAGGAATATATGGGACCCTTGAGGAAGGGGATCTTTCTCTTAGGTGTGTCATGAGTGTTTTCCATGATGGATGATATGAAAAATGATAAAAATGGAGACTATAGGGTCATATTTATAGGAAAATATGGGACTCTATATGAAGGTAACCTTTCTTTGAGGTGTTCCATGTAGGGGTGTTGTGCTGACTCGTGTGCATTTTAGTCACATCAGCTGATTTGCAGTACTGATTCACATGACCATCTCATAGGGCTGCTATGTAGTCACCCTCCACAAATAGAATTCATGTTGATTCAATTTCCTTAACAATTTTTTTTACTTTTAGTAACCATACTTTTTTATATGTTAGTCCTTTTTGGATTCACAAATATGGAATTCAAAGATTCAGAAGAAATCTATGCTTCTAGATATCATTTATTCCACAAATTTTCTAGAATGAAATATGAAAATATCATTTTAATTTATAGAAACATGAATATCATTGATCATAAAAATAAATGGCCTACTATTGGAGGGGGGGTCTTTACATATATACCTTATTGTAGAATAGTATTATGGCATATTGAAATACAACATAAAACTTATTTTGACTTGGAGTCACAAAAGTACACAAACAAGAAAATTTTTAACTATGTTAGGGTCACATTACGAATTATATGAAAAAGTGATGGAAATGAATTGTGGGTTGTCAATGTAAATGTGTTCGTAATCTCACCAAGGTTCATGTTGTTATTATATTATATCATGATATCTAATTAGAAATAATAAAAATATCTTTCTATCAAGTCATTATCCAATTTGGTTTCTCATAATCACCAAACATTCCTTTAGATTCAATGTTAACATTATTACTTCTATTTCCATCCAGTGAGTAAAACCAAAAGAATAATGTGAGTGACACTAATAATATTGAAAAAACAAATAATCTATGGAAATTACATATAAAATTTCAATCTATGACACCATAGGATTCATCTTAGGTTATTCACGATCATTAAGAAAAATCTAGGTTTATAACATATATATAGAATTATCCATAGGGATCTTAATATTGTTTTCCCATCTTTGTTTTAAATGTTTGACTAAATACTTTCCATGATAACAACTATAACTTCTTGGGTTTTCATACATGGATATTGCATAATTTAAGATAAATATTCATTACATTTCACAAACACATGTCAAGGGAGAGTAATAGTTTAGTTCCTTTGTAAACATGGATTAAAAAACAACTACTTCATAAATATTCTAAAACTTATCCCCCTTATTTATTCATAATTAGACCCATTTTATCATATCACACATAACACATTTCTCATTATCTTGTGGAAAGGAAACATAATGAAATTTTGAGCTCGGATGATTAGTAAGGGTTATTATAGAAGATATCAATTTACTATCTTATGGAAACATAATATTATAAATTTGAGAATGTGTTTGTTGGGAAAAAAAATATGTCATGGTTTCCTTTTGGTATGTTTTGAGTGAGGTTGTGTTTGTTCAAAAATGTCAGATGACCACAAATGAGAATGGTTGATGTTTGTTGAAGACATGTTTTTAAGGTGGTGTAGTTTCTTAGTGTTTTATAAATTTTGGGGCCTCAAAATCTAGAATTTGATGTTGGAAAATGAATTATTTATTCGTAGGAGTGAACAATATGAATAGAAATGAATATAAATTGGGAAAGTATGAGAACCATAAACCATAATTCATGGACCGCATACCGAGTTCTGGGAACGGTGTGTCAGAGCAGTTCACGAAACTGAAAATGGTTCACGGCAGAAGTTAGTGTGGTATGCGGATGTATTTACAATGGAGGAGGAGATCTACCATGTAGGAACAAAGATATTAAATGGTCTAGATAGAAAAAATGGTTCATGGGTGGCTTTTAGTTCACTGCGGCAGAAGGATCAGTATGTGGTGAAGGCTGGATTGAAGATTTGGTAAATCTTAGATTAGAGGAATTTGTGGGTATCATTTCCTATATAAGAATTTCTTATCCTACCAATTACTATTGAGACCAAATATCATTAGAGAATAAATTTTTGTCTAGAAATTTAGAAATTTCCAAAATTAGTTTGCGCAGAAGTAATTCTACTGAAGGTGTTTGTGGGGATTCTTAACCCGCAAAGGAACAACCCATATGCAGAGAAGGAAGTCTTGTATGCAAAAGGGGTTGACTCAGTACATGGAGGATAAATTTCCAGTATGAGAGAGATATAATTCTGCAAGTGGTACGTAGAGGGGTATCTCCAGTATTCAGTGGTGAAGACAATCTGTAAATAGAGAACAATTCGCAGATAGAGGGAAGTTCGTAGAGGTGGAACAAAGGAAGCAGTACATGGGCAGTTAGCGAAGGAATTCTGCAGACGAAGGGAAGTTCACAGTGGTAGTAACAGTACGTGGAGGATGTGTTCCACATACCAAACTCAGTACTTAGTACGTAGGAGAATAAGGTGGTTTACGATTTTCACCAGGAAGCTTCAAAAGCTTCAAATATGTTTGTGAAAGTATTTTACTGGGGCCTAGCAGTACTTGAGAAGGTATAATTCATATGTGGGTGAAAAAAGGACTTCAAAAGAGAATCTACCTATATTTGAGTATGTAGGAATTCATGGAAATCATGGGACCTACAATTCCATAAACAATGTTTGACCTATAAGTCGATAAACAATGTGTGGATTCTATTCCAAGAGAATTGAGTGAAGGAAGAGGAAAACAGTGACCCTTACCACTAGTAGTGAGCCAGAGAAAGAGGTATAGAGAGTGACCCTTGGTAATGCAATGAGTAGACCCTAAAACTTGTAAAGTTAGTGAGCCTAGGCATATAAGATCTATCCTGAACTTTGTTCTCATTATTGTCCGTGAGCCTTATTGAATTTGGTGCATCAACACATCATCATTATATGCTCCTTAGACGTATCCCAAGGAAGGTGAACCAAGTAAAAAATTTATGTTTTCGATGCATGATTTCATATCTTTTTATATATTGATATGAGAGGAGGATAGAATTGAGTTTTTTTTACAAAGAAACAAGATCCAAAGAGGAGAAAGCTTTAATCCATCTTACCCTGATTCACCCCCCCCAGGATATTCAACCTAGTGAACCTAAAAATTTGTATCAGAGGGAAAGGATGAATGTTATATTTTCTCTCTCATAAGAAAAATGGAGGTATTCAATCATAAAGGAATTTTGATATTTGAAGGAAATAATTTTCAACTATGGAAGAATCCAATGTAGTACTACTTCTGATCAGTCAGGATAGATGTCTTCATAGCAGTTATGCATGTAATATATGCTGATATCAATAGTGGTGCTTTATTAAGAGCTAAAAGAAGGGAATTGTATGTTGATGATAAAGGGATCGATGTTATAGGGGTTCCCTATAACATTCAATTTATATGAAGGTGATGTCTTGTAAAACATCACATGAAATGTGGGAAAAATTGTGGATCATTTAAGAGGGTGACAGAAAAGTTCGATAAAAAAAGTAGTAGGTTCTATGGAACAAGTATGAGGATCCCAAAATGACTCCCAATGAAACTATTGAGTCATTCTTAGACAAGATAAATATTAGTGTAGAATACATGTGGGGTCTTGGAGAAGTCATTGAGGATATATAGATTTTAAAACGTATCTTGAGGATACTTCCACCACGGTTCAATCTAAAAGTATCAGTGTTGGAAGACAAAGACCCGAAAGAGATTGCCCTGGATAAACAACATAGTACCCTTATAGAATATGAAATTAGAAATGATGATAAAAATGTAGTGGAAAAGGGGAAGCTAAGGAAGTGTCATTCATGGCCATGAAGAATCTCTCTATTGAAGATAGTCTTGCAGAGGATGATATGGATGATTTCATGACATTTCTCTCCTCCAATCTGTAAAGGGGAAATGGGATGTTCAAAGGTAAACTTCCATTTTCATGCTTTTGATTTAGAATGATTTGGAATTTTTTAGCAAAGTTTCCTAAGTATTTTGATGATGAAAATGAAAAAATGATGAAATTCACCCAAAAAAAAGAATTAATCAAATGAGAAAGGGAGGAGAAGTACTAGGATAAAGTTTTTGAAAAAGAAGAATCTTATTTTCAAAGAGTATAAAGTTCATAGGAATCTGAGGTAGAAGAGTTGGATGACTACAAGGGTCATAAAATATATGCTTTAGTGGCAGTTGTCAGAAATTTATCAACAATAGAAGAAAGTGATAATAAAGAAGGAGAAACTGGAGGAAGAGTTGATCTTCAGGCTGAATTAGAAGCTTCCCTTGAAGAGGTAGCTATTTTGAGATCCAAAACAAAGAAAGATAACCAAGTTTCTTGTGATGCCAAACTCTTTATGTAGTATCATTTAGAAAAAAAAATTCTAAGATGAATACAAAAATTGAAAATCTGAGGTCTGCAATTCAAGAAATCCCAGAAAATGTGGTTGAGTAAAAACTCAAAATTAAAGAATAGAAATTGGAAATTTATAGTTCGAATGAATGTAGAAAATATCAAATCAAATGTATCAAACAACTAGAAGAGGAAGTCCTCAGTCTGTGATGAACAATTAAAGATCAGGAGAAACTCATAACTCATGGTTCAATATCAGGAAAGAAGATCATATAGGAAAGAGATAATATGAGAATTGAGAAGAGCAGTCTATCAAAATATAAGTAATAATAAATCCTAAATGAAACGGATGGTATGGGGCTTGAACTAAAATATAAAGTAGTTATAGTTCATGATATACAACAAAAAACCACTACAAAATTGAATATTGATTTTGGTACAAAGCGGAATCAGAAGATTTATAGTACCCAAGGCACAAATAGTGGCTCATCATTGCTACATATTAATGTATCTCACATATGATTCTATTGTTGTGGTAATATGGGACACTCTCAAAATGTATGTTCCAAATCAAAGAGTTACCAAAGCGAACCGGTCTAATAGAGGTGTTCGTATAGTGTTTAAAATTAAAAATCATCATTTAATGTTCATTGTTTTAGGTGTAAAGGACTAGGAATTATGGAAATATATTGCACATCAAAAATGTAGATGAATGTGCCGAGGTAGACTGAATTTGTTCATAAGAAGCATCCAAATGTATCTTTAAGGGAGATGAGAATTGAATATTTATTTTTAGCTCTACATGTTAAATTTGGATCATAATATACTAATAAATATCAATATTATCATTCCATTTCAGATATGAAGTCTAATACTTGGGTGAAAAAGAAAATGGGAGAGAAGTCAGTGGTTACAGAAATTTTATTCAAGGAATCAGATCGCACTGGGATATGGATCATTGATAGTGTATTCACTTTTCAAATGACAGGAAAGAAGGATCTAGTTACCATAATTAAGTATGATAAATAATTTATCATATGAATTGGTAAAGATGAGGGATTGAAAATTATTGGCTTAGGAAAATCCATATTTAGAGGAGAAGAAATGAGATGACCATATGGATTGGTTGTTTAGGTGCTTAGTCACAATGTAACATCCCAAGTAATTAATGAATAATAAATATTTTTATCTGCATCTATTAATGATTAAGATAGTGTTTTAGAGGCTTAAAATGAAAACAAATACAATCTTAAGCCTGGAATACACTAATATTCTTAAAAGATTGTTTTACTGCCTTTTGATAGAAAACCCTTTTTAAATCAAAATTTTGGCAATTTTATAATCTTTATTTGTCAAAATAAATATATTAATTATTATAGGGACATTGAAATTTACATTGGATAAATTTTTGGTATTTTTCTGACAATGTTCATTTTTTAATGAATAGTGAAAAAAACTGCATTTTACATCAAATCTTCTTTTTCATTTAATTTAATTATATGGATAGATTATATTTTTAATTGTTCATAAAGTATAATCTGAATATATTTTTACCATTTAATCCAATGGTGGTCATTAAGATTAATTTCACTTTGAAATTGGTCACAAACTAATGCCAATCTTTTCATAGATATTGTTTCAAAAAAACCCGCTATTTGTTTTGACAACGGGAATTATTTTTAAATAAATTATTGCAATTTCTGTGTTTGTAATTTGGTAAAATGGATTACATATTTGTAATCAGAAGGTCCAAATTATGTAATCAAGACTCTTTTGTTTTTGGACATTATGAATAGTAACGACGGTAATTATCTTTAATTATCTTGATTAATGAGTAATTAGGTAGTTAAGGATAATAAAATGATATCATAATAATAATAAAAGACCACAACATGTGTCCTAAGGCTACTGGTTGTCTCATGGAAGACCATGGGATGCCTTGTTCCAAACTTGGCGACCCCATGGAATCACTTTTGTGAGAAAGTGACTTTTTATCTTTTTATTTTTAAAGAATGTTAAATGTAACAAAGAATGTATCACCTAAGTAAAATATTTTTAATTTTGTATACATAAATGATCATTTAGACTATAAATATTCATTGGAAATCTAAATAGATTTCCCACATCAAAGTATTTGTTTCATAATTTTTACACTTTAAATAAATTAAATTATTTATAACATCATGATGATGCAGCGATTACCTCATTAATAATGGATTTAAATAAAATGAAATGATAATGTAAAATCTATGACCTACACATGTCCAAAACCTATTGGATGAGTGGATTTCGAACCCTTATCACCTTATCCTCGAAACACATCAATGAAGGACCCTTAATATCCGAAATTCATTTTCAAATAAAGTAACATTTCTTTACTTTCCAAGAGTGCCCCTCCTCTCCTCTTATAAAAGCCCACCACCTCTACCTCCTTAACCACACTCCCAAAGCCTTTGGCTCAGACAACCCCTGCCCATTTTGTCTCTCCACATCCCTCTATTACTCTAGCCTCACTTTGGGTAGAAGTCTTCCCAAGGAAGCCTTTGAGCTCAAACCAAAGGGAGTTACCCGATTTTAAGGTAATGTCTTCACTTGAGTCCTTTTGTTTTATTTTGCTTCTCCAACCCCCTAAACTCTTTTTATTCATTTATTTTGTAATAACTAAAGTATCTTCAATATAATAGGATGTTTTTATAAGAAGTATTTGAGCTACACTTACACACACCTACATCTAATGGTTAAAGGACATATTGTTTCCGTGGATGGTGAGTTTATGCCTCCCGAAACAATGATTGTTCAACATTATTTTAACACCTTCAAAGGTGGCCATTAAGATGTCACTATATTTATATATGATATATAATATGTTTATGTTTTACTTAAGCTTCTGTATTTTTCATTTTGGGTATACCTTTATGGTTTCCATTATGGGTAAACTCGATATCTTCATTTAAGGAAGTGCGGACTACCGCCCCCTCAAAGTGATTTGATTCGTTAAATACCATATGTGGGATGTATAAAGGATGGAACTATGATATTATATTTGATATTATACTGTAATTATAATATAACTTTATATCATTATGATTCCATTCTATAAAATACAAAATAGAAATTAAAATAGCGTTCATGCGTACGTACGGCTTACTGTCTCCATGAACGGTGCATTTCATTTGTTACCTCAAAATGATTATCTAATATTATAAAAGCATGTATATACTGGATATATATGATATATACATCATGATTATAATTCCTGATATAATGGATACATGAACAACTTGTAATTATAAAGGGTTTATTTTTTACTCAAGTACCAATGATCGTTAAAACGACCGTTATTAACTTAAATAATTACATAGTGTTAATGACATGGTAATAAGTGATATAAAAGGAATAATGAACTTGAAAAAAGGTTCTTATGAAAGTAGAAATTAACTCAAGTTTATTATTCAGGACATTAAAGAACGATCGATTCAAGTCGGACCCGAGGTATGGGACTTCGTCTCAATCTCGTTTCATTGAGGCGTATTTTGTTTTATACACAACCTTCTTTTATACGGTGTATAAAAACCTTTGACTTTTATGTTTATTCAAAAGGAATCTTTTTTATACAAATTGTTTACTAAACGATAAAAGGGAATGTTTTTGTCGTACCTATGCGGCGACAACGACTTCTCCGCCGCCGTGACCATTATTTGAGGTTCGGCTTCCTCTACAAGCCATACCTTCTTTTTAAAAGAAAAATAAATACCATGTTTTACTTTTCTTTTATTTTGGTATTGAAAATGGGTTTCATAATGTTTTTATTATATTGATGTGTTGTACTTATATCTTGTGATTGAAATGTGGAAAGGTTAACTTTCCATTATGCATGTTTTATGTGATACGATTATGTTATGGTTCTTGGGAATTATTATGAATACGGGTGGTTCCATGATAAACTAAGGGCGGGTGAGCCTGATATAGCTCTCCAATGCATTGGGTAACGCAAAGGAGTGAAATGTTAAGGTTTCTCCGAAGAGATTTATGGAATATACTGTGATGGGTATTCCAAACGTAACCAAGAAGGTTAATCCCTACGTAAGGATGTTATGAATGCCTCAAGTTACCTTTATGTCTTATTATTTCTATGATTTATTCATGATTTGATGAGGTATGTTAAAGTGCTTATGTTTTATGGGTAAAGTATGATTTCATTCTTATGTATATATGTACCCATGTTTCCTTTCCATATTTTTATATCCCTTACTGAGCTTTTTATGCTCATCCCATGTTTTATTGAAATGTTTTTCACAGGTCAATGGAAAGGTACATGATATGATGATAGTGTCAAGGAAGTGTCAAGAAAGAATCCATGTTTTATTTTAAATATGTTTCCATTGATGGGAAAGAAGAATACTATCTTTATGTAACCACTTTGTTTGTATGTGGAATGTAATGAAAGTTTTATGATCTAATTCTCTAAAACTCTAAACCCGAAAAGATCCTCAATGTGTAATCTTGTAATAACTCAAAATTAATTAAGGCTTAAGGCTGGGGCCTTATAGTTGGTATCAGAGGTAGGTTTAGATAACTTTAGGAGTTATAATTCTATTAAATGATTATCCAAAAATATTTTTTTTGTGGTCAAATTGATGTGATATAGAATTTGAAGATTACCATGTTGCTTCATCTAAGACATGTTTGTTCAGAATGGTTTTCCGCAGATGAAACAGGGAAGTAGTGCTAAGAAGGCATAAAGAAGGAAATAACCTTCCGAATCAGCATCATGAGATGGTCGGAATTGGAACTGAACAGTTTGTTGCAGTAATGGCGCAGTTGACTCAAGCGATAAATGGTGGTGGTATCCATGCACGAGATCATCCATATCAATCGCAGAGGAACATGTTAGTGGTGGAACATTTCATTAGGCAACATCCCCCATCATTCAGAGGATCATCTGACCCTGTGTTAGCTGAAGGGTGGATTAAAGCACTGGAGAAGATTTTCGATGTCATGGGGTGTTCAGACAATCAAAAGGTTAGTCTTTCTATTTACCTTTTGGAGGGTGAAGTAGATCAGTGGTGGTCGATGGCTAAAAATATCAGGGACGCTGATGAGATTGATGCTCTTGACTAGGATGAATTCAAAGGTATGTTTCTTGAGAAGTATTTTCCTAAGGCTGTTAGACTTAGGATGGAAAATCAATTCTTGGAATTGAGGCAAGAGGAAGACTCAGTGGCTGCCTATGAAGAAAGCTTCACTCGATTGGCAAGGTATGCTCCAAATTTTATCTGAGACCTTGATAGTAAAATCAATTGTTTTTACTCAGGATTAAAGTCAAAATATCGAAGGGTATTAGCTTCTCGTGAGTTTAAAAGTTATGAAAAGCTTGTTCGATGTGCTGAGAAGGTGGAAATGGATTTTGCCGATGATCAAGTGTTCTATAACAACCAACAGAAGAAGAGACTGAGGTGGCAGGAGAAAGGTAATAATTCTTAAAAAAAGTATGATGGTAAGAAAAATAAGTTTCCAGTTTGTGATAAAAGTGGAAAAAGGCATGATGGGGAATATCTTATAAATTCTGGAAAGTGCTACCGATGTGGTATGATGGGACATAAGGCTCGTGATTGCACTGAAAAAGATCAAGGTGAAGGTAAGACCAAATTTGATTTATAGTTAGTGAAATGTTTTAAGTGAAATGAGATGGGTCACTATGAAAACGAGTGTCCGAAAAAGAGCTTGAGTGATGGGAAGCAGTTAGACTATAACCAGAAAGGGGTGGTGAAATCCTTTGCAACTACTTTAGCAGATGTCGGGCCATAAAATGCAGTTGTATCAGGTACTTTGTCTATTTTTTCAGATCATCCCAGTGTGTTGTTTGATTTGGGGTCTACAAATTCTTTCATCTCTAAAAACCTTTCTAGTAAAATGGGAATACCATCTCAAGAAATGACTCCTGAACTTTTGGTAAAAACACTTGGGGGAAATGTTGAGGAAAAATGAATTTATAAGAATCTTCCTATCCTTATCTATGGAAAGAACCTACTTCCAAACCTTATTGTTCTACCTCTAGTAGAGTTTGATGTTATCCTGGTTATGGATTGGCTCTATATTTACCATTCTAAGATTGACTGTAGAGATAAAGAAGTTTCTTTTCAGAAAGACTTTCGGTTTGTGTACAAGAATGAACCCTTATTGTTGATAACTTATCAAGAGGCCAAGAAACATGTAAAAGATGGAAATGAATGTTACCTTGCACACATTGTTGAAAATAAATGAAATGTTCAGATTAATGATGTGCCAGTGGTAAATGAGTATCCTGATGCTTTTCCTGATGAGTTGCCTGGAATAATACCAGATCGGGAAGTTGAGTTTACCGTTGACATAGTTCATGCTGCTAAGCCAATTTCAAAACCCCCTTATCTAATGGCTCAAATTGAACTTTTAGAGTTGAAGGAGCAATTTCAAGATTTATTAGAGAAAGGTTTCATTCGACCTAGCACATCACCATGGGGTGCTCCTATTTTATGTGTTAAAAAGAAAGATGGTTCTATGAGACTTTGCATTGATTATAGAGCCTTGAATAACATCACGGTTAAGAAAAAATATCCATTGCCTCATATCGATGATTTGTTTGATCAGCTCCAAGGAGCTCAGTATTTTTCAAAGATTGACCTGAGATCGGGGTACCATCAGCTGAAGGTAATGGAAGCAGATGTTCTGAAGACCGCGTTCCGTACAAGATATGACCATTATGAATTTGTAGTAATGCCTTTTGGGCTAACCAATGCACCTGCTGTATTCCTGGACTTAATGAATGGAATTTTCCATGAGTTCTTGGATAAGTTTGTGGTGGTTTTCATTGATGATATTTTGGTGTTTTCTAAAAGTAAAGAGGAGCATGAAAGGCATTTAAGGGTTATCTTGAAAACCTTGAAAGAAATGAAATTGTATGGGAAATTTATCAAGTGTTAGTTTTGGTTGCAATAAATTTCTTTCCTTGGTCACATTGTTTCTAAAGATGGGATAACTGTTGATCCTGCAAAAACAAAAGTTGTGGAAGACTGGCCAAGACCCACAAATGTAGCTGAGATTCGTAGCTTCCTTGGTTTGGCAGGCTATTACCGAAGGTTTGTTAGAAATTTTTCACGGTTATCTAGTCCAATGACTAAGCTAACTCGGAAGGGTGTTAAGTTTATCTGGACAAAAGAATGTGATGATTATTTTCAGTAATTGAAAAGAAGATTGGTGAATGCTCCAGTTTTGGCACTACCTTCTAGGAATGGTGAGTTTGTTATATACAGTGATGCTTCATTGAAAGGAATTGGTTGTGTCCTAATGCAGAATGATCAGGTAATTGCTTATGCTTCACGTCAGTTGAAAACTCATGAGGTAAGTTACCCTACACATGATTTGGAATTAGTTGTTGTTGTTTTGGCTTTAAAAATTTGGAGGCATCATTTGTATGGAGTAAAGTGTGAAATATATACTGATCACAAATGTTTAAAGTATATATTCACTCAGAAAGAGTTAAACATGAGACAGAGGAGATGGATAGAATTAATCAAGGATTATGATTGTACAATTCATTACCATCCGGGAAAAGAAAATAAAGTGGTTGATGCTTCGAAAAAGTAATGCTTCATTAACAATTTTGTGTTTGGAACGTGATCCTTTAGTTAAGGATTTGATGAAATTTGGCATAGAAGTTTTTGGTGCAGGATGTTCTTCTGTTTTGTTTTAGGTATCAGTGAGATCATCTCTATCAGACAGAATCAAGCAAGCACAGAAGCAAGACAGTGAGTTGTAGAAAAAGGTAGAGCTGGTTCAGAAAGGTAAGTTGCCTGAATTCAATATTGATAATGATTGTGTTTTGAGATTTGGGAAGAGATTGTGTGTGCCTTGTGATTCACAGTTGAAGAGAAAGTTGTTATGTGAAGCTCATAGTTATCTGTTTTCAGTTCATCCTTGCAGTACTAAGGTATACAGAGATCTGCAGGAGTATTACTGGTGGGATGGAATGAAAAGAGATATTTCTGATTTTACTATGAAGTGTTTGACATGTCAATAGGTTAAATTAGAGCGGAAGTTACCGAAAGGGATGCTTCAGCCTTTACCAATGACAAAGTGGAAATGGGAGAATATATCCATGGACTTTGTTGTGGGATTACCGAAGACATCTCTAGGTAATAATTAAATCTGGGTTATTGTTGATCGCTTGACTAAATCTGCTCATTTCCTTGCTATATGAGATACTTTTTCCATAGATCAACTTTCCCATTTGTATCTTAAAGAGATAGTCAATTTACATGGAGTTCCCCTCTCCATTGTTTCTGATCGTGATCCCAGGTTCACTTCTAACTTTTGGAATGGCCTTCAGAAGTCGTTGGGTACTGAATTAAATTTTAGTACAACATTTCATCCTCAATCAGATGGGAAGTCAGAACGAACAATTCAGACCTTGGAGGATATTATACGAGCTTGTTTGATGGATTATCAGGGAAGTTGGGACCAACATCTTTCTTTGGTTGAATTTTCATATAATAACAATTTTCATTCCAGTATACAGATGGCACCATTTCAGGCATTATATGGGAAGTGGTGATGAACTCTAGCTTTCTGGGAAGAAGTGGGTGAAAGGATGTTGATGGGACCAGAATTGGTAGAAGAGATGGTAGAAAAAGTTCAGATGATTCAGAAACACATGAGAATAGCTCAGAATAGACAAAAGAGTTATACAGACAATAGGAAGAAGGATCTAACTTTTGAGGTAGGTGATCATGTTTTTCTCAAAGTCTCACCATGGAAAAGTGTGATGAGATTTGATAGGAAAGGAAAGATGAGTCCAAGGTTCATTGGACCATATGAAATTCTGGAGAGAGTTGGATCAGTTGCTTACCGAGTGGCTTTACCTCCGAGTTCATCTCAGGTACACAATGTTTTTCACGTTGAGAAAGTATATGCCAGATCCATCTCAAGTTTTGAGTCCAGAGATAGTTCAGCTAGAAGAGAACCTATATTATGAGGAACAACCGGTCCAGATTCTGGACCACAGGGAGCAAGTGTTACGGAATAAGGTGATTAATCAGGTAAAGGTTTTGTGAAAAAACCACATGATGGAATAGGAAACATGGGAATCTGAAAATGCAATGAGGGATAAGTACCCCCATTTATTCGATAAGTAAATAAATTGCGGGGACGAAATTTTCTAAAGGGGGGAAGGATGTAACATCCCAAGTAAGTAATGAATAATAAATATTTTTATCTATGTCTATTAATGATTAAGATAGTGTTTTAGAGGCTTAAAATGAAAATAAATACAATCTTAAGCATGGAATACACTAATATTCTTAAAAGATTGTTTTACTGCCTTTTGATGGCAAACACTTTTTAAATCAGACTTTTGACAATTTTATAATCTATATTTGTCAAAATAAACATATTCATTATTATAGGGACATTTAAATTTACATTGGATAAATTTTTGGTATTTTTCTCACAATGTTCATTTTTTTAATGAATAGTGAAAAATACTGCATTTTACATCAAAACTGCTTTTTCATTTAATTTAATTATATGGTTAGATTATATTTTTAATTGGTCTTAAAGTATAATCTGAATATATTTTTACCATTTAATCCAATGGTGGTCATTAGGATTAATTTCACTTTGAAATTGGTCATAAACTAATGCCAAACTTTTCATAGATATTGTTTCAAAAAAACCCGTTATTTGTTTTGACAACGGGAATTATTTTTAAATCAATTATTGAAATTTATGTGTTTGTAATTTGGTAAAATGGATTACATATTTGGAATCAGCAGTTCCAAATTATGTAATCAATACTCATTTATTTTTGGACATTATGAATAGTAATGATGGTAATTATCTTTAATTATCTTGATTAATCTGTAATCAGGTAGTTAAGGATAATAAAATGATATCATAATAATACAAAAAGACCACAACATGTGTCCTAAGGCTACTGGTTGTCTCATGTCCGACCATGGGATGCCTTGTGCCAAACTTGGGGGCCCCATGGAATCACTTTTGTGAGAAAGTGACTTTTTATCTTTTTATTTTCAAAGAATGTTAAATGTAACAAAGAATGTATCACCTAAGTAAAATATTTTTAATTTTGTCTACATAAATGATCTTTTAGACTATAAATATTCATTGTAAATCTAAATATATTTCCTAAATCATAGTATTTTTTTCATAATTTTTACATTTTAAATAAATTAATTTATTTATGACATCATGATGATGCAGTGATTACCTCATTAATAAAGGATTTAAATAAAATGAAATGCTAATGTAAAATATATGACCTACACATGTCCAAAACCTGTTGGATGAGTGGATTTCTAACCCTTATCACCTTAGCCTCGAAACAAATCAATGTGAGACCATTAATATCCAAAATTCATTTTCAAATAAAGTAACATTTCTTTACTTTCCAAGAGTGCCCCTCCTCTCCTCTTATAAAAGGCCCCCACCTCTACCTCCTTACCCACACTCCAAAAGCCTTTGGCTCGGCCAACCCCTGCCCATTTTGTCTCTAAACATTCCTCTCTTACTCCTTGAAGCCTCACTTTTTGCAAAAGTCTTCCCAAGGAAGCCTTTGAGCTCAAACCAAAGGGAGTTACCCGATTTTAAGGTAATGTTTTCACTTGAGTCCTTTTGTTTTATTTTGCTTCTCCAACCCCCTAAACTCTTTTTATTCATTTCTTTTGTAACAAATACAGTATCTTCAATATAATAGAATGTTTTTATAATAATTATTATAGCTACACTTACACACACCTACATCTAATGGTTAAAGGACATACTGTTTCCGTGGATGGTAAATTTATGCCTCCCGAAACGATGATTGTTCAACATTATTTTAACACCTTCAAAGGCGGCCATTAAGATGTCACTATATTTATATATGATATATAGTATGTTTATGTTTTACTTAAGCTTCTGTATTTTTCATTTTGGGCATACCGTTATGGTTTCCATTATGGGTAAACGCGATATCTTCATTTAAGGAAGTGCGGACTACCGCCCCCTCAAAGTGATTTGATTCGTTAAATACCATATGTGTGATGTATAAAGGATGGAACTATGATATTATATATTATATCATACTAGAATTATAATATAACTTTATATCATTATGATTCCATTCTATAAAATACGAAATAGAAATGAAAGTAGCGTTCATGCGTACGTACGGCTTACCGTCTCCATGAACGGTGCATTTCATTTCTTACCTATAAATGATTATGTAATTTTATAAATGCATGTATATACTGGATATATATGATATATACATCATGATTATAATTCTGGATATAATGGATACCTGAAAAACTAGTAATTATAAAGGGTTTATTTTTGACTCAAGTACCAATGATCGTTAAAACGACCGTTATTAACTTAAATAATTACATAGTGTTCATGACATGGAAATAAGTGATATAAAAGGAATAATGAACTTTAAAAAGGTTCTTAAGCAATTAGAAATTAACTCAAGTTTATTATTCAGGACATTAAAGAACGATCGATTCAAGTCGGACCCGAGGTATGGGACTTCGTCTCAATCTCCTTTCATTGAGGCATATTTTGTTTTATACACAACCTTCTTTTATATGGTGTATAAAGCCCTTTGACTTTTACGTTTATTCAAAAGTAATCTTTTTTATACGAAGTGTTTACTAAATTAAAAAAGGGAATGTTTTTGTCGTACATATGCGGCGAAAACGACTTCTCCACTGCCGTGACAATTATTTGATTTTCGGCTTCCTCTACAAGCCATACCTTCTTTTTAAAAGAAAAATAAATACCATGTTTTACTTTTATTTTATTTTGGTATTGAAAATGGTTTTCATAATGTTTTTATTATATCAATGTGTTGTATTTATATCTTGTTATTGAAATGTGGAAAGGTTATGTTTCCATTATGCATGGTTTATGTGATACGATTATGTTATGGTTCTTGGGCATTATTATGAAGACGTGTGGTTCCATGATAAACTAAGGGCGGGTGAGCCCGATATAGCTCCCCAATGCATTGGGTAACGTGAAGGAGTGAAAGGTTAAGGTTTCTCCGAAGAGATTTAGGGAATATACTGTGATCGGTATTCCAAATGTAACCAAGAGGGTTACTCCCTACGTAAGAATGTTATGAATGCCTCAAGTTACCTTTATGTCTTATGATTTCTATGATTTATTCATGATTTGATGAGGTATGTTAAAGTGCTTATGTTTTATGGGTAAATTATGATTTCATTCTTATGTATATATGTACCCATGTTTCCTTTCCATATTTTTATATCCCTTACTGAGCTTTTTATGCTCATCCCATGTTTTTTTGAAATGTTTTTCACAGGTCAAGGAAAAGGTACATGATATGATGATAGTGTCAAGGAAGTGTCAAGAAAGAATCCATGTTTTATTTTAAATATGTTTCCATTGATGGGAATGAAGAATACTATCTTTATGTAACCAATTTGTTTATATGTGGAATGTAATTCAAGTTTTATGATCTAATTCTCTAAAACTCTAAACCCGAAAAGATCCTCAATGTGTAATCTTGTAATAACTCAAAATTAAGTAAGGTTTAAGGCTGGGCCTTATAAACAATATGCTTAGTGTTAGTAAATTGTGTGACTTAGGACATTCCATTTGTTTTTCCATTAAATTATATATCATCAAAGCAAAGGATGGTTCTATTATGCTGCAAGTAATACATACAAGGGGGAATATTTACCTTGTGAGTGGAGAAGAAGATACGTGGTTTCTGTCTAAGGATGAAGTAAACAAGTTATGGAATAAGATTATTGTCCATATATGCCAAGAGTCCAAGGAATAATTAGTAATATGTGATGCTCTTATAAATATCACAAGATTATCATGTGATTGTACTCATACGTGTGATTCCTGCCAATAGGGGAAGATCATTCGAAAGATATATAAGAAAAATGAGAAAAATTCAGCAAGATTTATTGAGTTGGTTCATATTGATGTGTGGGGGCCAATATCGCTGAGAGATATTTATGGGAGTAGGTATTATCTTCTCTTCATTGATGACTATAGAAAAATGGTATGGGTTTCAGTAATCACCCACAAATTTGAAAGTGTTCAGTTACATTACAAGATATCGATGAGAATGTAAAAATGTTATTGGTTAGAAAATCCAGAAAATTCAAACAGATAATGGAATATAGTTCACAAATACCAAAGTGGAGGATTATCTCAAGATAAATGTGATAAAGAATCAAGATTTTGAAGTTTGAACTCCACATTAGAGTGGAGTAGTTGAGAGATAATATCGAATTGTAAACAACATGGCTAGAACAGTACTCATTGAGAATGATATTCCAAATAATTTTTGGAAAGAGGAAGGGATGATAGTAGTCTACACATAAAATAGAGCCTTATTATGAGAAAAAGAATAGAAGACTCCATATGAGTTTTGGTATGGAAAGAATCCATAAATTAAATACTTTCTAATTTTTGAAGTAAGTTCTTCATTCTCAATAAGAAGAAAAACAGGAAGTTTGAATCTCGTGAAGATGAAAGAATATTTATTAGCCACTCAAAGTAGATAAAAGAATATAAATTATTCAATAAGAGACTAGGAAATATAGTTGAACGTCATGATTTGACTACAGTTGATAATGATAAGAATTGTTAGTAGATAGATGATCAGATTCTCGATTACAGTGATGAAGAGATGAGTAGGTCGGGGGATTCTCCATCTCTAGTGGTTGATTCAGAAGAAGACTCAGATTATGAGAACAAATCAGTGTCTTTATAGAGACCAACAAGGAGTGCTGAAATTGACAGGAAGGTCATAATTAGTGGCTAGATATCACTAGAGAAGACAAGGATGATGATGTCTTTACAGTGAGCATCATACTTATCACAAGTTGATCCTAAATGATTTGACAAAGTAGCTAAATATAAAAATTGGGTCAAAGCAATGAATGAAGAGCTTGACCAAATTAGGAAGAATTAGATGTGGGAATTTTTTAGAGGCCAGAAGAGAAGAATGTCATAGAAAAAATGGGTCTTTTAAAACAAAATGATTGAAAATGGTGTGGTGATTCGAAACAAATCACGACTTGGGTGCAAAAGGTACTCTCAGATAGAGGGTATAGATGTCGATGAAACATTTTCACCTATTTCAAGGGTGGAGATGAATAGATTATTCTTTTCCATATCAGTGAAATAAAAGTTTAATGTTTTCTATATAGATGTCATGTCAGAATTTCTGAATGGATTTTTGGAAGAAGAAGTATACATTGAGAAACCATATGGTTTTCTCATACATGAATATTAGAACTAATTTTTTCAGCTGAAGAAGGACTTATATGGTTTGAACAAGCACCAAGAGCATAGTATTCATGTATTGATAATTTTCTAAAGAAACTTAGTTTCTAGTATGGTAGAGTTGATTACAATCTATATTTTTACAATGATAGTAGTCAAAGGATGATGGTGTTGATTTATGTCGATGACATAATCTTTGGTGGATCTGATGAGGTTCAATGTAGATAGTTCTCTGACTACATGAAAATAAAGTTCAAAATGTTGATGATTGGTGAGCTAACGTTTTTCCTTGGCTTATAGTTGATTCAAGGAATAAATGTACTATTTTTCTCCCAATAAAGATAATACATGGAGGTTTTGAGAAGGTTTGGAATGGATAATTCCAAAGAGATGACAAATTTTGTTGCTACCCGGCTGAAATTGTCACGGGATGATGATGGCAATGTAGTTAATACCACTAAATATAGGAAAAATATTAGAATTTTGTTGTAACTGAAAACGATAAGGCTTGATATTGTATTTTCCTCATGCCAAGAAGTAAGGTATCAAAGAAATAATAAGTAGATCCACATTATTGTAATAAAAATAATTCATCGTTATATCAAGGGCACGATGGATTTTGACCTAATATACAATGAAAAATATAAGCTAAAGTTATTAGGATATACATATGTTGTAACTCCCCGACCCCAGTTACCCAGAGTCGGTGCATTATTACGTATCATTGGCATGATCACAAAAGATCAAGTTTCTAAAGATCTATTAGTTTAGTAGCCTTGGAAACACTAGATACATTCATAAATGTTACATTACATCATAATGTGAAAAAACACAATAACATAGTCTCCATAGTCCACACTATTATCCCCTTCAGACTATCCCTATAGGTCAGTCATAAAATATTTCATCACATCCTGGGAAAATAAAACATAGAAAGGGGTGAGCTCAGATGCTCAGTAAGGATAACAATATAGCAGAAACATTCATAAATAAACATAAATATTTAAGGAAATGTATAACTAAAAAAAGCCTTTTAAAGTGAAATTCAGTATAATATGGAAAAAATAAAATGAAATAATGCCATTTACTTATTCACATGGATATTCTACTAGTCTAATAATCACATGCAATATCAATAACCACTTTCATAATGATGGACTGCATAATGCTAGACTATCATAAACACATAGTCAAGGCCTTGTGCCAAGACTACAAATAAGATTTTGTCAAGGCCTTGTGCCAAGACACTAGTTTATCTCATGAGACCTACCAATGCATCGAGGAGCTATAGTGGGCTCCACCCATCACTTAGTAAGTTCAATGAATTCCTCATATGAACAGGTTTAAACATATCATAAACCATAACATAATCGTATCACATAAAACATGCATAAAGGAAACATAACATTTCCACATTTCAATCACAATATATCAATACAACACATTGATATAATAAAAACATTATCAGAACCATTTTCAATACCAAAATAAAAGAAAATTAAAACATGGTATTTATTTTTCATTTAAAAGAAGTTATGGCTTGTAGAGGAAGCCTAAACTCAAATAATGGTCACGATGGTGGAGAAGTCGTTGTCACCGCATACGTAAGACAAAACATTCGTTTTGTCATTTAGTAAAAATGATTCGTATAAAAGGATTAATTTTGAATAAAAGTAAAAGTCAATGGGGTTTATACACCGTATAAAAGAAAGTTGTGTATAAAATAAAATATTCCTCAATGAAAGGAGATTGAGACGAAGTCCCTTACCTCGTGTCTGACTTGACTCGATCGTTCTTTAATCTCCTGAATAATAAACTAGAGTTAATTTATACTTGATTAAGAACCTCTTTCAAGTTCATTATTCATTTTATATCACTTATTACCATCTTATGAACATTATGTAATTATTTAAGTTAATAACGGACGTTTTGTCGATCTTTGGTACTTAATTCAAAAATAAACTTCTTATAATTACAAGTTATTCATGTGGTAAAATATCCATTATATCCACAGTTATATTCATGATTTATATATCATATATATCATATATATCAATTATATAAATGCATTTATAATAGTACATAACATTTAGAGGAAAGAAATGAAATGCACCATTCATGGAGACGGTAACTCGTACGTACACATGAACACTAATTTCATTTCTATTTCATATTTAATGGAATGAAATCATAATGATATAAAGGTATATTATAATTCCAATATAATATAATATATACTATCATTAACTCCATCCTTTATACATCCCACATATTGCATTAATGATTCAAATCACTTTGACGGGGCGGTAGTCCGCACTTCCTAAAATGAAATTATTGCGTTTACCCATAATGGAAATCATAAAGGTATGATATAAATGAAAAATAAAAAATCATAAAGAAAAAAATAAACCTAATATATATCATATATAAATATGGTGACATCTTAATAGCCCCCATTATAGGTGTTAAAAGAAGATTGAACAATCATCATTTCATTAGGCAGTAATTTGCCACCCATGGAAACAGTATGTTGTTTAACAATTAGACGAAGGTGTGTGTAAGTGTAAATAAAATAATTCCCCTAAAAACAGCATAGTATATTTAAGATACTGGTTTTGTTACAAAATAAAGTAATAAAAAGAGTTTAAGGGGTTGGATAAGAAAAATAAAACAAAAGAACATAAGAGAATACATTACCTTAAAATCGAGTAACTCTTTTTGATTTGAGACAAAGGCTTCCTTGGTAAGACTTATGCCAAAATGAGCCTTATAGGAGTAAGAGAGGGAAGTTGAGAGAGTATTTAGTTATATTTTTTCCAAGCCAAATGGCTTTGATGGTCTGAATAAGGTTGTAGAGTTGAGGGGCCTTTTATAAGAGGAGAGGAGGGGCTCTTTTGGAAAGTCATGAAATGTTACATTATTATGAAATGATTTTCATATTTTAAAGGTCCCAAAATGATATATTTCTAGGATAAGGTGATTAGGGTTCGAAATAAACCCATCCAATAGGTTTTAGACATGTTTAAGTCTTAGATTTTACCTTATCATTTCATTTTTTTAAATTGTTCATTGATGAGGTAATCACTGCATCATCATGGTGTCATAAATAAATTTATTTATTTAATGTCAAAAAATTATAAAAAAATTACCATGATGTAGGAAATATTTTTATCTTTCTACAAACTATTTATAGTCTAATATATGATTTACACAGACAAAAATAAATTGTTTTACTTGGGTGATACATACTTTGGTTATATTTCCCTTTAAAAAAATAATATAATAAAATGTCACTATCAACCAAAAGTGATTCCTTAGGGTCCCAAAGTTTGGAACAAGGCATCCCATGGTCGGCCATAACACAACCAGTATCATTAGGACACATGTTGGGGTCATTTGTTATTATTATGATATTATTTTATTACCCTTAACTACCCGATTACTAATTAATCACGATAATTAAAGATAATTACCTTCATTACTATTCATAATGTCAAAAAAACAAGTGTCTTAATTACATAATTTGGACCTTATGATTCCAAATATGGAATCCATTTTACCAAATTCCGAACCCAAAAATTATAGTAATTAATTTAAAAATTATTCCAACTGTCAAAACAAATAGTGTGTTTTTAAGAAACAATATCTATCAAAAGGTTGGCAATTGTTCATGTCCAATTTCAAAGTGAAATTAATTATAATGACCACCATTGGATAAAATAGTAAAATTATATTCTAATTATACTTTAAAACAATTCAATCGTATAATTTATCATTATAAATTATTTTTATTAAAAAAAAAATTTTAAGTATTTTTTACTATTCATCGAAAATTGGAAGTTCTCAGAAAAATACCAAAAAATCAAAATTGGATAATTTCGATATTCCTAATACAAAAATGAAGTCCATTTTGAAATATAAAATTTATATAATTACAGAAAGTGGGTATTACTATTCATAATGGCTACTTTGATTGGTCGTGGTGTGTTAGAATCTCGAACTTGCGTACCATGCAAGCTGTTGAATTATTGAAGGAGAAGCATACCGTGGAAGCTTGGGGTGTTACATTCTTCCCTCATTTAATAAAATGCATCCTCAAAATTTGAAAATGTTCTTTGAAAATAAAATGTTGAAAATATAAAATGCCTTTGTGGAAAACCAATATCGGAAATAGGGTTAATAAAAATATAACTTTAAAAGAAAGAAAGTAAAGTACAAAGGTCACCCGAGATAGCCCATACTAGGATTCTATGAAAACATGGATATGGAAGAGAAACAAACCATCAAGGTCTGCTAGAGAGTTGTAGAAAACCGGATTATGAGAAAGTTAACTACAAGAAAATCGCAAACTTGTGATTGGTTAAACGAACATTGATTCCCCAATAGGAAAAGTTAACCGACAACGTTTTTGTTTTATGTTACCTTTCATAGAGTTGAGGAATTTATTTAGGAGATTTACTAAGAACGTAAGGAAATATACATACTTTTCATGTAGAATTTCATTCTTTAATAAATTTTTACCATAAACCCATCTTTCACTCAAAAAGGTAATATAACTCAAAAATATTATATTTATCCTAATCGTAAAAGGTTCCAAATATTAACACATACCATTTAGATTAGGAAAACTATTTTTTAATAACCAGGGACTTCCTGTAGTCTAGTGGTAGATAATAAAGTCATGTCGCACTATGTTTGTGGGTTTGATTCATGCAGTTTTGTCCGACGCGACGGGTTATCCCCTGACCTGCAGGTTGTCCTTTACCTAAAACTATAGTATTATAATATTCCAAAAATAATCTTCAGTAATGTTTTAACCTTAAAAAATACTATCCAAAGTTAAACTTAATCCATTCCAACCTTTATAGTTGTCTAAAATACCTCTGTCCAGACTTCCTCTAAAAGGTCTCTAAATCCCAAAATCAATTGTAACATCAGATTCCCCAAATAAAGTAAAGTTTCTATTATTGTCAGATACTAAAAATATGATTACCTTTATCATATTAAAACCTTAATTAAAACAACAAGTATTGTATTACAATCCTTATATATATTTCACATTATTCTTATAACCATAATATTGTTCTTGAGTCCAAAAACACAAATACAATAATTATTTAACTTTATCTATAGTAACAGCATAAGCTTGGCCTTGATCCCTTGTACTTTTATGAGGTACAATTCCTTGATGCATAGGACATTAATTTTCATAATACCCCGTTTCTCTACAATTGTAGCATTCAACATTGATAGCCACATTCGTTCCCTTGCAATCACGATCCTGGCGAACATTTTCTCCACGTTTACAACAAACTCCCATTCCTTTTAGGCAAGTACCGGGGTGATTCTTCCCACAATTATCACATAATGGAAAATCCTTCTTTCCATTTTTCCCTTTATCTTTCTCTTGTTCCACTGTCCTCTTCTTCTCTTGCTTTACTTTGTTTTCATAAGACTTAGAGAATTCATTTTCTGTCTTGATAGCACACTAGACTCTATCTTCGTATGTTGGGAAAGATTGTGATACTAATGCTCGACAGAGAAATGGTTTTAACCCATCAAAGAAATGATCAATCTTAATTCTTGGGTTACATATATAATCTGCAGCATACCTCGCTATCCTTGTAATGTTGGGCTCATACTTTGCGACATTCTCATCCTCCTTTTGTCTCAGACTCAGAAATTTCCTTTCCATATCGGCTCGATGGTCACGAGGTAAGTATTTTTCTAAGAAAATCTCTTTGAACACCCTCCATTCCATATTTTATACTTCCTCATCTTCCTTTGTGTTTTTAATCAATGACCACTATTCGTCAGCATCTTCAGTGAGGCGGTAAGATGCCATGACTAATTTTTCCCTTTCACTACTCCCTAAAACCTGAAATATTTTCTCTATGGAATTTACCCATTGCTCTGCTACTAATGTATTTGTACCCCCATAAATGTTGGTGGTTGTTGCCTCATGAAGTGATCTAACATTGATCCTCCATGTTGCGGATCATGGTGCTCCATACGAGTAAGGTTATTATTCATAACCTGAGTGAGTTGTCCCAGTATGGTGGTAAGCAAATTAGCACCAGTTGTATCAATAGCTCCATTATAAATATCTTGAGCAGGAGGGAAATGCGTACATGGAGTGCGTGCATTGATACAGTTTCCATTCCTTCCACTAGGCCCCATTTCTAAATAATGTCATAAACTAGATTAGTTTATGAATCAAAATACATAATTCCATGCTTGTAAAACACTTAACATAAATTGAACAGTTTATGGATATAATCCATAATCATAAAAAGAAATGTTTTCTTTAAAGAAGTATATACTCATAAACCATTTATAATGGTTTGTAAATAAAATGAGAATTATCCTAAGAATATCCCCCGGTAGTGTCGTAACCAAGAGTGCAGTAAGGCTCGTTGTCGTTCACCAGTTCCCGTTCGAGTCTAGCTCAAAGCGGTGTTTTCGGGTTTTACCACTACGTACATCTATGCCAGAGCCACCTCTACCTGCTCGTATCTATAAAGGGATGTATTTCTCATAAAACTCAAAAAATCTCTATAATACCAAAAATTATAGGAAGTTCTTATATATTAATCTTCAAAGTCTATCTTAGGGCTATGTGCTCTAATCAGAGTTTATCTAAATCTAGCTTCAAAGGTTAGTACTAAACTTCCTCTGATAAAAACTGTAACGCCCCGACCCCAGTTACCTAGAGTCGGTGAATTATTACATAACATTGGCATGATCACAAAATTTCAAGTCTCGAAAGACCGATTAGTTTAGTAGCATTGGAAATACTAGATACATTCATAAATGTTACATGACATCATAAAGTGAAAAATCACAATAACATAGTCTCCATAGTCCACACTCATATCCCCTTCAGACTATCCCTGTAGGTCATTCATAAAATATTTCTTCACATCCTGGGAAAATAAAACATAGAAAGGGGTGAGCTCAGATGCACAGTAAAGATAACAATATAGCAGAAACTTTCATAAATAAAAATAAACATTTAAGGCAATGTTTAACTAAAACAAAAGCCTTTTAAACATGAAATTAAGCATATTATGGAAAAAATAAAATGAAATAATGCCATTTACTTATTCACAAGGATATTAAACTAGTCTAATAATCACATGCAATATCAATAACCACTTTCATAATGATAGAATACATAATCACAGACTATAATAACCACATAGTCAAAGCCTTGTGCCAAGACAACTAATAATATTTTGTAATGGCCTTGTTCCAAGACACTATTTTGTCTCATGAGACCTACCGATGCATCGGGGAGCTATAGAAGGCACCCCCCATCACATATTAAGTCCAATTCATTCCTCATATGAATAGGTTTAAACATATCATAAACCATAACATAATCGTATCACATAAAACATGCATAGAAAAACATAACATTTCCAAATTTCAATCAGAAGATATCAATACAAAACATTGATATAATAAAAACATTATCAAAACCATTTTCAATACCAAAATAATATAAAATTAAAACTTGTTATTTATTTTTCATTTAAAAAAAGTTGTGGCTTGTAGAGGAAGCCTAAACTCAAATAATGGTTACGGCAGCGGAGAAGTCATTGTCGCCGCATATGTAAGACAAAACATTCCTTTTGTCATTTAGTAAAAACGCTTCGTATAAGAAGATTCATTTTGAATAAAAGTAAACTTAAAATGGGTTTATACACCGTATAAAATAATGTTGTGTATAAAATAAAATATGCCTCAATGAAAGGAGATTGAGATGAAGTCCCTTACCTCGTGTCTGACTTGACTCGATCAATCTTTAATCTCCTGAATAATAAAGTAGAGATAATCTATACTTTCTTAAGAAACTTTTTCAAGTTCATTAATCCTTATATATCACTTATTACAATGTTATGAACATTATGTAATTATTTATGTTTATAACGGTCGTTTTTTCGATCTTTGGTACTTGAGTCAAAAATAAACTTCTTATAATTACAAGTTGTTCATGTGGTAAAATATCCATTATATCCAAAATTATATTCATGATGTAGATATCATATATATCATATATATCCAGTATATACATGCATTTATAATATTACATAACATTTATAGGTAAGAAATGAAATGCACCATTCATGGAGACGGTAAGCCGCAAGTACGCATGAACACGACTTTCATTTCTATTTCATATTTAATTTAATTTAATCATAATGATATAAAGGTATATTATAATTCCCGTATAATATCATATATAATATCATTAACTCCATTCTTTTTGCATCCCACATATGGTATTAATGATTCAAATCACTTTGAGGGGGAGGTAGTCCGCACTTCCTAAAATGAAATTATCGCCTTTACCCATAATGGAAATCATAAAGGTATAAAATAAATGAAAAATACAGAAGCATAAGGAAAACATAAACATAATATATATCATATATAAATATAGTGACATATTAATGGCCACCATGAGAGGTGTTAAAAGAAGATTGAAGAATTATCGTTTCATGAGACAGTAATTCGCCACCCATAGAAACAATATGTTCTTTAACCATTAGACGAAGGTGTGTGTAAGTTTAAATCAATACCTTCTCATAAAAACATTATAGTATATTGAAGATACTGTTGTTTTTACAAAATAAAGGAATAAATAGAGTTTAATGGGTTGGAGAAGAAAAATAAAACAAGAGAACATAACAGAAGACATTACCTTAAAATCGAGTAACTCTTTTTGATTTGAGTCAAAGGCTTCCTTGGTAAGACTTCTGCCCAAAGTGAGGCTTCTAGGAGTAATAGAGGGAAGTTTAGAGAGTCTTTTATTAGATTTTTTTCTGAGCCAAATGGATTTTATGGTGTGAATAAGGTGGTAGAGGTGGGGCCTTTTATAAGAGGAGAGTAGGGGCTCTTTTGGAAACTCATGAAATGTTACATTATTATGAAATGCTTTTCGGATTTTAAAGGTCAAAAAATGATATATTTCGAGGATAAGGTGATAAGGGTTTTAAATCCACCCATACAATAGGTTTTAGACAAGTTTATGTCTTAGATATTACCTTATCTTTTCATTTTATTTAAATTGTTCATTAATGAGGTAATCACTACATCATCATGGTGTCATAAATAAACTTATTTATTTAATATCTAAAAATTATAAAAAAAATTACCATGATGTAGGATATATTTTTAGATTTCTAATGATTATTTATATTCTAAGATATCATTTACACAAACAAAAATAAAATTGTTTTACTGGGGTGATACATACTTTGGTTATACTTTCCCTTTAAAACAAATAATATAATAAAATGTCACTATCACCCAAAAGTGATTCCATGGGGTCCCAAAGTTTGGCACAAGGCATCCCATGGTCAGCCATGACACAACCAGTAGCATTAGGACACATTTTGGGGTAATTTTTTATTATTATGATATTTTTTTATTACCCTTAACTACCTGATTACTAATTAATCACGATAATTAAAGATAATTATCGTCGTTACTATTCATAATGTCAAAAAACAAAAGTGAATTAATTACATAATTTGGACATTATAATTTCAAATATGGAATCCATTTTACCAAATTATAATCATATAAATTGTATTAATTAATATAAAAATTATTCCTGCTGCCAAAACAATTAGCGTGTTTTTAAGAAACAATATGTATCAAAAGATTGAAAATTGTTTATGTCCAATTTCAAAGTGAAATTAATTCTAATGAACACCATTAAAGAAAGTGTTAAAATTATATTCTAATTATACTTTAAAACCACTCAATTGTATAATTTAACACTAAAAATTATTTTTATTAAAAAAGTTGTTTTTAAGTATTTCTCACTATTCATCGAAAATTGAAAGTTCTCAGAAAAACACCAAAAATTCAACATAGGATAATTTAAATATTCCGAATATAAAAATGAACTCCATTTTGAAATATAAAATTCATATAATTTTAAAAAATAGGTATTACTATTGATAACGGCTACTTTGATTGGTCGCGGTGTGTTAGAATCTCGAACTTGCGTACAATGCAAGCTATTGCATTATTGAAGGAGAAGCATACCATGGAAGCTTGGGGTTTTACAGATGAGAATTGTGTAGGACCCCGGGACACCGTGAGAGGGGAGGGGTGAATCAGGGTGTCAACTTTTTCTTCTTAAAGTTATGGATCTTGTTCCCACGTTGGTAGGAACTAGTAAAACCTGTATGATGGATATGATCAGCAATGAAACATTCACATACAAAGAGATGACAAAAATAATTTTACTTGGTTTACCACTAAGGGCTACGTCCAAGGAGAATACGCCGACAAGTTTCCAGTCATACCCAATTCCACTATACTTCACTAGCTATGGATTACAAGGTTCTGGTACAGACACTCTGTCCCAGGCTCACTGCCTTGACAAAGGTTCAGGGATAGCTTACTACTTACCTTGTGTCACTCCCATTGACTCCCCCTGGCTCACTGCCTTTAGTGAAGTCCCACTCAGTTTATAACGTGAAGGTCTCCTCAATAGATAGACATGAAGTTCTTTGTCTCCTGTTTAGCAAGAGACTTTTCTTGCATCAGGGTTTAGAGTTGATGCTCTTTTTAGTTCAATCCTTCTTCTTTAGTGCAATGACTAAATTCACTAGATCTTCTTCTTCTCTTTATTTGATTATCAAAACTGACATATGAGTGTATTGATATATTCCCCTATTTTTGTACAGATATGAGTTTAGTTGAACCAACTGTTCTTATTCTCTTCGCAAAGCACAATGAGGCTGTTAAACACCAGTCATGTGTGTGCGGTACCACTTCTCTTCATAAAACCAAATGGTTTACTATTCTTCCATCTTCGCAAAGAAGATTTGAGAGTGCTAAGCACCTTTCAAAGGCCTGCGGGACCCCCAAATTTCTGTGCACCCTTCCCGGTGCCTTGCGCGTAAAATTTAATCCTTTTGCGTAAAAATAACTTTTGGCGTCTAAAAGGGTTTTCGCGCAACACTTATTTTTCACGCAAATCTTCCCTTTTTCGCGCAACACCTTCTTTTTCACACAACCCTTCTTCTTTTCACGCACCACTCTATACCTCAATTTTTCCACGTGCCAGAGCTTGGGATATTTCTAAGTGTCGAGCCTCTCTTAATGATAGAGGTTCATCTCATATTTACTGGCGTTTTTTATCCTGCGCGTAAAACCCCTTCCTGCGAGTAAAACTGTCTCTCAGTTATTTGAATTACGCGCACCTTCCTTTTATTCTCGCACACCTCCTTGGTTTTTCACGCATCTCATGACTTCTACATTTTTCATCATTATTAACATGAATCCCTTCTTGCGCGTAATAATTCAAACCCACATTTTGCGCACAACCAACCTTACACGCACCAGTTTGATTTTCCACGCACATGGCGGGAACGTCTCCGATTTTTTGCGTGCCTCTTGCCATTGCCGATTTTCTGTATTTCTGATTCGATACACTGCTTGCGTGAAAAATTCACCCAGCTATTCTACGCACAACATTTTTCCATGAACATTCCCATTTTTCCACACACAGCTCAGGTTTTTCGCGCAGCCAATGCCTTTACTGTTTTTCATCTTTCTGATTCTGAAACACTGTTTATGTGAAAAACATCACTCCACTATTTCACGCACCACACTGTTTTTCACTCCTAGCTCAAGTATTTCGTTCATAGAATTTATTTTCCACACACTACTTCTTCTTTGTGCGCACCTCTATTTGCAGACAATCCATGTCTCCATTTTCCGATTTTGAGGCCCAAAAATTTGGCAAACATTGGGAAACAGCGCCACCTTGTATCTGTTCTTTTTGTACCACCTCCAGATCATCCATCACTTTGTTGATGTTCTAGAATCAAACATGGATCTTTAACCATAGCCCTCGAACTCGACATGCCCCCATGAAATCCCTTTTGTCAACAAAGTTGTATGTCATTGTTTCCATTGCCAACAATCACAACACTTCAAAAAATGCTTCCTTTCTGTTATTTGGCTTCTTCAACCACTCTTCTGATTTCACCACAAACTCAAATATTGTGACATATATCCTTTGAATGAACAGATTTAGCATCATCATATTTTGAGACAATGTGAAGTGCATGGCCATCTCAGAATTCCAATCCCTTCCACACTGTCTTCTTCTTCAACCATTATTCCTCTACATCTTGCATATAATTTGATTCTATTCTTCAAGAAGCCTCTTGCATGGTTCTCATGCAATCATGAAAAATTGCATGGTCTTAATCAACCTTCATGTATTCTTCTTCATCTGCAGATGGATTATGTCTCACCATTCTTCACTGTTGTAAACAATATGTCACCATTGACACATGTTCTTTGAACTTATGATCAGTACAACAATCATCTGAATTTCCATTCCTCTATTCCATTTGATTACTTCTTGATCTCCATCATTTTGATCTTCATTGACAACTATTGACAACAAATACAACCATATACACAAAGTGGTCCCAATAGATTGTTCTATTTTAGTAGATGATAGGAAATCAACATCATGGGTGTTTTTATCTTAGAGGATTGTGTATTTCTAGGTTGAGTAATAAAAAACATTTCATCTCATTGAGCACTGCAGAAGCTACATATATTATGGCTAAACAATCTTGCACACAACTATTGTGGATGAAGTAGCAACTTGAAGATATGAGAATTGAAGTGAAATATCTGATTAGAATCTATTATGATAATTCAAGAGCCATAAATATTATCTGAAATCCAGTTCACTACTCAAGGGAAACACAAATTGGAATAAAATATCAATTTAGCAAGGAGAATTCAGGGAAAAAGATTTTGAAGTTTGAGTATGTGCCTACAGAATATCAAGCTGTAGATATTTTTATGAAGGCCTTACACAGATAAGCGTTTGAAATGCATCTATTGTCTCTAAGAGTCCTGTTGAATCCCTACACATGAAAAAGTGTGGATGTGGGTCCCCCTCCCCCCAAGGTATTATGTGTTTTTCCCTAATATGTTGATATGTACTCTTTACCATGTTTCATTCAATCTTGAATTTCCCTTCAGTTTTTTTGACAAAGGGGGAGAGAGTGTTACTATTCTAGGGGGAGAAAAGACATGGGGATAATATGTTAAGTGGATCAGCGAGATAGGGGGAGTTGAATCTGAGTTGAATCTGATTAGAGGATCTATAATATATGGCGGAGCATTAAATATGATGATTCTTGATGTGATCAATCATTTATTAGATATCAAAAAGGTTGAGGTTCGTCATTAAAGAAGTTCATTGGTATTGTTGTATCAGTATGGTATCAGCAATTGGTGATTAGCAAACAAGTGATTCATTTATGAAATATTCATTATATTCTTTTTCCTCACACCGATCACGAATCATGTGGGCTTAGAGTATGGGTTTATTAAATCCTTGATCACTATCGTAATCATGTAAAGAGAATGGTGGTTGAAGTTGGAAGGAGTATTAATGAGGTATCAAAATGTGAAGCAATGTTATAAAAAGAATTTTTGACAAACATAAAGGGAATTATTATTGGTAAAAAACCCTCAAGGTTTCCTCTAGGTATGTTTTGGGTGTGGTTGTGTTTGTTGAAAAATCCATATGAACACAAATGAGAAAGTTTGGTGTTTTCCGAAGACAATTTTTTACGGTGGTGCAGCTTCTCAGTGTTTTCCAAATTTTGGGGGCTCAAAATTTGGAATTTAATGTTGTAAAAGGAATTATTTACTCATTGGAGTGAATGTTATGAATAATGTTGAATAAAATAAGAAAATCATGAGAACCATAAACCATAATTCATGGACCCCATACCATATTCCTTGAACGGTATGCGGAGTGGCGGGAATGGTATGCAGGAGTGGTTCGTGAAACAAAAAATGGTTCATGGAGGATGGTAGTACGGTACATGGATGGCTTGATGCCAATAGAGGAGATAAAATACATATTAAAAAATATAGTATGCATACCGAAAATAAAAAACGGTTCGCAGGTGGCTTTATGTTCGCGGTGGCAGAAGGATCGGTATACGGTGAAGGCTGGATTAAAGATTTGGTAAATCTTAGATTAGAAAATTTTGTGGAAATATTTTCCTGTATAATAATTTCTAATCCCACCAATTACTATTAAGAACAAATATCATTTGTGAACACAATTTTTCTCTGGGAATTCGGCAATGTCTGAAAGTGGTTCGCGCAGAAGTAATTCTATCGAAGGGGTTTGTGGGGATTATTAACCCGCAAAGGAGCAAAAAGTACACAGCGAAGAAAGTATGGTAGGAGAAATAAGATGACTTGGTAAGTGGAAAAGGAATATATGGTACACAATAGATAGAATTTAGGACTCGTTACATATATGGGAGCTCTGATATGCAGAAGCGAAGATAGTCCGCGAACAGAGAATAGTTCATAGACAGAGGGTGATTCGCAGAGGAGGAATGAAGGCAGTGGTATGCTGGTGGTTAGGGAAGGCAGTCTGCGGACTAAGGTGGGTTGAAGTGGTGACATAAGTACATGAAGTAAGTGTTCTGCGTACCAAACATGGTACTTATTACATGAGATAATTATTTGGTTCATGATTTTCACAAGGATGCTTCAAATCTTCAAATCAGTTTGCAAAAGTATTTTTCGGTAACTAGTAGTACTCGAGAAGGTGGACGTAATTTGTGGTTGAAGAAGGGACTTCAAAATAGCATATACTTATATTTTATAATGAAATAATTCATGAAAATGAAGGGACCCACATGTTCTTAAACTATTTTTGACCTACAAATGGATAAACTATGTGCGGATTCCTTTATAAGAGCAGTGGGCAAAGGAAGAAGAAGACAGTGACCCTTTCCACAGGTAGTGAGCCATAGGAATAATCATAGGGAGTGAAATTTGGGAAATCAATGAGTAAACCCTAAAACATGTAAATGAATTGAGACCATGCATAGAAGATCTATCCTGAGCATTGTACTCATTATTGGCTGTGAGCCTTAATGAATTTGGTATATCGGCACATTGTCATTTTACGCTCCTTGGACGTTTCCTAGTGAGGGTGAACCAAGAAAAAATTGTTGTGTATTTTTACTGATTTCATATTTTTTCATATATTTCTATGATAGGAAGATAGAATTGTGTTTTTGACTGACAATGAAATTGTATCCAAAAGGAGGAAAGTTTTAATCAGCCGTACCCTGCTTCACCCCCCCCCCCTCTCAGGATATTTGACCTTGTGAACGTAAAAAGGATCATGATCATAAAATACAAAGTTCAAACCCAACAATTTAAGGATTATAAACATAAGTAATGGAATAAAACATTAACATAGACCATAAGAATAAAACATCATTAAAAATCATTCTTGAACCATATGTGGGAGTTATAAAAGGGTTTTGTGATAATCATAAGTGGAAAAAAATCATATTTCATGTTTGAGTAAAAAAAATACAAGATCATGTCATATCACCAGTTTACCTTAATGGATTAAGCACATTGACTTGCTTCCTATCACCAATAAAACACATTGACTTGTTTCCAATCATCAATCAAGCACATCAACTTATTTCCCCGGATTATCTCATGAGATATAAATCATTACGCATTGAATTGGCAGGATATACCGTTCCCTCCCATAATGTAATGAAATTTATACATATGTTTTCTATAGGACCATAAATCATTCATCAAATTAGAACCCTTTTAAGTAAATTTGTTTCATAAACACTTCATCATAACCTAACTCATTGAAAACAAATAGGCATGATAAATATCATGCCATAATAAATATTAACCATTTAGAGAAATAATGATAATGGTATATTAGGGTAATATCCTCAATAAATGATAATTAACATCAAATAATTTCTTCCTATATGGAAAAAAATATTTTCTGAATTATCATATAAAAATGTTTTGAAGGAAAATATCCTTTCCTTTATGAAATCATTTTTTTAACAAGCCAAACAATTAAATAGGAAAACAATTTGTCTAAAAACCCCCTGTAATCTAGAGAAGGAAGATTTAAATAATAAATTAATCTTGATGGTGGGAAAATCAATAAATTCCATATTAGTTAATAAAAATTCCATTCATAAGTTTTTCAAAAAATTCAAAAATAATATCATTTTAAAAAATATATTCTTTTCAAGTCATTTAGTAAAATTTCTAACTTCTGTAAAATGTACCTTATGAAATTATAGAATAATGTTTCAAATATTTTGGAATTATTTTTGAAAAAAATGGCTATAGAAGATAAATATTCTCCAGTATATATTTATTTATAAAAAATCTTAAATAGTAATGATATTGTGAAAATATACCTTAATAATTTTAATCAGTCGAATTTTACTCCCTAAAAAATAAAAAATTAATATAGATATGTAAATGCAGTAATATTATAGACAAGACTCATAAATAAAATTCATTCATAGTATATAAACAATGAATAATAAATAATAGTGTATAAGGAATGTGTCTTACATATATTAATATTAAACAAAAATCCATCACCTAAAGTATTGAATTACTTCACATACATTCAAACCTTTTGTATAATAAATATAAATTTATTATAAATATATTATAAAATCATATTCAATTATATAATACCACATTTTATTTAATTATGAACTTCTATTACCCATTTATTAACGATTCCATGTTGATATTACTTATCCGGAAATAACCTCTTTGTTTTCCACATGTGTTTTGATTTGTTATATATTTTCCTTCACTTACTGATAACATGGAATCATTATCTCTTAAATAGTAACCAATATATAAATATAATATATATTAATTATATATTTATTTATAATAATCAATAAAATATATAAATAATATGAAATACACCATTCATGGATATGGTTGGCCCTATATAAGCATGAACACTATTTCCATTTTCTTATAGTATTGAAGGAAATAAAGTAAATGAAATATTTTTACATATATATATATTCATTACATTATAATTTTTTTTTTCATTTATATAATATAAATTCCCAAAACCGATCCTTAATATATTCCATGAAATCTACCACCGAAGAACATCACTTTGAGGAGCTAATATTCCATACATCCTCGAACTAAGTTATCATATTTACACAAAATAGAAAGAATGAATCTATATTTAATATAATAATTAAAAATTATAATTATATCATATATATCCTATATATAATATAAAAACAAACCATTTATTATTAATCCCAACCTTGAAAGCCTACAATGGAAGAACGAACAACATCAGTTCGTGAGGTGGTAGTATGTCGTACACAAGAAAAATGATTGTGTATCCCATTTAATGGATGTGTGTGTATGTTTCTATAGAAAACATAAAATAAAAACGTCTCAATATATTGAATAAGATGATTTTATTATTTAAATATGAAATAAAATTAATTTATGGGGTTCGGGTAAGAAATTGAACAAAAACATTTGATGATGAACATTGCCCCTACTTCGGGTATCTCCTTTTTTTGCACTAAATAACATCCTTGGTTGGATTTATTCATAAGAAAAGGAATATAGAGTAAAATTTGGGATGTTGGGAGGAGATTTTAATTGTGGTTTCTGAGATAGAATAATCATTGTGCGGTAATGTGATGACCAAGAATGTGTCCTTTTATATTGAAGGTGATGGGAACATTTGAAATTTCTCTCAAGACTAATTTATAATAAATTATATCTCAAAAAATAGATAAAAATGAAATGATATTCAATGATAAATTGATATTGGGTTTTAATCCAATCAACCGGCATATTTTGGATAGGTTATTCTATTATTTTAAACTTTATCATTTTTATTAACTCTCAATTAACCTATTTCAATTTTAATTATGGTAACCAAATTTTCAATGTTAAAAGGTGGACATTTTTACTTATAAGATTTCAATTGAACCATAAATGGTCAATATATGGTATTTTGGACCATAATATATATAGTTTTTTAATATTTCTATTTTAAAATAATTTAATAAAAAAATTATGAAATATCATTCATTTCAATTTTGACACTATTCATTTTATTGACTTTAATAAAATACACAAAGTCAGATAACATCCAAAAAATTCATCAAATAGACCCGTAATATGTCATATGAAACTATAAAATTCTTGGAAAACCTTAATTAATTCAAATTATATTCATTATAATATTTTTAATACAACTTAATTGAGTTTTTTGTTAATTGTATAATTACCCAATAATCATTGTTTAATTATTTAATATAATTATTTCATAAATAAAAATTAAAAAAAAAATTCCATGATGTAGATAAATTATTTATATTTATGAATAATATATATAGTCATGTATTTATTCTATTTTACACCATATTTTATGTATTACACTTATTAAATGTAAGAGTGAAGTTTTGTCACTCTCTTTGATTTTAATAATATCTATGTCATTTTTATGCAGAAGTGTCCATTAAATTATTAAATTTTCAAACTTATGTGTTAAGGGTCGAATCAAATTCATCATCTAACATTTTCTAAAGCGTTATGGTAATTTTTAAATATGTATAACATTATTTTTACCCTTATGTTTATGTTTTACCATTAACAATGGTAATAAAAACAACTAAAGTTACTATTCATATTATCCAAAAATAAACGAGAGGTATTTTATAAATTTGGACTTAATTATTAAGAATATCTAATCCATTTTTCAAAATTGAAAACACAAAAATGGATAAAAATAATTTAATATTAATCTCATTTACTGTGTGAGAAAATGGGTTTTATAGTGTAAATGTTCAAAAGATTGAAAAGATTTTATATTAAAAATAAATATGAAATTTATTTTAATGACCTATGTTGGATAACAGAATATAAAATTAATATAATTACACATTATTCCAATAAAAATTATACCCCAACACAATAAATTATTTAGATGAAAAAGGTATTTTCAATTAACATTTAATATTTTTATCTAATCAACAAAACATGAAACATATAATAAAAAACTAAAAAAATCAACCAATGTAAATTTTGATAACCCTATTTCAATGAATAATTTTTATTTTCAAATTCAATTTATAAAATTTTAAAAATTTAGTTTTAAAATAAGAGTTCTATTGAAAGGTGATAAATTTTTTTTTGAAAAAATATGGTTTTTAAACTTAAAACAGGATTAATTTTTATATCATATATACAAAACAAATATGTTGAAATTTAAACACTATATTGAATTTTACATATATATATATATATATATATATTTAATTAATAAAATAAAAAAGGGTGCTTTAATTTTTTTTTAACAACACACAATTTTCCGCATTTATAAAGTTTTTCAAAGAAAATAATTTTAATTTCAAAAGGGGTTTACATGTGTAAAACATTCTTTGATAATTCAGTTAATATTTTTCATATCATACAATTGAATTTCATTGTGAAAATTATATTTTTCAAATATTTACAATAATAAAATAATGATTTATAGAAACATAGTGTTGTGTGGAATGCATTTTTAGTCGGTGTAGCGTTTAATGCAGACGTGACACTGTATAGCATGTAATTAAAGGTATTAAAAATCATATTTTATTAAAATGTAATTTATTAAAATCTAGTTGTGTTACATTATAACTAATAAAAATGAGTGAAAAGTCCCAAAAATGATTTGATGTCGAAAATAATACCTATGAATCGCTACACCTACAATCACATAAGTCGCACGATGGAACAACCCTAAATGTTATTCATGAGGAGGAATTGTAAAATGGTTACCTGAAAGAGAAGAGGGAATATAGAAGAAGGGATCTTAGATAACAAGCTCACATTATCAAGACATATAAATTGTATCCCCTCTTCTACAAAATCACTTTGGATTAATATATAATCCATCCCAAAAAATCCATCAATTCTTCCATATTAAACCCAATTATAAAATTCATGTTTACATTGTGAATGGAGTTTGAGATGTGAATGGTGAGGATTCCCTTCTATAAAATAATTGTTCTTCCAGAGCTCATGTTTTGAATGGTTAAAAATGCATGAAATTGAATGGAGTTTTTATTTTTTTTCATGATGAACCAATGACATGAATGGAGTTCAAAGCAAGAATTAATTCTAAAAAAAACATTAAACAAGGCATAAATCATCTCTTATAATGTGAAAGGGTGATATAAGTATTCAATAAATAACATCAACAATCAATGATTTCTATGTCTTCCTCCACATAATTCACACTATATAATATAGTGTCACAAATAGAATTACATTACTAAACCTTTGTGTGGTTTTATTCATGAAATGATTCATGTATTGAGTTCATTTCATGTCATTGACAACATTCATGATGTGAATGGCCATTTTATAGTGTTTTAGACTCTCCATCAGGATGTTTCTTTTGTTTTAAGCCTACTAACTGGCCCTTTACTTGTTTTATGTTGTGTGAAACTATTTTTATCATCAATTCATCACCATTAAGATCATTTTCCATCATTAGTTACATAATTTAGTAAATATATAAAAATACACCAAACAATTTAAATATTTACCAAAATATCTATTACATTTATAAATATTAATGTAATTAAAGACTAAAATATTTTTTTATGAAATGTGATTATCAATTCCCCCAACACATGATTTCAAATTTTTCATAAATAATTAAATACTTACATGCTACAATGGATTCTCATCTTACCATGATTTATATTTAATGAAACAAATATAAATTGATAAAATGGGAAGATAAATGATTGAGCTTCACATAAGAGAGCTTCTTCATCTCTTGTTTCTCAAAGAAATATATAAATTATGTGATTTAATTTTCCCATTTCTAATTAACCATTCCTTTTAATTATTCCATTTATATTTTTCTATTAATTATTAATAGGCATGTCACTTTCAATTTACCTCACATTGGATTATTTTCTCTCATCACTCTAGGTAATAAATATAAAAAAGTTTTTCTCATAACTCAAGTACATGTTATTTAACTTACCCCACCAAGGAATATAGTAAATATACGATGTAAAGAAACAGATTAATATGGATCATAATGGTATTTCATTAAGGTTTAAATGGATTTTAGGTTTTGTTATGTGAGTAATCACAATAGGAAATTTCAAAATACGTGGTGGGTTTTTAGTAGGGGTTATCAAAACCACTCAGAAATATTTTGTTATAATTTTTTAGTAGTGTTTTTTAAAATCTATTAAATATTTTTTTTTTAAATTTTATTTTCAAATTTTTTCTAGATTTTTTAATAACTGCTGATAAAAATAAAAAAAATTATTTAGAAATACATATTTCAGTATCAAATGAGCATAACATTTTTCCAGATGTATGTTATAGTTCTAAAACTAGTCAAACATATTCTTATTAAATTATATACTGTGAAATTAGTTTTAATTTGATATTTATTTGTATTATAACATTTATTATAGTTGTAAAATATGTTGAAAATATAACATCAACATTAAATGGATATAACTTTTGATCTGGTTGTCTGTTTGAGCTCTACTATATATCAAATTGAAGCCTATAAGATCAATGTAATGTTAAATGGGGGACTATGATCATTGTCTTTTCGATGTCATAAATGTACCATAACGCCTCCAGAACTGAGTTTTTTTGGATACCATGATTTTTTTACATTCTATGTGATTTTAAAATTGATTAAGAGTGTCTTCATATCCTTTTTGGCCATCTATGATTTTATTCCATTGATATCCATTTATAATGTTTTGATGGTGTTGTAATTTTCTTGGTTTCCCTCATTTTCTTATTTATTATCGTTGATATATATATATATATTTCTAAACAACTATGTGTATTTCTTTATAATATTATATATTTTTCAATATTTATTAAAATTTTATATAAAATTGAATTTATAAAAATATATTTTTATGTATTTATGAATATTAATACACAGTTATATATATATGTATAGTTATATATATGATGTTAGTATATATATTTATATGTATTCTGCTGGTTGGTGTGTGATTGTGTCTTTATGCTTGGACTTATATGCACTTATGAAAAATTAATTGTATTTTAATAATTTTATAAGATATATGTAATGGTAATTAAATAAATTTGTAGGTAATTATATATATATATATATATATATATTATTGGTTTATTCTTTTTTTTAATATTGTATCCATTAATTTATTATTTATTTATTTTTTATTTTTTATTTAATGATTATTTATTATTTATTTATTATTTACATATTTTTAATTCATGATTAAGTAATATATTAGTTATTAGTTATTATATATTATTTTTTATTATTTATTATCTGTTGTTTATTATTTATTATTTTATACATTCTATATATTATTTACTTTTTACTGTTTATTATTTGTCATTCGTTATTTTTTTAATTTGTTAATATTAATCTATTATTATTTATGTTTTATGTTTTTTATTATTTATTTACTATTTGTGTACTACTTATTTATTATTTAGTATTTATTATTTATTCATTCATTCAGTTATTATTATTATTATAATTACCTATCTGATATTAGATATTTATTGTTTACTTGTTTTTAGTTATTTATTAATAGTTGTTAATTGATAATTATTATTAATTATTTTTTCTTTATTATATATTAATGATATCCTCGAATATTATTATTTCTTATCTCATAATTAATTATTTCATGTTTATTTATTATGTATAACTTATTTTCTTATAATTATTTATTATTTATTTTTTATTTTTAATAATTAGTTATTAGTTATTATTAATTATTATTTTTTAATATTATTATTTATATATAAGTATTTTTATGTATTTAGGTTTATATATAAGTGTATTAAATTATGTTAACACATCACATGAAGAGCTTGATGAAGTGATAATGTTTTTACAAAGTAACCAAGAGATAAGGAGTTCAAATATAACTCAACACACATATATTTGTTGAATTTATGCATGGTATGCATGGTATATGGATGCATGCTAAAGAAAATAAACCAAAATTAAATAATTAATAAATAATAATAAATAATAAAAAAATAAATACTAAATAAATAATAACATATATATAAATAAACAATAACAACTACCAAATAATAAATTATTAAGAATAACAATAAAAAATTATAAATTAATTAATTAATTAAAAAATAAATTTTAAATAAATTAATAATAAATAATTTTAATGAATCATAAATAAATAGTAAATAAAAAATATCAAAATTAAAAAAATTAAATTTTTTAAAATATAAAAATTACAAAAAATGGTTAACAATATTGCAACGGTCATGAAAGCCATTGCAATCTATTTTCATGACTCTTTATTAAGAATATTGAAAATGTTTCTGAGGCATTTTTTATGGTGTTTTTGAAAGATAATCTTGAAACGATTTAGAGGTGGTTTAAACCACTGCTAAACACAACAAAACTAATTCTATATACTATTTTCCCTATACTGAATGAATAAAATATGTCTCAAATATAGGTTTTTACTCTTAATCATAGTGCATGATATCAAAAGATAATCCCAATGAAATAATCTTCTAATGATGAATATGTCATCTCTCTATCCCCCAAATATCAATGTGGCTAGATGATAAAACAAATCATAATGAAAAAATCCCCTCTATTTATTTATCTTTTTGATATTTTTATTTTTAAAATGTTTTGATTTAACAAAAATTTACCATAAACCATCTAACCATATATGATCAACATATCTTCAGGTAGGTAATGGTGATTTTTCAACCTAACAATAAATAACATTTTTTTTCAATTTCTATTTATTTTTATTTTTTATTTTTTTACATGTGAGTTTAATATTAATGTACAATTAATGATGACCTAGAATCTCCCTAAATAACAAGAATACCCCCAATATTGTATCCTCACTGAATGATATCCCCCTAATCCATGGTTATCCGCCCCAATAGAGATACTATTTTACTCATTTTTTATCATTATTTCAATTATTTAAACCCTCCAAATTAATAAACTTTTTCTTGCTTACCACAATTTTGGATTAATGGTGTGTTTTGATATTATATGTTAAAATTGGTTAATTCTAGGATTTTGAAAAAAAATCATATTAATATTTTTGTCATAACATTTAAAATATTTATCTAATTCAAGTGATTCTATTTTTTATGATTCCCCAATTTATTCTCTAGAACTATGTCTTTAGGACCAAAACATGATTTGAAATTAATGAGACTTGAAAAAAAATCAATCATGTTGAACAATTGTTCTGGAAGATAGTATAGACCCATCCTCTGTAATGGAATCATAATCTAGGCCACACACCTCTAATTGAGGTGATTCTACCTAGATATGAAATATAATTCATATGTGCATTCTAACAATAAATTAGATGGATTTATTCAATAATTAAGGTAGAAATTGGACGTCATACATTTGAAGAAGATTACTAGAATTCTCAGACAAAAAAACACATCCTTAGTTTTTATTGCATTACATATACTAGAAGTTTCAAAAATTGTGAATGTTTTAGTAAAAATGAAAAAATTATTTTCAAATAAGTTTCATGAAGGACAAAATCCCCAATTCGTCCATTAGATTGGGGTAACACTTGGATTATTTTAAATTAATGTTCTGTAACTGAAATTTCAATCATTGAAAACCCATTATGGATCCTATGTCATTAATGGTCTGTTAAGACACACCAAGGCCACATCCATGAATAAAAATAAGAGTCCAATGGTGGTTTGAAATGGATATCAATTAGAGAGGTAGGATGAGACTACATTCATTCATTAGGATTTTTTTTCTTTTTTTTTTTTATTTCAGTTTTCATTTCCCATTTAATGCATTCATGTTTTTTATATTAAAGTGTTTCCTTTTCTACTTTCATCATTATTTATCTTCCAACTCTATTTATTATTCTCTATTACATATTTACATCGTCATCTAAATTCACATTGAAATGGAATGTGACTAACCCAAATATTGGCCCTCGAGGAAGTTTTAAGGTGTTCTTTGTTATTATGCTTAAATTCAAAATGTTTTAAATCTATTTGTGGAGGATGCGGGAGTATGGCATAGGTGCGACAGTAGTCCACGATGATAGTGTTTTAAAATCCATTACTTTCATTTTATTCATTATTATTCCCTCCCTTATCTTAATAAAACCCTTTATATGATGGAGTTGGGTTTACGATAAGGGTTAAAATGACATACAGTGGAACCATATCTTTTAGGAATAGCTGTCACACCCAGATATTTGTTTTCATCCTTTTTACCAACTTATCATTTGGATCTTGGTTTTTCTCCCGAGTTCTAGGTGTTCTAGATTTAAATTTTTTGTCTTGGAGGTTTTGTTTCCTTTGTTTAGACCTTTTCATGGTTAGCATGAAAGTTATGAGGAGGAGGTGGCTTGGAAAATGAGTTTGTAACACTCTTAATGGCCCCCTCACAAGGGTTATGTTTTTTATATGGTTTATTCACATTAGTTAGATGAGTTTTGTGGTGAAACTTTTGATTTTGGGGACTTTTTCTAAGCCACATGATTAAGGCATGAAATTAGTTTAATCATGTAGGTATGTATGTAGGGGGTCAAACAGTTTACCCATGGTTTACCAAAGTGTGTAGCCTATGTTTGTAGCCCATGTAACACTAGACTGTGGGAAATCACACTATTTATGCACGGTTTGTTAAACCATGTGAGCTTACCATGCAACCCCACTCCGGAAAGGGTATTTTGGGGATTCCCCATATTTTTAATTAGGGTTCTCCCCCTTGGACCCCATTAATTTTCTCTCAACTTAGACACCTCTCATTGAGAATTTTGTCTCCTCTAATCTCCTCTATATGGATTTCAAGGCGATATCTTTGTGATTTCTCACCCAAATCAAAAGATTAGAGCTCTTTTATCCTTCTCCTTTTCTTTTCTCCCATTTTGACCTGCTTCTCTAACCCCAATGGTCATATGTGGATAATTTTCCTTCCTAGGGTGGTTGAAAATTGGGGGTTTTTATCATTCAGGGTTCCACATGATATATCATGTTTCATGGAACTGTAGTGTTGTGTTTTCAGGTGTACGTTGTTGATGCACCATGGATTTGAGGTAGGTTTCCATTTTCACTTTTATTTATGATTTAATATTCATTTGTTTCATGATTTTTGTCCTTCTATACATGCTCAATGGCGATTAATGATCATTGTATTGATATTTTTGTGTGAAACATGATGATTTTATTATTTCATTAATGTATATAGCCTTGGTTTGTTAAATTTTTCACACCAAGTGTTTGATGAAATTCCCAGTTGGATTTTGTGAGTAATTTTTTTCTTTAAAGCATGGTTTGAATTTGTTAATAAATATGTTTCATGTGAAATGATGACCGTGGGTTTTTTGAAAGAGTTTCAAGTGTTTTTGTGTGTAAAATGAGAATTTATTTGTCATTTTTAGGGGGATTGACATGTGATGATGGATTATGGTCTGTTTAGAATTTTAATAAAATTGGATTTAGATTTTAAATGTGGTATGAGTTCTTTAAATGAATTTTTGTATAATTTTTTTTTGAAATGGAAAGCATTTTGTTTTCACCTTTTGGAAATATGATTTGTTTCTTCTAAAAATAATTGTTTTGTTAAATGAGATTAAGTCCCATTTCAAAATGTTTTGAAAATAATGAAAGTGTTTATTATGAGAACCTCCATTAGATGAATCTTATTCAGTGTTTATATTTAATGTAATGGGTTTCCTTGATTAAGAACCATCATTCTCCATTATGATAAATGAAGATCATCAACACAAACTCCATTGAGATTTATTTTTTCCATGGAATGATATTGATCCTTTGTATGGATCGGGGTGATGCATGTTGTTTTTATTAATATTATATATTCACATTATTGTATGCTCATATAGAGTTGTTTGGATCACCAACTTTATACGGGATATATGGGAACCTGGAATAGTGAGATAATTTTCTGAGAATGATTTTTTCACTAGTTAGATTACACCCTAGCTAGTGTCCCATAACATAGGGATATATTGAGTTTTTTTACTATGGGATTAGGCTACTCGATCTATTCTATGTGGGGTGTTGCTGAGTATATTGGACTATCTAATTTCGTCAAGTGAAGCATGCCTTTCAGGATGAGTCATCATGTACAAGTACATTCTAGACTATTCATGATCTCCTATGTTCACCAATGTTTATTGGAACATAGCTTCTTGTATTAATGATTTAGATACTTGGTTATAAATGTATGTCTATTTCCATTTCCCTCAATATGTGATTATGATAGTGATATCATGTGTGGTACCATTATTTTATAGTGAAGTGTTGTATTCTAAAGGTTTATGAAAAATGTATTTAATCTAAAATTGTTTTATGTTCTCTTGTGCCATTTGTAAATTAAAGAAATATTTTTCCCCATGAAAATGTTAAAGTAACACTATTTGAAACAGATCTAGTTTTGAAATGAAGTAGTGTGATGGACCATAGTTTTTTTCCTATATAAATTTGTAGAAAATATTACTTAATATATTATATTTCAAACTAGATGTTTGTTTTTCTATTATTTTAATAGAACTGCATTGGGAATAAATTATTGAGGCTACCCTTCTGAGTTTTAATACACATGCCCATAGTTTCATTTTGTTTTTAGATTGTGTTCTAGTTTTCATCATGTATTTGATATCTATGAGTGATGTTTGGTTTTTGTGTTGGAGTGTGACCCCTAAGGTCCAATTGACTTTTTAAGTTTTCAGTTTTCAGTTTCAGTATTTTTGAATAGTTTGTTTTATTTTTCAACATTGTGTAAAATAAGTTAAGTTGGATATTGTTATATACATCAGGATGTTTATTTTTTATTTATATTGTCTCGTTTAATTAATTTATTTCGGGGATAAATTGCTCCATTTGTGTACTCTGTTGATGACCCAAAATAGTTGTCAGCTCGTGGGGATCGGGAATACCCTTTGGTCCATGCCAAAGATTGGTTCGGGTGACCGGTTTGGGTTCAACCCAAGTTGTTTCAAGACAAAATAGTATTAAAGGAATTCAATACATAGTGTACCTTGTAATTTATAGCACCCTTTGTTACTTGGGGATTTCAAGGTAGATGGAGTAGAAATTTCAAGACACAAGAGGTAGGAATGTGAAGGATGTCATGAATCCATGATCATTTAAATCTTTGGGATTCCATGGGAAGTCTTTCATTTTTGGTTTCATTGGTCTTTGTGGATTGTTTTTTGTTTGGGATATGAAACGAGAGTTGTGATAAAGGTCTCCATGAGATGAATCGGCCTGGAAATCCATGTGGATCTGGGGGAATAATCCTAGAACTCTCTCTGTGGTGGTGGAGTTTTTTTCATATAGCCGCCAACCATATGTATAAGTCACCCCAAAACTCTAGTTTTCCTTGTGATTTTCCTTGAGTATTCTTGATTTTGAATTTTTTTTTCAATACCATTATGTTGGATTTTTTAAAAGGTAAATTTATGGGCTGTGGTTGGATTTTTTGAAAGTTGGAAAAGGATTTTCATAATTATCATTGGGGAAGACTTTAGAAAAATAATTTTTTATTAAATGACCTCTTGGGGGAAAATGGAAATTATTTAAAGTGATTGTATTTTTTAAATCAAAAGATGGGTTTTATGGAATTTTTTTTTGAAAGAGGATGATTTTTTAGATGTTGTTTTAAATGAAAGGGAGGGTTTTTTTATCAAATTAATTTGATGAAATGGGAGTTGTCATATAATGACCTGGCATTAAATGTTACATGATCATGAATTAAATGAATAATTCACATTGAGTATCTTTTCAAGTTTATAGTTTTATATAATTAGGCCATAATTACTACATTACATCTCACAAATTACACTGTAGAAGCTTCTACTCAGTTTCAATTTTTTTCATAAAATAAAAACTCTTAAAAAATGAGTCATTTCAAGTCCCATGTTTTAGACATCATGATATTTGCTTGATCCCATCCTTGACCTTATTCATATTTAGGTCATGTGAAAAACATTTAAAAACTTATAATGAGCATAAAAATATCATTAAGGGTTATAAAACAATGAAATAAAACATTAGTCCATCATTTCATAAATATCATAATCTATTTAACATACATCATGAAATCATAAGATTTATGAATAAAAAATAGAAAGAAAAATCATAAAGGAAACTTTCATCAATTATATCATACTTATATTATAGCTATCACATCTACGTAGGGTGTTACATTTGGAATACCCATCACAGTATATTCCCTAAATCTATTAGGAGAAACATTCACGTTTACCTCTGTCACATTACCCAATGCATTGAAGAGCTCTCTCAGGCTCACCCGCCCTAGGTTTATCACGTATGTTGTAGAGAACCAAGCTTGACATACCTTGATATTACATTAATTTTTATGAATACTTAATACATAACAAAAATAGACACCCAAGTACCGTAATAGTTTAGTGTCCTTGGATACTCGGAACATAATCTCCTAATCATGGTGAAGGATCTTCAACATCTCCCATAAAGATATTCCTCTTTTTGTTTTCTTACCTAAAACCTTTATTTATATCCTAGGGAAAAGAAAACATATAAAGGGTGAGATAAAATGCTTGGTAAGGGTAGGCATTGAGAAAATAAAACAAACCATATACATTTTAACTTACAAAAACATGAACATAATGTTTAAACATCAAAATCTTCAGTTGTGAAAGATATCTTGGAAGTACGTAAGGCATAGATCATAAAGGAACACAAATCATGATAAAATAGAATGGAAATAAAAAAATTAATTGTGTAAAACGATTAATCACATGATATGATTTCCATAGTAGCCAAGGAATTTCTTCCAAGACCTTTATATTGGACAAAGTCCAATACTGAACCGGGTTTACCATCCATTCTAGCCCTGTATTACTAAACTGGATTTACTTGTTGTTTCAGCCATGTCTATCTCATGAGATATAAATCTTTACTCAATGGATTTGAGAGAGATATAGGTCCCACCCATCTCACAATGAAACCAATCTTATGTGTGCCACAAAATCATAAATCATACATCATAGCATAACCCATGTAATAAAAATGGGATTCTTAAACATCATGCCATCATAACATAATCCATATAAGAGAAAAGGACTTGATAAAAATAATTCCATCATAACATAATCAAATATATGTAATAATATGGATATAAATCGAACCTTATATTATCTTAGATGGAAAATAATTTTGATAAAACACTTGAACTCCATTCTTGAAGAAAATATCCCTTCTACTTCAAAAACATTTTTCCTTTCTATACATGTCATACAATTTTAAACTAAAAGAATTTAATTGATAATAAACATGAAAACTTGTAAAGGAAGATTCATGGAAATAATGTTCTATGAAATCATATAAAATCAATTCATACCGTATAATATATTAAAAATTCTTCCCGTACTTTGGCCGGAAAGTCAAAAAGTATCCCGTACTAAAAATGAAAAAAGATTTCTTTCTATTCTTTTAATAAAAAATCAACACTAGGTAAAATTGGATTTAAACAATTGTAAGAGGATAGAAATAATATTAAATATTGAGGAAACATGGATGTGGATGATAAATATTCCCCAGTAAATTCTGAAGTATAAACAATGTCAAATAAAAATGATATTGTGATATTTTCCCTTACCTTAGGTTCAATTTTGTCCATACGTGTCTGAAACTCCTGTATATTGGGTTTAAACATATTATTAACTTGTAAAAGAAACATAATAATATTTATAATATCATATATGATTCACTTACAACTTCATATTACCCGTTCTTTTGTCAATTCCTTGTTAAAGCCATGTTTTGGGTAAAATCGTTTCATTTATCATATGTGTTAGGACTTGTTGTTCTTGATATTATTAGTACTTATATCATGATTTAATTACATCCATACTGTAAAAAATGATTTATATATCATATATATTCTGTATATATATATAAAAGATAAATAAATGCAATGAAATACACCATTCATGGAGACGGTAGACCGTACATATGCATAAACGCTGTTTTCATTTCCTTATTGAATTGATTGGAAGTAAGTAGATGACATATATATATATATATATATATATATATTTATATTTATATTTATATTTATAAATCTAGTAGAATTATTATGTCATATATTTCATGATTATTTATTATATATATACTTTATAATCATTTTTTTATGGTTAACATGGAGAATGAATCTCATCGTGTCGTGGAGACGGTAATCCGTACATACGCACGAGTGATGATATCATTCCCATAATTATTGAATGGTATTGGAGTGGATGATAGAATATATCAAAATTATTATCATGTTATTATAATCATATATAGTTATTCCTTACACCATTATACTCGTCCAAGTAAGGTGGTGGTGGCAAATAGATTACACCACGGCGTGGAGACGGTATTCTGTAGGTATGCACACGCGGTGATTTCATTTTTCATAGGATGGGTAGAAATTGAAATATGGTTGTTTCATATTTATAATATCATATCTGTATATGATTGATATTTATGTTATTAATTTGTTATGAAACAACAAAATAAAAGGCTGTATACGAAGAAATGAATTTGAATGAATCGGTAAAGGATATTACCTCTTCTTCTACGCGCCTCTTCTAAACCTCTTCTTAGGGCACTAAAGTTGGTCTTCGAAGAAGACCAGAAACTCCAGTATGTTGCTAGGGAAGTTGAGAAGAGAAATGGTCAGGGTTTGGTCGATCTTGAAGGCTCAGAATTGTGTAAGGAGGAGAGGGATGAGGTTCCCTTTTATAAGAGAGGAGAGGGGCACTCTTGGAAACCTCAAAAATTTTTATTTATAATAAAATCAAACCCCACTTAAAAACATCCCAAAATGACTCAAATATGAAGATTAGATGAGATAGGGTTGTAATCGCATCAACCAATAAGATTTATACATGTCGGGAATTTATTTTAAACCTTATCAACTTGATTTATTCTTATTTAATCTATTTAATTTTATTTGTGGTAATAATATTCTAAATTTTAAATTGTTATAAATAATTAATTAGGTGTTGTGACTTATCAATAATTAAATCATTTATAAAATTTTAGACCATTAGATATAAATTTATAATTTTTAAATAATTTTCTGATTTTTAAACAATTTAGTAATATTTTATTTTTATAAAATAACAAGTGTCAATTTTGACACTATTCATTTATTTGAATTTAAATAAATTACACACAGAGAATATATTTGAACCAAAATTTTTAATAGGTTCCTAACATGTAACATTAATCTATAAAATTTATGGAGAATATTAATTAGTTTATATAATATTTATTTTAATATATTTAAAACCATTTATTTGATATTTCTCTTAATAAAATAATTACTACCACATTTTTGTATAATTATTTAATATTCTTATTTGTTGTATAAAAATTAAAAATAGAATACTATGATGAAGATAAATCTAATATATTTCATAATAATAATTTTAATCTAATTTATCTTCTAAAACATCCATCTTTTAAAATGTTGTGTTTACTAAATTATTAATGTGACAATTTTGACATCATTTAAAATAAAATAATATCAGTGTCATAATCACTTTTATAAGGATCAAAATGGTCAAAAATTAGACCTTTGGATGATTATAGTTTATATTTTCATAACCTTTAAGTTTTTGTCTCGTATTTGGGCGTTTTATGGGTATTATTATTTTAATAATAACTATATTATTGATTTTTTACTAAATAAATAATTTTTCCATCATTAATGTATAAGCTATTAAGGTAATTATATATTTCTTAAAAATTAAAAATAAATTTCCATGATAAGGAAAAACATTTTAGATTTAAAATTAGTATTTATAACTGAATTTATTTTCTGAATAAACTTATATTAAAATTAATTTAATTATTAATGTTTGAGTGAGACATATTTCACTTTCATTTAAAAAAAATAAATTAAAAGTCTTAATCACATAAAAGTGGGTTATAATAGATACCATTATGATGCAATTATATTTCAGGATGAAATATTATCAGTCAATTATATTAATACATGTGTTTGGTAAATTTTATAATATTATTGTTAACCTTAATTACCTAATTTACCTTTAAATGTGGTAAATAAAATTTACCGTAGTTACTATTCATAATGCCCAAAAATAAAATTTTTCTATTTACACAATTTGAACCTCTTGATTCCAATAATGGAACCCATTTTTAAAAATTCAAAACAAATAAGATGCAGTAAATAATATAAAACTAATCCCATTGTCTGAAAGAAACAGGTTTTTATTTAAAACATTGCAAAAGATTGAAATGATATTACCTACGAATTCAATGTAAAATTAATTCTTATGAAATTAATTAAATTAAATGGTAAAAATATATTCTATTTATACTTTAAAACCATTTAACATTATAATTTAACCATATAAATTATCTTGATGAAAAATTTTGTTTTTAATTAAAATTTAGTTTATTTTTCCTATTCATCAAAAAATTAATGTTATTAGAAAAATATCAAAACTTTATCCAATGTAAATTTTTATATAATGATTAAAAATAAGAAGTTTATTTTGTAAAATTGAACTTATAAACTTGAAAAAAATTAGATTTAAAATGGGTGCGCCATCAAATTTCCGTAAAACTACATTTTTTGAAAAATAATTCTTTTATCTAAAAAATTGATTTTATTCTCATACCTCATTCTTGAAAATTTTTAAGATGAATTATAATGTTATAAAATTAAAAATTCAGTTAATATTATTCATAACAGATAGTTCATATGGTTATAATAATATATCATTGTTTAGGGAAACTCAGTATTGCATACAACACAAGCTATTGAGGAAGGTCGCTCTTATGTGCAACACAAGACAAGAAAAAGTGTTTTAATGTAATACAAGCTAATACAGTGTTGCTTATAGTGTAAGATAATTTTATTGTAGCGTACAACAAAAGATATCAATGAAATTAAAAAGAATATTTCTCATAAAATCTCAGGGTGTTACATTCTACCCCCCTTAAAATGAATTTCTCCCCCGAAATTCGTCGGGGTTATAAATGGTTTACTACTTCAAAGTTTCTTTCATAGAAACGCAAATCGTAAAAAGAAATATTAAAACATAATTTTAAAAACTAATGTATGAAACGTAACAGTTACCCAAATTAACTCATCACTGGGATTCCACATAGGAGAACATAAGTGATAATATGGATATGGAATACCAATATAACCATCATGTTCTGATGGAATGTGGTAGAGAACATGGCTATGAAAAAGCCAACAATCACAAAGTCATAAATTTTTTATGATCTAAGGTATCATATAATTCATCAGATATGAGGGTACTAGGACAACGTTTTTGGTTTTAAAGACTATTTCCCAAAAGTTGGTGAATTTTTGAATAAGGATAAATACTTACTTGATTTCAGTGTAATATCATCATTGGTCATTCCATGAAAAATTTCCAATGCATCTCTTTTTTAAATAAATTAAGTTTAATGTGTCCTTCTTGAAATGTTAGCAGATCGATAGAATGATAGGTTATTCCATTTGTCTCAAAAAGTTATCAAACGTTATTAAATATACATAAGTCTATCTATGGTGAGATTAACTAGATATGATTCCAAAAATGGACTTATACTTCAAGTATCATACCGCTTAATATATTAAAACTAATTTCTACTAATGAGGGACTTCTTGTAGGCAACTGATAGGCAATAAAGGCCTGTGACACTTTGGTTGTGGGTTTGATTCCCTCATTCTTGTCTGACATGGTGGGTTGTCTCCCGTCCAACAGGTTGTCCTTTTTCTAAAAATACACCATTATAAAATATATGAAATAATATCAAAAAAAAGTTATAGCTTTAAAAAATATTATCTGATGTCTAACATAACCCATTCCAATCTTTAGGCTTATCAAAAATACTTCTGTCCAAACTCATAGTATAAAGAAAATGATTACTAGAAAGGTCATCTATAAAGAATGGGAATACAAGCATTTATCCCCCATATATCATAACATATATCTTTTCGGTCACATTCCAAACATGTGAGTCCATTATCATATATTCTCTTGAAACATTAATTACCATAGAACCTTAGTTAAAACATGAATGATGTCAAAAGATAATTATTTCCACATACCAAAATCCCAAAATTTCGATATACTCAAACCATGATGTCACTTTGTCCTTATATCAATCATGAGCTCATTAATACTATTATTTTCTCTATATACCTTCATTATGTTCATATCATATTCCTTCCAAAAATATTTCAATCACTTTTCATGGTTACCGGTACCATACAATTATTGAAAACCAATTCATAGATATTCCAATATTCCATAATACTATAAAATGAGATTCCACAACACTATTTTGGAATCCCGTTACATATACACTTAATCATTCAACCACATATATGTCGTATTCAAAATCACCAATAGTTATTGCATGTGACTTTCCTTTGTCCTTTGACTTAAGTGGTTGTTGATGTTGATCATCATTAACCCTTGGATTAGGGCATTGGTTAGCATAATGCCCCATTTCCTTACACTTGTATCATTTAAGTGTTGGTGGTGCGTTCTCTGTAGTCTTTTCTCAATTCGCATCATTAGCTACCTTTGTCCCATTACTTTGACACTCAGATGCTCGATGAACTTCTTTTCTACACTTAAAACATTTTCTAACCCCTTTAAGACAATCTCTACAATGCTTCTTTCCACACTTTGAGAATAACGAAACATTCGTCTTCTTTTCACCAAGGTTTTGAGATTTTTCCATTAACTCCATATTTTGTTTCTTATCTAAACCAAGATAAAGATATCTAACACCAACTCCCAGTTCTACCTTGATAACACAACACACAATTTCTTCATAGCAATTGAAGTATCTTATAGTCAAGGCCCTTCAAAAGATTGGTTTTAAGCCACTGAAGAATTGATCAACTTTAAATTCAGGTTGTATTATAAAGCCAGATTCATTCCTTTCAAGCCTTGTAAAATTCACCTTGTATATACCAACAGATTCATCATCCTTTTGTTTAAGCTCAAATAAATCCTTTTCCATCTTTGTTTGAATAATATGAGGGAATTACTTATTGAAAAACAAGTTCTTGAACTCATCCCATTCCATGGATTCAATTTCATCTTGGGGCCTTGTATTATAAATTAGAGTCCACTATTGGTCTACTTCACCTTCTATATGGTAAAAAACTAAAATTACCTTTTCATGTTCTGAACAATGATGTATGGAAAATAACTTTTCAATGGTACTGATACATTGTTCTGGAACAGGTGGATCATAAGACCCACTAAAAGAAGGTGGACATTGCCTCATGAAGGACTCAATAGAATATTGTTCCTTTCTCTGCTCATTTAGAAGTCCAGAATGATTCATAGCTTGTGTAAGTATAGAAATAATATTTTGCACTGTATTTCCCATAACATTTAGTCGTTCAAGAGGACAATCATTGAATTTCCCAATGCATTGATCATTAACACTGTTCCTTCGGGTTCCAGCATGTATCTAAAACCCAAAAAGAATAGTGTGAGGGGAAAAAATCATACTAGGAAAAAAACATAATCTAGGGGATTACTTTCTATCTCTAACATCTTAGGTTTAATCCAAGGTTATTCATGATCGTTATAATAATTATAGGTCTGTATCGTATACTTAACCTTAGGGACATCCCTAGACATACCTTAGAAATATCTCTACGGATCTCACTAAAGTTTTCACATCCTAGTTTCCAGAGGTTAACTACACCTTTCTTTTGATACCAGCTGTAGAGACCCAATCTTGATATACATGAACATTACATTACTTTTTCGAAATACTTAATACCTAACAAAAATAGACACCCAAGGATCGTAATAGTTTAGTGTCTTTGTAAACTCGGAACATAATCTTCTAATAATGGTGAAAGATCTTCAACATCTCCCATAAATATATTCTCCTTTTTGTCTTCTTACCTAAAACATTTCTTTATATCCTAGGGAAATGAAACATATAAAGGATGAACTCAAATGCTTTGTAAAGGTAAGCATGGATAAAATAAAACAAACTATATACATTTGAACTCAAAAAAACATGAACATAAATTTTAAACATCAAAATCTTGAGTTATGAAATAAATCTTCGCAGTACATAAGGCATAGATCATAAAGGAACATAAATAATGATAAAATATCATGGGAATAAAACATTTAATTGTGTAAAACCATTAAGCACATCATATGATTTCCCTATTAGCCAAGGCATTGCCGCCAAAATCATCATATATGATAAATTCCATTACTGAACCGGGTTTACCAGTCATTCCAACCATGTATTACTGAACCTAGTTTACTTTACGTCCCAGCCATGTATATCTCATGAGATAAAAATGATTACCCAATGCATTAAATGGAGATATATCTCCCACCCATATAATAATGAAACCATTCTTATGTGTGCCACAAAATCATAAATCATACAGCATAGCATAACCCATGTAATAAAAATGGCATTCTTAAACATCATGCCATCATAACATAATCCATAAAAGATAAAAGGACTTCATAAAAATAATTCCATCATAACATAATCAAATAAATGTAACAATAGGGATAGAAAAATAACCCTATATTATCTTATGTGGACAATAATTTTGATGAACCACTTGAACTCCATTCATGAGAAAAATATCCTTTCTACTTTAAAAACATTTTTCCTTTCTCAACATGTCATACAATTTTAAACTAAAAGAAGTTAAATGAAAATAAACTTGAAAATGTGTAAAGTAAGATTCATTTAAATAACATTCTATGAAATAATAAAAAATCCATTCATGTCGTACAAGTTAAAAAAACTCTCTTCTCGTACATTGGTCAGAAAGTCAAAAAGCATGTCGTACTAAAGATGAAAAAAATATTCCTTTCACATATTTTACAAAAAATAAACCAATAGTTAAAATTGGATTTAAAAATTTAGAGGGGGATATAAATAATATTACATATTGAGGAAACATGGATGTGGATGAAAAATATTCCCTAGTAAATTCTGAAGTATAAAAAACTCGGATGAAAATGAGATTGCAAGATTTTCCCTTACCTAAGGTCCAATTTCTTCTGTACGTGTCTAAAACTCATTTATAGAGGGTTTAAACATATTATTAACTTGTAACAGAACTATAATAATATTTATGATATCATATATGATTAATATATGACTTTATATTACCTGTTCATTTGTCAATTACATGTTAAAGACACATTTTGGGTAAAATCATTTCATTTATCGTACGTGTTAGACTTGTTGTTGTTGATAATATTATTACTTATATCATGATTTAATTACTTCCAGAATTTAAAAAGTGATTTATATATCATATATATTCAGTATATATATATATATAATAGATAGATAAATGAAAAGAAATACACTGTTCATTGAGACGGTAGATCGTACGTACGCATGAACGTTGTTTTAATTTTATTATTGAATTGAATGGAAGTAAGAAGATGACATATAAATATATATCAAGTAGAATTATTATGTCAAATATTTAATTATTATTTATTATATATATACTTTATAATCATTCATTTATGGTTAACATGGATAATGAATCTCATCGTGTCGTGGAGACGGTAATCTGTACGTACGCATGAGCGATGATATCATTCCCATAATTATTGAATGGTGTTGGAGTGGATGATATAATATCTCAGAATTAGTATGATGTTATAATAATAATATATATTTATTTTTTACTCCATTATACACATCCATGTAAGGTGGTGGTGGAAAACAGATTACACCACGGTGTGCAGACGGTATTCTGTACGTATGCACGCGCGGTGATTTTGTTTTTCATAGGATGGGTAGAAAGTGAAATAGGTTTGTTTCATATTTATAATAACATATCAGTATATTATTTATAATTATGATATTACTTTATTATTAAACAAAAAAATAAGAGGAAGTAGAAGAAGAAATGAATTTGAATGAATCGGTAAATGATATTACCTCTTCTTCGATGTGCCTCTTCTAAACCTATTCTTAGGGCACTAAATATGGTATTTGAAGAAAATCAGGACCCATAGTATGTACCTAGGGAACTGGAGAAGATAAATGGGCAGGATTTTTCTGATCTTGAAAGCTGAAAATTGTGTGAGGAGGAGAGGGATGAGGTGCCCTTTTATAAGAGAGGAGTGGGGCACTCTTGGAAACCTCTAAAATATTAATTTAAAATAAAATGAAAACCCACTTAAAACCTCAAAAAATGACTCAAATACAAAAATTATATAATATAGGGTTGTAATATCATCCAAAAATAATATTTAGACATGTTGGGAATTTATTTTAAACCTTATCAACTTGATTTATTCTTATTTAGTCTATTTAATTTTATTTGTGGTAATAATATTCTAAATTTTAAATTGTTATAAATAATTACTTATGTGTTGTGAATTTTCCATAATTGGATACTTTATGAAATTTTAGACCATATAAATTTCAATATATAATTTGTAAATAATTTTCTGATTTTTAAACAATTTAATAATATTTTATTTTTATAAAATAACAATAGTGTCAATTTTGACACTATTCATTTATTTGAATTTAAATAAAATACACACATAGAATATATTCAAACAAAAATATTTAATAGGTTTCTAACATGTCATATTCAACTAGAAAATTCTTGTAGAATATTAATTAGTTCATATAATATTTGGGTTAATATTTTTAAAACCATTTATTTAATATTTACCATAATAAAATAATTACTACAACATTTTTGTATAATTATTTAATTTACTTATTTGTTGCATAAAAATTTAAATAAACATACTATGATGAAGATAAATCTAATATATTTCATAAGAATACTTTTAATCCAATTTATATTCTAAAACACCCATCTTTTAAAATGTTATGTTTATTGAATTATGAAGGTGACAATTTTGACATCATTTAAAATAAAGTAATATAAGTGTCATAATCTCTTTTATAAGGCTCCAAATGGTCAAACATTCGACGTTTTGATTCTTATAGTTTATATTTACATGAAAAATAAGTTTTGGTCAGGTATTTGGGCCTTTTATGGGTATTATTAGTTTAATAAAAACTATATTATTGAGTTTTTTACTAAATAAATAATTTCTACATCATTAATGTATAAGTTATTAAGGTAATTATATATTTCATACAAATTAAAAATAAATTACCACGATAAAAAAACATTTTAGATTTCAAATTAGTTCATATAACCAAATTTATATTCTGAAAAACATTATATTATAAATAATTAATTACTAATGAATGAGTGAGACAAATTTCACTTTCATTTTAAAAATAATAATTTAAAGTTAATAATCACATACAAGTAGGTTATAATAGATACCATTTAGACCCAAGTATATTTTAGGACTAGATATAGTCATTATAGTTTTTTAATACATGTGTTTGGGTAATTTTATAATATTATTTTAACCCTTAATTACCTGATTTACCTTTAACTGTGGTAAATAAAATTTACTGTAGTTACTATTCATAATGCCCAAAAATGAAATTTATCTATTTATACAATTTGAACCTCCTGATTCAAAATATAGAAACCATTTTTAAAAATTTAAAACATAGAAGATTCTGTAATTAATTAAAAATTAATCCCATTGTCGGAAAAAAAGGGTCTTTGTTTAAAAATTTGCGAAAGATGAAATGATTTTACCTACAAATTCAATGTAAAATTAATGGTTATGACATTCATTACATTAAGTAGAAAAAATATATTCTATTTATACTTTAATACTATTCAAAATTATAATTTAACCATATAAATTATCTCCATGAAAAAAGTTGTTTTTAATTTAAATTTAGCGTATTTTTATTATTCATCAAAATATGAATGTTATCAGAAAAATATCAAAACATTATCCAATGTAAATTATTATATCCTGATTAAAAAGAATAAGTTTATTTTGTAAAATTAAACTTATAAACTTGTCAAAATTTATATTTAAAACTGGTGCACCATCAAAAGGCGATAAAACTATATTTTTTGAAAAATACTTCTTTAATCTGAAAAATTTATTTTGTTCTCATACCTCATTCTAGAAAATGAGAAAGATGAATTATAATGTTATAAAATTAAAAATGTAGTTAATATTATTCATAACATCTAGTTCATAATATTATAATAATATATCATTGTTTAGTGAAACTCGGTATTGCGTACAACACACGCTATTGAGGAATGTCGCTCTTGCGTGCACCACAAGCCAAGAATAGTGTTTCTGTATAATACAAGCTAATACGGTGTTGCATATAGTGCAAGATAATTTTGGTGTAGTTTACAACACAAGATATCAATGAAATTAAAAAGAATATTTCTCAAAATATCTCGGGGTGTTACAGAACCTCCCGTATATGTAACAGTGCCCAAGAACCATAACATATTCGAAACACCAAAAACAGACATAAAAAAAGATAACATTTCCACATTTTGTAACGCCCCGACCCCAGTTACCCAGATTCAGTGCATTATTACATAACATTTTCATGATCACAAAGGATAAAGTCTAGAAATACTGATTATTTTAGTAGCCTTGTAAGTACTAGATACATTCATAAGGTTTACATTACATCATAAGGTAAAAACAATACAACAACATCTTGTCATCATATCCCCTCATACTATCCCTGCAGGTCATTCACAAATTAATTCATCACATCCTGGAAAAAATAAAACATTGAAAGGGGTGAGGTCAGATGCTTAGTAAGGATAACAATATAGAAGAAGCTTTCATATATAAGCATAAACACTTAAGGAAATGTATAACTAAAACAAAAGCCTTTTAAACCTGAACTTCGGCATAAGATGGAAAAGATAAAATGAAATAATACCATTTAATTATTCACATGGATATTCTACTAGTCTAATAATCACATTAAATATCAATAACCACTTTGATAATGATAGAATGCATAATGCCAGACTATCATAACCACGTAGCCAAGGCCTCGTGCCGAGACTACAAATAAGATTTTGTCAAGGCCTCGTGCCAAGACACTAGTTTGTCTTATGAGACCTACCGATGCATTGAGGAGCTATAGAGGGCTCCACCTGTCAGTTACTAAGTCCAATTCATTCCTCATATGAAAAGTTTGAAACATAACGTAAACATTCGTATTAAAACTAGCATACGAAATTTCAATACTTTATCCACAAACCATGAATGGTATAAAAATAGCACATCGATAGTCAAACATAACTCATTCAGTACAATATAAAAGATTGTATTGTATCATATAAACCTCAATAGAGAATAATGATGGATATTGTCATAGATGAAAATAATCATCAAAACTATTAGAGAGAAATATCCCCCTTTTTCTTGAAAACATTTAAAAGTCACACAATTTGTCAAGAGGTCATTTAAAATAGATTTTTGAATCAAAGTGTCCCATACCACATTGAAACTTTTAAAAGGAATTTTTATTTGAAAACTTTAATGTCCATATACATAAATCCTTAAAAACATTTTTAAAACATGGACATTAATGAGAAATCTTTAAAACATTTAAAATTATATTTTAGTTAGAGTTCAAAACCAAAAGATAGACACTTGAATAAAAATAATTGAGGTAATAAAAACATTTTAATATCATGTGAATAAAGGTATTCATGATATACTATGTCAAAGTACATTATATACACCATATAATAGTGATTTGGTGTATAACAATCAAATAAGTCTCAATGGAATGTAAATTGAGATGAAATATCATATAAAGACCATATCCTTAGGTTAAGGATAAATAAATGACATAATTATGTGTGAAAAATATAAATACACTCAATATTATTGGATATTCATTGTAAAACAATCAAAGGGAATTCACACATATTCTTGTAAAAACAACACCAATGAATTGGATGTTTAACTGAACAAATCGAGATTGAGTAAAATTACTCTTATCAAGTTCGTATTAATGACTTGAGAATTTATCAATGGAGTGATTATTTTTATCAAAAGTATATCCACAGAATGTGGATTGGAAATTATGACATAAGAAAATGAATAGTTATTCCACACATAATCTTGGAGTAAAATAATCAATGAGGTATGCGTAAATCCGAATGAGTGAAAATTGAAATTTCAAATTCCCTTACCGATTTGGTAACTTATGAAACAAACAACCATGAAAGAAGGATAATACAATGATGATGTATATATCCATGAATTAAATTATATTACACAATTAATACAAACATGGGCAGTACACACACCACAAGAAATAAATAAGTTGCAAACAATATAAATCTCACGGAATTAAAAGTGAGATAAAAAACCCCTTACAATGTACTTTTTCCTTGGTCGAGGGTAGTTTAACCTCCTATATAATGGTGAAATAATTTTCATTGAATTATTCAATAATTATATACATTAATATTATATCATATATGATCTTTTAACATTGATTTGTTAATAATATATTAGTATTATCACCGTTTCGGGTGTTAAAGGATTCATTTTCCTTTATATTCTTTGTTATGTGAGCCATATTTGTTATGTATGGGGTGTATAATATTAATGTACAGAATGATATCTTGTCTCTAAGCATTATTTTTAATCATCAAATTAAAATTAGTCTTGAATGGATACGATGGAGAATGATTCTCATCGCTTTCGTGGAGATGGTAATCCGTACGTACGCACGAGAAACAATATCACTCTTTTGATATTATATAATTGGATGGTATATCATATATAAAGAATAATTATAATGTTATATTTATTATTTACATGAATTTAACATCATTATTATAACAATCCAAATAATAAGTTATTGAATAACAATTACACCACGACGTGGAGACATTAAGCCGTACGTACGCACGTATGGTGACATGTCATTCAAAGGATGGATAGCTTACTGAATATGGTTGTACTATATTTATAATAACATCACAGTATATATAATATACTGCAGTTATTATTTTATAATGTAAATAATAAAGAAAGAAGAAGTGGAAGAAGAAAAAAACATGAAAGAGGGTGGTGAAAACATTACCTCTTCTTCGAGTTCTTCCTTTTGATTTGATCAAAAGGGATCCTTAAGTTGGCTTTATGACTAAAGTAATGCCTCTCAGATAAAGGGAAGACTATTTATATGGTATTTGGGCAGAGGTTCACCAAAAAAAAAGTCTTTGAAGGTATGAATTTGTGAGAAGGGGGAGTTCCCTTTTATAAGAGGGGTGAGGGGCACATTAGGAAAAGCTAGAAATATTATTTTATAATAAATTCATATTCAGTTTATAATGGCTCCAAAGTGGATAATTTTAAATTAAATGTAGGTATAGGTCGAAAACAACTCACCCAAAAGTTTTTAGACAGGTTTGGGTCACTATATTAACATTATCATGATGTTTTAACTCTTAGTTATTTAGTTTAACATTTACCATGTAACTTTTTATTTTTAAATTATATAATTAATAAACTTACTATATAAATCCAAGAGACCCCCAAGTGGTCCATTAATGATAAAAATATAATTATATAAGTCTCTTGGGAAAACCGTATATTTTTAGGAATTTAATATCAATTAATAATATAATATTTGTTTTAAAAACTCTTTTATGTCAATTTTGAAACTATTCAATAATTCATTTTTGTTAAAGTCTTGAAAACTTTATTAATTCAAACCAAATTCATTTAAGAAATAATATAATGTCATATGAAGTAATAAAATTCATGGATGTCATCAAAACTTTCAAATTATATTAATTTCAACATTTATAATACCAATTATTTGATTCTTTCATTAATAAGGAAAATACTTCATCATTATTGTCTCATAAATAATATTAAATATTAAATGTCTAAAAATTATAAATAAAATACCATTATGTTGTAAATCTTTTTATATTTTTAATTAATATTTATATTCCAAAATACAACATATATAACCCTATGTAAAAATTGTTGTTCTAAAAGATATATGCTTATGTCATTTTTGTATTTATTTTAACTTGATTAATATAAAGTGTAATTATCACTTACATGTGGATCCATGGGGTCCCAAAATCGACCCAAATATGCCCATGTTCGGACATGTATCAACCAATAGGGTTAGGACACGTTTTAGGGTAATTTATTATTATTATAATATTATTATTTTACCCTTATTTACCGGATTTACCCTTTAACCACAGTAAATAAAATATTTACCGAAGTAATTATTCAAAATATCTAAAAATAAAAGTTACCTATTTAGAAAATTTGGACATCCTGATTCCAAATATTAAATCCATTTTTCCAAATCCAAAACATAGAATTGGTATAAATTAATTTAAAATTAATTCTCGTTGTCAAAACAAAAAGCGTGTTTTTAAGATAAAATAACTATCCAAAGATTGATACTTGTTTATGTCCTGTTTAATTTTAAAATTATGTCCAATGACCAACATTGTATTAAATGGTAAAAATATATTCTAAATATAATTTAAAACCACTCAAATTCATAATTTATCACTATTAATTATTTTGATTTAAAAAGTGGTTTTTAATTAAAATTTAGTAATTTTCACTATTCATCGAAATATAAAAGTTATCCGAAAAGTACCAAACTTTCACCCTAGGATAAATTGGATATTTCGAATCCGAAAATGAAGTCCATTTTGAGAGATAAAATTTATAAAATTTCAAAAAATATGTATTACTATTTATAACGGCTAGTTAGATTGGTTGTGGTGTGTTAGAATCTCGAAGTTGCATACAATGCAAGCCATTGCATTATTCAAAGGGAAACGTATCGTGGAAGCTTAGGGTGTTACATTATCCCCTCCTTCAATAAATTGCATCCTCAGAATTTTTAAAATTGGCCTTGAGGATATAATGGAATGTCCCACATCGGAAAAAGAGTCAATAAAACTATCATTTTAAAAGAAAGAAAGAGAAGTATAAAGGTCACCCAAGATAACCCATACTAGGATTCCACATAAAAAAACATTGATATGGACGATAAACTAAGTCTAACGTTCTGATGGGGAGGGATAGAAAACATGATTAGGAGAATGTTAACAATAAGAAAACCACAAACTTGTGTTAGGACAAACGATCATTAGTCTCTCAGTAGGAAAAGTAAACAAACAACATTTTTTGTTTTAAGTTACATTACATAAGGATGAGGAATTAATTTATGATATTGAATAATAACATAAAGATATATATACATAATTTTTAAGTAGATGTTCATTCTTTAATAAATTTCTACAACTAACTCAATTTTTTTTGAACAATGATTATTCTAGAAGACTTGGTCACAATGGAAAAGCTTCTATAGAATAACATGATCCACATAGGATAAACTATATATGTTTGCATTGTATTTAGAGAATAATCAAAACCAAAATGGTTAGTATAAGATCTAATGATCCCCCAAATGGATATTCCATTAGAGAAAACAACTCTATTCTTAATTTCTAAAATTAAACCAACAATACCTCAAAGTTAAATAAATACCATTCAATAATCAATTGTCCTTAAAATACATCAATATAATCCAAACTAATATTGAAACCCAAAACTTAGACGAATTTGGTTATGTAGTCTTCCATGTTAAACTGTATCTCCAAATGACATCAACTACGCTTAAAGTCACATTCTTAAAAGTGATTAACCTAATCACATATTCTCTATTACAGGTCAATCATTTCCATAAGTAACCTAAATTACTAAAATCCACAATAAAAACATAGATAAAAATCCACCATTACTCCTCAAATGAAATCCCAGAGAATTCTATTTTCCTTGGGCATATAGTGTTCCCCACAAAGCGAACATCTTCCAAAATAGCATTCATCACTTAATCACCAAATCATTTTCTTATACTAAGGGTATTCATTTGATAAGACAGAAGAGCCCAAATAAACATATTATAGTTCAATAAAATCATTAAACTAAAAATAACTAGTCGCACAAGCTAGGGACTTCACGTAGTTCAGTGGTAGGTGATAAGTCCCAATCTCACTTTGGTTGTGGGTTCTATTCCCACAGCTTTGTCCGAAGTGACGGGTTGTCACTTGGTCTACATGTTGTCCTTTGTCAAAAACTATATTTTATAATATTACCAAAATGAGATAAATTCTTCAAGATAACCATAACATAATATAACCTCAAATGTTATCTCATACCTTGAATTTTCATCCCAAAATATAATAAATTGTAATTTTCTCAAACCCAATGATCATATAAGACCAAATGGTTATTTATAATTATATACGCAATAGAAAAGATAATTCTTCCACAAATATCATTTTAACATGATAAATTGCAGGTTTACACATACAAGAGAAAATTCATCCAATGTAATCCCATCAATAAAGAGCACTAACACTTTTAAACATTTCACCATCCATTTATTTCCACATAGGTTCTTCATCATATGTTCCTCGGGTTCCCACATTGCATCTTCCATCTTATGATTTATCCATATAACTTTTACCAGATGAGTTATTCGGTTTCTCAACACTTAATCTTTGGTATGAAGAATTTTGATAGTCTCTTCACAATAAAATAGATCGGGTTCCAGTTCCAATTCTTCATTGGTGAGTACATGCGTTGGGTTAGGCATGTATTTTGTCACTAGTGATATGTGAAACACATCATGAACTCTGGAGAGACTAGGTAGAATTTCCTTTTGGTAGAATGTGTTCATGTGTCACAATGGTACCTCAGGAATTTTTCAAAATCATCTACTTCCTTTAGGCAAAAAATCCTCATCCATCTTGGATTATATCGATGGAAGCATCGATGCATCATAAAAAAATAGGTATTTCTTATATATAATTTTGAGACATCGTCTTTAACATTTTTTTTAGAAAAATTATTACTAATTCATCTTCAAATATTTCAAATTAAAGTTTTGGTAAATCAGTTTCCATATTTCCCAAAAGACATAAATATATAATTTTATACATATAGGCTACTCAAAGGTCTCCCTCTTCTGCAGAATCTAGGAAATCCTTTAGTGCATCGTAATTTTGAGATAAAGTGAAGAATTTGAAAATACCCTAATGGTACTTCCCACGCTTAGTGTGGTAAGAGATTTGAGAGAAAAATATTATCCCATAGTCGGTACTTGATCCTTGAATGAATCATGCAATTCTAGATGTATTGTATGTCTCATAAACTTTTATACATGTAACTTGGACATTTGAAAAAAGTTTCAACATCATCCCCGCATGAATTCTGGATAATAATTGTAAGTAGTTCTTCAAAAAGAGAGAGAAGAGTTGTTCGTGATCTTGCTCCCTCCATGTTTTAACTAAAAAAAGAAAACACAGTTAGGGTTTTTGAATACTTATCTAATAAGAATGTAAAAAATAGATATAATATGATAATCTTTTAATTGAACAATATATCTTAGCTTGGAGTAACCTATGTTAAAATCTAGGTTATCCACTATCTATTTCCCGACATTTATTCTTAGGGGTATTTTTTTATTCCCTTAATAATGGTACATACTAATTTTGTGAATTTACCAAAGCATATCCCCTGGGAGTGTCGTAACCAAGAGTACAACAAGGCTCGTTGTCATGCACCAGTTCCCGTTCGAGTCTAGCTCAAAGCGGTGTTTTTGGGTTTTACCCATAGGTACAGCTGTGCCAGAGCCGACTCTACCTGCTCGTATCCAGACAGGGATGTATTTCTCGGAAAACTCACAAAATATCTACAATACCGAAATTCTAGTATGTTCTTCTTACTAATCCTCAAAGTCTATCTTAGGGATATGTGATCTAATCAAAGTTTATCTAAATTTAGCTTCCAAGGTTTGTACTAAACTTCCTCTGATACCAACTGTAACACCCTGACCCCAGTTACCTAGAGTCGGTACATTATTACATAACATTGGCATGATCACAAAAGATTATTTCTAGAAAGACCGATTAGTTTAGTAGCCTTGGAAGTACTAGATACATTTATAAGGTTTACATTACATCATATGGTAAAAAAATTACAACAACATCTTGTCTTCATATCCCCTCATATTATCCCTGTAGGTCATTAACAAATTTCTTCTTCACATCCTAGGAAAAATAAAACATTGAAAGGGGTGAGCTCAGATGCTCGTTAAGGATAACAATATAGAAGAATCTTTCATAGATAAGCATAAACACTGATGGCAATGTATAACTAAAACAAAAGCCTTTTAAACTTGAACTTCGGAATAATATGGAAAAGATAAAATGAAATAATGTCATTTACTTATTCACATGGATATTCTACTAGTCTAATAATCACATGCAATATCAATAACAACTTTCATAATGATGGAATGCATAATGTCAGACTATCATAACCATGTAGACAAGTCCTCATGCTGAGACTACAAATAAGATTTTGTCAAGGCCTCATGCCAAGACACTATTTTGTCTCGTGAGACCTACCAATGCATTGAGGAGATATATTGAGCTCCACCCGTCACTTACTAAGTCCAATTCATTCCTCATATAAAAATTTTGAAACATAACCTAAACATTCGTATTAAAACTACCATATGAAATTTCAATACTTTATCCACAAACTGTGAATGGTATAAAAATAACACATCCACAGTAAAAAATTACTCATTCGATACAATATGAAAGATTGTATTGTATCATATTAACCTCAATCGATAATAATGAAGGATATTGACATAGATGAAAATAATCATCAAAACTATTAGAGAGAAATATCCATCTTTTTCTTGAAAACATTTAAAAGTCACACTATTTGTCAAGAAGTCATTTAAAATAGATTTTTAAATCAAAGTGTCCCATACCACATTTAAACTTTTAAAATGAATTTTGATTTGAAAACTTTAATGTCCATATAAGTAAATCCTTAAAATCATTTGTAAAACATGGACATTAATGAGAAATCTTTAAAATATTTAAAATGATATTTTAGTTAGAGTTCTGAACCAAAAGAGAGACACTTGAATAAAAATAATTGAGGTAATCAAAACTTTTTAATATCATGAGAATAACGGGATTCATGATATACTATGTCAAAGTACATTATATACATAATATAAAAGTGATTTTGTGTATAACAATCAAAGAAGTTTTAGTGGAATGTAAATTGAGATGAAATCTCTCATAAAGACCATACCCTTAGGTTAAGGATAAATAAATGACATAATTATGTATGACAAATATAAATACACTCAATATTATTGGATATTCAGTGTAAAACAATAAAAGTACATTCACACATATTATTGTAAAAACAACGCCAATGAATTAGATGTTTAACTCAACAAATCGAGATTGAGTAAAAATTACTCTTATCAAGTTCATATCAATGACTTGAGAATTTATCACTGGAGTGACTATGTGTATCAAAAGTATATCCACAGAAAGTGGAGTGGAAATTATGACATAATCAAATGATAGTTCTTCCACACATAATCTTGGAGTAAAATAATCAATGTGGTATTCGTAAAGCCGAATGAGTAGAAATTGAAATTTCAAATTACCTTATCGATTTGGTAACTTATGAAACATACACCCATGATAGAAGTATCATAAAATGATGATGTATATATCCATGAATTAAAGTATTTTACACAATGAATACAAACATGGGAAGTACACACACCACATGCAATAAATAAGTGGCGAACAATAGAAATCTCATAGAATTAAAAGTGAGATAAGAAACCCCTTACATTGTACTTTTTCCTCGGTTGAGGGTAGGTTAACCTCCTTTATAATGGTGAAATAATTTTAATTGAATTATTAAAAAATTATATACATTAATATTATATCATATATGATCTTTTAACTTTGATTTGTTAATAATATCTTAGTATTATCATCGTTTCGGGTGTTAACTGATTCATTTTACTTTATATTATTTGTTATGTGATCCATATTTGTTATGGATGGGGTTCATATTATTCATTTACAGAATTATATCATGTCTTTAAACATTATTTTTAATCATCAAATTAAGTTTAGTCTTGAATGGATACGATGGTTAATGATTCTCATCGCGTTCGTGGAGACGGTAATTCGTACGTACGCACGAGCGAAAATATCACCCATTTGATATTATATAATTGGATGGTATATCATATATACAGAATCATTATCATGTTATATTTATTATCCACATGAATTACACATCATTATTATACTCATCCAAATAATAAGTTATTAAATAACAATTACACTATGACGTGGAGACGATAATCCGTACGTACGCATGTATAGTGACATGTCATTCAATGGATTTATAGAATACTGAATATGGTTGTACTATATTTATAATAACATCACAGTATATATAATATACTGGAGTTATTATTTTATAATATAAATAACAAACAAAGAAGAAGTGGAAGAAGAAAGGAACTTGAAAGAGGGTGGTGAAAACATTACCTCTTCTTCGGGTTCTTCCTTTTGATTTGATCAAAAGGGCTCCTTAAGATGGCTTTATGACTAAAGGAATGCCTCTAGGATAAATTAAGGACTATTGAGAGAGTATTTGGGCAGATTTTGGCTGAACCAAAAGGCTTTGATGGTATGAATTTGAGAGAAGGGGAGTTCCCTTTTATAGGAGGGGTGAGGGGCACCTTTGGAAAAGCTAGAAATATTATTTTATAATAAATTCATGTTTGATTTATAATGGAACCAAAGTGGATTATTTAAATTTTAAGGTGGGGATAGGTCTAAAACCACTCAACCAATAGGTTTTATACTGGTTTGGGTCACTATATTAAACTTATCTTTTAGTTTTAACTCTTAGTTAATTAGTTTAACATTTACCATGTCACTTTGTATTTTTATATTATATAGTTAATAAACTTACTATATAAATCCAAGTGACCCCAAAGTGGTCCATTAATAATAAAACTATCATGATATAAGTCTATTGATCGAACCTTAGATTTTTAGGAATTTAATATCAATTAATAATATAATATTTGTTTTAAATACACTTTTATGTCAATTTTGACAGTATTCAATAATTGATTTTTGGTAAAGTCTTAACAACTTTTTTAATTAAAAAAATTCATTTAAGCAATACTATAATGTTATAGTAAGAAATAAAATTCGTTTATGTCATAAAAACTTTCAAATGATATTAATTTTAACATTTATAATACCAATTATTTGATTCTTTCATTAATAAAGAAAATACGGCATCATTATTGTGTCATAAATAATATTACATATTAAATGTCTAAAAATTATCAATAAAAAGCAGTTATTTATGAAATCATATTATCTTTATAATGAATATTTATAGTTGAACATCCAACATATATAACCCTAGGTAAAAATTGTTTTTCTAAAAGATATATGCTTATGTCATTTTTGTATTTATTTTAACTTAATTAATATAAGGTGTCATTATCAATTACAAGTGGATCCATGCGGTCCCAAAATCGACCCAAATATGCCTATGATTGGAAATGTATCAACCAATAGGGTTAGGACACGTTTTAGGGTAATTTAGTATTATTATAATATTATTTTATTACCCTTATTTACCGGATTTACCCTTTAACCACAGTAAATAAAATATTTACCGAAATAATTATTCAAAATGTCTAAAAATAAAATTTACCTATTTAAAAAATTTAGACATCCTTATTCCAAATATGGAATCCATTTTTCCAAATTCAAAACACAGAAGTGGCAGAAATTAATTTAAAATTAATTCCCGCTGTCAAAACAAAAAGCATGTTTTTAGGATATAATAACTATTAAAAAATTGATAATTGTTTATGTCTGGTTTAATTGTGAAATTATTTCCAATGACAAAAATTATATTAAATGGTAAAATATATTATAAATATACTTTAAAACCACTCAAATTCATAATTTATCAATATTAATTATTTTGATTAAAAAAGTTTTTTTAAATTAAAATTTAGTAATTTTCACTATTTATCAAAATATAAAAGTTATCCGAAAAGTACCAAAATTTCAACCTAGGATAAATTTGATATTCCAAATCCAAAAATGAAGTCTATTTTGAGAGATAAAATTTATAAAATTTCAAAAAGTAGGTATTACTATTCATAACGGCAAGTTTGATTGGTTGTGGTGTGGTAGAATCTCGAAGTTGAGTACAATGCAAGCCATTGCATTATTCAAAGGGAAACGTACAGTGGAAGCTTGGGGTGTTACACATTTCATTTTAAATATAAAATTCAAATATATTGACATAAAAAATACATTATCAAAACCATTTTCAATACCAAAATAAAAAAAAATATTTTACTGTATTTATTTTCCTTAAAAACCATTACGGCTTGTTAAAGAAGCCAAAGATCAAATAATACTCGCGGCGGCGGAATGGTCATTGTCACCATGTACGTTAACATAACCATTATTTTTTTCATTTAGTAAAACACTTATTAGAAAAATATTCCCTTTGAATTAAATGAAAATTCAAAAGTGTTTATACATCGTATAAAATAAAATCGTGTATTAAAACAAAATATGCCTCAATGAAAGGAGATTGGGACGAAGTCCCTTACCTCGTGTCTGACTTAACCTGTTCGTTCTTTAATATCCTAAATAATTAACTAAAGTTAATTTATACTTGCTTAAGAAAATTTTTAAAGTTTACTATTCCTTTTATATCACTTATTAAAATGATATAAGCATTATGTAATCATTTAATTTAATAATTGTCTTTTTGTCGATATTTGGTACTTGAGTCAAAAATGAACACCTTATATTTACAAGTTGTCAATGTGGTCAATGTTACATTATATCCAGAATGATATTTATCATTTATATATCATATATATTACATATATCTAGTATATACATGTATTTATTATAGTACATAACATTTGGAGATAAGAAATGAAAAGCACCGTTCATGGAGACGGTAAGCCGTACGTATGCATGAATGCTACATTCATTTCTATTTCATATTTTAATGAAATTAAAACATAATTCTACATAGTTATATTATAATTCCAGTATAATATAATATATAATATCATTAAAACCATACTTTATATGTCCCACATATGGCATTAACGAGTCATATCACTTTTAGGGGGAGGTAGTCCGCACTTCCTCAAATGAAATTATCGTGTTTATCCATAATGGAAACCATAAAGGTATGATATAAAGGAAAAATACATAAGAATAAAGAAAAAATAAACATAATATATATCATATATAAACACATTTCCATCTTAATGGCCACCATGAGAGGTGGTAGAAGATAATCGAACAATAATCATTTCTTGAGGCGTTAGTTTTCCACCAACAGAAACAGTATGTTATTGCCCCATTAGATGGAGATGTGTGTAAGTTTAGTTAAAATAATTTTCATAACAACATCCTAGTATATAAAGGATACTGTTTTTGTTATTAATTAAAGGAATAAATAGAGTTTAGGGGTTGGAGAATTAAAATAAAAGAAAACTAGTTAAGAGAAACTGTTACCTTTAATTTGGGTAACTCTCTTGGGTTTTAACCAAAAGGACTTCTTGAAGTGACTTATGCCTAAGGTAAGGCTTCTAGGCAGAAGAGAGGGATCCTGAGAGATTATTTGGGAAGGGTTTGGACAAGACAAGGAACTTTAGATGTGTGAGTAATGAGTTATAATTGAGGGCTTTTTAAAAGGGAGAGGAGGGGTTCTTTAGGAAAGTGTGAAAATATTATTTTATTATATAATAATATTAAGTTTATAAATTTCCAAAACTAATTAAAGTAGAATATAAGATTACTAATGGTCGAAATAAAATCATCCAATAATAATTGAACGGGTTTTGGATATTTTTTTAATATTTATAATCATATTTATTTAAGTCATTTATTAATGAGGTAAATACTGCATCATTATTGTGTCATAAATAATATAATTTATTTGATGTCTAAAAATTATTATAGAATAAAATAATTTATAAAACATTTTTATCTTTTCAAGAAATATTTTCAGTCGAAATGATAACTTATATAACCCTATATAAAAATTAATTTACTAAAATATATTTTTTTGTGATTATTTTCTTTACATTAAATTAATTAATTTAAAGTGTCATTATCACTTCCAAGTGGCCCCATGGGGTCCCAAAATCAACCCAAGGATAACCATGGTCCGACATGACTCATAAAAAAAGATTAAGACAAGTTTTATGGTAACTAAAAGTCAAACGTAACTATTCACCAAAAATTATTTTTATCTTATTGAACCACATTTTACTTACTAATAACTACCATGTATGTCAGAGTTTCATAATTCAACTCAAAAAAGAAGAAAAGTTTCATTTAATTGAAAAAGTCAGTTTTTAAACTATTACATAGTGGTTTCACTATTCAACAAAAATTGATGTTTTTCAGAAAAATACAAAAAATTCAGTCTAACCTATATTTTATATTCTGAATTCAAAAATTATATCTATTTTACCAAATTTAAAACATAAAATCTAGATTAATTAATTTAAAATTAATTCCCATTGTAAAAGAAAAAGTCTTGTTTTTAAGAAATATTAACTATAAAAAATTGACACTTTTTAATATCCAATTTTAAAGTGAAATTAATTTCAATGACAAAAATTGGATTAAATGGTAAAAATATAATCTAATTACACTTTTAAAACAATTAAAAAGATAATCTAACCATACAAAAAATTATATTAACATATATTTTTGAATTAAAATACAGTATTTTTCACTTTTCATTAAAAATTGAATTTTATGAGGAAAATACCAAACATTTACCGAAAGTAAATTTTGATGTCCTGATTCTAAAGAAATATAGTATTTGAAAAAATAAAACATATAAAAGTGAGCAAAACTAGATTTAAATAGGGTTTACTATTAAAAGGTAGAAAAATCAACCATTTAGTGAATATTACAGTATTTATGCTTAAAATTAGATTCATTAACATTTTAAGATTCTAAATTTTATTGGATAAATGTAAAAACATTTAACAAACATGTATAATAATATTTTAGTTAGTTTGGTTCATTCTCACCAATTCAATGGATAGGTGTTAACTACCATTTAAAATAATAATATTATATTATTATTTTCCAACATAAGATTTCAAAGAAACTCGTTGTTGTGTATCGGGTACGCCATCTACATAGCAACACATTTAAAGTAAAATTAATATTTAGTTCAAAATTTTTAATAATTATGAAAATGTATTATTCTTTATTTACATGGGATGTTACATCCTTCCCCCCTTTTAGATATTGTGTCCTTGCAATTTTTATTCACTTATCAAATATGTGGGATTATTTGTCTCTCATAACATTTTCAGATTCTCACATTTCCTCTTCAGTCATATTGTTTTTCCACAAAACCTTTACCTAGTGAATTAACTTATCCGACAACACTCGATCTCTTCAGTCAAGAATCTGGACTGGTTGTTCCTCATAGGAGAGATTCTCTTCCAACTGAACTACCTTTGGACTTAAAATATGATATGGATCTGCTATATACTTTCTCAAAATCGAAACATGAAAAAATTGTGTACTTGGGAAAAACATGGGGGTGAAGCCACTCTTTATGCAACTGATCCAACTTTCTACAAGATTTCAAAAGTTCCAATGATCCTCGGACTCAATTTTCCCTTGTTGCCAAAATACATCACACTTCTTCAGGGGGAAACTTTGAGATAGGCATTATCACCAACATCAAAAGATAGATCCTTACTCCAGGTATCCGCATAACATTTCTGCCTACTCTAAGCTGTTCTCATGTTCTTCTGAATCAACTGAACTTTTTCTTCCATCTCTTTCACCAATTATGGTCCCATTAGATTCCTTTCACCTACTTCATCCCAAAATCCTGGATTTCCACAATGGTTTCCATATAATTCCACAAATGGAGCCATCTGTATACTAGAGTGAAAACTATTATTATATGAAAATTAATCCAACAAAAGATGTAGGTCCCAATATCCTTGATAATCCAGTGAACAAGCACGTAGAATATCGTCCATGATGTGAATTGTTCATTCTGATTGCCCATCTAATTGAGGATGAAAAGATCACTATGGGAAAAACCGATTATTGCGACGGGGTATTTGCGACGAGATTTATTCCCATCGCAAAAACTCCAACCAAAAGCGTATTTGTGACGGGAAAATATTCCCGTCGCAAATGGACAGTTATTTGCGACGGGAGTAAAGGACCCATCACAAAATATATGGTGTGGTTTGGGCGCCAAAACGCGGGAAGCCTATTTGTGACGGTCGCCTTCGACCCGTCACAACTACCCGGCAGTGGTAATTACTATTTGCGATGGTTAAATTGTCCCGTTGCAAAAAAAAATCACCAGGGGTTATTTGTGACGGGACCCGTCGCCAATACCAGCGTCGGTAAATAGGATTTTGCGACAGGGATATCTGCCTGTCGCTAATGGTATGTCGGCAGGCAGCTATTTGCGATGGGCCCGTCACAAAAACACTTTTAACCGCCGCCCGTAATGAATGCGGACGAAGGTATTTGCGACAGGGCCCGTTGCCAATACCGGCGGCGGTAAATAGGAATTTGCGACGGGAATATCCGCCTGTCACTAAGAGTATGTCGGCAGGTAGCTATTTGCGATGGGCCCATCACAAAAACCCTTTTAACTGCCACCTGTAATTAATGCGGGTGAAGGTATTTGCGACGGGATACCATCGCAAATAATCTAACCTATATATACCCCCAACCCATATTTTTCCAAATCATTCAGATCTCTCTCTCTCTCTCTCTCTTTAACTTCCAGTTCTAAGTAGAAAATTTCTTTCATTTTAATTTTTTCTTATGAGAAGAGGGGATAAGGAGTTAGAAGAATTGCTTCAAAATATCGAAGGTATTTATATTTTTTTATTTTGGAAATTATTTATAATTGTTAAATTATTTTTAATTGTTACTTTTATTTTTAATTGTTAATTTTAATTTTTTTAATAGAATGTTTAGTAGCTATATTGTATAATTAGATTAAGTGGTTGTACCAAATAATTGTTGTCTGCATATGAACAAGTAGAGGCGGCTCTCGCACAGATGTACCTGGGAGTGAAAACTCTGAAAAGGTGTTTCGAGCTTGACTGAGGGTAACCTGGTACACGACAACGGGTCTTACTGTACTCTTTGTTCGACACTCCTGGAGGATGTTTTGGTAATAATTAAAAATAATTATATTTAATTAGAAATAATGAGAAATAGTTATATTTAATAGGAAATAGTTATATTTAATTAGAAATAGTTATATTTAATTAGAAATAGTTATATTTAATTAGAATTAGTTATCCAATTAATTAGAAATAATTAAAATAATTTAAAAATTATTATGAAATAATTAAATTTAATTAGATCTAATTAAAATAATTATCAAATAATTAGGAAATAATTAGCTTTAATTGATTAGAAATAATTGGATGAACTAATATAATTAGGAAAAATTAAAATAATTAGGAAAAATTGAAATAATTAGGAACAATTAAAATAATTAAGAACAATTAAAATAATTAGGAAACAATTAAAATATTTAAGAAACAATTAAAATAATTAGGAAACAACTAAAATAATTAAGAAACAATTAAAATAATTAGGAAAAAATTAAAAATAATTAGGAAACAATTAAAAATAATTAGGAAACAATTAAAAATAATTAAGAAACAATTAAAAATAATTAATAAAAAATTAAAAATAATTAGGAAACAATTAAAAATAATTAGGAAACAATTGAAAATAATTAGTAAACAATTAAAAATAATTAGGAAATAATTAAAAATAATTAGAAAACAATTAAAAATAATTAGGAAAAAATAAAAAATAATTAGGAAACAATTAAAAATAATTAGGAAAAAATTAATAATAATTAAGAAATAATTAAAAAAAATTAAGAAAAAATTAAAAATAATTAGGAAACAGTTAAAAATAATTAAGAAATAATTAAAAATAATTATGAAACAATTAAAAATAATTAGGAAACAATTAAAATTAATTACGGAAAAATGAAAAATAATTATGGAAAATTTAAAAAAAATAGGAAACAATTAAAAACAATTAGGAAAAAATTAAAAACAATTAGGAAACAATTAAAAACAATTAGAAAAATTTGCAAGCGTGATTGACCGCTCATCTACCTCGATTTTCTTTTTCATTTGTGTGTTTAGGCTTGACAGGAAACTTCTGCCTCCACATTTAATATTTGCTTTTACTGTAAAAATTATCAACCTCCTCGCCAGCATAGAAGTGAGGACATTTATAATTTTGACAGTAAAAGAAAATATTACATGTAGAGGGAGAAGTTTCCTATCAACCTCAACACACAAATGAAAAGAAATTTGAGGTAGATGAGCAGTCAATCCCATTTTTTTCTATTTAATTGTTGATTAACCACCTGACCTATATGCATATCTTCGCATTACTAATTAGTAACATAATTAGTAATATAATTAGTAGCATAAATAGTAACATAATATAAAATATTATATTACTCTAATATTAATAATTAAATAATAATAATAATATAATTATTTTATTATCATATGTTTATTATTTATAAAAAAAATATTAATATTATTAAAATTATAAAATATTTATTAAATATTACAATTATAAATATTTTCAACAAGTTTTTCCTTATTCTAAACATGTTCAAATATTAAAGGGTCGCAAATTTTCAGGTCATTCCCAATAAAAAGTTTGCGTCAACCCTGTCCAATGTAAACTCTATAATTATCCTTGCTTGGTCGATCACCTCGCAAGTAGCGTTGCAATAGGACAACCCATTTCATGTCTTTCTCATCTATATGAATCATATCACGTGAATTTTTACATAGACCATTCTTTCTTGGAAAATTAAGTGAAAGTTACTAAAGTTCTCTTAATTTTTCAAGGAAGAATGATCTATGTAAAGGGTCATGCGAAATGATTCTTAAAGACAAGAACGAAATTACATGTGTTTTCCAATTACAAAACTACTTTCGAGGTGATCAACTATGTGAGGAAAATTATATAGTTTACATTGGACATGGCTGACGCAAACTTTTTATTAGGCAGGACCTGAAAATCGATGACCCTTTAAGATTTGAACATCTTATGAATAGAGAAAAATCTGTTTGAAATGTTAATATTTGTAATAATTAGTAATAATTAATAATAATTAGTATTAATTAGTAATAATTAATAAAAAATCAAATAAATTTGAGTATTTGGTTATAAATTGGCACAATTTCCAGCGGATTTGTGGCTACCTTTTGTTCAACATCTCATATCTTTGCTACTTTCTCCCACTGAAATCAGTATGAAAAATGTTCTCTAACGTTTGTCAGAGAAAGTTTTTCATACTGATTTCAGTCGGGAGAAAGTTAAAAAGATATGAGTCATCGGACCAAAGAGGTTCTTTTCCCCGACGACTCATCTCTTTGCAAGGTGATGAGTCGTCAGGATAAAGAGCTGCCACCATTCCGCTAGAAACAAATAAGAATAATTAGTAATATAATCTCCACAACGATGATTAAAAAAATTTATTTCATTATTCAAGCATATTTCATTTTTCCAAGTATTCCTAAGTATTGCTAAATTAATAATAATTATTGGGGATGATTACAAACTAACTGTGTCGCCTATAATTATTGGTAATTATTAAGAAATAACTGTAATTATGTATCTTCTCTTTTTAGGATATTGTTATTCTTATATCAAATTATTTAACAACAGTAATGGTTTTAAATTTTGTAGAAACATATATATGAATATAGAACAAGTAAATCGACATCAATCATTATTATATGATCGTGCTTGGATAAATCAGTGTGGAATTTCAAACAGTTCTAGTTTAAATCCTGTATATGTTGATGGTGTTGAAGATTTCTTATCATTTGCATCATTAGACCTGAAATTTGTTTTAGAAGGGACAATTAAGTGTCCTTGTAAAAAATGTGCTCTGAGAACGTTTGAGACATTTGAAATCATTGGGAACATATCTTGCGTTATGGTTTTCAATCAGATTATATTTTTTAGTATCAACACGGTGAACGCAGTTCTAGAGAAGATACTAATAATTTGATTCCGGATCCATCAAGGATTCAGAATTTAGTACATAATGTTGCAAGGTCATCCGTTCAACAAACTAAAATCAAGGATTATGTTGATTTACCTCCCGAGTTAGCACCATCTGAATTTACTGAGTTGTTCAGGTCTAATGAGGATGCATTATATCCTGGTTTCAAGATAAGAAAATTAGAATTAGTTACAAAATTTATGGCTATTAAATCAGATAATGGAATGTCAAATAACTATTTTGATCAGATATTTTCTTTGGTTAAAGCACTGTTACCTGAAGGAAATGTGTTGCCTGCTAATTATTATGAGAGCAAGAGATTCGTTCATAATTTGGGCCTTAGTTATCAGAAGATCCATGCATGTTAAAACAATTGCATCTTATATTCTGGTGAAAATGAGTCTTTGGATAGTTATCCCACATGTGGACAATTGAGGTAAAAAGAAGCTCTATCAGGGAATTCTGGATTGATTCCTATGAAACAGTTGAGATATTTCTCGCTTAGACCAAGATTGCAGCGTTTATTTATGTCTCATTACACAGCTTCAATGATGTCATGGCACAAAACCAATATTTCAAATGGTAAAAGCTTGATTCATCCATCTTATGGTGATTCATGGAAACATTTTGATCAAGTGCATCCGTCTTTTACTTTAGAATCCCAGAACGTGCGATTGGGTCTTTCTGCTGAAGGTTTTTGTCCATTTGGATCTTTTGGTAGTTAGTATTCCTATTATCATGTCTTTAAAACTCCGTACAATTTACCTCCATGGATGTTGATGAAAGAGCTTTATATCTTTTTGACATTATTAATCCCAGGACATCCGAAAAAGAATATTGATGTTTATTTGAAACCATTGATTGATGAGTTAAATTTATTGTGGAGTCATGGTGTTGGTATATATGATGATGCTGCAAAATATAATTTTGTAATGAATGCTGCTTTGATGTGGACAATTAGTGACTTCCCGGCATATGGTATGTTATCTGGCTGGATTACACATGGGCCGAAATCATGTCCTTACTGTACGTGACACAACAAAGCATTTATGCTCGTGAATGGAAAAAACCTTGATATTTTTACTATCATCGCAGATTTCTTCCAATCGATCATCCTTTTCGGAGGAATAAATCTCATTTCAGAAAAGGCAGATTTGAAAGAGATGAACCTCCAAAAATGACCTCAGGTACAGAGTTACAATCAGTTTTATTTTCATTACCTTCCATCACTTTTGGACCGACAATAAACCAACAAAAAATTCATGGCTTTGGGAAAGAACACAATTGGACAAAATGGAGAATTTTTTGGAATCTGCCATATTGGTGTGATTTGTTGATCCAACACATGTTGAATGTCATGCATATTGAGAAGAATAGTTTTGATAATTTATTTCATGCAGTTTTGGATACACTGGGTAAAACCAAAGATAATGTAAAGGCATGATTAGATCTTGCCCAAATTTGCAGGCGACCAGAACTTGAATTGTTTGATAATTTCAGATAACAGAGATTAATAAAGCAAAAATCAGCTTATACACTGACCAAAGAGAGTCGCTTATTATTTTGTCAATGGATTTCAGATTTGAGACTTCCAGATGACAATGCTTCCAACTTGGGCATATGTGTTAAAAATGGTCATATTACCGGATTAAAAAGTCATGATTTTCATGTTATAATGGAAAGACTTATGCCTATTGGATTAAGAGGTTTGTTGAATTCCAAGATTTGGGATTCGATAACAGATATATCATATTTTTTTAGAGACATGTGTATGGCGACAAAACTCTATGATGCACTAAGAAAACTAAAAGAAGTAGTTGTTGTAATTATATGCAAACTAGAAAGAATATTTATTCCTGCTTTCATTGACTCAAAGGAACATTTGATATTACATTTTCCACAAGAAACAAAATGTGGAGGTCCGGTTCAGTTTCGATGGATGTACCCATTTGAGATTTGCATGCAGAAATTGAAGAAAAAAGTACGTAACAAAGCATCAGTTGAAGGCTCAATTGTTGAAGCTTATTTTCAAGAGGAAATTTCATTATTCTGCTCTCATTATTTTGAATCTGAATATCCCTCAAAATTTAACTACATGGACCGGAACGAGGGCAATGTTGATGATGATATGAACAATCAATTATCAGTTTTCAATCATCTAGAACTTGGCTTTGGTGGAGTCCATGATAGATGGATTTTAGATGATGAACATCATAGATCTCATACTTATTTTCTACTCAAGTGTGAAGAAATGTCACCAATTTTACAGTGAGTGATCCTATACCTTATTCTATAGATTCCGTTACAGTAAATTAATCATATTGTATTTGTAGGTTATATGATGATCATATCAAGAAACAATTTCCACAAATTACAGCAACTGGCTTAGAAGAACGTCGGAAAAAAAATTTTACCTACTGGTTTCAAAAACTTGTAACGTATATTCTTTTTTGGTTTTACATATAAAATCAATTTATTACATGCAATAGTGATAAATTTTTTACAAATTTTTAGGTATCTGTACATGCTGATAAGATTGATTATTGATTGCGTATATTGAGTATCCCACCATCCAAAATGGTTAAATCTAATAATTCATATGTGGTGAATGGTTATCGCTTTCATACACGTGCATATGGGTAATCAAATAAAACAATGAACAGTGGTGTCTGTTTGAAGGGATCACAACATAGAGATATTGAAGTTAACTTTTATGGCATGCTTGAAGAAATTGTTGAACTGCGTAATTTGGGACAGAATTATGTAAAAATGATTAAATGTCGATGGCTGTATACTGAGAGAGGCTTGCGTATTCATCCGACTCATGGAATTGTTGATATTAAACATAAAACTCTTCTTGCAGTAAGTGAACCATTTTTATTAGCTCATCAGCACATCAAAGTTATTATGCAAATTACTATGCTACTACAAAAGAGTTGGATGATTGGTGGATTATAACAAAATTTAAATCTCGAGAAAAGTAGTTTAATCAAACTGAATGTGGTTCCACTGAAGTTAAAGGAAATGAAATTTTTCAGGACACTCCTCAAAACACATCTTTTTTCACAAAGAGACATGAATATCGAGGATGACACCCCACAATTAAGGGTTGATGGTGATGATGTTGTCAATGATGTTACAACTGAATTTGAAATGACAAGAGATGATGAAAGTGAAACTAATATGGAAATTGATGATGTTGATGAGGAAGACGAAGAAATTGACATTGAAAACTATGAAGATGATGATGAAGATGAACATTGACACAGTAAAATGCTGGTTAGAATCATAAAAAATTTATATCTATACATAACAGTTATTTTCAACTATTTGCTAATAACAATGATTTCATGTTTCATATGGACTCAGAAATGTATCGTCAGTTGCTGGAGGCTGATCTACCTATGGATGATAAGGTTCTTGAGTCATCTGACCCTCAGGGAATTGGCACTACAGGGAGCAATCGGAGGGGGCGTGGTCTTGCCAGACTGATGATTCCAGATCCTATCCCTGAGTGACGTCCACCTCTTGGATTCAATGCGCACACGCGGTGGTATGGTAACCTGTGTATTTTAGTTATCTTTTAGTATAATTGATTTATATTCTAATTGTTTGATTATTTGTTCTTTTTCCACAGTTTTAAGAATATATCTATTGGATAGGGGAGCGCTATCTTGCGAAATTTTTTTTCTTAGCCCTGGCTCACATGGGATCAGATTCCTGCCGATGTGCAGGCTTCCATGTTCGATCATTGGCTGGTACGTAATTCAATATTATTTACTTTGGAATTTAATTCATTAATAACTTTATATTAGGGTTTATGGTATCCCATCGATGAGAGAATACGTGCTACTATCCACACGGCATGGGTGGTGTCTATGCGTGACTATTTCCGTCAGTTTTTGCATAATTTGAGAAAGGCGGTTGTGAGGAAAACCGGAGTGAAAAAATTTGATGAATCCTGTAGAGCCCACCGACTAGAGTACATTTTAGCTCACATTTGGGATGGATTATGTACACACTGGTTGGGTGGTGGGTTTCCGAGGAGATCTGCATTGGGTCGACAGAATCGGGGGAGACATGAGGTGACACATCGAGCCGGTAGTCGTACATTCAATGTGCATAGAGAGCGTCTGGTAAGTACTTTTTTAATATTTTATGCAACTTTAAATATAAAAAATTTATTTTATATTCATATTGGAAGACGAGTAGCCCGGTATTACGACGTACAACGTTTATCGGAGGATGTCCACTGATTTGGCTACTGGAGAGATTAGAGGTGACCACCAGCATCATATTGTGGTCAGTATTATTTTCTTTTTAGTTTGAAAATTAAATGCATATAATTTTTCCATTATTTTAATTTCTAATTGAAACTGAAGGAGTCATATGATGCTGCGACCTCTCAGACACAGGATGAGAGTCAAGACGAGACGGGTGATCAGACTAGTGCCCACCATTTTGATGAGATGGCATGGATGCAGGCGACCCAGTATGGCTTCGAAAAGGGCCGAGTAGTTGGTATCTTCTATCATTTGACTCCTACAGCTTATTATGGTACTACTGCGATGTCAGCGTCTGGATCGAGAGGAGCTGGTGGAGAGACATCATCTTATGCCTCATAGTATCAGGAGCAGCTATGTGCTCAGAGTGAGCTTATAGATGATTTGCGTCAGGGGCAGGAGAAGATGTGTCGATGGCCGGAGCAGATGCGTCAGTAGCAGGATGAGGAGAGGCGTCGATATGAGGAGCAACATCAGGAGAAGATGGAGTACATGCGTCGTCTGACTCATAGTTTAGGGATGGAGTTTCCTCCACCACCTCCTCCAGGTCCTCCAGATTATACACCCCCCAATGATTTTTTTACATGTAATAAACATTTGAGTTTGTAGTTTATTGGCATATTAACTATTTACAATTCCTCTTTCATATTGGTACGAATATTAGATGATTTAATTTGTTTTTATTTTTTTTAATATTTTATTACTTATTAGTATTAATTTTAATGTCTGTTTGTTTTAGTAATATTACTTTTAATATTTTATATTTATTGTTAATATTGAGAAGTTTATAATTTTATAATTTTATTAATATTATTAATATTAATATTATTTTTTCATAAATATGTATGTTTCTTTTAATAATAATAATAATTTTATATTAATTTTTTATATTGTTAATATTAGTATTATTATTATATAATATTATATTATTATTAATCATATTATTGTTATTTTTTGATATTAATATTTCATAATTATATTATATTTTTTATTATTATTAATATTATAATAATATAATTTCATTATATTATTAATATTATTATTATTATTATATACATAATTTAATAATATTATTATTATATTAATTTTTTATATTATTAATATTAGTATTATTATATAATATTATATTATTTATATTCATGTTATTATTATTTTATATTAATATTTCAAAATTATATTTTATATATTTTTTATTTATATTATAATAGTAGAATTTTTTTATATTATAATTATTATTATTATATAATATTATAAGATTTTTATTAATTATTTTTTTTATTTTTTTTAGTATTTGCGACGGGGTGTCCCGTCGTAAAATATTTTTTTACTCTCTCATTTATGACGGGAAGAATACCCATCATAAAAACTATTTCTGCGACGGTCCGTCGCAAATACCTACCTCACAAATATTTTTTAAATTTCTCATTTGCGACGGGTCAGAAACCCATCGAAACTAATATATCTGCGACGGCCCGTCACACATACCTTTTTTATATATAAACAAAAAACAATTTGCGACGGGGGAAAAATACCGTCGCAAATACTATTTTTGTGACAGGATCGCCGCAAAAACAACTATTTGTGACGTCATTTTCTACATCGGGTGATTTGTGACGGAGCCCCGTCGCAAAAGATATTTTGCGACGGGATCCCATCGCAAAAGATATTTTGTGACGGGATCCCTTCTCAAATATTCCTTTTTCCTGTTGTGGATGTACTAAAATTTAATTCAGTACCCAAGGACTTCTGAAGGCCTTTCCAAAAGTTAGAAGTAAACCTGCGATCACGATCAAATACAGTGCAGAGGGGAACACCATAAAACCTTACTATCTCTTTAACATACAACAGAAAAGTTGATCTTAAGAAAAAGTATCTCGAATAGGTAGGAAATGAGAAGATTTTTTCAACTGATCAACAATTACACAGATTTCATTATTACCTGAAGATGTCTTCGGTAATCCCACAATAAAGACTATAGATATATTTTCCCATTTCCAATCTCGAACTAGTAAAGACTCAAGCATCCATTTCCGTAACTTCCACTCTTCTTTAACCTACAGACAAGTCAAACACTTCATATTATAATCATCAATATCTCTTTTCATTCTATCCCACCAGTAATACTCCCAAATATCTCTGTACATCTTAGTACTTCCAGGGTGAACTAAAAATGGGGAACTATGAGCTTCACATAACAACTCATTCTTCAACTGTGAATCACAAGGCACACATAATCTTTTTCCAAACCTTAAAACATAACCATTATCTACATTAAAATCTGGAAACTTACCCTTATGAATCAACTCTACCTTTTTCTGTAACTCACTGCCTTCCTTCTACGCTTGATTAATTGTGTCTAATAGAGATGATTTCATGGACACCTAATAAAAACAGATGAATTTACTACACCGACAACTTCCATTCCAAAGTATATCAAATAAAAAACCAAAGGATCTCATTCCAAACATATCATGGTTAATGAAGCATTACTTTTTAGACTCAAAACATCAGCCAATTTATTTTCCTTTCCTGGGTGATGATGAATCGTGCAATCGTAATCCGCGGTTAATTCCAACCATCCCCTCTGTCTCATGTTCAATTATTTCCGAGTGAATATATAATTTAAACTTTTGGGGTCAGTATATATTTCACATTTTAATCATTAGAAATGATGCCTCCAAATTTTAAAAGCAAAAACAATAGTAACTAATTCCAAATCATGTGTAGTATAATTTAACTCATGAGGTTTCAACTGACGTAAATTATAAGAAATTACCTAATCATTATTCATAATGACACAACCAAGTCCTTTCAACAAAGAATCACTTTAGATAATAAACTCACCATTTCTAGAAGGCAGTGCCAAAACTTAAGTATTCACCAATCTTCTTTTCAATTCCTGAAAACAATCATCACATTCTCTTGCCCAAATAAACTTAACACCTTTTCAATTTAACTTAGTCAATAGACAAGATAATCGTGAAAAATTGGCAACAAACCTCTGGTAATAACCTTACAACCCAAGAAAACTATGGATCTCAGCTATATTTGTGGGTCTTGAACATTATTCAATAAATTTTGTTTTAGAAGGATCAACAATTATTCCATTTTTTGAAACAATGTAACCAAGGAATGAAATTTGTTGTAACCAAAACTCACACTTTCTGAATTACCCATATAGTTTATTTTCCTTAAATTTTTGTAAGAGAACCCTCAAATGAATTTCATGCTCTTATTTAACTTAATAATATACCAAAATATCATCTATAAACACAACCACCATTTATCACGTGAGTCAACTGAGCCATAACTGCAACAAACTCTTCAATTCTGATTCGGACTATCACAGGATGCTGATTTCGAGTTCATTCCCCTTTGTATGTCTTCCCATCATAGTCTCCATTTTTCCTCAATGAAAAACCATTCTCAACATAGAAATGTCTTAGGTGAAGAAATATTGTATTCTGTAAATGCTATATCATTTCAATATTTACATAACATAATTTATGGATATTAATTTTACAAAACCCTAATTCCTAAAGTTATCTAAACCGACCTTTGATACAAACTATAAGGACCCAACCTTAAACATAACATAATCTTGAATTAAATGAATAATTCACATTGTGGATCTTTTTAGTTTTATAGTTTTAGAGAATTATTCCATAACTATTACATTACATCTCAATAATTACAAGGTAGACACTTCTACTGAGTTTCAATTTTTTTCATAAAATAAAAACTCTTAAAAAAAGAGTCATGTCTAGTCCCAAGTTTTCGACAACATGTCTTTTCCTTGATACCATCCTTGACCATATTCATCTTTAGGTCCAGTAAAAAACATTTCAAAACTTGGGATGAGTATAAAAATCTCAGTAAGGGTTATGAAAAAAAGAAATAAAACATTAGTCCATCATTGAAAACATAACATAAGCTCTTTGACATACCTCATGAAATCATTAGATTTATGAATAACACATAGAAAACATAAATCATAAAGGAAACTTGTGGAATTCATATCATACTTACATTGTAGCTATCACAGCTACATAGGGAGTTACATTTGAAATACCCATCATTGTATATTCCCTAGATCTCTTAGGATAAACATTCACGTTTACCTCTGTCACGTTATCCAATGCATTGGAGAGCTATCTCTGGATCACCCTCCATAATTTTATCACAGAACCAGCTGTATACGTAACAATTCCCAAGAACCATAACATATTCGTAACAGATAAAACCAACATAAATGAAAGATAATATTTCCCCATTTCAATCAAAATATATCAGTTAAATATATTGAAATAAAAAATTCATTATCAAAACCATTTTCAATACCAAAATACCTAAAAATATTATATGGTATTTACTTTCCTTTTAAAATCAATACGTCTTGTTAAGGAATCCAAGGATCAAATAATACTCATGGCAGCGGAAAGGTCGTTTTCACCGTAAACGTTAAAATAAACATTATTTTTGTCATTTAGTAAAATGCTTCGTGGAAAAATATTCCCTTTGAATGAAATTAAAACTCAAAGGTGTTTATACAGCGTATAAAAAAAATCATGTATTAAAACAAAATATGCCTCAATAAGAGGAGATTGAGACAATGTCCCTTACCCCATGTGTGACTTGACTCGTTCATTCTTTAAACTTCTGAATAATAAACTAAAGTTAATTTCTATTTGATTAAGAACCTTCTTCAAGTTTATTATTCATTTTATACCACTTATTATCATGTTATAAACATTATGTAATCATTTATGTTTATAATGGTCGTTTTGTCGATATTTGGTACTTGAGTAAAAAATGAACACCTTATATTTACAAGTTGTCCATGTGGTCAATAGTCCATTATATCCAAAATTATATTCATGATTTAGATAAAATATATATCATATATATCCAGTATATACATGTTTTTATAATAGTACATAACATTTGGAGATAATAAATGAAAATCACTGTTCATGGAGATGGTAAGCCCTACGTACGCATGAATGCTACTTTCATTTCTATTTCATATTTTAATGGAATGAAAAAATTATGATACATAAGTATATTATAATTCTTGTATAATATAATATATAATATCATTAACTCTATCCATTATATGTCCCACATATGGCATTGACGAGTCATATCACTTTGAGGGGGCGGCAGTCCACACTTCCTCAAATGAAATTATAGTGTTAACCCAAAATGGAAACCATAAAGGTATGATATAAATGAAAAATATATAACAATAAAGAAAAAATAAACATAAACTATATCATATATAAATATATTTCTATATTAATGGCCACCATGAGAGGCGGTACGAGATAATCGAATAATCATCATTTTGTGAGATGTTAGTTTTCCATCCACAGAAATAGTATGTTCTTCACCCATTAGATGAAGGTGTGTGTAAATGTAGTTCAAATACTTCTCACAAAAACATATTAGTATATTGAGGATACTGGTTTTTTTATAAAAGAAAGTAATAAAAATAGTTTAGTGTTTGGAGAAGTAAAATAAAAGAAAGGAAGTTAAGAGAAACTGTTACGTTTAATTTGGGTAACTCCCTCTAGTTTCAACCAAAAGGACTTCTTGAAGTGACTTCTGCCTACGGTAAGGATTCTAGGAGGAAGATAGGGATCTTGAGAGATTAATTTTATTGGTATTGGATGATCCAAGGGGCTTGATAGGTGTGAGTAATGAGTTTGAAGTGAGGTATTTTTATAAGGGAGAGGAAGGGCTTTTTAGGAAAGTGTGAAAATATTATTTTATTATATAATGATATTTGGATTCTAAAGGTCAAAAACTAATTACAGTCAAAGGAAAGATGTATAATGGACGAAATAAAATCATCTAATAATAATTGGACAGGTTTTGGATATTGTTTTAATATTTATAATCTTATTTATTTAAATAATTTCTTAATGAGGTAAATACTGCATCATTAGTGTGTCATAAATAATTTAATTTATTTGATCTCGAAAAATTATTATAAAATTACCATAATGTAGGAACTCTTTTTAAATTTATAAATAATTTTTTAGATGAAAATATAACTTATATAACCCTATGTAAAAATTATTTTACTAAAAGATAATTGTTTATGTTATTTTGGTCATTACATAAAATTAATTAATCTAAAGTGTCATTATCAATCTGAACTTGCTCCATGGAGTCCCAAAATCGACACAAGGATACCCATGGTCGTTAATGACTCATAAAATAAATTTAGGACAAGTTTTAATGTAATTTTTTATTATTATGATATTATTTTTACCATGAGTTACCCTATTTACCTTTAACCGTGGTAAATAAAAGTCCAAAGTTACTATTCCCCAAAAATTATTTTCATTTTATTGAACCAAATTTTACTTACTAATAATAAAAATTTATGATGGATTTTCTAAATTCAATTCATAGAAGTGGTATAATTTCATTTAAATGAAAAAGTTTGTTTTCTAACTACTACTTAGTGGTTTCACTATTCATCAAAAATTGGAGTTTTTCAGAAAAATACCAAAACTTCAGTCTAAGATATATTTGATATTAAAAATTCAAAAATGATGTCTATTTTACCAAATTAAAAACAAATAAGTTGGATTAATTAATTTAAAATTATTTCTCATTGTTAAAACAAAAGGCGTGTTTTAAAGAAATATTAACTATCAAAAGATTGACACTTGTTTATGTCCAATTTCAATGTGAAATTAATTTCAATGGAAAACATTGGATTAAATGGTAAAAATATAATCTAATTAATCTTTAAAACAAATTAAAAATATAATATAACCATATAAATAAATTATATTAAAAGGCAATTTTGAATTTAAATACAGTATTTTTCACTTTTTATTAAAAATTGAATTTTATGAGAAAAATACCAAAAAATTACCCAAAGTAAATTTTGATGTCCCTATTCTAAAGAAGAGTTTTATTTGGTCAAATAGAACATATAAAAGTGATAAAAAAATATATTTAAATATGGTTCTCCATTGAAAGGTGGTAAGTCAACCTTTTAGTGAATATTAGAGTATTTATGCCTAAAATTAGATTCATTAACATTTTAAGCCTATAAATTTTATTGGATAAATTTAAAAAAAATTAACAAACAATTATAATAATATTTTAGTTAGTTAAGTTCATTTCTTCCAATACAATGGCTAGGCGTTAACTACCATTTAAAATAATAATATTATATTATTATTGTGCAACGTATGATTTCAAAGAAACCTGTTGTTGCGTATCGGGTACTCCATCGAACATAGCAACCCATTTAAAGTAAAATTAATATTTAATTCAAAAATATTAATAATTATGAAAATTTATTATTCTTTATTTACTTGGGATGCTACATGTAAATTGTAGAACTTTTTTGTAAATTGAATTAAAAATGAATTCTAAAAAGAAGGCATGGGATTAATTTTAAATAAATTAAGATATGGATTGATATGGGGAGTTTTAAAAATAATTTACTTGATGGTTGGGGTTATTTTTCAATGTCTTATGATTTGTGAAATGTGTATGATTGTTTTGACATTTAGTGTTTCCATGGGTGCTCACATGAATGGATATATGAGGAATGTGGTTGGAAATTTCCTGGATTGGCATGGGTTGTTGGATGTCTTGGGTGGCATGGAATGCGTATGTTTGATGATCCATATAATACCATTGGTGAGTGTGAAACCCACCATGTTGTTTTCTTTGTAAATGATTTTAACAGTAAAGATGTGATGTTTTGAAAAAACGATAATTATGTGGTTTTTTTCTCCATGATTTGTGAATTGTTAATTATGAGGTTATTTGAGATTAAATTAATCGTGGTGTTTTGGTTTTTATGTGATGTTTATTGGATTTATAAAAAATATTTTGGGATGTTTTTCTTATTTACCATGTGGGGATCGATGATTATTAGTGTTCAGTTTTGGTTTATGAGTTAGTTTTTATAGATCCCTTCATTTTCTTATTTCCTAGTGTTCTCCCCCATAGAGATTTGATGAATTTTAGTGGTGTGGATATGGGTGGTTTCTTTTAAATAATATTTCCAATTGATCAATATAAGTATGTCGGTCTTAATCATTAATTATTAAATCATCCACTCTAAAGGATATGCCAGCCCATTTACTAGACTAGAGATCTATTTGGGCTCGACATAAAGTGTCTTTATGTTGTAGCATTTCTATTAGTTATAACATTTTTTCTCAATGGTTTTTTTTTGTGTTTTGTGTGTTTCATTGCTTTCTTTGTTCATTATATTACTTATTCAAAGTGTCAAATAATGGTGTGTACATCTTCCAAGTCCTTTTTTGGGGTGAAGGTTTGTTTTTTGATCATGTGAGTTTTTTTGTGTGTCTTGATCTTCTATTTTTGTTTGGAGTGCCATGTGGCTATTGGTGGCTCCAAAAAAATGAGCTCATATTAGGGGTTATCAACTCTTGAATATGAGTCATTACAAGATTAAAGCATTGGTGCTCTAGCCAAAGGCCTTAGAGTGAATCTAGAACACAGTAAGGAATCCCGGGGGTGTCGGAAGTTTGGTTGTGCTCATACCTCCACCATTGCGGTGAGCCAGTTCCTATGTTTCCATTGGGGTTTCTATGTCTCTAGAAATTCTATCTTATTACAAAGTGTGTGGTGGAATTACCCCTCATGCAACGTCTAAGAATGTTCTATAATGGATTTATGATTCCAATTAGTTTCCATTTTTATGGTCATCCAGGGGTGATGAGTCATGGTGAAGTTTTCATTTATTGATTTTGGTTTTCCATGCATTGGGATCGTTACCTTACCTCCCCTTGTAGTGGGGGTCTTTGGTCCGTATGGGGAAGTTTCTGAGTTTTTATAAGTCTGTTGGTTCTTAATTGTGGGGATACCCACCATGGGACTCATTTAAATTCCTCATATAAAAAAAATCAGTGATAGGTTGTTTCAAATGGTGTGGATTTCATTCGGGCCTCCCCTATTGGTTGTCTATTTTGGTTCTCTTATTATTCCACTTGAAGTGGATTTCCCTTATTCATGTTAGATTTCTTATTTCACTTTTAGTTTGGGTGAATGTTGGGATTTTTGGAGCAATCCCAATGGTTATGATTGAAGAATGTTTGTGAATGTTTTATCTTGACTTTTACGATCAATTTTCATGAAGTGGTTCTAGTTTTTTGTTCTATTTTAGGAAAAAGACTATTTTATGTTTGGTTGCATTGAGATTTTTTACATTTGAGAAGGATATATTATGCTGATGTGAAGTCCTTAGTTGTTGATCGATCAATTAGAATATGTTGTCCCTTTCCATGGGTGGAAATTGTTAATGGTGGGGAGAATTTTCACAATTGAATTATCATTTCAATCCTTTATACTGTATTATCATTTGGTTCTTGGTTTTTATACTGAGTTATGAGTTTTCCATATTTAAATTTTATGTTTTGGAGTTTTTCTTCTTTTTTATAGACCATTTCATGGTTACTGTAATACTTATGAGGAGGATTTTGCATGGAAAATGTGTTTTTAACACTCCTAGTAGACCCTTTTTTTGGGTTAGGTTTATGGGATTGTTTATCCCCTTAAGTTAGATGTGTTTTGTGGTGGAATGGGTTATTTTTGGACTCTTTTTCTAGGTCGTATAGTTAAGGTGAATGATTTGTTTAATCATGAAGGTAAGTGTGTAGGGGGTTTCATAGTTTTCACATGGTTTATCCATGTCTAAAACATACATGTGAAGCCTGTGTAGTAGAAAACAGTGGTAAATCACATGGTTTTTGCATGGTTTGTTAAATCACGCAAGCTAAGAATAGAACCCACTTGGGAAAGGGTATTTTGGGGGGTTTTTCTTTTTTGAATTGGGGTTTCTCCCCTTTGACAAAAATTCATTTCCCCTTGATAATGAAACCTCCCATAATGAATTTTGGATCCTCAAAGATCTTCCAAATTGATTTCAATGTGATTTCATGGTGATTCTTAACCCATATTCAAATGCTAGGGATCCATTTTCTTTCTCCTTATCCTTTTCTCTTATTTTTCTACTTCTCCTCTAACCCTAGTGGTCATGTTTGGAATATTTTCATAACTAGAGTGGTGAAAAATTTTGGGTCTTATTCATTTTGGGGTCCACTTGAATTATCTTGTCTCTTAGAACCCTATTGGTGTGTTTTGGGGTGTGCATCATTGATGCTCCATTTATTAGAGGTTGGTTTCCCTTTTAAATTACCTTTACGATTTATGATTCATTAGTTTCATGCTTTAAAAAAATAAATACATTATAAATATTGAGTTATGGTGTTTATTGATTGTTTATGGTGCAACATGGTGATTTCATTATTTCTTTAATGTATATAGCCGTGTTTTGTAAAATATTTCACACAAAGTGTTTGATGAAACGACTAATTAGATTTTGAGTGTAATTTTTGGAATGTAAAGCATGGTTTAGAATTTTTAATAAATATGTATCATGTGAAATGATAACATTGGGTTTCATGGAAGATTCTCAAGTGGATTTATTTTTAATAGAAGTGTGTATATAGATTTTGAAAGTGGATTGACATGTGATGATAAGTTGTGGCCCATTTAGCCTTTTAATAAAAATGAATTTCATTTTTAAATGTTTTATCAGTGCTTTAAATGAATATTTTTATAACTGTTTGTGAAATATAAAGTGGTATGCTTACACCTTTTGTAAATATGGTTTCTTTCTTCTAAAAATGAAGGTTTTGAGAATGTAACTTAAGGCTCATTTGAAAATTTTGTTAAAATAATGGATATTTTATTAAGAAAACCTACATTGGATGATTTTATGCATTATTTTTATATACGGGATTGGATTTCCTCATTGGTTAATCCTCATGATTCATTATGATAATTAGAGTTCCTTTATATAGACTCCTTTGAGGTCTATTTGTTCAATGGGATGAGATCTATCATTTGGTTGGCTCAGGGTGAGGCTTTTTGTTTGGATTAAAATTATATATGGACATGATTGGATTCACAGTTGTAATTAGTTGTCTCACCCCCTTCATACGTGAGTCATGGGAACCTGAAAATTTGATAGAATCATTGAAGAATGGTTTCTTCACTAGTAATATTATGCACTAGATAGTGGTCTATTACAAGGGGATATATTAAGTTTTATTGATATGGGATTGGGCCCTCTATCTGTGCCATGTGGTGTGTAGATGATCGTATTTGGAAATTGGATGTCATTGAGTGGGGCATGCTTTCTGGAATGAGTCTTCATGTATTATTATGTTATGTATTATTCACGATCTCCTATGTTCACCCATGTCAATTGGAACTTTTCTACATACAGTAATGATTAAGATAAATGGTTACTCTTTTATGTTTTTTTCCATTACCCTAAATATATGATTACTATAGTTCTCTTATTTCTGGTTCCTTTCTTGGAAAGTTATGTGTTGGCTTCCAATGGTTTATGAAATTTATTTAATTTAAAATTGTTTTTTGTTCCATTGTTCCATTTTAAAATGAAACCATCACATTCCCCTATAAAAATGACAATATCTAACTATTGGAAATGATCCTAGTTTGGAAAAAAATATGAAAATAGAACATAGTTTGTTTTCAATAAAATTTATTGAAAATACAACATTATATATTGTATTTAAATCATGAAGTTAGTGTTTCTTATATTTAAAAGTAAGTGCATTGAGAATAGATTATTCAGTCTAGCCTGATGAGTTTTAATTCTCTCCCTATAGTTTCTTCCTGTTTGTAGGTTGTGGTGGTGGTTGCATCTTGAATTAGGTCACCATGAGAGAGGTTTGGTTTTGGTGATAAATGAGTTACCCTTAGGGTCACATGGAGGTTTTTATTATCTAGTATTATTTTGGGTTTATTTTTATAGTTTTTTGTATTTTATAGCATTGTGTAGAAGATGTTCAGTTGGATGTTGTTATATTCATTGAGTTATTTATTTTATCTTTTCATTGCCTAGTTCAATTAATTTATTATTGGGAGAAATTATTCCCTTTGTGCACTCTATTCATAACCAACACTGGTTTCCAGCCCATGGGGATTGGGAATTCTCTTCGTCCATGCCAGATAATGGATCGGGTGACTGGTTTGGGGTTGACCTGAGTTTGTTCGTGACAATAGAATTCTTGGTTGAGGTGTTATTCAATTTTACTATTAGAGGGTTGAGGTTTTCTGTTTTCTAGGAATGATAAAATAAGACCCCCAATTAATAAAATAAAATTAATTTATTAATGAGGTTTCAACAAATGAATTATCAAATTGAATTTAAAGTATAAATAAATAATCAATGAACCCATTATATCCAACCCTAGGGCCAAGTCATTTCTTCCCTAATTTTATTATGTATGAATCTGTATTTAGAATGTAATTTTTCATTGAATTATTCTAATTTTATGATAACCCAAATCCTTAAAACCAACAATTTCATAAATAAAAAATAAACAAAAATAATTAGATTTGGTGAATTAGAATCAGTGATTGAACTAACTACAATGCTCCTTAAGTGGGACAACCCCATAGAGCCTCTTTGTTGTATTAGGAAATGAAATTTTATTTTTCCAATCCCTACAGTAAGTGTGTGTCAAAACTAGCATGGTTTCTGGGGAGCTAAATGGTTATTTTGATCATTTTTTTAAATTAAAATTTTGGTAAATATTTTTCACTATTTTATTAATTCAAAAAATCTAAAAAGACAAATATAAAAAATGTATTCAAAATCAGATTATTATGAATGAGCAGATTACACATAGGTGACTAAAATAACAACATGAATGAAAAAAAGAAGATTATAGAAGTTTCTAGATGCAATAAGTAAGAGGAAAAATAGAATAAATAATTAGAAAATAAGAAATAACATTGAAATATTATTTGATGTTAATGGGGAGACCGGAACCTAAGCCCAAGAAATAACATGAGGAAGTGGTGGATGAAATTTCACTAGTCATCATTTAATTTGAAGAACTTGTGGAGTTAGAGGTAAAGGTACCTAAGGATTCATTTTTCCTCGCTCAACCATTTCAATTAGATATATATGAGAAGACTTTCTTAATGATATACATGTGGGAGATCAACAAGAATTGTAAAAATTATGGAGTCAATGTGAGGAACTACTTGATCTTCCTAGACATTGCAATGAAGAAGAGCCGCCACCATTGTATATCATAGTAGATATGGAATAATAATCTTCCAAAATGGATGAATTCAAAGAATAGAGGGAGGATCCTGATTACCTACCTCAATTCAGCAATGATCAACTAAAAGATGCATTTTCCATTGAATAGGACATTCAATATGAAGCACCCCAGGGAAATTATACATTCTTAAACACAAACTCATTAAATTTAGTTGAAAATTATTTTAGTGTTACTCCTGAATATTTTTGAAATTTTATAATCATATGAATATTATTATGATTTGGAGGATAAATAGGAAAAATATATTTCAGCTTTTGAGGAACACCATGTTCTCACTTAAGAAATTGGATATTTTCTAGAGGGAGTACATAAAGAGATCTAAGAGGCCTTTCATAAATAAAACTAGACACAAGTTGCCTATATTGAAAGGGAATATTTTAAAATTAATACTTTAAATATATATTTTTAATCTCCCTTTGATTATTATTTTAATCCACCATATCTATAGAAAATAATGGATAGTGAAGATAAATTTGAAAAAGTGGAAACCAGGGAGGAGGAGGATCTATTCTACATCCTACCCCCCCCCCATGAAATTTATACCACATTTTGAATGGGGAAGATATGGTTTAATCTATCCATGGATTCTTCCTAAATATAGAATAAATTGTTCAAGATGTAAGGATCCACATGTGGTTGTTCAAATACAAGAAAATCCACCCACCAACTCATTTTGGATAACAGCTAGTATTGCCCTTCAAGAGGCATTGATAACTTAAGGATTATATAGGGGATATTACCAAGATTTATCATTTCACTAATTTCTAGTACTTTTTATTTCATTCATTGAATTTAGATTTCAATTTAATTTTTTGGATTAGTCCGGCATGCATCCCACTCCATCTTTTCTATTTGATATTAAATTACATGGTCCTAGAGATTGATTGAGTAATTTTATTTTGTAGGATCATAATAGAAGAAGCATATCCAAAATATATTGGGAGGAAAACTGATTGTTTATTTCAAAAGTTATTTCATATTTATTTTTTATATTTTAAACCCATTACATTTTTGTCCAATAACATGTTTTGTTCATTAAAGTTGAAATTTTATGCCCACACTTTAAATATTCTTTACTTGGATTCTCTATGAGACATGATTTTATTAGGAATCCTATAATTCTATATTTTATATTTCAAAGATAAACATACTAAATGAGTAAAATGGAGAGTCGAATTATTAAATTGATGCATGGATATTAAAATGATGACTCATGATATTTGGTAATTGATTGATTAAATTAAATGAAATTTCCTAACCATTTTGTTAATTCTTTAAATTTCTGAATTTCTTTTGAATTTATATGCTATAATTAATCATGACTTGTTTTATTGTCTAATGTAATAATTCTGATTTCAGAAAGGATTTCTAGACCTAGAACATCATATTTATTCATATTTCATATTTCTTGAGTGATCTTGGGACATGGAACTGATCAAGACTTTCATTTGACCTTTTCAGATCTATAACTATAAATAAATACATTTAAAATTATTGAGGAATATTTTTATATTCCCTTATCCTTAAAATTCCACCATTACATTAATCATTGTTTATCCCATAGGTATCCTAAATTAATTTTATAGGAATGATCCATTTTTTCAATCAAGTTTTATCCATTTGTACCCTCCTCTTAGTATTAGGGTGATATTTAAAAAGTAATGTTTTGGGTGAGTGGATTCATGATGGAAGGGATGAAACACATTTTAAGGAAATTTTTTGGTGGTTATTTATATGGGAAATTATGGTTTTCATTTCATTCATTGTACTTTATTTTTTCCCCATCTCGAATAAAAAATGAAAAAGATAAAAGAACCAAAAAAATGATAAAAATGGGTTGTGATTTGGGAAAGTAAAAAATCACCATTATTATACCTATTATTTCTATCAAACATGGTTGGGTGGTGGATGTGATGTTTATTCAAAATAATCACCTATGAAAAATAAAAAAAATAAAATGTTCTATAAAAAATAAAAATATATATATAAAATTAAAAAAATATATATTCATGAGTATGCACAAATCATTCAATATAATTTAATTGATCATAAACTTTTATTTTTTGTTTTTGGGAAGTGGGTGTTTCTACATTAAAGGTTAAAATTTTGTTAAACTTTTATTTTTCTGATATCATGCATTTCACTTAAGAGATAAGCATCCTCCTTTGAGCCTTAAATTTTCAAATTTCAATTCTTATAAACCTTAAGATTCTGAGTTATTTAAACCTTTAATGAAATCCCTCTGGATTTTTTTGTGAATTTTGTCTTTACAAAATGGATAAAGTAGTTATTACACAAGATTATGGATATGGAGCATTCTTTCATGATATGAGTATAAATCCACATTAAGTGTATCATAAGAGATAATTGAAAAGATTCAAGTGAGGAAAATAATGACTTGGAATATTTAATAAAAATTAATTGATGATCTTGGATTAATTAAAGGAGAAGATCTATCATTTTTCAAAGGAGAAAAGTACAAAAAATGAAATAATTATCTCTTGGAAAAATGAGAAATTAAATATATATTTTATGTGTATTTTTAAATGTTTTGTTTTATATTGATATTTTTTGATTTCATTAATTTTAAATTTTAATATTAGTGACATTGGTGTCCTCTTAATTCCATGTTGAGATTTTATGGTTGAGGATAAGCATATTTTAAGGGTGCAGATACTTATTGTAGTAATATTTTCATCATTTTTATATGTATTTAAATTATTTAAACTATAAAATTTATCAATTTGATATTATTTGCAATAATTTTGGATTAATTGTGTTTTTTGAGCTAAAATGTAAAATTTAGTTAATTCTATAATTTTGATAGATTTTTATCGAAAGGGTATTTTGAGAATAACATTTAAGATATTAATCCAATTTGGGTGATTATTTTTTTGTTCCATGTTCATTTTCATAAAAATTTTATTTAGGATAATTAAATTATTCAAATTACTTGAGGCCCATAAAAATAAATCATGTTTAATAATTGTATGGGCAGATAGCGTGGACGCCACCTCCATAATAGAAGTATTAGTTAGGATACATGCCTCTAATTGAGGTGATTCCATATGGATATGATAGATTACTCAAAATATCTTTCTAAAATTAATTACTTGGTTTTATTCAAAAACTAAGGCGGAAATTGAGTGTTATACATAAGAATAATATTTCTATAATTCTCAGCCCCAAATATATCATCCTTAGTGTTTATTCAGTAAATTCTTCTAGAATAGTATATTAAATGTGAAATTTTGGGGATAAATGAAAAAATGTATTTTAAAACAAGTTTCATGAAGAGAACTTTTCCCAATTCAGCTATTTCATTGTGGGTAACATGTGGATAACTTTAAAGGAATGTTTAGTAACTAAAATTTTAACAGTTGAAGATCCATTATGACTCATATGTCATTAATGGTCCATTATGACACCCCAAGGCCACATCCATGACTATAAATAAGATTCTGAAGGTGGATTGAAAAGTATATTAATCCGAGAGGGAACATCAAACTATATCCATTATTTAGTAATGTTTATTTCGTTTTATTTTATTTAAATTTTCATTTCCCATTTAACGCATTCATCTTTTTTATATAAAAGTGTTTTCTTTTCAAATTTCATTATTCGTTATCTTAGAAATATAATTACCTTTCTCTCTCCAATATTTCCATCAGGATATCTATTCACCTTACAATAGCATGTCACTGACCCGAGGCATAGACATGGGGAGGTCTCACTGTGTCCATTGTTATTACACTTCATTCAAAATGTTTTAAATATGTTTTTGTTGTATGTGGGAGTATTTCATGGGTGCAATGATCACCCACAATAAAAATATTTCCAAATCCATTCGGTTTATTTGATTCATTATTATTTCATCCCTTATCTTAGAAAAACCCTTCATATAGTGGAGTGGTGTTTTCTTTAAGGTTTTAAATGGCATATAGTGGAGCAAGGTATTTTAGGAATAAAATTCTTGTTTGTGGTGTTGTCCTACTTCACTATTGGAGGAGTAGTGGTTTGGTGTGATGAAGGAATGCTAAAACCACACACTCAATAAATAAAATATTTTTAATTAATTAATGTTGTTTAAACAAATTAATTATCAAATATTATTTAAACCACAAATAAATAATCAATAAACATGTTATATACAACCCTAGGATGAATAACTTTCTTCCCTAATTTCATTATGTATTAATATGAATTTATATTTTAATTTTTCATGGAATTATTTCAATTCAACATTTTCATAAAACCTTAAAAATCATAATTTTCATAAATAATAAGGAAACAGAAAATTAGATTAGGTTAATTAGAATTTGTGATTAAACTAATTATAATACTCTTCAAGTGATACAATGTTATTCAGCCTCTATACTGCATTATGAAAATAAAGTTTCTTTTCCCACGCCCAATGATACGCATGTGTCACTCCCCCCACACTTCATCATTCGAAAAACATGAAACAAAAATTGAGTAGGGTAAGAAGAGATATAATTGGTTTAAAACATGGGTTCTTTTAAATTAAGGTCATTTAGAGATTTTAGAGGAAAATAAGGATTCAATAACTATGTGGGTACAAGGGTAAAAGGTTAAATTATAAAATTCCTCATTTACAAAAAAATAATTTTTTTTACATTGATAGATTTGATTAGATGTAAAATATATTCAATTAGTTAGCATTCCCAAGATTCACTAAATAAATATAAATAATAAGATAATGGTAAATATTACACATAGAAAATATCTTGGGAACATGAATGAATGTATGGGCCACTTACTAATGGAAATTCATTAGTATAATATAATTAATTAACAAAATTATCTAAAATTCATGGTATGCCAATTCTCATAAAAAATTGATTTTAAAAAATTTATATGTTCCCTAAATCATGATTTTTTAAATCATAATGCACATGTTATTTAAAAAAACTTATTCCTCAAACTCTCAAATTCAAAATTATTGACCAAAAATTTAAAAACATAGAATATAAAGTATCCTAAGAAGTTAATTTCCCATTGATCATTTGATTTAAAAAAGGCCAAGGTAGGTTATCAAATTGTTTGTGTAAAGATTAATTATAAAATAATTTTTAGAATACATATGATAACGTAAATATCAGAATGCTTACTTTCCTTTAAATGAAGATTAATTTTGGGCTACATAGTATCTATCTAACCTATATTCATGATGTGAATTGATATCATGATGTGTATTGATCTCACGACCTATATTTGTCTCATGACATATATTATCTACATTATTCACTTATCATTCTTCCTTGAAATCACATTATGGTCTTGAAAATTACAAAATATTTATTGAAATAACTTTATGTTTTTAATAAAATTTCAATGATTTAGGGGTTGGATTAGTGCACCTAAATACAAACATCATTAAAAATTCTATAAAACATTGTTTTCATTTATAATGTGATTTTGTCACATTGATGTCTTGAATTTACCATTTTCATATTAGGTGTAGGATGATTAAAATGATTTTAGATTATTTCGGTTAAAATGGTCTTAGTTGTTCCATCTCTATATACATGGGTTTTATTTCTTCTTTTGAAAATAGATTCTCCCTACTTGGTGGAAACACATCCTCAATTTCCATCATACTGATCCAGAATTTTCCTTTATTCCAAAAATATATTTGGAAGGTCCTAAAAAACCCATAAAATATATCCAATTTCAATCAAGATTGAATATCTCACTCCTTCATTATGAGTGGTCTGATCTCAAATCTTCCCTTTCTTCATTTTAGTACCTTTACATTGAATATATTATTATATGATAGCATTCACCTCATACACTTCTTTAATTTTAGTAACTTCCTCATATTCAGGTATTTTATCATCTTTAAGATCATTGTTATCATTCCCATTGTAATTCTTTATAACTCAGATAATCTTGAGACTTACATGTACACTAGAAACTCTCAGATATATTTCTCCTCTTTATACATCTATTAGTGCATTCCGAGTATCCTAGAATAGTCATCCCAAAATGAGTGAGGTCAAATCTTCATATGTGTACAAAACTAATAAATACAATTCAAATTATAATATTTTTACTTTTATGAGGATATCTTCAATGATACCCCCAATGTATTTCTCTATGGAATATGTCTGATGGATTTCCACTCTAGTGTTCTTCATCTTTTACAAACCCAAGATCTTGAATATATTTCATAACATGATGTTAACACTTATACATAGATCACAAAAAAATTCTAAAATTTTTTATACCTGATATTTATTATAATTAAAAACCTATATGCTTCCTCCATTTTTAGGAATATCCTTCAATGCCATAGGTGATCACACCAGTTTGAGTAAAATGGATCCAATTTCATTCATATTTCATTTTTTTGTCAAAAACATTCCTGAATTTATCATAAGCTGATATGCTGGAATGATCCTCTACAAAAATAATGTAAATATATTTTTTTTTAAAATTTAACGAATTTTCATTTATGAGTATCAATTTTTCCTTATGTTAGGTATTCTTATAACGGTACCCTCAATGTGTACTAGATTAATATTTCTTATACATCTCCATTTCTTTATTTCTCATCTTCTAATTTTTCTTCAGGATTCTCATAACATGATTAAAGGTTGTTCTTTTTTATTATATTTCTAGGCTTATAGAATTTAAATCTCTTTGTGGTTGTGTTTTAGTGTTTCTGGGTTGTACTAATCTTTTATTCTCTCTAAGATTCTTATTGATATGGAAAATTTGAATCTATAACAATCATAATAAATCCTTATTATAATTTTTTCTTCCATTACTTATTTAACCATATCCCTAGTTTCAGCCATAAATTTAGTTGATGTATCTTCTACAGTATGGATTCATCTTGAGTGTGAGGTAGTTATGGGTTCCTGTTGTTGATATTCATGTATCCCTTGTTTTCATTAATGATCTTTCTTTTCTTTTTTCAATTTCACAATTTTTTTAAATTATTATCAACATATTTTACATATTTATTTTATATAAATTGGTGGTTTTGGTGATCCATCATCACGTACATCTTCCTTGTAATGTATTCCATTTTGGAAACCATATAGGACTTATCAACCATGTGGACACCTATTAATTGTGTCCCTTTCCCTTTCCATTGGTAGATGTTTCTTACTATATCATTCATCATATTCTAGCTCTCCTCAGGTGACTATTTCATTAACGATCCTCCCATTATAGTATCAAATATTGATATTTTCCCTTACAAAAACCCCATAAAATGTCTAGATTAATATCAAATTTTAGTACATTGATGAGGTAATTTTATATTTAAGTCTTTAATGTGTTTTAATTATCTATAAATAAACTAATTCTTTAGTGTTTTGAAATTTAGGATATTTACATGAATGTCCATGGATTTAGAGCGATGGAAGAATAAATTTAAATTTTCCTTACCAACACAACCCATATAGTGATGGAATGAGAAAGTAAACATTGTTTACCATATATGTTTTCCCTCATAATGAAAATATGAAAAATTTATTGCTTACCACTTTACTTGATACATTATGAAATTGAAATGTGTCATTGAGTTCAAGGATGTTACCTAAGTTAGTGTTCTAATCTTCATGTGGTAGTTTTTTGAACAAGACATTGTCCAAGGACATTTGGATAATTGTTCATATAATCTTGAAATGGCCATATGTGATGAGTGGAACCTAGATATTCAGTTGAACATCCATGTTTGATAGCTACCAGTAACCTGTGAGGTTTTTTGAACATAGATTTATTTTTTTAAACTCTAGATACTTGATTTATCTATTCTCTAGACATGGTCATAGAAACTTATCTCTTCTGCTAGTGTCATTCAATATCAATATCACACTTGGATATCTCTTTCAATTTTTCTCAGGTGTTGAAATTGTATATTTAATGATTATAAATATAATTATTTATCACAAAAATTGAATGTGTAAAAAATAAGAGCAATTGATGAAAAAAATAAAAAAAAACATAAAACATAAAAAAAATATAAAATTTCCCTGGAAACTACACTAGATTTTTGACAACCCATTGGGCATCATTAATTTCCAAAAAGAATAAACATAATTATTTAATTTACAAATTCAAACATCTAAAATACTAATTTACTATAATTGGAATGTATTTATATAAACCCTAAGAGTATGACCATAAATTATTTGCATGAAATCATGAAATCAAATATGATTTTTTTTATAATTATAGAAATTGAAATAATGAAAAAAATCATATCCTGTTTTTGGAATGAAGATGGGAAGCATAGAAGGTTAAGATATTTATATTTTTTCATTCTAGGGATATAGAGAATCATGTGTTCATTCATATTTTTTATCGGGACTTGGTTTGTAAGGATCCTTATTTAGGGCATCTTCCCTTAATTCCATAATCTCACTATTCATATGGTCTATTATGATGTGGGATTATATGACTAGGTGACTCAATACATTATATAAAAATAATTACTAATGATTTCATAATATTAACACATAAAATAGGGTGATTAGTTTCTGTACAAAATAATCGTCCCTAGATCACAATGTAGTGGTAAAGAAAAGGAAAAAATAAAGAGAATACATTTTATAAACAATTTTAAAACAACCAGAACATGAATTGAAAAGGAAAATAATCCTTATAAAACACTCCCCCAACAATCACATTACAAAAAAATATATAACTACCCCCAAGATAATAATGAGGTGGAAGAGTGGCATGGTTATATGAATGAGAAGAATAAAAATTGCAACATCACTCAAGGATCATATAAACTTGATATTTATTCTTCTCTATGGTATATCCTCTATGATGGTATCACATTAACTAAATATATAATCCACTAAAAATCCATTGTATCTGGCATATTAAACATGTTTTTGATTTTGTTTTTCAGGTTGTGAATAAATTTCATGAAATTAATGGTGATACATCTTTTCTTGAAAATCATATTTATTATATAACTCACATAATGAATGAGTTACAGGGTATTAACTAGTGTTACTTTTTCCTAATATCTCTGTGAACTCATGATGTGTATGAATTTTGAAGTCTTAATTAATTCATAACATAGCTTTAAACCAGACATGGGTCATCTTTTACAGTGTGAATGGTGTAAACTTATTTCAAGGAAAGTCTTCAATGAATAACTTTGAAAATGATCAATTTTGAGGTATCCCCTGCATGGTTCATGCCATAAAATATAGTGTCATAACATTTATTTCTTTATCTCTCCTCTTGGTGGGTTATTTCCTGAAAATCATAATTTCATGATTTTCTTTCACATCATGAATATCATTCATGACATAAATAGACATTTTTTAGTGTTATAATTTTCATTTCAGAATGTATCATTTATTCTGAGCTCCATTATAGTTCATCACGTGTCATAATTTATTATATCATTCCAAAAATATTTAAATTGAATAATTAAAATATTTCAAGAATATCTGTTAAATTTACAACAATTAATTTTTTTAAATAAAAAAAAGTTTTATTGAAATATAAGTATCAATATACCATGATAGCTTGGGTTTAGAATTATATTTCCCATTAATGGATCGATAGGTATAATGAGAAAAATTGGTTTTATGTACTTATTAAATTGGTTTTCGATGTATACATACCCATTAATTATATTGTCCTAGTGCAAGGCCTAGACGGTGAAGATATCAAGATGTTAGAGATAATGATATCAAGCATTATGAATTTCATTAATTGGGATTTTAATTATTATTTTCCATGATATTAATTCATTTATATTATCCATAGATTAATTTTATTATTGTTGTTTTTATTAAATGACCCTTTTAATAAACTATTTGCCTTACTATATTTATTATTCATTATTTACTAGGGATATAATTTTTTATACATAACCCTTACTAAATATGGGCATACACTTTTAAGTTTTTCTTTCCCTAAGATATGGAGAAGGATAATATGAATAATATTAATTATTTGATAATGTGTCTTAAGATATTTATTTGATATTTCCAATGTAATATGGGAATCTAGATTATATCTGGTTCTTCCGGACTACTGGACTTTCCAGTACTTCAAGAAAATATACCTTCAATCTTATGAAAATTTAAAAAAGTAGACACTAAATCTGGGTTACTAAAGTTGTGGATTATATACATTACGTTTCACACTTTATTATAAAAGAAGATTCCATATCAATTCCAATAGATTCAATCAGTTTCTTCATCCATATTAACTATGTAAAGGCTTGAGTGCCTTATAAATATTCTATCTCTTCCATGTTTATGTAGATTCTATCTCTATGTGATAAAAAAGTTTCCATGATATATTAAACATCCATATGTTTACTTTAAGTAATCCACTGATCCTACCCAATCTACATCTGTATACCACAGCTATTTTTTCTTTAAATTTCTATTATAAAATATCAAAAAAAATTCTACTTAGTTGATATATCATATAAATTATCTTATAGCCTTAAGGATAATTTGGTTTTTGAAAACATTTATAATGATAATCATGACACATGTAATGAGTAATATTAATTTAAGTGCCTTTCGTATAGAGTAATCATATTATGATTTTATTGTAAATAGTAATTGTAACATAATTTTCAAAATTATCATTCAATGACTTTTTACAAGCCTCCATCAGAGTAGCCATTGGTTTAGAATCATCAATTTGAAATTTTTTTAAACACCTCCTTATAAAATTTATTTTGAAAAACAAATGTTTCATCCTCTCATTGAATTACCTACTATCTAATGAAAAATGGAAATTCTCCTATTAATGTGATATTGAATTCGTTCCTCATTAATTCTGAAAACTGTTTACATTTGGTGTCATCCGATCCTCAAAAGATGATTTCAGCAATAAATAAAAGTATTAAAATCAAATTTCCCTTCTCCTTCTATATGTAACGGTTATGATCAATTCCATTCCTATGAAATCTGATCTTCATTAACTACTTGTCTAACCATGAGTACGTCAACCTTGTGATTTTTTGAGTCAATATAATGAGTTTTAAGTTGTTTCATTATAATATATTATTCATGAGTGATATATACATATGGTCTCTTGATATAAACTCCCTTTTTAATTATTATAGTCAATAATTATGATTTGATCTCCATTTGATAATCATTGAAACCGTATTTCACAACCATAGTAAAACACAATTTTATAATTTCATATTGATCTACCATGGAAAATGTTTCATCGACATGAAATCCCAGAACTTGGGAAAACCTATTTCAAACTATATATGAAATTTTCCTTTAGAAAATATATTATGCATTGATATTTTTTAGAAAACCCATTAAAATATTATAACAATTTTTTCCCATATTAAGAATAATGTCAAAACTATCTTTTAATTTTGTCAATCTCTTCATGAGTCAACATGATATAACATCTATACCTAGTAGAATATACATTATTTTTTTCAAATTGTGATATCAAGTAAGTTTTTTGTTACGCATTCATCCTTTTTAATTGATACAGTTATTATCAAACACCCACATTATTAATTTTAGTGATTTATACATCGTTGGATACTGTGACTTAAAAAAATTCTTCCTTAAATAAAGAAACACATTACACTAAAGAATTTATTTTACCTTTTTTACAATATAATTACATTAAAATAAATTATATTTCACAATTAATATTATATAAGTTATATCTATTATCATAACATGGTTGATAAATTTTTAACATAATTAGTGAAGTTGTAGCATTATACAAGAAACCAACAAACATTATTTCATTATTTAATAACATTACATTAATTCTAAAATAACATTAAATTTCATAAATAATATTACAATAGGAAACATATAGATAATAAACAAAAATAAATATTAAAAATTTGGCTGCCCTCGATCCATTATAATCATCACACCCACAATTATAACAATAATATAGGAACAAAGAGTTAGTAATTCCATATTCATTTTGGAAACAATATTGAAACTTGACAGAATATAATTTAATGATGATGTGTAAAAATGGTGGTGTATATATAGGAAAATGTATCCTTTTTAAATTAACACAATCAGTTAGTAAGAAAGATTGTAGTTATTATCATGCAGATTCAATTAAGTGATCATCCGGATTTTCTAATGATGTAATAAAAACTATATTAATATTGGAGACTATAACATATTCTTTTAACGATATGTTTTAAGATTAATTTTTATGTTATAAATAAAAATTGTTTTCTTCAATTAATCTTATAAAATATGTTTTAAAATGATAATTATTTTTATGAAGTCCTAAATAATTTGTATAATGACTAGAATGTTTATTTTGATATAAAATTAAAAATTTTAATAAATAAAGAGTTCTATTTGAAATTATTAATTTTTTACATAAAGATAAATATTTTTATGAAATTAATTCCATTTTTAATCATTACAATAAAAATATTTTATGATTATTTTTTATAATTTTCTTGAGAAATTTTATTTTTTATTAAAAAATTGAAAATCACCGCTTTACAAGCACTCTGATTTTATGGAATGATAATTCTGTCAACATGATTAATATTTTATGAAACATTTTATTAATTAAATATTTGTTTCAATATGTGTAATAATTAAATTATAATTTTTAATTTTAATATAGAAATTTAAGCATTACTTTTTTGGAAAAAAAATATTTTTAAACTATTATTTGTAATCTCCCACTAAATGGGATAGTTAGGAGGTTTGTTTTTGTTATTGAATCACTCAGATGTCCACAAACGTTTTACCAATCTTAAATATTACAAAAAAATTGGTTTTAATTGATTTCACCCACTAGTGGGTAGCTTATATAATAAAATAACCAATATTGTATCATTTTAAAACTACCCATCCTTAATTATAAATAATAAAAATTCTAAATTACTCTCCACTAAAAAACAAAATCCTTGAATTTATGGTCATTCCCCCCCCCCCACTAAGTCCATATGAGGTTCCCTTGGGGCCTCATGGTTTCATCCTCTTATTTTGGAAAGAAAATCTATTTGGTGTGGGAATTATCCTCTTCCTCTTTTTCATTATTGCCACACCTTCTTAGTAGCCTTATTAATTTCAAAGATTATTTATTTTATCAAATATATGATATTACAATTACTTCTGAAATAGATTTATATCAATGGTATACATACATTCTTTCACATTATGAATTTTACTTTATGTATGATTTATATAGTTGCGTTGCTAAAATTAATTATCGAAATTTTCTCTTTTCCATGAAATAATATTATATTATGAATACCCAATATGATTTCTTACCCATTGGAATTCACCTAGATGAAAAAATAATTTATTTTATTGGGGAATTAAATGTATAAACCCCACATTCCCTTTTCATTCATTTAAAATGATGTAATCTTCAATGTACGTAAGCACTTATTTACTCGATGACTCTATGAGAACCAATTGATTTTTCTCCACATGTTATTGATGAAAATATTTAATATGATAAATGTGGCTTTGATGAATTAGTATATATAATGTTTTTTCCAAAAAATCACTCAAACACATGGGATAAATAAATAATATCTCTAGATGGATTTTTTTATGATACCATGATAAATAAACTTTGTAATTATAATTTATGACATCCTAGTGGAATTTTTTTTGATATTTATATGAATGTATTATTTTTTAGGATATAGCCACATTTCAATGTTATGATTCATGTTATTTCAATTATAAAACTCATCATCTTCATATGATCATTCCTTATTGATATGCCTCATGGTCACATGCTAAGTATCACATTTCTATTACCTCACTATGATTTATGTTCACCCCTTACATTAATGTGTATACCTATTATTTGAGATGTTGTAAATGTATCTTAAGATGAACCTAAGATCAATCATTTCATGTAAATTAAAATAATTTTTATGATTATTACTTTTATTATATTATATTTTTATTGTAAATACCCTAAACCTCACTAGACCATCTATATTATTAAATGTCAAACTATATAATTAAGGTTTTAGGAAATAAAAAATGATAGTTTCTATATTTGATCTCCCAATTGAATCTGTTATCCTTATAGAGTATTAATAATTATTTAAAATAAAATCATTTTCCATGTGTCCCATTGAAATTCCCAAAATTGAGCTGCATCTTCATCAGCTTCCTCTTAACAAACTGGGGTTTTGTTTGTGAATTTTTCTGAAATGAAATGGAAATTTTCATTCTAGTATTCATATTATACTCACAATCAGTTATTAAAATATCTCTTCTTTCAACCGTATTAACCAACTAGATATTTTATCACTTCTATTCCATACTCTATAGTTAGTATCCATGAAATATACCCTTATCTCCACATTCCTAAAACATTATATTCTTTTCATTATTATGAATAAGTCATGTAAATTTAAATACATGGACATACTTGAGTGATAGATTATTTCTGAACCATATTTCATATAGAGTTTTTTATTCATTGGGATATACCGATGGTTAGTTGGAAATAAAGATCATTACAATAGCTTCTTCATTATCATACATCTATATTATAATCATTAAATAATAATAGTCTAATCCCTATTATTAATTATGTGATTTATCCTTTAAACAAGTCCACTTTCTAATTAATTATCATCGTCAACACTTGATATTAAATCCCATGTTTTTTAGATATTATTCAATTTAGGGGTCTAATTTTTTTTACAGTATTTAGTTCAAAATATTTGAAATCTTGAACTATGGATCTTTTTATATTCCCTTCAGTATTTAGTGGTACAGTTCAAAACTATAATCTTGTGTGTAATCACCATCAACCATGAAATTATTCTTAAATCATGAAGAAATAAAACATCATACCTTTTTTATCAAAATAATTTTGTAAAACGATCCCACAAACATCCACATGAATATAATCAAGTAATTGTGATGATATTTCCTTATTTTCATTATATGTATTCTAGAAAATCTCCCCCTTTTTAATTGATTCACATATATTGAGTGTTCTCTTATGACCATGATGAAATCACCAACTACATCACATTTTACCTTATTTTTAAATTATTATTATATCTCATGAATATAATGGTCGTTCTATAACAAATTTTCATCATTCCAACAAAACATAGATTTTTTTTCTCATAATATATTGATTTCTCCTAGTCTACCATCCTTTAAAAATTTGTGAACCGCCTCTTACTTTAATAATGAACCACTTTTTTTATAACTTCCATTTCATGTTCTAAATCGCAGAACTAGATTACAATTATAATATTAAGGATAAGAGAGTAAATAAATATCAATGTTTTTTAGAACATTTCCAAAAATATTTAATTTACCATATTCAAAAAAAATTAATACATATTTATTACTAACCTAATCCACTCAATTTTTTCCATATATGATATTGGAGATAAGATCATCATTTCTGTTTAATTGTGTGGTGTATCTACTTTCCAATACCCATATGATAGACTTTACTATTTATTTTATAGAAATATCAAAAAAAATAACTTCTCATTCATTATTTTCATTACACATGTATACTATTTAGTATTTTCAGAAGATAAGTCAGGTTTTCACACCTCCAATGTCTATGACTAGTCATTATTTATAGGATTGAAAACATGTTGTGATTTTCAAACCTATTTGAGATCAACTATGGCTACTATCCTCAAATGTTATGATTTTATTTAGTCCACTAATTTTATACTCCATAAGAAAATGAATTTTCTTGATCCCAAAACCTTAAAAAAATATCACCTATTAAAAGTATATTATAATTTTAAAAAACTAGTTTCCTATTTTTAGTATTTTATCACTCTATAAAACCTATTTTAAATATAACAAACATGTTAATTGTGTCCTATCATTAAATATAAATTTCACTTCATTTTTTGGGTCTTCATTTCACCCTTTTTTTCTTGACCCACATTCATTTAACATCTTATAAATGTATAGTTTTAATGGGTTTCGAATTATTACACTTGAATTATATTAATAAACTCTTAAAAGGACACCTCATTAACCTCAATTATTAGTAGTGTAGTTTAATTCAATGAATTAATTCTAGGAGAGATGATTTTTTCTAATTATTCATTATTTTCTACCACATCATAACTTATTTATTGAGTTATTAAATTATTTTCACTCAATAATTTACATATTTAGATAGGTTATCAATTATAATATCTTGTTATTCCATTTTAATCATGGACTCTACAATTTTTTAAATGTCATGATAATTTCCATATTTATGTCTTTCAATATTTATATTCAATTTTAACTTATCATACTCTTATTTTTTTGAATAAAACATTTATTTAAGATCTAATGCATTGTGATTTTTCTTTATATCCCTCCATTTATAAATTTCATCAATGTAAAACAGAAGATAAACCTAATGATATACTCTTATACAAACTTTATAATGACTACTCTCACTATCATCAGCTTATGGCCAGTCAATGATACCCAATAAATAATCCACATTGAGGTCCATGCAATCTTTAATCTCTTACACTTTGGTATAATGTGACATTTCATCTTCTATAGAAAGAAAATTATTTTTTTAGTAACCTCCATTGTGATATTTCCATTCCATTCATTTCTTTTAATGATTTCATATATGGGGAACCATATTCATCAATTTCATCAAATTTATTCACATCTAGTGACAATATCTCAAAATCGTCCACTCCTAAAGTAACCTTGTGGAATGTTTTTTTAAAATTGTTTCCCTTATTAATGATATCGGAAAGGAAATTCATCACCTTATAAACCTCTTCATCATAATGGAATTCTTTTATAGAATGTTTTTTATAGATTTGTAGGAAAAAACATATTGGGTTTACTTAAATATAGACTAATTGTCTTTATTTATCATTACATATATGAAAAGAGTATTATGAAATATATGTAGATACATATTAATTGTATCTTTTTCATCATGAATGAATTGTTTCACATTTAATTATAGAGGTAGTCATCTTAATATTCCATTAATGGTTTTTACATCATTAGGATTCTCTCTTGTGCCATGTATATAATCTAAAATATCAATAATACAATCAAATAATGAATCAACTATTTTGACGAGGCTAATTCGGAAATTATTAAATTTATTCCTCAAAAATATGAATATTTGCCTCAAAAAATTAAAAAGCATATTATTATATATTGAAATTATTTCCCAAAATTTCATGAGAGTCTTTAAAAGATATTACATTTGTATAGAAAGATTTTTTATGAAATCCCTCTAAGTCATTTTTAAATTTTTTATTTGACCAATTTTATGTGGCGACATTCTAATAAATCCCCACTTTATGTATATTTTGAGATATCAGGAATAACAATTGTATAAATTTCAATTCCAAAATACATGTAGTACTATTTCATTTTATTCTTCCATAATTTGAAATATTTCACTTCAAAAATATTAATGTATGTATGATTAACAATAAAATATTATTTCATGCTTCCAATATAGAGAATATTTTACCTAAAAACCAAGGCCCTAATATCACTTATTGTTCCTTATTAATTAATATACATTGAGGGTGGGGTGGGGGTGAATCCGAGTATGGAAAACAATATTTATTATGATCTTTATATACCATTTAGATTTTTTTTTGTCATTTACAAAAAACACTTGATTACACAAAATAGTAAATTTTGAATACCAAAATTTTTCTTGGTTCACCTAAAAGAACCAATATATGGAGAATATATGAAAAGTTTAATACAGAAATAAGACATAGAAGAATACTATGTTTGATTTTTTTAAACAACAGATCTGCCACACAATACCTCTAAACTCATTTTCCAAAAAAAATGAAATGATCACATATCAAATTTTCTATAATGTGAAAATCACTTATTTTTATTTATACATTGGTTTACACCTCTCCCACTATGATGTTATTCTTCAACAAATATGTAAAATTAGATATAAAACATGAAGGTATGTACCAATACTATATAGATATAATGGGTTTCTACTATGATAGAACTCTAGGAAGGTCTTCCTTCATCTAACAATTATAACTTTCATAAATTCATGTATTTATCTATTAGATAATTCATATAATATTATCCTAAAGACTCCACTCATTCTATATTTTTATTGATATTTCTATATAAAAAATGTGTAATTTTTTAGAAAAACCATCCAATATCCATATGAAAAATTGATTGGTATGAACTATTAATTTTTTTCTTCTTCTAGGATCAACTATGTTTCATCAACACTAAAATATAGAGAGTAAGGAACATTTATATAAGTACTCAGACTTAAACAATATATAATCTAGTAAATTAAATTTAGAATTCAGTTTCTCACATTACCAAAGTACATTTTGGATTATAGTTTTATAAAATTAGTATAGAATTTATACATATCAACCCAAAATAATAAAAATTTGGTACTAATAAAACAATACCCATTTCATTCATAATAAAAAAAATTAATAAAAACATGAAATATTTTCATGAAAAGTATTCACAAAATTAATCTTGGATTCTCCTTTTATCATACCCATTATTAAAACGTGGGAAACTATTTTAAAATATGGGATAAGAATGAAAAGTTGAGTATGTAACCTAAAAAAGAAAGAGAGAAACTATTATTCCATGAAAATTATAAATATATGAAATCATTTTCACAAAGAAAAACTTATCATCCAATAAGTATCATATAGTAACCATGTGAAAATAATAAATTTATAGAAAACATAGAAAACATAAATAATACCATAAAGGTAACTTGGGACATTAAATAATTAATATTTTAACCCTCATAGCTGCCATATGATTTATAACCCTCACTTCTACCTTACAATTTACCCCTCATGGATATCTTACTATGTAACTATCACGACTACCTTAAGGTGTAACCATCACAGTTAAACATGGTGTAACCCTACTGACAACCTCCAAAATTAACATAACCAATAACTTGAATAGATATACAGGTCCCAGCCTTTATAATAGTAAATAATCAAGAACCATAAAATAAAAATTATATAATAATACTTGTATAAAAATATTCCTTTTTAATTTTGTAAAAATATATATTTTAAATAGGATTTTTATAGAAAATTCCATTACAAATATAATATAATTGAAGAAAAAAAATGATAAATAGAAGTGAATATATATATATATATAAATTTTAAATCCACATAAGAAAACATAATATGATAAAAATTAATTTCATAAATAGTCTTAGTATGACATATTTAATGAAGTACAAGGATAACCCAAAGAATTGAAATTGGGTTAGGAATTCCATTAGCTTGGGTTCATATTACTTAAAACATGTTAGAAACTACTATATAATGGTTTAAAGAGTGGTATTAATATATTTCATAACCATATTAATTTTTATAATTTCTTATATGGTATTTTTATAACCTGTTTCCACCCATTTATTATTAATATTTTCTTATTTTCATTGTTTCTAGTGCATTTATTTCACGGTTTCTATGGTTTTTTATAATGTATTTTATTTTAAAATAGAAGAAAAACAACAAAAGTGGAATAAAATGTTCTTAATATTTATGCATAATTTTAAATGATACCATATATCATTTTTTCTGATATGAGGATGAATCATTAGTTAAAACATTAATGAAAATGATTTAATTTATATTGTCAATTTTTATGATCATCATGAACTTATATCGTTTTATTGAATATAATGTATATATATTGGATATAGAATAATAAATAAATTATAATATGTATAATACAATTTTATTTACCCATAAAAATTGTCTTGTGACCATCCATGTATGAACTAATGTAAAATGAAAGTGTATCGTCCACAATGGCGGTAAATCAAAACATCATGGATGATGCTTTAATTTTTAGAATAAAAGGGGTAGGATATGATGTTTGGTGAATAATTTTTTTCATAAACAAGATAAGATTACATTATATATAAGAGAATTTAGTTTTCAGTCTACTTTTATTCGGTTATTTGAAGGGATTTTAAGTAAAGAAAAGGAACTGAAAAGAAAATTAAAAAAATTAAATAGAATTTTACCTCTTGAATTCTCCCCGTCGAGAACCTCTTTAAGGACCTTGGTTTTGGCCTTTTTGTGAGACCAAAAGGTATTGTACATGGGAAAGTGTCTTGTTATGTGAATTTGGTAGAAATTAAATAATTTATATGAATTTGGGGTGGATGGGGAAATTTGATGGGGGGTGGTATTTATAGTGGATGAGAGTGGTGGTTTACCATTATTATATGCATTAGTCTATTATTTTGGATAAGGACATTAAATATTTTGAGCATTATAACTATATATATTAAAATAATTAGAGTGGATTCATGATTATTGTTCTTACATCAATGATGACTCTAGGAATAGTTTATTAAACTTATAATGTATATATACTGTAAAGTATCATATTTTACTATTCACAAAAATCATGTATTTTAGAAAAATCCTAATAATTTCACCATAATAATTTCTAAATGTGTAGAATTAAAAAATGAACTCAATTTTTTGAAAATTATTTTATAAATATGAGAAATATTATTTTTAGTTCAAATTAAAATTTATTCTAAAAATACCAATTTTAAAACTATAATTGATTTTATAACACCTTGAAAAATTAATTAAGGAGTCATAAAATTATGTTATAATCATAAGAAATGAAATATTTATTTATGGATATATTTTATGAAAAATGGATTTCTTTTATAATCATTATAAAAATTATAAATTTATAAATAAATTATTTTGACTTTCAAAAATACCAACAATTAATTTATCATTTCTAAAACATTTATTTATTTATTTCATGATATAAATATATCCTGATTACACATATAAGATAAAAAAAATTATTTATACTCAAATAGGATATGTTACTATTCTACTTTTCTGGATTTTTTAATTATAAATACCACCTATTTCATTATACATTTATAAATAATTTAACTATTTAATTATAGAATGAAATCAAATTATTTTATAAGTATCTGAGTTGTTAAATTATTCCCACCTTCTAGAAATGTAATCCTCATAATTTTTATTCACTTATTAAAAATGTTATAATACCTTTTCCTTTTAGATTTTTCAAATTTAGATATTGCTTCTTCAACCATGTTGTTTCTCCGTAAAACCATATCTTGAAAAATTACCTTATTCCACAATACTTGGTGAATTACCATATTATTCCATTTCTTGAGGTGAAATTTAGAATTTATCAAAAAATATTCATAAATAAAGGAATTTTTAGAGACCATATCAAACAAGAAATTTGAAAAATCTGAGTAAGAAAAAAAATATACTTGATACCACTTCATTGGATGGACGGGCATCTATAGAAACCATTGTAAAGTATCTCACAACACATTTCTACATATAATATAGAAAGTTTTCTTAATTTAGATCTTTCTTTGTGAAGGTATTTGCATAAGTCCCTATCTGACCAAATTTAAATAACATTACTCTTTTCTTATCAGAATTAAACATACCATCACTAAGATCATTTTCATTTCAATCTTTTTTCCTTATGTCGAAACATTACACATTAAAAAAAACTTTCTAGATTTGTTAATGAATTCCCTAGGGTGATTTTTTACCACGCATTCCTTAAACTAGAAACTGTATTTTCTTACCTTTATATTTTTTTGATTGACTATTACCCATTAAGAGAAATCCGGACCACTTCTTCTTATTGTCAAAATAATCATAATCATCAAAAAACACTATTTCTAAACTCTTAACCCAAAAAACACATTTTTGATAACTTTTAAAATCATGGTATACCAAAGAACTTTAGTATGTTGGCTTAAATACTGAGTAAAATGATTGATTTTAGTATCATGATGTTGAATAATATTTGGATGAAACCTTATCAATCAGGTGAAGTATGCTTCATACATAGCCATTGAGTCTTATTAATTTTATTTTAATTAAATGAATTTATTTCCATTATATGTCAAACCACCCTATAAAATATTTTTGATGGAACATATTATGAAATTCATCACATTCCATGGCATCTATATCCTCACAATCCTTGATGTTATTGACCATTGACAACCACTATTTAGCATAAACTTCAAAATTATAAACATTAATACTAGGATTTTGATTATTTGAACACCCCGCGACATCCAATATATTTTCACATGTTGTAATCCAACCTTAAGATGAAATTGGTTTATAGGATCCATTGAAATAAAGAGGGTGTTACCTCATTAATTGTTCCACTATCATCATGTTCCATTGTGGTTGATCTGGTTGTTCTTTTTCATTAATTCCACCAGTGTTTATAACATGGGTGGACTAAACCATTATTGTCAAAAAATTGTTCAGTTCCAATTCTAACCATTCTAGGTTTCTGATTCAGTATGATATCATCCTTTTAGTGAATTCCGACATCATCTTCCCTATTTGTTCTGTGGAAAACCATTCTGAACAGACATATCCTAGATGAACAAACATGGTAATCTTCAAATTATGCATCATTTAAAATCATTCATAAGGTAAAAATAATTTATGGAATTCTATAAGCCGCATCCTAACCCCTAATTTTTTTTAAATCATGCTCCAATACCAACTATAAGGACCTAAACTTAAACATTACATAATCTAGTAAATTCATTAATAAATAACATCCTTAAATTAAAAAATATCATTTTGGTCTAGGGTTTTAGAATATTTGGACATAATTTATACATATTCACCTATAATAATATAAATTTTTCACTAAGATAATAATATGCATTTCATCGATAGAACAATAGTTCTTAATAAAATCAAGAAATATTTTCATGAAAAGTCTTCATAACATTCATTTTGACTTCTCTTTTTCTCTTACCCATCATTAAACCTTATGAAAAAAATATAAAACATTGAATAAGAACAAAAATATCATTAAGGGACATAAAAATATGTAGAGAAACCATTATTACATGAATACTTTTAAGAAAATTAAATCATTTTCACTATAACACAATTCTCACCCAATAAGTATAATATAGGTACTCTATGAAAACATGAATTATCTATAAAACAATGAGAAAATAGATTATATCATAAAGGTAAAATGGGTAATTAAATGCATAATATTATAACCTATATGGATACCATATTATTTTTATCCATCAAGGATACCTTACAGTGTAACCCTTACTATTACATAATAATGTAACTCTCTGAAATACCTTATAGTGTAACAATTACAGTTACACTTGGAGTAACCATATGGTCAGACTCAAAAATAAATGTACCCAATGAAATGAAGGGAGATATAGTTCCCAACCTTAATCATAAATAATTCCCAAGGACTATAATATACTCATAAAATAAAAATACCTACAATAAAAATTCTTTTAAAATTTTTCAAAAATAAAATTTTAAATAAGGATTTTAAATAAAAAGTCACTTACAAATATCATATAATTGAAGTGAGAATTGATAAAAAGAATGTATTATATGTATAAAATGTAAATACAAAAAACAAAAATATAATATAATCAAAATTAATTTCAAAAATAATCTTAGTACCACATAATCGACGAAGTATAAGGTTTTCCCAAAGAATAAAAATTGTGTTAAGAATTCCTTTAACCTAAGTTAATCTTACATAAGACGTGTTTAAACCTCCTGAATAATGTTTTAAATATTTCATAATATATTAAATCCCCATTTTAATATTTTTAATTACTTATTTGACATTATTATGATACCTTTACATAAATTTATTAATATTATATTAATATTTTCATTGTTTCGTGTGTATTTTTTTCATGGTTTCCATTCTTGGTTCATTATGTATTTTTTTGCAAATGAAATAAAAACACCATAAGTGGAATGAAATAGTGTTAAAATTATTCCATAATTTTAAATGATACAACATATAATGATTTTCTAATATTATGATAAATCGTTAGATAAAAAATTAATGAAAGTGATTTAATTTATTTAGTTTGTTTTTAAAATATTCATGAACATATATAATTTTATTAAATATATTGTTTATATTGGTTCCAAAAAAATAATATATATTATAATATACATAATAAAATATTATTTAACCGTAAAAAAAATCTTACAACCAGCCTAGAAGGTGATAATGAAAATGGAATTTGTATCGTCCACGACGGTGGTATATCGACACATCATGGATGATGTTCTCATTTTTAGAATAAGGTGGGAGAAGTTTGATGATAATTGTTTCCATAAACATGATAAATTTTAGTATAAATTAGACACCATATTTTTCATTCAACTTTAATAAGGGTATTTGATGAGAAGATGTTATTAACGGTGGTATTTATAGTGGAGGAGAGGGGTGTTTTCCCATTATTATATTTACTCATTTATTATTTTGGCTAAAAAAATGAATATTTTGTGAATTATCACTAAATATATTAAAATAAAAAATTAGGATTCAAGATTATGGTGCTTTAATCAGTAATGAATCAACAAATAGTGTATATAACTTATAATTTATATATACTGAAAATTACATTATTTTACTATTCACCAAAAATTTAGGTATTTTAGTAAAAACAAAATAAATTAATCCTAACCATTTTAGACAAGTTTAATTCCAAAATGAACTCCATTTTTTTGAAAATAATTTTCTAAATATTAGAAATTTAATTTTTAGTTAAAATCATAATTTATTCTAAAAATACCAATTTTTAAACTATAGCTGATATGAAAATACATTGAAAAACTCATTATGGTCTCATAAAATTATCTTATAATCATAAGAAAAAAATATTTTGTTCTGAATATATTTTCTGAAAAATATATTTTCTGTTAAATCATTATATTAATTATAAAATTGTAATTAAATATTTATGACGTACAAATATACTAACATTTAATTTATCATTTCCAAAAATATTATTTATTGATTGAATGATATCAGTATATCATGATTACACATCTATGATAAATAAATTTTATTTATAATTTTATAGGTGAGGTTTCTATTCTATTAGAATACATTCTTTAATTATAAATACCCTTTATTTCATTATATATTTATACTGAATTTAACTATTTTATTACATAATGAAAAAAATATATTTTTATAAGTACTTGGGTTGTTACAATTTATTTCACTATAATCCACTTAATGTTTGAGCCATAACACCCTATGTGAATTTTTTATATGGTCTGATACAACATGAATACAATGTGATATATTTTTATTTAATAATTGTCTTCTTTTATGTCCCCATTATCGTGTAAAACATATTAATACAATGTAGTATGTTAGACCAATAAATTATTCTAACATGGAATTATTCACTGTGGTGAATCCTCATGTAGTAAACTAGGTCCTTAGTTTTCATATGAATATGTTCCTTGTAAATCACAAACCAGTCAATCTACAATTTCCATAATATAGTTTATCACAAAACTAAGTTTGGAATCCAGAATTTTATTTGGTGTGAACACATGTAGACTTAGAAATCCTATTTTCATGAAATCTCTTAGAATTTGACCTTCCAAATCTCAAGTACTTTTTATGGTGTACAAATCTTATCTAAAATATGATTATGGTGTAGAATATTATTTATTATGTTTATATAAACCAGAATACCCTTCTATGAGAATATTTATCCTTATGTGAGCAGATTTACCCTTAAAAGTGTTAGAAACTGTCAATTGAAAAATTCATTTTAATATTTATATATGTAAAATAATGATATTTATGTAAATCCATTTACAATTAGCCTTAAAATGATTATTTAATTGTGTAATAATATATTCTACTTGTTGTACGTAAATTTTTACATTGAAATAATTTCCTGATAACTCTAACATCTTATTATTAGGAATAACACGTATATATAGTGTTAACATCACATAGCTTGAGTTTTATCATTTAATAAATCACGATACTTACACTAATCTTGTATGAATATCCTTAAAAACATCCCTTACAGCATAGCCCACTGCACTGTGACATATATATCTTCAATCAACCTTATCTTATAGTTAAACATCATACATCACAACCCAGATTCCTTCATTAAGGAATATTTATTCACCATCATTATTCATCTTTCATAAATCAACCATTAAATTAATTTTTTAGTTAAACACCATCCATAATAAACCCCAACAAAACTTTGAACAACATTAATAGTTTAATGAACTTTTTTATTTTATTTAATATCCCTATTCATATTTGTTGACAAAATTTTCCATATATATAATAATGAGTAAATTGTATCAATTAAATTTCCTTCACTTATTTTTTCATAAAAAAATTCAATTTACTAATAGAGTTATCTAACTCATTTTATATCTCAATTTATCTCTCATTTCCTATATTTTTCTAATAATTTTATTACAATACCTTATGATATATAGTTGATATATATAATTTTATTCATCATTATTATGAAAATTCTTAAAAAATAAGATAAATTTAATGATAAAAACTTAATGAATAATTTTAGTTGTATAAATACTAAGCATAACCACAAATGAATAAAAATTATTCCTTGGATACATAATTTGTTATAATACCCAAAGATAGTTTCTTTTATGAGTGTATATTATAATTTTATCTCTCATTCCCTTGCTAATTCCATCATGATGACTTTTTTTCTTGATTTTCATATGATTGAGGAATATTGAGAGGGGTGATTTAATATTTGTATAATTTTCTCAAGGAAATAAAATATTCCCTCATTAAAAATTTTATTTATCAAATCATTTCTTTTTTAATCCTACAAGATATAAAAAATCAGACATTAAATGAAATCAAGAGGTAAAAGACCTAAAATATAAAAATTAAAATAATGGAATAGTATTATATACAATGGAATAATGATCCTTTCATAAGGATAATTTTTAAGAAATAAATATTTTCTCCTAGATTATTCTCAATAACATTGATATTTTATAAATATCAATAAAATTAAAATTGTATATACACTATAGTTTAATTATTTTCACATTCAAATTAGTATACTAAAATGAATGAATGGTTAAATTCATGTATCTTCATTCTCATTAGAGTAAATATAGTGTTGTTCATCATCCTTAAATCCATTAAATTAAACGTATAGTGGGATTCCATTTCTATTTATTTAATCTAAATTGGGTGAATCAAAATTCCTCAACTATGAAATCTCGAAAAAAAACTTCCTATTACAATATTAATAGATAGTGATCTCTACAACATTATGGTTTTTCTGTTGATAGAGTTCTATATAAATACTCAATCATTTTTTCAATATAAAATGAATAATATTCCTCTTTCATTATTTGTTCTAAAACATCATTTTTAACAATTTCTTGAAATGGTATTCTACTTCATATTATAAACTCATCCAAAATACATCACGTTCCATAAGACTATTCTAATACTTCCCAAAATATTTTCCCTAACAAGTACATAAAAAATTTCCCTTAAAACCCATTAAATCAATAAAGAAATGTTGATAACATATATAATATGAAATAGAGATCATTTATATATCCATATTTCCTTAATGATGATCTGGATACCATACCATGAGCTATTGTTATTATTTTTAGATATATTTATCCTTTAGTTAAAAGGATTAATATTCAAATATAAATCTACAATGACCTTTCACAAGTGACATATTAAATCTATCTAATAATGTATTCCCATTTAATGCCTTAGTTTTTTTATTTTGAATGTTGTATTATTTTTTTATAACACATTGATTCTCATATTATAGAAAAAATAATAAATAATAAATAACTCATATATCATCAAATTGATACATTCATACACATTATTGTTTGTGATAGATTTTATTTAGCCATATAATTATGGTCAATTATATACAAGGTGATAAAATATTATTTCAAATAATACCATGAATAACACCTTATTCTAATAAATTAATCATTACCTTTAGTGGTAATACGAACATTAACATTACTTTCCTATTATGTATATTTTTTATCATATAATTGATGTACTACATATCTATAACATGTAAAAAAATAATATATCACTCTCATATATAAATGATTTTAATTAAATCTACAAGATCTAATTACTTTTTATAAATTTGAAATATTATGGAAATTGTTAGTAAAATAATTATTTTAGGTAGATATACTTTCAATTAAAAAAATACTTACAAAACATATATAATCATTCTACTTTATACATGTTAAAGAATAATCTATTATAATTTTTTAAAAATCTAGTATAATAGTATACACCTCCATTGATTATTCTATGGAAAATTATTTTAGTAAACTAAAAGAGTATTTTTCTTAATAGTGAAACAACAATCCATAATATTGGGTAATTATAAAATCAAAAATCCTTTTCACTATAGATAAAACCTAAATATATTGTTTATTTGATATGTAAACTACTCAAAAAAAGATTTATCTCCACAAAAAAATATTTTATTTATATATATGGACATAATATGTGATGTTGTGATGTTTAACGTAATAAAAATGTTAACAACTATACTTCTTTTCATGAAATTCATGATTCTAAGGAACATGAATATCTTCAAGTGAATATAATGTGAGGGGACCCGTAGAGTGAATTGTTTATTTTAAAAATGTTTTTTCAGTCATAACCAAGTAAAAACATCTAGTTTATCAATTAACTATAACGTTCAGGTTCTGGAAGCCACCCTGAGGCACCCCATACTCAGTTGGTCACATGTACTCAAGCGCATTTCCCCAAATGACAGAGGATCCTTACTAACAGTGAGGGCCTTGGGTGTGATACTGGGGAAACTATTCCCTCATTGGTAGAGTACACAGCGGAAGTAAATAATTACAAACCAGAGCGGAAGTAGTAATAATTTCATAAAAAAATAAACAGCGGAAGACTGATAGAATAAACCGGAGCACATATATAAAATGATGCATGATATATATGTCTAAGAAAGCAACAAAACAAAGAACAATACTGAAATATAGTACTAAACCAAGTAGAAAAGAAAAAAAGTAATCTACTCCGCAACATCACAAGCCTAAGCTTTATCCAGTGCTCTCCAGCTCCACAACATGACAAGTACCTGAAGTAGAAGGCCGCTTTCCCATGTCTATACCTGAAACAATATAATCTGTTTAGGCCCAAAATCATGGCCCAAATAGGGTGTGAGAATAAATACCAGTAGGTAACCACTATGATATTTGTGCCTATAGTCAATGAGTATATGGAAAGTAAAAGTACAGGAAATAGTAAATAGGAAAGTACTCAATAGTAAACAATTCATAGTTTCAATATCAAGCTGCAACTAACCAAGAAGGTAAACACAAACAGGTAGCACTATGGGAAGTACCCACATCCTATCCCCTCTGGTTCTACCTAACAAGTACAAGAAAACCTCTAGGAAGTACACTCGGTCTAACCCCTCTAGTTTAGCTTAAGTATAGACTCTCTCAGAAAGCAATCTCCATCAATTCCCCCTATAGTCTTGTAACTAAAGGCGCTCTATGGAATCACTTAAATCACATTATCTCTATGGCATGGGTCAAGGAACTAAAGACTCTTTGAGGAAGCACTCAACGTCAATTCCCCATGTGGTCTCGCATCATAATTAAAACAGACACTCTAGAGAAGCCCTCAATATCCATTCTCCCTACGGTCTATACACCAGGTTCTCACGGCCCTGTCTAAGTCATGCAAGTGTAGAAGTGCATATCAGCCAAGGTAAACCTCAAGAAATACTTGTCTAGCATTCTACAGAATAACAGCATAACAGAACAACAGTCACACCATCCTACATTACTAGGCATGGGAAAGTAAACAGTCACCTAACAGAAAACTAGACCCAAAGGGTCAAACAGGCCAAACATGCATGGCTAACACAAACAAAGCACAAAAATTCACCCTACTCAAAATAAATTATCATCTACTCAAGCATACAATCATAGCAGTCAAACAATAGGGCTAAAATGGTAAATGCACAATACCCTATTCATGGGTATTGGGAACATTTGCACATAAAACTCAAATACTTTTAACAGAAAGGAACAAACCACCTACCTCAGCGTTGGGAGATCAACATATTTTAACCTCAAGGCTTGAATCACCTTTTAACACGATAGATCTAAGAAAATGTATAAAACTTTCAACCCACGATAACTCATGAAATAGGAGAGATCAGAAGATGATGATCTAGGAGAAAAGATAATTCACTGATTTGATTCCAATGCAACCGACGACATTCGATTCTGAGGACGAATGCTCGCTTAGGGGTTTGTTAAAGATCCACGGTTGTACGGAGCTCTCATTCGAATGATACAAAGAAAGAGAGCATTCTTGAGATTAGATACTACCTCGGTGCGATTAATGATAAACAAATAAAGTATGTGGTGTGTAATTTTGAAGTACATGGTGTGTACTCATCGTTTTTGTACTCCGCTTTAGGCGGCCTCCAAGTCACCCCCACACGGCCATGTGAATTGACGCTACATAGCCAAAACCCGACTATCTTTGGTATCCTAGTACACGGCGTGTACTCATAAAGTACATGGTTTGTACTTCAAAAATTTCCTGAATTTCCACTTTCTGAAAAATGACCAGAAAAGGAAAACATACATGAAAATAACGAGTGGGTTCTTACAATGTCCCCCCCCCATTAAAGAAATTCTTTCCTGAATTTCCCTAGAAAGGTAGGGTAGAAGAAGAAACATTGAACAACTCCAGCCACTACGCTCGTACATCTGCCTCCCTCTCCCAAGTCTCGTCCTATACTTGCCCATGCTACCATAGCACTCATAACAGAGGAACAGACCGTCCAAGTAGAATATTTTTACTGCGTTTGACAATCCGGATAGGATGCTCCGAGAACGATGTATCCAAATCCAACTCAACCTCCTTAGGTTGGAAAACATGAGACAGGTCTAAAAAGTAACGTTGAATCTGAGAAACATGGAAGACTTCATGCATAGATCGATACCTCTAAGCTAACTGCAACCAATAGGCAACCAGGAAAACTCTCTCCAACACCTCAAATGGCCCTATGTACCTCAGTGAAAGCTTACCATGTTTCCTGATTCCCTTGTGTCCCAACCTCAGTGTGACACATATAAAAACCAAATCTCTGACCTCGAACTCGAAAGGTCATCTCCGCTGATCAGCATAAGATGTTTGACGAGACTGCGTAGTAGCCATCCTCTTCTGAATCAACTCTATCAGCTTTGTGGTCTCCAGAACAAGATGAGGTCCCAGAAAAGCTGCCTCTCCTGCCTCCAGCCAACATAAGGGTGATCAGCATGGCCTGCCAGACAAATCCTCATAAGGTGTCATCTGAATAGTTTCATGAAAACTATTATTGTATGCAAACTCCACAAGAGGTATTTTCTTCTCCTAAGAACCTCCAAAATCCATGATGCATGCTCGTAGCATGTCTTCAAGCACCTGAATCGTATGCTCGGACTGGAAGTCAGTCTGGGGGTGGTAAGTTGTACTCAAAAACACCTTTGTACCTAAAGATTTATATAGCCCCTGCTAGACCCAAGAGGTAAAACGTGCATCCCTGTTTAAAATGATGGAGTGAAGAACTCCATGAAGACATACAATCTCATGGATGTACAATGTCCCATCTCATCAACACTGAAGGTCTCCTTGATCATAAAGAAGTGAGAGACCTTGGTAAGTCTGTCAATGGCAACCCATAAAGCATCATTCCCTCGAGGAAACCATTGAAACCCTGTTACGAAATCCATCGTGACATCATTCCACTTCCACTCGAGAATGGGTAACTACTGCAAAAGCCCTGCTAGTCACTGATGCTCCGCCTTCACCTGCTGACAGGTGGAACACCACATGACAAAAACTACAACATCTCTCTTCATACCTGGCCACCAATACTGACGGTGTAGATCATGATACATCTTGGTGACGCAAGGATGGACTACCCAAACTGAGGAATGAATGTCTCGCATCTTCTCCTCGTGTATATCTGCTGGCACCAATATGTGCCCCTAGAAATGAAAGATCTCAACCTCGCCTATGGTCCATCCCGGAATAGGTTCCTCTCTTGACATGCTCTATTGTAAGACTAGACCTTCCGAATATGATTGCTTCCTCATTCGCACTCGATCAAGAAGAGTAGAGGTAACATCTACAGAAGATTGAAACATATACCCATGTCTATCGTTCACCTCCAAATGAATCTTAGAGAATAGATTCATAAGCTTCCACTCACTGCTGGCCTCCTAAACTGCCTGTATCTAAGTCCTCCTGCTCAACACTTCATCCACTGTTTTTCCTTTCCTAGGCGTATAGGAAATCTCAAAGGCAAAGGACTGAAGGTACTCAACACAACTTCGCTGTCTCAAATTCAGATCATGCTGAGTGAAGATGTACTTGAGACTCGTATGTTCAGTGAAAACCAAAAAATGTTCTCCTAGAAGACAATGTCACTAACAGCGTAAGACATGAATAGCTACATCCAATTCGAGATCGTGCGTCGGGAAATTCTTCTCATGTGGCCACAAATGTCAAGTCCCATACGCAAAAACTCTTTCTTCCTGCATAAGCACAACTCCCAGCCTAATACCTGAAGCGTCATAGTACATAGTATAGCTCTTTTCAGCTCTGGAAAACTAGTATTGGTGTTGAAATACACCTCCCTTTCAGCTCCTGAAAGGCTGACTCACAAGAATCTGATCACAATAACTTTTCACCCTTCTTATTGTAACTCATCAGTGATGCTTCTAAGCATAAAAAGTCTTTTAGGAAATATCTATAGTATTCATCCATCCCTAGGAAACTCTTCACCTCAAAGACGTTCTTCGGCTGCTCCCAGGAAACTATTTCTCTCACATTCTCTAGGTCTACTGACACTCCTGTCTCTAAGACAACATGACCCAAGAAGTTAATATGATCCATCCAAAAGTGGAATTTTGAGAGCTTAGCATATAACTGCTGCTCTCTCAGTGTACTCAGAACGATCTCAAGATTGGTGGCATGGTCGTGTCGAGTGTGCGAGTACACTAAGATATCATCCATGAAAACCACTGACAGAGCAAATTTACGTGCAGATTTTTTATCAAATAATGGGTATTTTTTTACTATTTTACAATGATAAAACTCATGTATTTACATTTTTTATTAAAATAATGGGTAATTTTAATTTTATAATGAAAATGATCATAATTGAGAAAAGTGCATAATTCTAGATTTTGGAATGATTTTGACCACAAAGGCATTTTTGTCAATTATCATAAAATATATGTCCAAAATTCTTGATTAATTTTTTTTAGAATAATAATTTTATTTCCTCCAAATGTGTCTTCTAGACCAGGAGATGATTCGGTGATCTAGAAGGCCTAACAATTCATTGAAGTTGGAAATTTTTTTGGGCGGACAGTGTGGACCCCACCATCGTAACGTAACCCAAACTCGGCCTAAACACATATAAATGATGTGTTTTCACCTAGGATAGCACACAGATAGATAGGTCCGGCTCTAAAACAGATTTGGGGGAGTTCTAAAGTCATTAAGGTGTCTATTGAATGACATACTTTTGAAGGAACCTTCCAATAAGCTTCGTCTAGAAACATAAACCTCCAATGAAAAATTCATAACTCCTTCATTCGTGATCCAAATGCGCTTAAATATTGAGGATGAATGGCCAACACATTTGTAAATAACATTTAAGAAGGGTTCTATACGTGAATCAGCCATTTAATAGTCGAAAAAATGTGCAATCTTTTGGCATATATAATGCTTCATATAAAAGGAGGCCCTCGCCTCCTTCTCAAATCATCACCTCGACACCCATAGCCAAGGATGGATCCCTTCGGGGCATGGGATAATGCTTATCCTACCTTCCCCCCTCATTTATTCTTTTTATTTTATTTTCATTTTAGTTTTATTTGTGCTTTATTTTCAATTGTAATTCAAATTTTAGTTTCATTAATTCATCCCTTGGTGTTTATCCACCCACTTTTCTTCATTTATCTCTCAATATCTCTCTCTCTTTCTATTCCTCCAACAACTCCACCAATTAATCTCATAATCTTGGAAATGAGAGGCTAATCATGAGACTTGGCTCGGGGTGAGGTCACAGTTTTCAGGAATTTTCTTTAAAGATTAATTAATTTTGGGGTATAATTGAGTAGCATGCTTGGGTAAGGAGAATTTCCTTGATTGGGTGATGGTCCCCAATAACATGCGACTAAAACTACTTCTATTATAGAAAATAATAATGATTCAAACATGAGATTTCATCTTTGAATTATCAATCTAATTTACACATGTGTAGTAAAATAATGATTGAATCCAAGACTGAACCCCAAAATGAAGTTCTATCTTATTAACTCATTTTGTTTAGATTTTCATGATAGTTTAAATTATTATTTTTCACGTGATTGTAATTAATTTTCAAAAACCAAAAAAATATTGTAATTTCTTTTGTTAAATAACGAAAACCAAAATAAAAGATATAATAAGTGAATTAGATAAATTAAGTGAACTACATTGATAATGCTCCTCAAGAGAGACGACCCTGGTCAGCTACAGTGCTGCACTAGGAAAAAATATAATTGTTTTTGTTCATGCCCTATGACCGGTGTCCGTCAAAACTGGTGCCATTGTCAGGGATCCAATAATTAGTCTATTTGCTTTTTCTATTTTCACTTCTTAGTTAGATTTCAATTTTTTAAAAAACATAAAAAAATGTTTTCATGATTAATTCAAATGATTATTATTCTACATGGAATGAAAATTACTCACAGGTGAAAGAACAAGAGAACACTGAGGAGGCCCTCTTATGAAGAGCTGATGCACTGATGATAATTTTCAAGCATGTGCAATGAGTAATAGCAACATGGATCTCACCGGAATATTTGAAGGACATGTTCGATGAACTACATAATAACTTAAAAATATTCGAGTCCAAGAAGGAAGTGACATTGGTCTTACCGAATTTCACTGAATACATCCATAAAGTTGAGTCCAAACTCGATATAGAGGATCCTGACTACCTACCTCCATCCTGTGAAGATCAAATCCAAGAGGAACTTTCCATCAAACAAGATATTCAAGCTGAACCAACTCAGGGAAAAGATACATTCTTGAACTCAAATTGATTTAATCTTATTGAAACTAATTTGAGTATAACTCCAAATTGTTTTCAATTTTTAGAATCAGATGAATTCTATAATTTTCTAGAGGATAATGATACAAAATAAGATTCACCTATTGGGGAACACATTGATTTCCCTACAAACAAAGAATATTTTCTAGAGGGAGTAAAAGAAGGGAAAGGGATTGTTTCACAAGTAGCAAAAAAAAGAGGAGGAGGTACCATAATTTATCCTACCCCACCTTCCAAGAATAATAAGTGGATGATGAGAAAGATCACATGTGGTGGTTCATATCAAAGGCACCCTAACCACCATCAAACATTGGATAACAGCTGGTACTGCCCTTTAAAGGCAGTAAAAGAAACCAGGGCCCACTTGGGGGATCATACCAAGATTTATATTTACATGATTTCTAGGAATTCAAATTTAAATTTAATTTATTAGGAAGTAGTCTAGCATACAACCCCATCCCTCCTATTTTTTTGAGCTTAAATTAATTAATCATTATGATTCATTGAGTGATTTTCTTTTATAGGATCATAATGGTTGAAGGAATCCTTAGACAGTGGAGGGGGAGAACCGAGTTTCATGGAAAAGGGAGTTCAATTTTAGTGTTTTATCATTTAAACTCTCCACATTTTGGTCCAAAACATGTTTTGAGCATTAAAGATAAAATTGCATACCCACACTTGAATTCATGTTTTACTCGACTTCTCTAGGAGACATGAGTTTATTTGTAATCCTGTGATGAAATGCTTTAGATTTCAATTTTGATATGATTAAATTATTGAAATAAAGAATTTATTTTTTAAAATGAAGCATGGATATTTAAATGATGACTCATGATTTAAAGGAATTAATTAATTCATGTAAATTAAGTTTCCCTACCATTATTCATGCTTTGAATTTCAGAAGTTCATGTGAATTGATATTTTATTATTACTCATGCCATGAGTGATTTTCCAATTTCATATTTATCATTCCTGAGAGGATTTGTAGACCAAGTACTTCCTATTTATTCTTGAGAAAATTTCTTGAGTGATCTTGGGACATGCAACCGACCAGAACTTGTACTGGAACTTTTCAAAGATATGACTATGAAAAAACACATTTAAAATGGTTGAGGAATCCTTTGAAAAGCCACTTATCCTTAAAATAAAACCTTTACATCAATTCTTCTTTTATCCCATGGATACAATGAATGACCTTTATTGGGATGAGCCATGTTTCAGGCCATTTTTATCCATTCCTACCCTACTCATGGTATTTTCATAATATTTTAAAGTTGAAGTGTGGGGGTAAAGGAATCATGGTGGACGGGATGATACACATTGTAAGGAAGAAGTGTGGGGTGGTATTGTCGAAATTTTAAATGGTTGTAAAATTATTTACTATACTCTATTGTTTTCCCTTCTTGAATTGAAAAAAATGATAAAAAAGAAAAAAAAAGATCCAAAAAAAGAAAACAATGGGTTGTGATTTGGGAGAAAAAAATCACCATTTTCTAGACCGACGATCTTATGATCGTATGTGGTTAGGTGATGGATGTGAGGTTTTATCTTGTCATAATTTTGGAAAAAAGGAAAAAAAATAAAAAAATAAAAAAATTTAAGAGGGTCTAGAAATCATCCATTATGCTTACTAAATCATAACCTTTTCTTAGTGTTTTGGGAAGTGGGTGTTGCTACTTTGAAGGGGAGAATTTCATTACACTTTTACATTTAATATCATGCATTGTACTTCAGAGATTAGCCTCCTACTTGACACTTAATTTTTAAAGCATCAAATCCTGCCAACCTTAAGCCTCAGAGTCATTTGAACCTTTATTGAAAGTCCTTGTGATTTTATGTGTCTTTTGTTTTTACAAAGCGGAGAAAGTAGTTCATTTACAAGGCTATGGATAAGGATCCTGTTCTCATGATATGACCATAACTCTACATGAATTTTATCATGATTGATGAAAGAAAAGCATAAAAAGTGAGATAAATCATGACTTGGCAAGTTTAATAATGATGAATCAAAGATCTTGAATGAATGAAAGGATAAGTTCCATCAATTTTCAAAGGGGAAAAGTAAAATATGTGAATTATTTGTTTCTTTGAAAAATGGGAAGTTAAATTGATATTTTATGCATATTTTTGAATTTTTTTATTTCACATTAAATTTTTTTGATTTTATTGCATTGAAATTTGAATATTGGTAACATTGGTGTCCTCTGATTTCCATGTTGATATTTTATGTTTGAGGAAAAGCATGGTTTATGTGTGGGGGTATTGGACAGAACAAATTTACGTGGATATTTTAGATCAAATAATGAGTATTTTTTACTATTTTTCAATGATAAACCCCATGTATTTACATGTGTTTATTAAAATAATTGGTAATTTGAATTTTATAATGAAAATGAGCATAATTGAGAAAAGTGCATAATTCTGGATTTTGGACAGATTTTGACCACAAGGTTATTTTTTTAATTTCTCATAAAAGATATGTCCAAACGATTTGATTAATTTTTTTTAGAATAATGATTTTATTTCCTCCAACTTGTTTTGCTGGACCAGGAGCTGATTCGGCCATCTAAAGGGCCTAAAATTTCATTGAAATTGGAAATGTTTTTGGGTAGACAGCATGGACCCCACCACTGTAACGGAACCCAAACATAGCCCAAACACATCTAAATGATGTGTTTCCACCTGGAATAGAAGGAGGATAGATAAGTCCGGCTCTACAACAAATTTGGGGGAGGTTTGAAGTTATTTAGGTTTCCATTGAATGACATACTTTTGTAGAAACCTTCCTGGAAGCTTCTTCCAGAAACATAAACTTCTAATGAAAATTTCATAATCCCTTTATCCAGGGTCCAAATATGCTGATATTTGGAGGCTTATTGACCAATACATTTATGAACAACACTGAATAATGGGTCCATGCATGAATCGGCCATTTAATGGTCCAAAAATGTGAAAACATTTGGCATATATAATGCTACCTATAAAAGGAGGCCCTCACTTCCTTAAATCCTCAGCACAACACCCACATCCAAGGAGGGATCCCACCGGGGCACGGGGTACTGCTGCACCTCTATTCCCCCCTCATTTATTCTTTTTATTTTATTTTCATTTTAGTTTTCTTTTAGTTTTATTTTCAATTGTAATTCAAATTTTAGGTTTACCAATTCATGCCTTTGTGTTTATCCACCCACTTTTCTTCATTTATTTCTCTCTCTCTCTCTATCTCGCTATTTCTCCACCCACTCTACTATGTAATCTCATACTTTTGGAAATTAGAGTCTAATCACGAGAGTTTTCTTGGGGTGAGGTCATAATTTTCTTGAATTTTATTTAAAATTTAATTAAGTTTGTGGTAGAATTGAGTAGCGTGCTTGGGCAAGGAGAATGTCCCCGATTGGGTGACGGTCCCCAATAACATGTAACTCAAAATAATTCTATTCTAGAAAAGAATATTGATTCAAAAAATGATATTTCATGTTCGAATTATCATTATAAATCAATCACATGTAGTAAAATAATGATTGAATCCAAGACTGAACCCCAAAACCAAGTTCTTTCTTATTAATTATTTCTGTTTAGATTTTCATGATAGTTTAAATTATCATTTTACATGTTATTGTAATTAATTATAAAAAACCCAAAAAAATTGTAATTGTTTTCATTAAATAAAAAAACCACAAAAAGAGATATAATAGGTGAATTAGAAAAATTAAGTGAACTACATTGAGAAGGCTTTTCAAGAGAGATGACCCTGGTCATCCACTATGCTACACTAGGAAAAAAATATAATTGTTCTTGTCCATGCCCCGCAATAGGCGTGTGTCAACCACCAAGAAGGAATCCAATTTTGGATAGAACACTCAGTTCATCAGTTCCATAAAAACTGATGGCGCATTCGTGAGATCGAACGACATAACCATATACTCGTATAGATCATACCTGCTCCGGAAGGCTATAAGAGGTATATCAGATGGTATAACGTGCAACTGATGGTAACCGGACCTCATTTCAATCTTTGAGAACACCCAATCTCCTAGAAGATGATCAAAGAGATCATCAATTCTTGGTAAATGATATTAGTTCTTGACCGTCAATTGGTTTAACATCGGATAATCCACACAAAGTCTGAAGGTGTCATCTACCTTCTTCACAAACAGAACATGCGAACCCCAAGAAGAAGTACTGGATCGAATGAAACATTTTTCATGCAACTCCTCCAACTACTTTTTGACCTCCTAAAATTCTGGTATAGCCATCTTAAAAGGAGGAATGGACACTAGTTCCACTCCTGGCACAAGATTAATAGAAAATCCCACCTCTCGCTCCAGAGGAAAACCTGAAAATTCCTCTGGAAAGATGTCCCTAAAACGATCCACTACTGGTAGAAAGTCTAACTTTGAAGTCCCCTGATCATCCTAAAATAAACTAACAATCTGGGCTCTAACTCCTCCTAACCCATGATTCTCTATACCCGCTCTTCTCACCTGGACATCCCACTTTCCCTTATGAAGAAAAAATACACCCTCGGGTGATAGGAAACTCACCCTACGGTGATAACAATCGACAACTTCCTGGAAGGGAACTAGCCAATCCATTCCAAGAATTACATCATCGCCTGTAAACTCTAGGAAATAGAGATCCCATAAGAAGTGACTCCCACCAACCTATATAGGGAAATCCTTGCACTGACGTACACTATCTATTCTAGTCCCCAATGGAGTGTCTAGCATCAAAATATCGGCAGAAGAAAAGATACAGATCCCAAGGCTCTCCACAACAGCAACAGATATAAAGTTATGGGAAGCCCCTATATTGAAAAGAGTTAAAGAGAAAAATGAGGCAACATGGATCATACCTAGAACTGTAGATGGTCTAGTATCCTTCTATTGCTAGGTATGCTCCGATGCAATGTCCGTGCCTGCTCCACGACCCTGCGACCCTGCCTGACCACTTTGAGATTATCCACTCTGTTGTCGCTGAAAGAATGGTGACTGACCACCACGATCATGACCACCACCTTAACCAGAATGTCTAGAAGAACTCTAGTTCCCAGACTGGTGAGAAACTGGTCGTGCTTCTCCTGAACGCAAAGTCATAGAAGAACCCATGTCACCAGCTGCTAGTGAGAAGGTCTGATAGAAGCGCTGAAGATGACCTATCTTGTCGTAAGATCGACACTCCACTAGGTCTCTTGGGATGTGTGGCCTCGTATTCCCACTCTTCTTGCACTGTTAGCACACCACCTGGCTACCAGAAGAAGTGTATCGCCTCTTTGTATCACCGTGTGAGGACTCCCTACAGATCTTCCTACTGTTAGTAGGAGGAATACTAACACCAGATGTTATGCCGCCCTGGTGCACAACTTCAGAATCCCTCAGATTGTGCTATGTGATCAGTGCCTGGTTGACAATAGAATTGATGGAAGTCAACCTGAAGATGTTCACCTACGAATGGATGGCGTGCTTCAGACCATCCTCGAACTTCCCTTCCAGGAATAACTGATCAACTCCTAGAATAGGCATGAAGAATTGTAGCTCAGTAAAGTATGAGTAATACTCCATAATAGAAAGATTACCCTTCTCCAGACTCATAAACTCTCAGTCTTGATCGGCCCTCAAGGTCTACAGATAGAAGTAATCATAGAAGATGGGATGAAACTCATCTCAGGCCATAACCTACTGGTGTACCTCTTGTGATATCAAATCCCACCATCTCTTGTAATATTCCAGAATCGTATAGGTAGTGAGCTTGACCCTCCTCTCTGGAGGCATCTCCAGATGCTCAAAGATCGTTTGCATGGCTTCTAGCCATGACTCTGCAGCATGATGTCCTCCTTACCCTGAGAAAGTGGGAGGATACTACTACTGGAAACCCCACGTCAAATCTTCCATCGATGGGGCAAGAGGCGGTGCTCTTTGAAAAGTCTGCATCATCCTCATGAAGCCTTCCCCAAACTATGAATATACACCGGTATCAGGTAAAACTATTGGTTCCAAGACTGTCACAACAAAAGGATCTGTGGGAAGTCCCTGATCAGCCATCTCCAGCATCTGATCTCCGCCCTCTAACTGGTGGACAAACGGTGGATGTCTCGAGGGCATGACTCTGCAAGGTCAAATGCACACCTTAGATCAGGATTAACATGGACTGAAACATAGAAGTTTAAGAAGGAAACAATAGAAATAAAACATTCATGTTTTACAAAACATGACTACACGACGTGTATAAACCCTATATGGTGTATTCCCTTAAGCCATTCACATGGGCATGTACTTCTGCCAAACTGGTTGTGTAACACCCCAAACACACGGTGTGTTGTTTTAACACATGACATGTACTTGAATCATATTTCTCTACTCGAGTCCTTCTACACGGTTAAGCCACACGGCTCTCCAAAGACAAGACTACACGGTGTGTTTAAGATAGACACGGTGTGTACTAGACAAGATTTACCTAGCCTGTGTTGTTAGTGACACGGCCTAACACACGGTACACACTACATGGAATTTTCTAGATGTTCAAGGTGTGTACAAGAAAGTATAACACCAAACTTTGTTTCTAGAGACATGGTCAGGTACCTGGGTCAGACTACACGGCGTGTTCAATCCTGACACGACATGTATAGCTTATGGTTTATCTATCTGTGTTGTTAGTTACACGGTCAGAGACATGGTCAATATTACACGACGTGTTCAATTAGTACATGGCGTGTTTCCACCAGACCTTCCCCATCGCATGTCTCTGCCCACATAGCCTATGACACGGTTAGGGATTACCCAGCGAATACATAAAGTACACAGCGTGTACTTAAAGAAAAATAGTTTCTTCTCAAATAGAAGAACACATGGCATGTACTTAACATTACATGGTGTGTATTCTAGGTTATTTCAGTTAGTAAGCCACAAAAACTACCTCGGAACCTATAAAACACTGAAACTAACATTAAAGGTGCCAAATTCCAATCTGTGAGGGCCCATATTCCCTGCGAATCAAATCTTCGCATCTTATACATGTTATAACAAGGTAAACAAGTCAATGATCCGCAAAGTATCAGTCCATGAGGGCCCATAACACTTCAAGAAGAAAGGTTTGGTGTTCATTCAGAAAATACCTTACACAAACAATACCCTATCAAGAAAAAGGTATTTTATCTAGGCCTCTATCAAAACAACATGCATATCTGGAACAACATCTATCACAACAACATGCAATCACTTATGCACCCTAAATGTCATTGAGAAAATGCATGACATGTGATTTCTAGCAAGTGCCTATATGATGCATGAGATGGAATACAATCATCTCATCGGGTTGCGACAGAAATAGAACCTCAATAATTTCAACAATTACCAGAAAAAACATGTGATTGACCTAATGGTGAAAATAAAGGCAACTATAAAATTGAAAAACCATAAAAATTGTAATAAATGAGGTAGATTGGCTTTTCCCTATACACGGGTTAGCTAATCTTGGGAACAGATTATTACCAAGTAACTATTCCATCCTATCCTGGCCTATAGGATCTAAATAGAATGTCAAGAAGGAAATAATTTCTATGATACCACTTTGTGACATCCCAGTTCCGAAAGCCACCCAGAGGCACCCCGTACCCGGTTGGTCGCATGGCCTCAAGCACATTTCCTCAAACGCCAGAGGCTACCGACTAGCATTGAGGACCTTGGGTGTGATAGTGGGGAAACTATTACCTCATTGGTAGAGTACACAACAGAAGTAAACAATTATATACTAGAGCAGAAGCAGTAATAATATCATACCAAAATAAGCAGCGGAAGACTGATAGAATAAACTGGAGAACATATATAAAATGATGCATGATATATATATATAGGATTGTAGCAAAACAAAGAACAATGCTAAAATATAGTACTAAACCAATTAAAAAAGAAAAATATTAATCAGCTCCATAGCATCGCAAGACTAAACTTGGTCACATGCTCTCCAACTCCACAGCATGTCAAGTACCTGAAGTATAAGGGAGCTTTCCCTTGTGTATAACTGCAACAATATAATCTATTTGGGCCCAAAATCATGGACCAAATAGGGTGTGAGACTAAATCCCCATAGTCAACCACCACGAGATCTGTACCTAATAGGTAATGAGTATATGTTAGGTAAAAGTATGTGAAATAGAAAACAAGAAAGTACTCAATAGTAAACAATCCACAGTTTCAATATTAAGCAGCAACTAACCAAGAAGGTAAACACGAAAAGGTAACCCTATGGGAAGTACCCACACCCTATCCCCTCTAGTCCTACTTATCGAGTACAAGAAACACTCTGAGTAGTACACTCAGTCTAACCCATCTGGTTCAACTTAAGCATAGACTCGCTGAGGATGCACTCACCGTCAATTCCCCCTATAGTCTCATATCATAACTAAAGGCACTCTAGGGAAGCACTTATGTCACATTCCCTCTGTGGCCCACGTCAAGGAACTACAGACTCTTAGAGGTAGCACTCAACATCAATTTACCATGCAGTCTTACATTTTAAGTAAAACAAACACTCTAGAGAATCCCTCAACATCCATTCTCTCAATGGTATATACATTAGGTTCTCACGACCCACTGTAAGTCAAGCAAGTGTATCAGCATGTATCAGCCAAGGTAAACCTCATGAACTACTTGGATAGAATTCTATATCAAAACAGCATAACAGAATAACAGTCACACCATCCAAAAATACTAGGCATGGGAAAGTAAACAGTCACCTAACAGGAAACTAGATCCAAGGGGTCGAACATGAAAAACATGCATGGGAAACACAGCCGAAGCACAAAAATTCACCCAATTCACAATCAATTATCATCTAATCAAGCATAGAAGCATAGTAGACAAATAATATGGATAAAATGGTAAATTCCCAATACCCTGTTCATGGGTATTGGGAAACTTTGCACATAAAACTCAAATACTTTCAACAGAAAGGCACAAACCACCTACCTTGGCATTGGGAGATCAACATACTTGATCCTCGAGGCATGAATTGCCTTATAATTTTGTATATCTAAGAAAAAGTATAAAATGTTCAAGACATGATAACTCATGAAAGAAGAGAAACTAGAAGATGATGCTCTAGGAGAAAAGAGAACTCACCGATGTGATTCCAACGCAACTGAGGACATTTGATTCGGAGGATGGACAGTCACTCGGGGGGTTCATCGAAGATATGTGTCCGTACGAAGCTCTTGGTCGAACAAGACCTAGAAGGAGATCATTCTGGCGATTAGACATGACCCTAGTGTGATTAATGAAAAAAAGAAAGTACACAACATGTACTTTTGAAGTACACAGCATAGACTCCCCATTTCCAAACTCTGCTTTAGGCGGCTTCCAAGTCACCCCCACACGGCCGTGTGCATGGCCGCTATATGGCCAGCACCCAGTTATCTGCAGTAACTGAGTACATGGCATGTACTCATAAATTACACAGCGCGTACTTTGAAAGTTTCCATAATTTCCTCTTTTTCTCAAAAACGACTAGAAATGGAAAAACATACCTAAAAAGAAGATCTAGGTTCTTACATTAACACTTTATTTTAATGATCACTATTTAGAAATCTAATTTTTAATCCATATTGGAACCTTTTTATCTTCTTCTTATTATAATTTCAATAAAAATGTTCATAGAATCGTGGAATTTAAAAGGGTTAAAATTTTTCATTGAATTTTATTCCTATATCATTTGAATATCCTTAACATAAATTTTATTCATTATTTTATGAAAATTCACATTATAAAGGAAATTTTCATGAAAACCCTTACACATTAAAATTATTTAAATTTCTTTTATCAATAAAATGTGGTCCCATATCTAGTTAATATCAATTTAATTAACTTCCAATTTGAATTCATCTACCCATTCTTTTAATTTAAGGGACTCCTTTATAGAAAACATATTAAATTGTAAATGTTTTTTAGTGTCACTTGATTTAATGATTTTTATATTGGTTTTCACCTTTATTATCACCATAAATGATATTTATGGTTTTAACATGTTTTCAGATTCTAATTTTCTCCTCAATGGATTAACCATCTTGTTTATTATCACAATAATATGTTCAAAAAACATCTCTGTTTTTCATGTTAATTGAATTGCCATCATTTTAATCATTTTTTTCCTTATGTTCTAGTTTATGTCTCTTAAATTCTATAATTATCATTTAAATTTATTTTATGATCATATAATGTTCCAACCCCAATATGACACCACCTATGTTTGTAGTAAGATCAAAAGTGAACCCTAAATATATCTCTAAAAGTTTATAGAAAAACTACAAGCACCATAGGATTTAAAAATCTATGATATATATATATATTTATTTATTTATTTAATAGAAAACCCACACAAAAATCATAAGAAAATATCCCCAAAACCATTATATAAATATATGAATACTTTATTAACAAATGAATTAATTATATATAACATAACTGAAAAAAATTAAAACCACTAGAATTAAAAACAAAATCATCTCTATACATCCCAACATACATGATATTATGTGTAAATAGAAATTAAGAATCATCTAACTCTTATTAACTACCACCTACATGAAAATAATATGGGACAAAACCATCTATAAAAAAGTCCTAAAATTTTAATTTTTTTATAAAATTAGGTATGATTATATATTATATTCATAAGGATTGTTCTACTGTACAATTATGTTTATAATAGAGATATTCCCTAGATAAAATGTAAATTATATTTTGTTTTTAGATATATTTTATTTGAGGATATAAATGTTTTGTAATATATAATATAATATAAATGTGGTATATCATATTATTTATTATGGGGATATTGTAGGGAATATTATAGTGATATGAAGATAATTCCTTCACATATAATATTTTCTGATATTATGATATCATAATTTGGTTTAATTATATTAACCCATTGACAAGGATTGTTATGATTAAAAATGTTCCAAATGTTGACCACTATAATTTGGTCAAATTACATGAGTGGTTGTCATAATTGATAATATTTTATGCAATGAATCAATTTACAGTATCATGAATTCCATGAAGTGTTTACTCTATTAATCTATAGTAGGCTAAATGTATTATAATTCATGACATTGACTCATTCAATACGAATGTATAATTAAATGCATAAAAGGATTGACAGTGTTCCCCAAGGCCTATCTATAGAGGCTAAATCCTTTGGAATTTTGATTCATCCAATCTTGTGTTGTATCACTATAAGTTTATTTGAAATCTATCTTATGTTTATACAATTTCATCTGGAAGTACTAGTATAGAGTGGGAATGAATTTGGATCCCACCCAATTATTTAGTGATTCATGTATGTCTCTAAATTCATCTTGGACGAAAGATCCTATTGGTTTATTCTTAGAAATATTCATAAAACTGATATTTAAAAATTAGAGATTCAACCAAAAATGGTTTAAGGTAAACATAAGTTCATCATGTTATATTATAAATGGTTTTTATTTCATAATATAATGATCTTGGGTATTGAGGTTCATTAATGTATTCCACTAATAGAATAGGTGTTTTTCAATACCTAGAAACCTATCATTGGTACCACAACTTTACCATATTATTTACACTTCAAATTATGTGAAAAGTAAAAATAAATTAACAATTTCTATTAAACCATATGTTGAATCAGTAAAAGTGATATATCATTTAAATTATACCAGAGAATATGAAATGGGATATCATAAGTTTTGATATAATTTTGTTATATAATATTTTATATCATGAAATATGATGTGGTTTAAATCAATTGTAGATTGACTTATCAAAAATTAAGATATGGGAAATCATACAAGAATGTTTTATCGATTAAATTTATTGAAACAGTAACATCTTATACCTAAGTAAAATCAATTAAATTCAAGGAATTAGATTCTCATGTGCTAATGGTTTATACCAAGGTTAATAGACGATAATGATATCAAATATTACAATTGATAGTGTGTGTATATAATCAATCACACACTATAGGCTTCTGGTTTTAAAATGTATATTGGTAAATAGTTTATTATATATTATGAAAAAATGGTTGTTATAAAGTATGACGTATAATAAAATATGATTTTTATAATTTTAAATTATCAATTGAATTTTATAAGTTATAAATTAGTTATTAATTATTATATAAAGTGTTTTTGTATACTTATTTATCATATAATTAATTTATCAATTAATAATTTATAAAATGTGTATGGTTAACTAAAAAATGTTTATAAAATATTTATTAAGTAAATATACATGATATCAATTTTAAGTTGAAAATAAATTAGATTTATATGGAATAACATACACTTTGATATTAAGTGTTTGTATGGAAATAAAAATTTACATAATAAAGTGATAATAAATTTAAAAAAGAAGAAAAATATATAGGAGTTTATATTGAATTTTGAATTATTCATAATTGGTAATTTGAAAATTTCAAATTAACAAATGCTTGTGTCAGAAGATATTTAAAATATATCAAATGGGGTTTTAATAAACTAATATGATCGAGGTTTAAATAATATTAAGTATATTATATTTACATTAACTAAAATATTGACTTAATTGAAAGGAAAATATAATAGTTATACATAATATAATTCTAGGATACATTTTATGGGAAATACATGTGGGCCAAATTCATCAAAACATATATGTGAACTCTCACATCAACTATATAAATATGATTTCTATGTGTTCTTCATTAGGGTGTGTCTTCTAGGTTTATATTTTCATTATCTATGGTAGTTATGATGGATCAATGATAGAAGATATATCTTATTTGGAAATGAATATTGGTTTATCAACAAATTCTTCTTTCCAAGGTGTCCTCTTCCAGACTTCATCACATGGAAGGCTAGTGAACACCCTTTATTCCTGAAATATATTATTGATGATGATATCATAACTGTTTTTTCAGGTGTCCAAATGAATGATGAACCTTATCATTATGTTTTCATTCCCTCAGTAGTAGGATCATTCATTGTTAAAAATGATCGTAGTTTAATAAATGTACAACATAATAATAACCAACAACCCATCGAAATTTGGTAAAAAGATATTCTATGGAAGATCAAATTCTTTATGTGGTGTGTTCAGAATCAGACCATTCACTTGGGTATTAGGGGTCCAGACAAAATTTATAAATATTTCTTCTAAATTCATGTGTTGTGAGAACACCAAAACAAATTTAGTGTTATATCTATTTACTGAAGGGGTGTGGGTGAGAATCATTTTGTTAACTCTTGGGGGATCTATTGGGGAAATTATAGTTATGGAATCTCTCTAATAAAATAATCCCAAATAATGTTAACAAGGATGTATCATTTTAATTTGAACAACGTTGTACTCTAAAAAGGTTTAATCGGATTAATTATTTGTGGTCACGTTCTTATTGGGAGACTCCACCAATCACTGGATCAGTTCTTGTGACTACAAAACATGTAGAATCATATTGCTCCAAGAAGTTCAGTTGTGGAACACTTAATGCAAAGTTAATATATAAGGATATTTTCGAGATTCCTATGGTGATTAGGTGAAGGTTCTAGTTAAATACCAGAGAAATTGATATTTATTATTGGATTACAAGATCATTTTATGTGAGGATGATGTTGTTATTCTCCATGTAAGGCCTCCAAGACATTTTCCCATATTTTTAATGATTTTAATTATTAAAATAATTTATTGTTATTCAAATATCATATATTTAAGTAAATACCATATAGAATAGTAATATGAATTTATTCATATTAGAAATAATTATGAAATTATTATATTTTTTAAATTAATTGACTTATATAATTCATGGTTAAATTTTTGAGTATATACAATTTCATTATTTATGAATTGGCAATAAATGTTTATCTCATTCATTAATTTATAAAACCATCAGTAATTTAACAGATTTCAAAAATTTATTCATAAATATAACATTTTATATTATTATTAGGAGTATGCTTTAATATAATGTTTCAAATCAATTATATAAATTATCATAAATGAATTTAAAGAGAAACAAGTTATGTATGATAATTGATTTAGTTTTCTTATTTATTGAATTTTCATTGAATTGGGTGATGATCTTGAAGGCGGAAATGGACGTACTGATAAGGGTTTGTTGCTATGTTTTGTTTTAAATTTGAATGTTTCATGTTGTAATTCCCATGTAATTCTCATGGTGGGTTGAATCTGATGCTTTTGTGAGGGTCTAAACTTACCCTTTAAAAGTTTTATTAAAAAATAAAAAAAATATGGATTGTGTTTATAAATATTAGGATGTATAATTGTAATGGAGTTGAGGTTTCACTTGAGTAAAGATATATTGGTTGTGTGAATTTTGGTTAAACTTCTCATTATCTAGGGGACATAGTTTGTTTCTTGAAAATTTTGGTTTGACTACCCATCACTCTAAATTAACTCGTCCTTATTTTATTTATTTTACAGAATTATATGCCTTCATATAAAAGGATAATATTTATCTTATTAATTACATTCATTTAGATATGTATAGATATTATTCTCCATTATTTTCATGCGATAATATATGTTATTTTTTTATTATGGTTTACACATCAATATGGATTAGACGTATTGATTTGGTAGAAGGAGTAGTATTTTACACTATATCATTAGAAGTATCCATACATGTAAATGGAAATCATGAGATATGATTATGGGATTTTTTCACAAAATTTCAAGGGATGAAAAATTGAACTATGGGTGAATTATAGTTTTAAAAATATTAAAAAAATATCTCAATAAAAATCAAATTAAAAATAAAAAAAACTTCATATAAACCAAAAAAATTAACCCCATAATATATTAGTGTAAAAAATATGTGTTGTGGAAATTAAAAATTATTTATATTTTTATCATTTGATAAAATAATAAAAATTAAGTAAAAAACATGTAAGAAATGTGTAATAAAAATGGAAAATAACAATATATATTACCAGTTAATGAAACAAGTGCCCCTTTAAAGGACATTATAAACTATAGTTTTAACCAAAGCCCAAGTGGAATTTTTAAGAAAAAATTAATTTAACCTTTACATTAACTTGTCAAATGGTCTATATTTTTCCTCTTTGAAACAATATATATTATAACTGTTGAAAGGTAATAGGGTCCTAACATAAACACTTTGTATTCCTCCTCAAAATCCCTAATTGACGCCAGTATGACTTCACACCCCATAAAATAATGATCAAAATAATATGATACAACCTTTTATTCTCCCTCAAATTCCCTCAATCTCAATGTATAAAAAACTCCATGATTATAAAATATATGGTAATATTATTACAATGAAACAATCACAAATAAAATCATAAAGAAACATAAAAAATAATGAATACAATGATCATAATCCATCACTAATAATCAATTTCATAACATGATTAACTAAAGCTGACTATTTTGAATTAATGTTATAATGTGGTATATTTTTATTATCAAAGATGTTGTCCTCATTATAAATCATTTAGTGGTCAAACCAAAAATTACTTCGGATTAGTAATAACTAGATAAGATGAATCTTTGTTACATTATGGTAAACTAAATATATTTTGTCATATTCTAAAGAAGTTAGTTATTCACATATATAATGCTAAAAAATTATGTGAATTTAGTATATATAGAAAACATAGATATCATATTTTTCACTATATATAAATATTTTTAACATATTTTCCTTATGTATAATAAATAAACATACAAAAATAATATCATGTTAAGATAAATTATAAAATGTATGTCATGACTCAATAATCTCACCCTTATTGATATGTATCAGCAAAAATAAAAATTTTCAAAAAAACTTCATGTTGTAAAACTATAAAACCCCAAACCCAATTTTGAAATAAATTATTTTTCAAAAAATCTTACCCTTTCTGAAGTAATACAATTTCAAATTTATTAATCATATAATTAAATAAGATTTTCTCGAATGTTTTGTTTTAAAGATAAAAAAATTCACTCCCATATATCTAATTTAATGATCACCCCTAAATATGAGAATTAATAATGTTTTAAAATCCCTCCCCTTTATGACTTTCAAAAAGAAACACGAAGTAAAATTTATAGACAAGAGGAGTAAATTCTATAATTTTCAATGTAAATATCCCTTATTAGAATGATGTAATAATTAAGGAACATCTCCGCCTTAATATTTACAAACAAATAAGCAAAAAAAATAAACCATTTTTCCTTTTATAAAATTCCATGTAAAAAAATATATTAGAAAATAATAATATATATATATATAACATAATTTCAGATATTATTGAAATAATGAAACAAATATCCATTCAATAATAATTATAAATCATTAATATAATTGAAATTTAAAATCAAACATGAAATGAAACTTCCAAAATTTAATAGAAATCATAATATGTCAAAAAAATAAGTGTTTAGTTTAGTTTTTTTAATCGTGAAAAATAAGACATCTATTGGAAAATGAAATTTTAGTCTCTCTTAATAAGATTATCAATAACATGACTTATTATTTTAATAATATTATATTTCTAAACCATATTCTACTTATGATTTGTTAACTTTTATTCATAAGAATCCATCTTATAGATATGGACATCAATCTTCTCATATGGAACTAAAAATTTTATTCTCATATTCTCTAATTCGTTATTCAGTGAGATTTCCAACTATTTAAACTCATAAAACAATTTAGAAACACTTTCAACATTGTATTCATGATTTTTCAAGATCGAATGATCCAAATTGTCTGTAGTCAAAACATATAAGTAATTAAATTATTTCAAACTAGTGTAAATTAAAAATTACTACGTTATCCCTTTGTTATAAACTCAAATATAATATCTTTGGTGAATATCATAAATTATTACAACATAGTAATAGGAAATTTCATTCAATAAAAAATAAAACTGTGTTTATAATTTTATCAGGGAAATTAAAAGTAAAGAAAAATTATTTGTATGTTATCATCTAGATGTTCCATCTTGATCTTCTACATTTAAATATTGTCCAAGAAAAAAATAACCAAAATCTATTTAATTTTAAGAAATTAATAAGTTTAATAATTTAAAATGTGTCTAAAAATGAAAACTCTAAGTCTCAGTATATATAAGAAGTGAAGAAATAAATTATGAAAAACATAAATATTTTGAAATGTCACTTAAAATTTTAATAAAAACTGTTTTTCAATAATTTCAAAAAAAAATTAACATGTATTTGAAGGAATATTAAAATACCATTATTCAATTATTTCATATATTTATAAATTAGGTCTTTATAAGATAAATCATCTTACGTAAGTTAGTATTTTTGAAAATAAAATTTGAAGAAAAATTTATTTGTTATTTAGTGATTATAATTACAATTTTCTATTGAGATAAAGGATTAAGAAATTTAGAATGATTAAATTCTATTGATAGAGATGTTATTTATACAATGTTATCCTCTCTAGATCATTTACCATAAAGATGCCTGACTAGGTAAAAATTTAATTTATTTATATGTAGATATACTATGGTATTTACTCCAAATTATTGATGTAGACCTCCTTGGCTTAAATTATATATATATATATATATATATATATATATATTCAAGATACATTCATTGTAACATATCATAATTCTAAAGTGGGAACATTTTATTTAATAGGGTGTATGCAAGTTACACAAAGAATTGATAGAAAAATAATGTCCTGAGACATTATGTTATATTTAATATTTTAAATAAACTTATTCTATATCTTTTAATCCATGAAAAAATAATTTATCATGTGTTACATGCAAAAGAGACTCAATTTGGTGGTTTTCTTTAAATAAAAGACTCAGTTTTACAAACAACAATATATTATTATTTAATATAAAAAAATAACACTAGAAACTAACCTTACCATAATGAGTAGAATTAATTAAATTATAAATATATGGTTGAATTAATTTTTCATTAATTAATAATAAATTTATATATAAATCAATTAATATAATGAAAATATTCTTATAAAAAACTATTTTTATATGCAAAAATAATTTTATCCTAAAAAATTAAATTAATTACTATTAGGGGATGATTCAAATTAAATATATATATTATATTTTTTGTAAAATATTTTTTACATTCATCAAATATATTTTATTAGAATTATATAAGAACAACCCCAATTTTACTCATTAAAACTTATGTTTTCATAAAGCCCATTTTACTGAATTTCAATAGAGAACCTATTTTAAACCTAAATTTGGGAAATTTTATCGAATTTATATGTAAAAATGAACATCATTATTTAAATAATATCATTAAAATTAGTTTAGAGTGATTTATTGGTATTTTGTTGAGAAAATTCATTTTTTGATGAATAGTGAGACATACAAAATTTTAGTTCAAATCTTATTTTCTGTTTAATTTATTTATAAGGATACATTTTATTTTATATACTTTTTTTAAATCAGAATTAGAGATATTTTAAATAAATTGATCCAATTTTGGTCATTTTAATAATTTTCACTTTGTAATTGGATATTAAAACATTCCAACTATTGAAAAATATTACTTTATAAATCAGCTTTATCATCTCATCTATGGGATTAATTTTATATTAATTTCTCCCACATATATGATTGGAATATGAAAAAATAAAATTCATATTTGAATAAATAATAATTTCTAATTTATAATAATGTAAACATAGTTTTTACTAAAAATTGTTTGAATGGAGTTAAAATTAATTACATCGATTAAGAGAATATTTAGAATAACAATAGACTAAACATTAATTATATTGTACAAAACGACCTAAAAATTTATAAAAAATACATTAGATGTTCCAATTTTTTCTCTATCCTCAATTTTATAGAAGTTGGTTCATTATTATATAATTTTTACATGTGAATAAACTGGGGGGAATTATTTTTTCCAAAATTCACAAAAATGACACTCCTCCTTTACTATAAAAGGAACTCACCCTCCCACTAAGTCAAATTACTAATGCACTTTGGCTCATGAAAAAATATGATTAAATAATATCCAATCATCCATAACCACATAAAATAATCTTCACCATGGTAATAAAGCAATCCAAATAATCCCTTTGGTTTAAACCAAAAAGAGCTACCAAAAAACGATGTAATATTCTTCAATGATCACTTTCATTTTACTTCCTTCTCCACCCATAAAAAATTATTATTACATTATTATATAAATAATTTATAATAAAAAATATACTGATAGGTTTTTATTCTAAGAGTTATACCTCAACATACACACACATCTATCTAATCAGTAACAAACTTTTCATTCAAGTGTATGATAGACAGTCGCCTCACAAAACGATGATTGGTTATTATTACTTTAACATGTATAATAGAGGTAATTATAATAGAAATAATATTTTTATAAGATATATATATTATATTTATGTATTATAATTACTTTAATATTTTTATATAACTCATACATTTATGGTTTCCATTTTCTCTATATATCATTACATCATTTGTGGAAGTGTGGACTACCGCCTCCTCAAAGCAATGTGATTCATTCACACTATAAACGGAATGTATAAATGATGGTTTATTTGAAAATATTATATATATATTATAATTTAATTATAATATATATTTATATAATTTATTATTCATTCTGTTAATATGAAATATAAATGAACGTAGTGTTCATGCCTACGTACGGGCTACCGTCTCCATGAATGGTCTATTTCATTTCCTATATCCAAATTTTTTGGATTATTTTAAATATATAAATACTAAATTTATATAATATTTAAATCATGTTTTAAATTATTCATATGTTTAAATAAAGACCTATGTTATTGGAACCATAAATAAAAAGTCAAAACACACATGTGAAACTTGGAAATTAACACCACAAATAGTGAAAATAATGAAAAATTACTAACAAAAAAGAAATAAGATATTATAATAAAATTGAATAAGATATCATAAATATTATTATGGATATAATATAAGTTAGGTTATTGTTTTAAACCACTATAAATGATTTTAAATTCCACATAACAATATGAAGGATAAAGTAAGGGATTTTTATCTCACTTTTTACATATGTGAGATAAATGTCATATTTTCTACTTATTTTTTTGTGTGTGGTGTATCTAATAACACTTTTGATATATTATATCATGAATCCTTTTTTTCTTCATTATATTTAATATTTACCTTTTAATTATCTCATTCAATGGGTTTATACTTGATAATTACAATGTGGTAAAAGTTATCTTTATAATATCACTTTCTTTTGTGATTGTTAAGTTTATAATGAAAAATTCACTTGCTTATGATAATTTTATCCTATATATACATATTATCATTCAATGTATATTATTATTTCCAAAACTATATTCCTATTTTACATATGGTGTTCACTGTGATGGTTATTGTATTAACTAAGGAATTATTGAAAAGTCGGTATCATTAATTTAATAACGATATTTGATAAGGCACATTGTTCATGAATTAAATTGATTAGTTGATATTTTAGGAATGATTTGGATAGGTATGACATGGGTTGGTCTCAGTTATAGATAACCCCTCGATGCATCGATAGTCTCATGAGATGAATTAGTTGGCCAAATCAGATGGGGTTTTCCGATATGTTAAAAACGGTCTTGTGAATGGTCTTGACGGTAAAGGTACCATGTACAAAGGAAATATGGAATACAATAATAATGAATTTCCCTCATTAAGATTAAATAAATATTTATCCATTAGATATTTTTTTAAAATTATCTATGAATTTTGTTTATTCTTAGTTTCTTCATTAAATGGAATGTGTTTCAAATACTTACCTTGGTATAATTGTTTTCATATCCATATATATAAATGGAAGTTGTTCTCTGTTGTTTACATTTAAATGTTAATTTATTCTAATTGATTCATTTTTTCTTCCACTATACATATCATTACATGGAATTTGAGGTTAAACTTAATTTTTCCCCATTCCCTAGGTTATAAAGAAGAAATATTTGAATAATATTTAAAGGATGTAGTTAATTTCATTTTATTATGTATCATGTTTTATTTTCTATTTCCTAACGTAATATTGGTATCGTGTATATAATATGGTTAAAAAATCTAAAAATTATATCCTTTGGGATTTTATTTCATTATATCCATTCCAAATTAATAAAACTATTCACTAGATTCGAGCGTCTGGAAGTATTATGTTATAGTTTGTATTAGAGGATGTTTAGTGGAAACCTTGGAAACTAGATTTAGAAAACAATTATCAGGGAACATAACCCTAATAAATAAGTTGAGGATATATATAAAAGAACATTATAGAATTTTTTGTGGTTGATATTATTTGGTTTTTTCTATATAATAAATATCTATTTGGATACTACAAGTGGATGTGGTTCTAGCATAGATGTACCTAGGGGTAACAAATACAACAGGGTGTATCATGCCTGACTAGAGCATAACCTAGTACATGATAACAGACCTTATCATGCACCTAGTTTGAAACTCCTAGTGGATACACATAGGATAATTTAAATCTATTTACAAACCATTATGGTGGATCTGAAAGTAATGGAATACATAAAGAAACCATGTTTAGGATAATGATAATAGATACATATAAATTTTTATATATGTGTTATTTATTTCACTAGTTTTGGGATTATAAATTATGTTAAATAATGTTACAATCTAATCTAGTAAATTTTATTGTATAGTAGTGGATACTAAAATTATGGATGGTATAAATACTCAAAGGCAATGTAAAGGTTTTTTTGCTGAGAAAGTCATTATAAATTGTATTGGAACAAATAATGTTATGGATATAATAATGAAAATTAATGAGGTTAGGACACATAGCCTTTCTCGGAAGGAGAACCCTTTTCCAAAAAGAGATTATTCGATGTTGTATCATTATATGAGCTATCGTCCCCCATTATTTAGTGCGCCTACTAAACCAATGGTGGTTGAGCAATGGGTTATGTATTTGAAGAAGATATATATGCAATTATCATGTGGTGAAATGGTTAAAGTTACATTTTCAGTGTATTGTAGAAATGGTAATATTGATCAATGGTGGTTGTTGATCCAGAATATTAGGTAGGAAGAGGAAATAAAACTGATGGACATGGAATCATTTAATGGCACATTATTTTAATAATATCCCTTTAATGGGATAAACATAGATTAATAGAGAGTTCCTTAGTTTAAATAAAAATTAGGAAAAATTTTAGGAGTATGAAGCTACATTTACATGGTTTTCAAGGTATTCTATATATTTTATAGGCAACACAGAATACATGATTGTCCATTTACTTAGAGGACTTTAGCCAAGTCTTCAAATGGTGTTGTTGTCTCAAAAAATTTCATCATACGAAGAAATTTATTTATGTGTTATCAAGATAGATAAAGAATTATCCATGTATTATGGAATCGAAGGGAAGTAAGAGAAGAAGAGGATGGAAGATAAACTAATAGATAAAGGGAATATGGGAAAGAAGTATTTTTCTCCTTTTGATAACTATGGAATGAATCACCATATTAAATGATTGAAATGATTTGTATTTTGTTATATTTTTATAGAAAAGGGTTACTAGGAAAATTAATGCAAATTAATAAAAGAAAAAACTATTATTCATTTTTACTAATGAATGTAAATGGTGTACTATGAAAATAAATTCCCTAATCATTAAGGGGATGTACATCAGATGAGGTAAAGGAAAGAAGGCCAAACTTATTCTATTAATACATCAAATGTGGAAGGATTAATATTATTGTGTATTTAAATCTATGAAATATATTGTAATAGTTTTATTAAGATGATGTAATGAAATATATAAGGGTTATAGTGCATTAATTTTTTATTAACAATTTGATATCATATGTTGAATGGTACAATGAAAAGTGATTCATTAATAAGTTAAATAACTTGAAAAACGTATGATTGGGGAAAAGGGAAGATTTAATATGCTCTTGATGTTGAGATAATGATTTTGGATAATGTGATGATTAATATAGATAAATTAAATTAGATAAAACTAACTACCATGGAAATGATCTTAATGTCTTGGATCGTAATCTTTTGGAAAGGTTGACCATTTATTAAATAGTATAAGTTGAACCGTTGATGTAATTTAGAGATTCATATATTAATTCCCTATATTATGGAACATCTATTAAGAAAATATAAAGAGATATTTCAAGGCATGGTTAAAGGATAATGAAATTATTCTATAGACATATCAAGGGAGTTTATTTACTTAAATTCTTAAAGAGTGAATGAATTCATCAACTCTAAGAAAAATTGTCTTAAAAAAATGATGTCATATTATCACAATTTTTTTTGATTTTAGTTACCTTTTCATAACTATGATTTAATGATTTGCGCTCATCAACTATAAGATAATAAGGTTCTATAACACTCTCTATCAGAATGTGATAGTTTTATTTATTTCGTCTATGTCCATGTTTTCACTAACATTCTCATATTTGAAAGCCTATTTTTATGGTTACCTTCGCATTTTACTTCCCCTTTATTTAAAAATATATCTTACAGAACCTATTTATGATGTGGGATTTTCAATAATATTTTATTTTCAAATATCAATCACTTTATTATTAAAATAATTTTTAAAATATGAGGACTCAATTTAATTATGTTGGGGAGAATATGACACCCCAAAATTCTAAAATAAAAACATTATATTTAATATCATGTACGAAATGTAACACCAGGTTTTGATAGGAATTTAAATTCATATTAAATAAAAATAAATTTAACATTTTAAATAATTCTATTATATATATTTTAATGAACACAAAACCGAGTTAGCTTACTTTGCACATAATAGTTACTTTCTCTGGTGGTTTGCGTTACACGAAACACGAAGTATTACCTAACATAAATATAGTATAATTTAATATAAAAAGATAAAAAATAGCTATTAAATTGATGGTTATGAATGGGATTAATGAACTTATAAATATATTCTTGAATTTATTAGTCACCATTTAATTAGAAATGAATATTAACCCAATTGAATGAAATGGAAATGTTTTTATAAAAAAGATGTTTTTATATGAAAATTGGTGTTTTATCATAATAAATAAAAATAAATGATAATAGTGGAATATTATAATGTTATTTATATATTATATATTCAATAATATGTTTTTTATAATAATCCAATAGATTCTATAAGCATGAGATAATAATAATCCTGATTTTACCAATAAAAATCAATGTTTTTATAAATATAGTTTTACAGTCTTTTAATGGAGAACCTATTTTAAATATAAATTTTTGAACTATTTAAAATTTTATATTTAAAAATAAATTCTATTTTTTGAAATAATAACAACAAAATTAGGTTCGGGTGAATTTTTTTATTTTTCGTTGAATATTTATTTGTTGATGAATAGTTAAAAATGTTAATATTTGATTGAAAAATAATTTTTTGCTTAATTTATTTATATGGATAAATATTTTTTTAATTAGTTTTTAACTTCAAATTATAAAAATTTAATATAAATTCATCAAATTTAATTCATTTTAGTTAATATCTTCATGAAATTGGATAATAAATCATTTCAAAATTTTGAAAAAATTTACTCCAAAAACTCACTTTATCGTCCCATCTGTGGGATTAATTTTTTATTAATTTCATCCACTTCCAATATTGTAATTTTAAAAAAATCCTAAATTTTTTTTAATTATAATAATTTCTAATTTATAATATTTTAAACTTATTTTTTTATCAAATTTATTGGTGAATTCAGTTAAAATTAACTATAGAGATTAAGAGAAAAATTAGATTAACAAGGGACCAAACCTTAAACCTAAGGGAAAATATGACTAGGAAAATTTTAAAAATCCATTTTTCATTCATATTTTGACTTTATCCTCAATTTAATATAATATAAATTTATTATTTTATCCATTATTCATGGGAATTTTAGGGGATGAATTCCATTTTCCAAAATTTAAAATAATTCCACTCCTTATCTACAATAAAAAGGCAGACACCCCTCCAACTTAAACAAATATCTCAAGACATTTAGATTTCCAAAAATCATCTGAAATAATCTCCCAATATCCCTACCTAATACTAAATTCCTATACTTCAGACTAATTTAAACCAAATAAGCCTATCAGTTCAAACCAAAAAGAACTACCTGAAAACAATGTAACATTCTTCAACAATCACTTTCATTTTATTTCCTTCACCAAACCACTAAACCATTATAATTCAATGATTTTATAATAAAATTGGTATCGAAAATATACTTAGATTTATTTATTCATAATTTTCAACCTATAATTACAGAAATATATATCTAATGGTTAACTAACTTACCATTCATGTGTATGGCGGACTACCGCCCCGTGAAATGATAATTTTCCATTATTCCTTTACCAACTCTCATGGTGTAAATTTTTATGGAAATAATATTTTTATATGATATTTATGATATTTATGTTTTCTTAATAATTATTTAGATTTTATATAACACATAACTTCCTACTTTCCATTTTGAATTAATATAAAAAGATTATTTTTTACAATGTGGACAATCACCTCCTCAGAGCGATGTGATTCGTTCACACTATACATGGAATGTATAAATGATGGTTTTAATAAACATATGTGAATTATATGACATATATATGATTTTTGAAATATTATATAAATATATATCAGTTAATTTTTATACTTTTAATATGGAAAACAAATGAAATTAGTGTTCATGCATACATACGACCTATTGTCTCCATGAACGACACATTTCATTTCCTATCTTCAAATTTTATGGTTTATTATATATATACTGAATTTGTGTTATATTTAAATCATTTTTTACATTTTTAATGTGATGAAATAATGATCTATGTAATAGTAACAATAAATAACAAGTCAAAACGTACTCAAGAAACTAGGTAATTAACACCCAAAATAGGAAAATAATAAAGTATCACTAATGAGAGTGTAATAATATTGTATAATAAGATAATATATGATAAAATAAATATAAATATGGTTCTATTATAAGTTATTAAATTTTTTTAAACCACTATATATGAGGTTAAATACTAAACAACAAAAATGAAGGATAAGGTAATGGATTTTCATCTCAGTTTTTACATATGTAAGATAAATTTCTTATTATCCACTTAAATATTTTTTGTGGTGTATCTACATACCATTTTTTATATGTTATATAATTAAACATTTTATATTCAAAGTTATTTAATGTTTTAATTTAGAAGGTCTCATCCATGGTGTTTTGATTTGAAAATTACCATGTGGTAAAAGTTATCATTACAATATCACTTTCTTTTGTGATTGTTAACTTTATCTTCAAAAAAATGATTCCTTACAATCATTTTATCTTAGATTTCCATATTCTCATTAAATTGATATTATTATTTCTTGAACCTTATACCATTTTTACAAACAATGTTTACTTTGATGGTTATTCAATTAACTATGGATTTATTGATAATTTTGTATATTTTATTCAATAAAGATATTTGATAAGGCACATTTTTCTTGACATAAATAAATTATTCCGCTAATGAGTAGTGCTTTGGATAGGTAAAACATAATTGGGGACTAATTATTGATATCCCCTTGATGCATCAGTTGTCTTGTGATATGAATCAATTAGCCAAATTGGATGGGTTTTTACAAGATATGTTATAAATTGTCTTCTGAATGGTCTTGATGGGAAAGATACCATGTACCGATGATAAATAACATCTAATAAATAAGAATTTCCATCATGAAATTTTATTAATTATTTATCCATGATATATTTTCTTTAGAATTATATATGAATATAGTTCATTCTCAATTTATTGATTAAGGGGCATTTTTTTCAGTTAATTACCTTGGAATATTTATTTTCTTTATCTAGTTATATAAATGTCTAATGTTCTCATTTATTTACCTTTTCATGTTAATTTATTATAATTGATTCATTATTACTTCCATTTTAATTTTTATTACTGATAATTTGAGCTCACACTTATATTTTTTCCTTCTTTATGTGATGAAGAATAAATCATTGAATACATTTTCATGTATGTAGTTCATTTCATTTTATTATATATCATGTTTTATTTTCTATTTTCATATTTTATATGTAATCTAGTTTCATAAAACAAGTAAAATTTCATTCCTTTAGAATTTTATTTCCTTTAAACCATGATAAATGTTAAATATTAATGCATGATCTCCTATTTTATGGGGTAGGAGTATTACATTCATCCAGCACTGAAGTTTATTAATAACATTTTCATAAATATGACATATGAATTAAATTTGGCATATAAATTTTCATATTGAGAAATATATATATATATATATTTATTTATTTATTTATTTAAATTAATTTCCTTCTAGTCATTTTCATTAGAATGATCTTATAATTATTTTATAAAAACATTTAATTTTAATATAGAAAAATATATATGAAATCCTCTCTCTAGACAGATTTAACTCAAAAAGATTCCTTATATTCTCATTCCAAACATTTATAACTCAATTTATATACTTATCCAACTCTATCATTTTTTTAAAATACTCGTGATTATGTTCATTTTACTTCTCATATATTCTAGAAAACGTTTCTTAAATTATATAAAATTGTTTATTTTCTCTTTTCTCCCACATCTCAAGGTGTGCCACATATAATTCCATTATGTCAAGGATTACATTTATAGATTCATCATCACATTCTCATTATATCATTCACGATTCATTTAATATGGATAATTTTCATCAAGGGTAATATTTTTGAGATCTATATAGGTGATCTTCTCTATTAAGAGATTGTAAATATTTTGAACTCTAGAATTGAATCAAGATATTTTACTATTTTTATCAATATCTTCTGATCATCCATCAATGGTAATATCTATACAACTAGAATTTTTAATTTATATCACTTTTAATATTTATTATCAATTTTCATTGAATATTTAATTCAATCCTTTATATATATTCTTTCCAATTGAAGAAAATTTATATGTATATGATTAGTATTTCTACATTTATATTAGATAGTATATGACAAGTCATTATTTTATTGAATTTAATCCGTATATTTTTAGTTATATTTATCAAAAGGTCCATTTCCAATAAAATGATTCATTATTATTTCAGATGTAATGGTTTATCATTAAGTAAATAAAATAGAAAAACTATTTCAATTCATTTTCTTTATCAATGTATCTTTTAAAATGACTCTAATATTACATTATAGTTTTTAATCAAGTCATCCAATAATAAATTATTTATATGTTTTATATCATAAATAGTTATTCACCTTGACACCCCTTAATTTGGATATATGTCTATGACCATCTCCACACATTTTTCATTTGACAACGCATGCTCTCCAAGCAATTGAAAATTGTTAATAATTGTAACATCCAATGTAAATAAAGATTATGATATTTTCATATTTATTAATATTTGTGAATTAAATATTAATTTTATTGTAAAGGGGATTCTATGTTCGATGGCATACCCAACACTCGATAATGGGTTTCTCTAAAAATCTCATGTTTCACATAAGGCTATGTCATACTGAAAAATAATAATATAATATTATTTTAAAAGGTAGTTAATGCCTAGACATTATAATGGTGAGAATGAACATAACTAACTAAAATATGATTATTAATGTTTTTTAAATATTTTTACATTTATCCAATAAATTTTAGAGGCTTAAAATAAAAAAGAATCAGATTTTAATCAAAAATACTCTAATATTATTTAAAAGGTCGTTTTAACACCATTTAATGGGGAACCCTTTATAAATATAGTATTTATCACTTTTATATGTTCTATTTGACAAAATAATATTCTCCTTTAGAATTGGGACATCAAAATTTACTTTGGGTAAATATTTGATATTTTTCTGATAAAGTTAATTTTGTAATGAATAGTGAAAAAACCGCATTTTTATTAAAAACTGCCTTTTCATCTACTTTACTTATATAGTTATATTGTATTTATAATTGGATTTAAAGTTAAATTAGATTATATTTTTACCAATTAATCAAATTTTGGTCATTGGAAGTAATTTCACACTTAAATTGCACATAAACACATGTCAATCTTTTGATAGTTATTATTTCTTAAAAATATGCATTTTTTACAACAGGAATTAATTTTAAATTAATTTATGCCGCTTATGTGTTTTAAATTTGAAGAAATTGATTCCATATTGGGAATCAGGAGGTTTAAATTTTTTAATAGTAACTATTTTTTTTAGACATTATGAATATTTACGTCAATAAATATTTTATTAACCATGGTTAAAGGGTCAATCTAGTAAATAAGGCTAACAAATAATTTTATAATAATTGTAAATTACCCTTAAAATTGTCCTATGACTATTGTATGAGATACGTCAGACCATGGGAATCCTTGGGTTGATTTTTGGACCCCATGGAGCCACATGGGAGTGATAATGATACTTTATATTAATTAATTTAAATTAAAGACAAAAGTAACATAAACATATATCTTTTAGAAAAAAAAGTTTTTTATAGGGTTATATAAGTGATATCATTACTATAAATATGAATTTTAAAGATAAAAAGATTTCAAACATCATGGTATTTTATATATAATTTTTAGACATCAAATAAATAAATTTTTTTATGACATAATGATGATGTAATGATTACCTCATTAATGAATGTTTTAAATAAATGAGATTATAAATGTTAAAATAAATTTATTTTGAAACTTTTTATGCCATCCAAGAATTTTATAGATGATTATTACTTGTTATATTTTAATAAATGAATGTTTTTTGAAATAATCAAGTTTTTTGGATTTTTTAAAAAGTCTTGATATGAATAGTATTTAAATTGAGATAAATGGATTTTTAAAACAAAAAATTTTTTATTAAAAAAATCCTAAAAAACTAAAATTAGGCAAATTTACTCAGATAAGGTTTAAAAATTAATTAATTAATCACTTTTTGTTCTATTTTCATTTTATAATAACTATATTAATCATATATAGTGAATACACAAGAAGACATGGTAAGAGTCAAATTAGATAAATTATGGTTAAAGCTAAATGATAGGGTTAAATTTGAAACCACAACTTGTATAAAACATATTGGTTGATGTGATTTAATATAATAGTTGAATTATCTTCTAAAATAATAATTTTGGGACCTTTTAAAACCGAAATTTAGTCTATAATAAAATTGTATTTTCAAACATTCCTAAAGAGCCCCTCCTCCCCCTTATAAGAAGTCATCACATATAACCCATTACTAACACCTCTAACGCCCCTTGACTCTTCCAAACACTGCCCAAATAAGCTCCCAAAATACCTATATTCAACCTAGAATCATTACCTTAGTCTTAATTCACTTCATTAATCTTTTTGGCTCAAACCAATGGGAGTTACCCGATTTAAAAGTAAGATCTTCTCTTAAGTTCGTTTATTTTATTTTAATTCTGCAAAACCATAAAATCTTTTTATTACATTAATTTATAACAAAAATAGTATCCTAAATATACTAGTACTTTTTATGAGTATTATTCAAACTAATTTCTGCACACCTCCATCTAGTGGATACGAACATACTGTTTCTGTGGACGACGAACTACTGCCTCACGAAAAAATGATTGTTCAATTATCTCCTACCGCCTCTCATGGTGTAAATTATGATGGAATTTTTTTTATATGTGATATATATTGTCTCTATAATTCCTTATTTTTCATTTATATCATTTCTTTATGGTTTCCATAAATGGTAAACACGATAATTTCATTTGAGAAAGTGCGGACTACCACCACCTCAAAGTGATATGACTCATTCAAGCCATATGTGGAAAGTATAAAGGATGGAGTTAATGAAATTATATATTATATTATACTGTAATTATAATATACCTATTTATCATTAAGTTTTTATTAAATTATATATGAAATAGAAATGAAATTAGTGTTCTTGCGTATGTACGGCTTACCGACTCCATGAACGGTGCATTTCATTTCTAATATATAAATGTTATGTTAGGTTATAAATACATTTATATACTAAATATATATGATATATATGATATCTAAATAAATAATATAATTCTAGATATAATGGAATTTTTACCATAGGGACAACTTGTAATTATAAGATGTTCATCTTTGACTCAAGTACCAAATATCAACAAAATGACCATTATTAACATAAATGGTTATATAATGTTTATAATGTGGTAATAAGTGATATAAAAGGAATAATAAAACTGAAAAAGGTTCTGAATAAAGTATTAATTAACTTTAGTTTATTATTCAGGAGATTAAATAACGAACGGGTCAAGTCAGACATGAGGTAAGGTACTTCATCTCAATCTCCTTTCATTGAGGAATATTTTGATTTATACACGAATTTCTTTTATACAGTGTATAAAACCCTTTGAATTTTTATTTCATTCAAAGGGAATATTTTTTCAACATATTGTTTTACTAAACGACAAAGGGAATGTTTCTTTTTAACCTATGCAGTGACAATGACTTTTCTACCGCCGCAAGCATTATTTGATATTTGGCTTCCTTAACAAGTCGTACGTTTTTAAAAGGAAATTAAATATCATATAATCTATTATATATTTTGTTATTGAAAATGGTTCTGATAATTGATTGGTTATGTCAATATATTTAAATGATATATTTTTATTGAAATGTGGAAATGTTATCTTTCTTTTATGTTTGTTTTATGAGTTATGACTATGTTGTGGGTCTTGGGAATTGTTTACGTATATGGGTGGTTCTGTGATAAACCGAGGGTGGGTGAGCTCGATATAGCTCTCTAATGCATTGGGTAACATGATGGAGGTAAATTTTAATGTTTCTCCTGAGATATTTAGGGAATATATTGTGATAGGTATTCCAATGTATTTCTCTATGTAGTTGTGATACCTACAACGTAAGTATGTTATGGATGCCACAAATTTCCATTAAGATTTATGTTTACTATGAGTTATTAAAAAATCATATGATTTCATGAGATATGTTAAAAAGATTATGTTTTGATGGAATAATGTTTTATTTATTTATTTCATAACCCTTGCTGAGATTTTTATACTCATCTCAAGTTTTGAAATTCTTTTCACATGACATAAAGATGAATAGGGTCTAGGATAAGATTAAGGAAAAGTCAGGTTGTCTAAAACATGAAACTAGACATGACTCTTTTTTTAAAGAGTTTTTATTTTATGAAATAAATAGAAACTAATTATAAGTGTCTAATTTATAATTTTTGAGATGTAATCTAATAGTTATGGACTTATTCTCTAAAACTATAATCCTGAAAAGATCCTCAATGTGAATTATTAATTTAATTCAAGATTATGTAATGTTTTAAGGATGGGTCCTTATAGTTGGTATCAGAGGTAATTTAGATAACTTTAGGTGTTTGGATATTGTTAAATTAATAATCATAAATTAATTTATGGTGATATTGAAATGATATAGTATTTACAGATTACCATGTTGCTTCACCTAAGATATTTCTATGTTCAAAATGGTTTTCCTTAGAGGAAATTGTATAGGATATTACATAAGGTTTGTTAAAAAAAATCATGGTTATCTATCCCAATGACTAAGTTAACTCTAAAAGATGTTCAGTTCATCTAGATAATAGAATGTGATAATTGTTATCAGTAATTGAAAAGAAGATTGTTGAATGCTTTAGTTTTGGCACTGCCTTCCAGAAATGGTGAGTTTGTTATCTATAGTAACGCTTCATTTGAAAGGACATGGGTGTGTCCTAATGAAAATGATTAGGTAATTAATTATGCCTTATATTAGTTGAAAACTCATGAGTTAAATTACCCTACACATGATTTGGAATTAGCTTCTATTGTTTTTGCTTTAAAAATTTGGATGCATCATCTATATGGAGTAAAATGTCAAATATATACTAACCAAAAACATTTGAATTACATATTCACTCATAAATAATTGAACATGAGACAAAGGAGATGTCTAGAATTAATCATGGATTATGATTTCATGATCCTTTACCATCCAGGAAAGGAAAATAAAGTAGCTGATGCTTTGAGTAAAAAAAATAATGCTACATTAACCATGTTATGTTAAGAACAAGATAATTTTATTAAATATTTGTTGAACTTTGGATTAGAAGTTGTTGGTGTAGTATATTAGTCTATTTTGTTTTAGGTGTTAGTGAAATCATCTCTCTCAGACAGAATTAAGAAAGCATAGAAGTAATATAGTGAGTTGTAGAAAAATATATAGTTGTTTCAGAAGGGTAAGTTTCCTGATTTTAACATTGATAATGATTTTATTTTGAGACGTGTGAAGAGATTATGTGTTAATTGTGATTCACAGTTGAAAAATGAGTTGTTATGTGAAGCTCATAGTTCTCCATTTTCAGTTCATCCTGACAGTACTAAGATGTAAAGAGATATTCAAGAGTATTATTGGTGGGATAGAATGAAATAAGATATTGCTAACTTTATTGTGAAGTGTTTGAATTTTCAGCAGGTTGAAGAAGAGAGGCAGTTACTGAAAGGGATGCTTCATCCTTTATTGGTGCAACAGTGGAAATGGGAAAAATATATCCATGGATTTCATTGTGGGATTACAAAATACATATCAAGGTAATAATGTAATCTGGGTTATTGTTGACCAGTTGAATCAATCTGCTCATTTCCTTCCTATCTGAGATACTTTCTCTCTAGATCAACTTTCTCAGTTGTATGTTAAAGAGATAGTCAGGTTCCATGGAGTTCCCCTATCCATTATATCTTATCATGATCCCAGATTTACTTCTAACTTTTGTAAAGGACTTCAGAAGTCATTGGGTACTGAATTAAATTTTAATACAACTTTTCTTCCTCAATCAGATGGTCAGTCGTAATAAACAATTCTGATATTGGAGGGTATGCTACGTTCTTTCTCAATGGATTAATAGGGAAGTTGGGACCAACATCTTTATTTTTTTGGTTTTTCTTGTGATAATAGTTTTCAATCCAGTATATAGATGGCTCTATTTGACTAATTATATGGGATGTTGTGTCGAACTCCATCTTTTTGGGATTAAGTTGGTTAATGGAAACTGATGGGACCAAAATTTATAGAAGATATGGAAGAAAAAGTTTCGTTGATTTAGAAGAACATGAGAATAGATCAGAGAAGGCATAAAAGTTATGCAGATATCAGGAGGAAGGATATTTCTTTCGAGGATTGTGATCAAGTCTTTCTCAAAGTTTCTCCAAGGAAAAGTGTGATGTGTTTTGTTAAGAAAGGACAGTTGAGTCTGAGGTTCATTGGACCTTATGAAATTTTGGAGAAAGATGGATCAGTTGCATAAAGAGTGGATTTACCTCTATGTTTATCCCAGGTACACAATTTTTTCCATGTTTCATTATTGAGAAAGTATATGCCAGATCCATCTCATGTTTTGAGCATAGAGGTAGTTCAGCTGGAATAGAATCTCCCTTATGAGGAGCAACCAGTCCAGATTCTTGACCGAAGATAGAAAGTGTTGCAGAATAAGTTAATCTATCAAGTAAAAGTTTTATGGAAAACCATATTATTGAAGTGGCAATGTGGGAATCTGAAAATTCTATAAGGGATAAGTACCCCAACTTATTTGATAAGTGAATAGAATTGTGGGGACGCAATTCCCAAAAGGGGTGAAGGATGTAACATCTTAGGTGAGTAAAGAATGTGATATTTCCGTATTTCTTAATATTTTTAAATTAAATATTAATTTTAATTTAAAAGAGATGCTATGTTCTATGACATACCCAACACGCAATAATGGGTTAATCCGAAAATCTCATGTTGCACATAAGGTTGAGTCATACAGAAAAATAATAATATAATATTATTTTAAATGGCAGTTAACGCCTAGATTCTATAATGGAGGGAATGAATAGAAGTTACTACAATATGATTATTTGTGTTTGTTAAATATTTTTACATTTTTCCAATAAATTTTAGAGGGTTAAAATAAAAAAGAAAATGATTTTAAACATGAATACTCTAATATTCATTAAAATGACGTTTTACCTCCATTTGATGGGGAACCCTTATTATATATAGTTTTTGTCACTTTTATATTTTCTATATGACACAATAAAATTCTTCTTTGGAATCGGGACATCCAAATTTACTTTGGGAAAATTTTTGGTATTTTTCTAATAAAGTTAATTTTGTAATGATTAGTAAAAAATACAGAATTTTAATTCAAAACTACCTTTTCATCTACATTATTTATATGATTAGATTATCTTTTTAATTGGTTTTAATGTGTAATTAGATTATATTTTTACAAATTAATCCAATTATGGTCATTGGAAGTAATTTTAATCTTAAATTGGATATAAATGCATGTTAATCATTTCATAGTTATTATTTTTTAAAAACATACTTTTTTTACAACAGGAATTAATTTTAAATTATTTTCGGCCACTTCAATGTTTTGAATTTCTAAAAATGGATTCCAAATTTTGAATCAGGAGGTCCAAATTGTGTAAATCGGTAAATTTTAATTTTATTCATTATGAATATTTACTTCATTAAATATTTTATTTACCATGGTTAAAGGGTAAATCTGGTAAATAAAGACAAAAAATAATATAATAATAATAGTAAATTACCCTTACACTTGTCCTAACTCTATTGGATGAGATATGGGAGAACAAAGGCATCATTGGGTCAATTTTGGGACCCCATGTAGCCACTTGAGAGTTATAATGACACATTATATTAATTAATATAAAGTAATGACTAAAGTTACATAAACGTATATCTTTTAGTACAATAATTTTTATATGGGGTTATATAAGTGATATATACAAATATAAATATTCATTTGAAATCTAATAATATTTCCTACCTCCTTGTATTTTATTTATAATTTTTAGACCTCAAATATATAAATTTATTTATGACACACTGATGATGTAATGATTGCCTCATTAATGAATGTTTTAAATAAATGAGATTATAAATGTTAAAATAAATTTATTTTGAAACATTTAATGACATACAAGAACATAGGAGATGACTATGACTTGTTATATTTGAATTAATGAGGGTTGTTTTGAAATAATAAAGTTTTTTTTGAATTTTTTAAAAGGTCATGATCTGAATAGTATTTAAATTGACATAAATTAGTTTTTTAAACAAATATTATTTTATTAAATGATATAATAATTATAAAAAACTAAGATTCAGAAAAATGAATTATATAAGGTTGAAAATTTCATTAATGAATCACTTTTGGTTCAATTGGCATTTTATCATAACTATATTAAACTTATAGAGTGAATACACAAGAACACATGGTAAGAGTAAAATTAGTTAACTAATGGTTAAAGAAAAATGATAAGGTTAAATTTGAAACCAAAACTTTTCTAAAACCTATTGGTTGAAAGGATTTTGAATAATTGTCATATTATCTTCTAATTTAATAAGTTTGGGACCTTTCAAAATAGAAATGTAGTTTATAATGAAATAATATTTTCAAATGTTCCAAAAGAGTCCCTCATCCCCCTTCTAAAAATCCATCACCTCTTACCCATTACTCACACCTCTCAATCCCCATTTATCGTCCAAACTCTTCCTAAGTAAACTTCTAACATTCCTATCTCCCACCTAAAATTCTTACCCTAGGCATAAGGCACTTCACGAAATCATTTTGATTAAAACCAAAGGGAGTTACCTGATTTAAAGGTAACGTCTTCTATTAAGTTCTTTTATTTTATTTTACTTCTCCAACCACCTAAACCTGTTTTATTCCATTATTATATAACAAAACTAGTATCCTAAATATACTATAAAGTTTTTATGAGAAGTATTCGAACTAAACAACCACACACCTTTATATAATGGATACGAATATAATGTATCACGAACTAGCCCAGGTACCCAGGTATCCCAATAACTAAGCCGGCCCAGACATATTCTGAAGGTCATTCCTGATCCCCACAGGTCGGTGACTAGCACCTGGCATCACACAACATGCAAGTGGGAATTATTTTTCTACAAGAATGCAGAAGAAAAAGAAACAAGACATAACATATAAAAAAAGAAACTCCACTAGGAGTAATGTATCAGAATACAAAGAGGCATAAAAATCCCAAAGTACTACAACCCAAGTACTAAAAAAGGGAAAATAGCCCCATGGTCCCTAAGGAAAAAACTCCCCATTACCAAAGATTAACAGCTGGATCCACCTCCACGAGGTCCCTTCCCTTTGCTCGATCCTAGAATAAAAATGTCTACAAACACCCAAAGGCAAAAGTAGGGTGTGAGCCAAAGCCTAGTAAGATACCACCAAAGATTCCATAACAGATGCCAAATATAGATTCTCCAAAAAAATCTTTCAATTTTCAAATAAATAGGTCTGGAAATTCAAAATAATATTTTTAAAAACATGCTATACATTTTTAAATGATGGAAAAAATAAATTTAAGCAAAGACTTTACAATGATGGAATATTTATAAAATAATGTCTTAAGAAAAACATTTATATAAAATAGTTTATATAAATTTAGCAGGCATGTAAAGCTGTTCAAAAGCATTGACATACATTTATATCACAAATATAAATAAACAAGCGAGCAACATGGTCATCTTCCAAAAGGTACGATAGTATTAACCAGTTATAGGATTCCGCATTCTCTATGTGAACTCAGCAAAATGTGTATACACACATACCTATCACACTGGGCAAAGGAGACTCGTCACCAACCCGTTGTGGATGTGACCAGCCGCAAGTATGTTTTAAAATGTTGTCGTAGCGTCTAGTGTATCCAAATAACTCACTAAATACCTAAGGCTTGCATGCGCTCTTACATGATGGGCGAACTATTTTAAGAATTCTTAAAATACGATCAATCATGTTCTTCTATTTAAAAAGTGCCAATTTCATTCCATTTAAAACCAAAATATGTTTTATTCAAAACATGCCTTTTTCACAGGATAAAATCAATGGGTTTCTATCAAATCATTTTAATCCATTTTCACCAATTTGAAATCAATTCAAAACCAATTCCATCATTGCACAATTTATTCCCACAATTAAATTCAACAATTTAATTGAAATCATTTCCATAAAATCAACAATTTAAATTCAACAATTTAAATTGGCCAATTTCCATAAACACAGCCAATTCAATGGAATTGGGGTTTTCCAAATTTCCATGCCAAAACCATTTCAAATATCTTGATTTACAGGAATTGAGTTTTTATCAATTTAATTGAAAGAAAACATGATCAATTTAATTTAAATATACAATTGAAATAAATCAAGAAAATAAAATGATTACCAATTTAGAAAGTTGGGACAGAACCACCTACCTCGAAGGTTTTGACCAAAACCACACCGGTCGAGAACGCTCAATAAAACATGGTTACTTCTTCAAGAAACCACCTTATATATCTTATACTATAAATATCAAGACCAAATATCATCATATTTGGTACCACACACTTAGATCTACCGATAACGAGTGTAGATCTAAGAAACTGAGAGAAGAGGACAAGTAGATCTAAGTAGATCTAAGAAACTGATCACGAACGATGAAGAATGATCACATACATCAAGAATACGGCTTCAATTCACCAAGAGGGGCCGTTGTATCGCCTCTGGAATGATGGGAGAACCTTCTTTGGCCTTAAAATAAGACAAATCCTGAGTTAGGGATGCTTAGGAGGACAAACAAAGCACTTCGTTTCAAAACCAAATGAGATCCACAATTTAAGGATCTCATTTAAGTGGTTACACGGTTAGTTCGTACAGTTTGAAAAACCAAGAACTAGCCGTGCGTTAGCTATGGCCTCATCCACCCTTCACACGTGGTTTGGCACATGGTTAGACAAACTGTGCACTACCCATGCGGAAGCTACTGCCTCCAAGGCCAACTGCGCAGGGTTTGGCCGCACGGTTTAGACAACGCGTGCACCGCCCGTCCGACTTCCCCTTTGCCCCAAAACATCATTTAAAGTTCTACCAACTCTCCCAAGTCAATACTACAAAATAGAGGTACTTGGAAACATTAAAAGTACCTAAAAATGTAATGTGATGTTACATACTGTTTCTGTGGACAGTGAACTATTACCTCACGAAATGATGATTGTGAAATTATCTTATACCACCTCTCATGGGGGCCATTATGAAAGAACTATATTTATATGTGATATATATTATATTTATATTTCCTCTATAATTCTATATTTTTCATTTATATCATACCTTTATGGTTTCCATAATGGGTAAAGGTGATAATTTCCTTTGAGGAAGTGCGAACTACCGCCCCCTCAAATTGATATGCATTGTTTATTCCATACATGGAATGTATAAAGAATGGAGTTAATGAAATTATATTTGATATTATTATGGAATTATAATATACTTATGTATCATTATGTTTTAATTCCATTATATATGAAATATAAATGAAAGTAGTGTTTATGTGTACGTACAGCTTACCGTCTCTATGAACAATACATTTCATTTCTTATCTCAAAATGTTATGTACTTTTATAAATACATATATATGTTGAATATATATTATATATATGATATATAAATCATTAATATCATTCTTGAGATAGTGTAATTTTGACCACATGGACAACTTGTAATTATAAGAAGTTCATTTTTGACTCAAGTACAAAATATCGACAAAACAACCGTTATTAACATAAATGATTATATAATGTTTATAATGTGGTAATAAGTGATATTAAAGGAATAATAAACTTAAAAAGGTTCCGAATCATGTATAAAGTAACTTTTTTTTGTTATTCAGGATATTAAATAACGAATGGGTCAAGTTGGATATGAGGTAAGGGACTTCGTCTCAATATCCTTTCCTTGAGGCATATTTTGATTTATACATGCCTTTCTGTTATATGGTGTATAAAACTATTTGACCTTTCATTTCATTCAAATGGAATCTTTTTTATATGTAGCATTTTACTAAACAAAAAATGGAATGTTTCTTTTTAATTTATGTGGTGACAACGACCTTTCCACTACCGCGAGCATTATTTGATATTTTACTTCTTTAATAAGCCATAATGTTTTTAAAAGAAAAATAAAAACCATATAATCTTTTATGTATTTAGGTATTGAAAATGGTTATGATAATGGATTGGTAATGTCAATATATTTAAATGATATATTTTGAATGAAATGTGGAAATTTTATCTTTCCTTTATATTTGTTTTATGTGTTATGATTATGTTATGGTTCTTGGTAATTGTTTATATATATGGGTGGTTCTGTGATAAACCTAGGGAAGGTGAGCCCGAGATAGCTCTCCAATGAATTGGGTAATGTGAAAGAGGTAAACGTTAATGTTTCTCCTAAGAATTTTGGGAAATATACTATGATGTGTATTCCAACATAACTCCCTATGTAGTTCTGAAAGCTACAACGTAAGTATGTTATGGATGCCACAAGATACCATTAAGATTTGTTTTTTATATGTGTTATTCATAAATATTATAATTTCATGAGGTATGTTAAAAATCTTATGTTTTGATGGAATAATGTTTTCTTTCTCTATTTTATAACCCTTACTGAGTTTTTTATGCTCATCCAATGTTTTAAAAAAAATTTAGAGGACTTAAAGATGAATAGGTTAAAGGATGGGATCAAATAAAAGTCATGCTGTCTAAAACATGGAACTAGACATGACACTTTTTTGAATAGTTTTTATTTTTTGAAAAATGGAAACTGAGTAGAAGTTTCTGCTTTGTAATTATTGAGATGTAATGTAATATTTATGGCCTAATTTTCAAAAACACTAAACTTGAAAAGATCCTCAATGTGAATTATTCATTTATTTCAAGATTATGTAATGTTTAAAGACTGGGTACTCATAATTATAGTCATAAATCAATCATTAATTTGATCTATATTAACTAAAGGTATGAAATTAGACATTTGAAATCAGATTTGATTTGGGTTTTCTTAGTCTAACATACTTTTGATGTTCCAGTGTTTCCAACTTCTAACATCATCCAAATTACATTGGATGTTTGACAAGTTGTAAATTGAAAATAAATATTTCTCAATACAGAACATAATAAAATATTCTTTAATAGAAGACTAAACTAAAATTTAATTTATTGTTTTCTAGAAATATAAGGAAACCATTTTTCAAAAATATTGTATCCTTTGGATAACATAAAAAAATAAACACTAGGGTTAAAAAAGCTTCAATATGATCTCAATGGTACACATAATCATTAATAATGGATATAGGGAACCAATAAGGATTATTATTATTAATAGTTTCAATGGGAAATATCATCATCATAGAAGATATAAGGCCCCAGCCTTAAACCTTACTTAATATTGAATTAAATGAGTAATTCACATTGAGGATCTTTTCAGGTTTACAGTTTTAGAGAATTAGGACATAACTATTACATATCGAAAGATTACAAAGTAGTCGCTTCTACTAAATTTCCATAAAATAAAAACTCTTAAAAGGAAACATGTATAGTTCCATGTTTTAGGTAGCATGACTTTCCCTTGATCCCATCCTTGACACTATTCCACGCTAAGTCCTGTGAAAAACATTTCAAAAACTTGGGATGAGCATAAGAAGCTCAGTAAGGGATACACAAAGAATGAGAACTGTTAGTTTTTCAAAAAAACAAGTAAACCATGAATACTTTACCAATGTAATACTTTTCACCTTCAAGAAGTAGTAAAAACTTTTCCCTGAAACAAAAGTATCATTACTTACCTTTTTGTAACCAAAGGATTACCATAAAACCCATATAAAGTACACATAGCATATATAAAGGTAACTTGGGGCATAAACATACTTATGTGGAATAACCATGTGGTCGACTTCCACACATATCGCTTAATGGAATAGCCATATGGCCAATTTCCATACATACTTAATGGAATAGCCATACGGCCGACTTCCATACCCAATGCATTGGAGGTTATAACGTAACCACCCGTCCTGGTATTCACGACACCACCCTTCATATGGTTTAAAATGTAACCACCCATTAAAATGTCCAAGTACCAATATAAAATCATAAAACATAAAACCAATATAATGGAATGATAACATTTCCACATCACAATATATCATAATAGAATCCTTTATCAAAACCATATTCAAAACCATTTAAAACATTTAATAAAGAGATTTTTGAATCAAAGTGTCCCATACCACCTTGAAGCTTAAAATTTTAAACCATTAATATCCGTATAAATAAATCCTTAAAACCATTTTGAAAACATGGATATTAATAAGAACAAATAATTAAAACATTTAAAATGACATTTTGGTTAAAGGGGTTTTACCAAAATTAGAGACACTTGAATACAATAATTGAGGAATAACATTTAGTCATAACTTTATAATATCATGAGAATAAATGGATTCATGATATAATACTCTAAAGGACAGTATATACACCATATAAGAGTGAATTGGTACATAACAACAATGAACCCTCAATAGAAATGTCAAATGTGATGAAATCCCTTATAAAGAAGGTATCCTTAAATTAAGGACAAATCAATCTCAAAAATATGTGTGAAAAATATAAATACACCCAATATAAGTGGATATTAAGTGTAAAACAATAAAAGGTCATTCACACATATTCAATGGATGACATATTCAATGACTACATGTTGAACCCAAAGAAATCGAAATTGGGTTAAAAAGTTCCCTTGACAGCCTAACGGAATCACATCAAAATGAGTTGATGAGAGTTAAAAAGTGTATCTCATCACTTGGACATAAAATTTACATCAATAAGGATATATGAGAAAATATCCCAACATAACAATATGTAAATTAAAATACCCAACAAAATAAGTCTTTTAAAAAAAGAGGAGGGTGAAAGGTTCCCTTACCGACTTGGGTATCTTTCAAAACATACACCCCATGAAAGAAGGACAATAGATCATTGATGTAAATACTCATAAACGAAATTATATTACACAAAGAGTAGAATAATTGGCAGTAAATGCACCACTCAATTGAATTTGTGGCAAATGTAGCATAAATCTCATGGGAATAAAAGTGAGATGAAAAAATCCCTTACAAAAACTCGGCAGCCTAACGGCGCCACATAAAACTTCCGAATATGGATTGATGAGATCAAATAGGGTATCTCATCACATTACAATAAAATGTACAGAAATAGTAATATAAAATAACATCCCCCAACATTACAAAGAGGAGCCTAAAAGAAGTGACATAAAGGAGAGTACTTAATAAGAAAGAGAGAGGTTAGATCTCTTACGAAAGTTCGGTAGCCTAACGGCGCCACTCAAAACTTCCAAAATGGATTGATGAGAGAGAATAGGGTCTCTCATCACATGAAAATAAAAATTACAGTAGGAGTAATATAAAATAACATCCCAATCATAAGAAATATGAGCTTAAAAGAAATGACATAAAAGAGTGTACTTAAAAAGAAAGAGAGTTGTAGGATCCCTTACGAAAATTCGGCAGCCTAACGGCGCGACCCAAAACATCCAAAATGAGAGAGAATAGGGTCTCTCATCATATGTACATAAAATTTACAGTAAGAGTAATATAAAAGAACATCCCAATCACAATAAATATGAGTTTTATAAGGAATGACATAAAAGAGTGTACTTAAAAAGAAAGATAGGAGTAAGATCCCTTACCTCGGGTCCGACTTGACTCGATCGTTCTTTAATCTCCTGAATAATAAACTTGAATTAATTTCTACTTCCTTAATAACCTTTTTCAAGTTCATTATTCCTTTTATATCACTTATTACCATGTCATAAAAATTTATGTAATCATTTAAGTTAATAATATTTGTTTTGCCGATACTTGGTTCTTAAGTCGAAAGTGGACTTCTTACAATTACATGTTGTTCGTGTGGCCAAATGTTTATTATATACAGAATTTTATTCATGATTTAGATATCATATATGTCATATATATCCAGTATATGCACGCATTTATAAAATTACATAATCATTTAGAGGTAAGAAATGAAATGCACCGTTCATGGAGACGGTAAGCCGTACGTACGCATGAACGCAACTTTCATTACTATTTCGTATTTTATAGAATAGAATAATAATGATATAAAGGTATATTATAATTCCATTATAATATCATATATAATATCATTAAATCCATCCTTTATACGTCCCACGTATGGCATTAACGAATCACATCACTTTGAAGGGGCGGTAGTCCGCACTTCCTAAAATGAAGATATCGCGTATACCCATAATGGAAGCCATAAAGGTAAGACACAAATGAAAAATAAGGAATCATAAGTAAAACATAAACATATTATATATCATATATAAAAATAGTGACATCATAATGTCCACCTTTGAAGGTGTTAAATGATTATTGAACAATCATCGTTTCGGGAGGCAGAATTTCGCCATCCACAGAAACCGTATGTTTTGTAACCATTTGATGTAGTTGTGTGAGAGTGTATCTTGAATAAATCTTATAACAACATCATAGTATATTTAAGATACTGATGTTGTTACAAAAGAAGTAAATATAAAGAGTTTAGGGGGTTGGAGAAGCAAAATAAAACAAATGAACATGAGAGAATGAATTACCTTTAAAAGTGTAACTCCTTTTGAGTCGAGCCTAAAGGATTACTTTGAAAGGATTATGCCCAAAGGGAATCCTCTAGGATGAGGAGAGGGATGTGGAGAGAGTAAATGGTCAGGGGTTTTCTGAGCCAAAGGCTTGAGATGTGTGTGAAATGAGGTAGAGGTGGGGGCCTTTTATAAGAGGAGAGGAGGGGCACTTTTGGAAAGTAAGAAATATTACTTTATTTGAAAATGTGTTTCGGTTTAAAAAGGTCCCACATTGATATAATTCGTGGATAAGGTGATAAGGGTTCGAAATCCACTCATCCAATTGGTTTTGGACATGTTTAGTTCATAGATTTTACATTATCTTTCCATTTTATTTAAATCGTCAAATAATGATGTCATCGCTGCATCATTATTATGTCATAAATAATTTAATTTATTTAATGTCTAAAAATTATAAAAAAAATACTATAATGTAGGAAATCTTTTTAAATTTCCAATGAATATTTATAATCAAAAATATTATCTTTATAACCCCATGTAAAAATTGTTTTCGTAAAACATATTATGTTTGTGTCATTTTTACTTTTACATTAAATAAAAAGTAATTTATGTCATTTCCCAACCAAAGTGTCTCCATGGGGTCCCCAAGTTGACCCATAGCTTTTCTTGGTCGGTCATGACACAACCAATAAGGTTGGGACATGTGTCTAGTTCATTTCATACTATTAAAGCATTATTTATACCTTAAACAACCCTAATTACCACTAATCGCGATTAAAAACTTAATAAGTTACTATTCAACAAAAAATTATTTTTATCCCATTGAACCACATTTTACTTCTTAATGACAACCATGTATGTCGGATTTTCAAAATTCAATACACATTAGTGGTAAACTTTCATTTAACTGAAAAATCAGTTTGCTTGATTACCACTTAGTGGTTTCACTATTCATCAAAAATTGGAGTTTTTCAGAAAAATACCAAAACTTCACCCTAAGCTATATTTGATATTCCAAATTCAAAAATGAAGTCCATTATACAAAATTCAAAACATATTAGTCACATTAATTAATTTAATAATTAATTCCCACTGTCAGAGCAAATAGCATGTTTTTATAAAACAATAAGTATCAAAAGATTGACACTAGTTTAAGTCTGATTTCAAAGTGAAATCAATTCCAACGACCACTATTGGATTTAATGGTAAAAATATTTTCTAATTTCACTTTAAAACCAATTCAAAATATAATCTAATCATATAAATAAATTAGATTAAAAAGAGGTTTTGAATTAAAATACAACATTTTACACTATTCATTAAAAAAAATGAACATTATCGGAAAGATACCAAAAATTTACACAAAGTAAATTTTGATGTCCCGATTATTAAGAAGAGTTTTATTTGGTCCAATAGAATTTATAAGATTGAACAAAACTATATTTAATGACGGTTCTCCATCAAAAGGCGATAAGTGAACCTTTAGTGAAAACTAGGGCATATACGCCTAAAATTGAATTCTTTCCATATTTTAAGCCTTTATCTTTTATTGGATAAATGTAAAAACATTTAAAAACATACATAATAATATTTTAGTTATTTCTATCCATTCCTGCCAATACAACGGCTACATGTTAACTACGATTTAAAAAAATATTATTTTATTATTAGAGTGCAACGTAAGATTTCAATGAAACTCTTTGTTGTGTGTTGGGTACACCATCGAGCATAGCGTCCCCTTTATAGTCATATTAATATTTTATTCACAAATTTGGATAAATAAGAAAATTTCATATTCTTTATTTACCTGGGGTGTTACATCCTTCCCCCCTTTTGGGAATTGCGTCCTGGCAATTTTAAAAAATTGAGCATGGAAACATCCTTGAAAGTCCCACATCGGAACAAAAGTCGGTAAAACAAACACTTTAAAATAAAGAAAGATAAGTACAAAGGTCACACGAGGTAACCCAAACTAGGATTCCAAGTATAAAAATATGTACATGGAGGAAAAAACAAAGGGTCATGTTCTGATGGAGAGTGATAGAAAACATGTTTAGGAGAAAGTTAACAATAAGAAAATCACAAACTTGTGATTGGTTAAACGGTGTTGGGTTCCCCAGTAGGAAAAGTTAATAGACAACATTTTTGTTTTAAGTTACTTTTTATTGAGTAATTTATTCATAAGGAAACATAATCACTTATCATGTTGACTTTCAACTTTTACTAGATTCCTTAATCAAACTCATATTTTTTTCAAAAGATGAGTATTTAGGGAGACTTGTTCGCATTAAGAGTACTATAATCAACTTCTAGAGAATCACCTAATCCACAAAAGAGAACTATATACTTCCCATATCTTTAGACCTTAACCATAACCAAAACCAAAAAGGTTAGTACAAGGTCAGATAATCCAGAAAAGGATAACCCTTTATAAAAAGAAAATCGATTCTTAATCTCCAAAATTTGTCCAACAAAAACCAAAGTTCAACGAGGAGCATCCGATAAACAAATTTGTCCATAAAAATTCCTCAAAGTAAACCACTCAAAGATTGAAACCCAAACATTTTAAGGATTTAGTCACATAGTCTTCCAAGTTAAATCGTAACATTTATCTCCAAACAACATCAGTTGCTCCTAAAGTCCCGTATTGAAAAGTAATTAACCTAATCACATATCCTCCATGATAGGTTAATCATTTTCATAAATAACCCAAAATCTTCATACTCTTAATTCATAAAATCATATAACCAGAGAGAATCAGTCAAACTAACCAGGGAATTCACGTAGTCCAGTGGTAGGAGATAAATACCAGTTGCACTTTGATTGTGGGTTCGATTCCCGCAGCTTTGTCCGACGCGACGGGTTGTCACACAGTCTGCGTGTTGTCCTTTTTTCAAAACAATATAATTCTTAAATAATTCCCCAAAAAGAGATAAAATCTTCAAGAATAATCATAACATATTTTAACCTCAAGTTTATCTCATTCCTTTCATTTTCCATCATATCATAGAGTAACCCATAATTACCTAAAAATTAAGTATCATATAAACCCTAATGGTTACCTTAATAATTATTACCTGAATTTCACATCGGGTTGGCCAAATCATACATGATGCATTAGAGAACTCACCAAGGTTGAAGTGGTTAATCATGACTCCTTGATATTTGGATTAGAACAACCACGAGTTTCCTCATTGAATCCTCCATTTTATCTAGTATCTTAATCATAGAACCACCACAGTTTCCTTCAAACCTGTTGTCTCTTTGGTGCCATCTAGATCCATCCATTCATTAAAAATAGAAATGTCAGTGTGAGTATATCAACAAAACCATCATGTACTAATGAGGAAGGTAAACACTAAGATACACTTACTCATTCACTTTATCTAAAACTAGGACTCTTTCTGAAATCCTAACCATTATGGTAATGTCACTTGTGCTTAGAGAATACCCTAACCTCTAAAGTTATCTAAACCGACCTTTGATACCAACTATAAGGCCCCAGCCTTAAACCTTACTTAATATTGAATTAAATGAGTAATTCACATTGAGGATCTTTTCAGGTTTAGAGTTTTAGAGAATTAGGACATAACTATTACATCTCAAAATATTACAAAGTAGTCGCTTCTACTAAATTTCCAGAAAATAAAAACTCTTAAAAAGAAACATGTATAGTTCCATGTTTTAGGTAGCATGACTTTCCCTTGATCCCATCCTTGACACTATTCCATGCTAAGTCCTGTGAAAAACATTTCAAAAACTTGGGATGAGAATAAGAAGCTCAGTAAGGGATACAAAAAGAATGAGAACTGTTAGTTTTGCAAAACAACAAGTAAACCATGAATACTTTACCAATGTAATACTTTTCAGCTTCAAGAAGTAGTAAAAACTTTTCACTGAATCAAAAGTATCATTACTTACCTTTTTGTAACCAAAGGATTACCATAAAACCCATATAAAGAACACATAGCATATATAAAGGTAACTTGGGACATAAACATACTTAAGTGGAATAACCATGTGGTCGACTTCCACACATATCACTTAATGGAATAGCCATACGGCCAATTTCCATACATACTCAATGGAATATCCATACGGCCGACTTCCATACCCAATGCATTGGAGGTTATAACGTAACCACCCATCCTCGTATTCACGGCACCACCCGTCATATGGTTTATAACGTAACCACCCGTTAAAATGTCCAAGTACCAATATAAAATCATAAAAAATAAAACCAATATAAAGTAATGATAACATTTCCACATCACAATATATCATAATAGAATCCTTTATCAAAACCATTTTCAAAACCATTTAAAACATTTAATAAAGAGATTTTTGAATCAAAGTGTCCCATACCACCTTGAAGCTTAAAATTTTAAACCATTAATATCCATATAAATAAATCCTTAAAACCATGTTGAAAACATGGATATTAATAAGAACAAATAATTAAAACATTTAAAATGACATTTTGGTTAAAGGGGTTTTACCAAAATTAGAGACACTTGAATACAATAATTGAGGAATAACAATTAGTCATAACTTTATAATATCATGACAATAAATGGATTCCTGATATAATACTCCAAAGGACAGTATATACACCATATAAGAGTGAATTGGTTCATAACAACAATGAACCCTCAATAGAAATGTCAAATGTGATGAAATCCCTTATAAAGAAGGTATCCTTAAATTAAGGACAAATCAATCTCAAAAATATGTGTGACAAATATAAATACACCCAATATAAGTGGATATTAAGTGTAAAACAATAAAAGGTCATTAACACATATTCAATGGATGACATATTCAATGACTACATGTTGAACCCAAAGAAATCGAAATTGGGTTAAAAAGTTCCCTTGACAGCCTAACGGCATCACATCAAAATGAGTTGATGAGAGATAAAAAGTGTATCTCATCACTTGGACATAAAATTTACATCAATAAGGATATATGAGAAAATATCCCAACATAACAATATGTAAATTAAAAGACCCAACAAAATAAGTCTTTTAAAAAAAGAGGAGGGTGAAAGGTTCCCTTACCGACTTGGGTATCTTTCAAAACATACACCCCATGAAAGAAGGACAATAGATCATTGATGTAAATACTCATAAACGAAATTATATTACACAAAGAGTAGAATAATTGGCAGTACATGCACCACTCAATGGAATTTGTGGCAAATGTATCATAAATCTCATGGGAATAAAAGTGAGATGAAAAAATCCCTTACAAAAACTCGGCAGCCTAATGGCGCCACATAAAACTTCCGAATATGGATTGATGAGATCAAATAGGGTATCTCATCACATTACAATAAAATTTACAGAAAGATTAATATAAAATAACATCCCCCAACATTACAAAGAGGAGCCTAAAAGAAGTGACATAAAGGAGAGTACTTAAAAAGAAAGAGAGAGGTTAGATCTCTTACGAAAGTTCGGCAGCCTAACGGCGCCACTCAAAACTTCCAAAATGGTTTGATGAGAGAGAATAGGGTCTCTCATCACATGAACATAAAAATTACAGTAGGAGTAATATAAAAGAACATCCCAATCATAATATAGATGAGCTTAAAAGAAATGACATAAAAGAGTGTACTTAAAAAGAAAGAGAGTTGTAGGATCCCTTACGAAAATTCGGCAGCCTAACGGCGCCACCCAAAACATCCAAAATGAGAGAGAATAGGGTCTCTCATCATATGTACATAAAATTTACAGTAAGAGTAATATAAAAGAACATCCCAATCACAATAAAGATGAGCTTTAGAAGGAATGACATAAAAGAGTGTACTTAAAAAGAAAGAGAGGAGTAAGATCTCTTACCTCGGGTCCGACTTGACTCGATCGTTCTTTAATCTCCTGAATAATAAACTTGAGTTAATTTCTACTTCCTTAAGAACCTTTTTCAAGTTCATTATTCCTTTTATATCACTTATTACCATGTCATAAAAATTTATGTAATCATTTAAGTTAATAATATTTGTTTTGCCGATACTTGGTTCTTAAGTCGAAAGTGGACTTCTTACAATTACATGTTGTTCGTGTGGCCAAATGTTTATTATATAAAGAATTGTATTCATGATTTAGATATCATATATGTCATATATATCCATTATATGCACGCATTTATAAAATTACATAATCATTTAGAGGTAAGAAATGAAATGCACCGTTCATGGAGACGGTAAGCCGTACGTACGCATGAACGCTACTTTCATTTCTATTTCGTATTTTATAGAATGGAATAATAATGATATAAAGGTATATTATAATTCCAGTATAATATCATATATAATATCATTAAATCCATCCTTTATACGTCCCACGTATGGCATTAACGAATCACATCACTTTGAGGGGGCGGTAGTCCGCACTTCCTAAAATGAAGATATCGCGTATACCCATAATGGAAGCCATAAAGGTAAGACACAAATGAAAAATAAGGAAGAATAAGTAAAACATAAACATATTATATATCATATATAAAAATAGTGACATCATAATGGCCACCTTTTAATGTGTTAAATGAGTATTAAACAATCATTGTTTCGGGAGGCAGAATTTCGCCATCCACAGAAACCGTATGTTTTTTAACCATTTGATGTAGTTGCGTGAGAGTGTAGCTTGAATAAATCTGATAACAACATCCTAGTATATTTCAGATACTGGTGTTGTTACAAAAGAAGTAAATATAAAGAGTTTAGGGGGTTGGAGAAGCAAAATAAAACAAATGAACATGAGAGAATGAATTACCTTTAAAAGTGTAACTCCTTTTTATTTGAGCCTAAAGGATTCCTTTGAAAGGATTCTGCCCAAAGGGAATCCTCTAGGATGAGGAGAGGGATTTGGAGAGAGTAAATGGGTAGGGTTTGGCTGAGACAAAGGCTTGAGAAGTGTGTGAAATGAGGTAGAGGTGGGGGCCTTTTATAAGAGGAGAGGAGGGGCACTTTTGGAAAGTAAGAAATATTACTTTATTTGAAAATGTGTTTCGGTTTTAAAAGGTCCCACATTGATATAATTCGTGGATAAGGTGATATGGGTTCTAAATCCACTCATCCAATTGGTTTTGGACATGTGTAGTTCATAGATTTTACATTATCTTTCCATTTTATTTAAATCGTCAAATAATGATGTCATCGTTGCATCATTATTATGTCATAAATAATTTAATTTATTTAATGTCTAAAAATTATAAAAAAAATACTATGATGTAGGAAATATTTTTAGATTTCCAATTAATATTTATAATCAAAAATCTGATCTTTATAACCCCATGTAAAAATTGTTTTCGTAAAACATATTATGTTTGTGTCATTTTTACTTTTACATTAAATAAAAAGTAATTTATGTCATTTCCCAACAAAAGTGTCTCCATGAGGTCCCCAAGTTGACCCATAGCTTGTCTTGGTCGTCCATGACACAACCAATAAGGTTGGGACATGTGTCTAGGTCATTTCATATTATTAAATCATTATTTATACCTTAAACTACCCTAATTACCACTAATCGCGATTAAGAACTTAATAAGTTACTATTCACCAAAAAAATTATGTTTATCCCATTGAACCACATTTTACTTCTTAATGACAACCATGTATGTCGGATTTTCAAAATTCAATACACATTAGTGGTAAACTTTCATTTAACTGAAAAATCAGTTTGCTTGATTACCACTTAGTGGTTTCACTATTCATCAAAAATTGGAGTTTTTCAGAAAAAGACCAAAACTTCACCCTAAGCTATATTTGATATTCCGAATTCAAAAAATGAAGTCCGATATATAAAATTCAAAACATATTAGTCACATTAATTAATTTAATAATTAATTCCCGTTGTCAGAGCAAATAGCGTGTTTTTATAAAACAATAAGTATCAAAAGATTGACACTAGTTTAAGTCTGATTTCAAAGTGAAATCAATTCCAATGACCACTATTGGATTTAATGGTAAAAGTATTTTCTAATTTCACTTTAAAACCAATTCAAAATATAATATAATCATATAAATAAATTATATTAAAAAGAGGTTTTGAATTAAAATACAACATTTTACACTATTCATTAAAAAAATGAACATTATCGGAAAGATACCAAAAATTTACACAAAGTAAATTTTGATGTCCCGATTCTTAAGAAGAGTTTTATTTGGTCCAATAGAATTTATAAGAGTGAACAAAACTATATTTAATGACGGTTCTCCATCAAAAGGCGATAAGTGAACCTTTAGTGAAAACGAGGGCATATACGCCTAAAATTGAATTCTTTCCATATTTTAAGCCTTTATCTTTTATTGGATAAATGTAAAAAAATTTAAAAACATACATAATCATATTTTAGTTATTTCTATCCATTCCCGCCAATACAACGGCTACATGTTAACTACCATTTAAAAAAATATTATTTTATTATTAGAGTGCAACATAAGATTTCAATGAAACTCTTTGATGTGTGTTGGGTACACCATCGAGCATAGCGTCCCCTTTATAGTCATATTAATATTTTATTCACAAATTTGGATAAATAAGAAAATGTCATATTATTTATTTACCTGGGGTGTTAGAGAAGATTTATATTTCTCTCTAAAACATGTTTCTTTATGAAAAAAACACCAAAATTATGATAAAAAAATAAAAACAAACTAATTTGTTAATACATGGTCTCAAATATAGATAGAATATCTTATAAAATATATTTTCCCATTAAGATAAGGTTTGATAAACTAAAATAGGGGTGAATTTTATATTAAAAATATATATATAATTTTTCCAACAACATCAAATTAATGTTTTTAAAAAAATTGTTTTGATTAACTAATATATTATTATCCCTTTATTATGTTATAGTAAAACAAATATGTATAAAAAAATAAAATTTTCAAAAATTAAAAAATATAAGAAAAATTACACATAACAACTAAAAACAAGTAAACTATGTGTATGATTAAAGGAAATTGACAACATAGAGTACTGACTAATGATCCAAATATTTATTAAAATGGTTTTATCAACAACTCTTTTACCAAAATAAAATGGGAATATTTAAATTATAATCAATTTATCATATACTTTAATCATTTTAAAGTAATATATTTTTATCTGATAGAATCCATTTTCTTCAAACCTATGGAAAGGTATTAGTGTCCAAACCAATACACTTTGTCTTCCTCCACATGATACTTTGATCAATCTGATCGATAACATCCTGCCCCCAAATCCAGGAATCTCATGATAACAAATATTCAACATAATAACAGCTTCATCCTTAGAATATATCAATTTCAATGGTTCAAAAACTCAAAAAAATTAATTGAAATTCTAATAATATCAAAATGAAATAATAAAAAAACTGCATATTAACATAATAAAAGAATAAATACACTGATATAAAAATATCATCAAAAATAGATTAAACAAAAAAATTGAATAAATATAACTATTTTGAATTATTATCATAACTTGGTATCATTTGGTCCATTAAAATTCGATCATTTTTATAGTAATACCTCAAAAATAGAAAATCAAAATTCATTAGGAGTAGTCAAAACTTTATCAAAAGAATCTTCATCATTTTCTCGTGAACTCAATATAGCCTCATATCTTTAGATGGAGTTATTTCTTCACTTCTATAATGATTATGAATTCTTTTAATGTAGTTTATATAGACAACTCTGATCATTTGATATTCACCTTTCATAATAAAGTTTAATGGATTTTCATTCTATTCACCAAAAATAATTAAATAAAAAAATCAAGTTCAGATGAATTATATTATGGCTGTTATGTGAAAAAAATGATAAAGTGTATCTATAAGTCAATAGAGATATAAAAACCACCTTTAAAATACTATTTTTAAGAAAACATCAAATTAAACAAATTGTTAAGACCTCGATAATTTGTTATAGGAGACCCTATCAATTAGAAACCCCTATGAATTAATTTTTTAATGAAAATATATCATAGTATTCAATAATAGTTATCTTCATACATATAATGTTAGATTTTTGTTACATTTATCTACGAAAGACTAATTTTTACAACTGTAGATAAAAAGATTTGGGGGAATTCATATAATCGATTAGTATAAGGATTTATATATTCAATGATCTGAGAGTAATATCAGATATTATTGGAAAAACTGTTAAATAGATATAGTCGTGACTTGTAAAATGAAATTAGATGGGATGATTCATCATGAAATATAGTTCATCGTACACAATTGGAAATTACGGAATTTAAAAATCGTATCATTTTAATGGGATAATATTTAATAAAATAACATATTATATAAATGAAAAACATGATATTAATTTAATAAAAACTTATAATGTGGTAAATGGTATTATTATCATTAAACATAACATTAAGATCAATATTTTAGAAGGAAATTCTTAATGGAATAAATTTTCAAAATTTGTATAGAAATAAAATAATAATTTTTAAACATGAATTGAAATTATAAATGTTAAAGAATCCACTTCTTGATTAACCAAATGTTGAAATTTTCTAAAATATAGATCTAGATACTTGTATGAAGAAAATAAGTATTCACTAAATATTTCGAAGGATTTTCTTATATATATGATGAAAAGGGATTATTTTTATCTTCTTATACAATTAATATTATTTTGAAAATTAATGATTTAGAGATATTTCAGGATTCCTTTAAGGCTTTTTCTGACACTGAAATTCATTATGTAATCCTTAATGGAAATTTTTTGATCAGGTGAATCAATTTAAGAAAAGTTGGAAATATTTTTTAAAAGTGATTCAGATTAATGAACCATTTAGGATATGTTTAAATTTTAGTACCATATTGATTGTGATGATTTTTAATATGATAATTCAAAAGAGTAAAATAAAATGGTAAAATTACTATACTATATCATTGAAGCATAAATTATGCATCTGGAAGGAAATAGATTCAATTGGATGGAATTTTCTAGAATACCTAAAAGGGTATGAGAAACTCAACTAAACAAACAATATTTGTTTTAATGTTATAGAAATATGTATTTTCTATTTTAAAAGTTATATGATACCAAATTTATATTTTACCAATTTTTTTTATCTAAAATATTCCAAACTCGTGGTAAGAATTTATATATCCCATAGTTTTTATTTAAAATCAGTAAAAGTTGTTTCTATTAGAGATATTTTGGAATGAAAATGAATATTTAAAGATCATATGGATTTAAATAATGGATGTGTATAGTTATCTAATTACACTATTTTTATTATGAAATTGATATACTAATAATGATTTATTCTATATTAAAAGTGATGATGTTTTGACATGTATAGTTTATGATTCATCAAAGTATACAACACATTTGAAATGGAGATAAGGATAAAAATATTTTATTTGGGATAAATTAGTTTATTCAAGATATTTGTTAAAATATTAGGGAATGATATCCAACTACCTATTAATGAAACATTTTAATGAATAATGTCTTGTTTTTAGAATAATTCTACAAATAAGTAGAATACTATATGCGATATAGTGGTTAACATTTTATTTTTCAACTATTATCAGATTTATAAAATAAGTGTTATTTCTTGAAAAAATGTAATATGTGTATCTTAGAATAATATTTTATAAATAATATATTTTCTATGATAATAGGGGTAATATATGTAGTATTTGATAATTTGAAATACAAATTGATAAAACATAATATGAGTTAAAATTTAATGTGATTGTAAAATAAGATCTTAAAATTATTTAGGGTATTTTAGTAATGAAATAATGTAATTAGTTACATCTAGTAAACAAAATTGATCTTAAAATAAAATTTAAATTTAATGGGTCAATTATATCAATGAATAAATTAGAAATAGTCCTAAGTAGATAGTGGAATGTATTATCATTGTAAAATTTGATTTATTGATGTAAAAGTCCTTAAATTCAACGTTCATTAAGATTGATATTATGATTATTCTCAATAACTCTCACCTTTATTAAATCTATATATATTAAAATTTATTACATGATAAAATAGTTTAGTGTGAGATATTATCATTTGACTATATAGAGATGTTTTTGGAATTATATAGATATGTAATAATGTTAAAAACCCATAAAATTTTAGAATAGATATGACCTGTCTGAGTTTTTTCATATGAAAAATGATTAGTAAAGAACATATAAATGTTTTTTATTATTCTTAAAATAATTTAAATTATAAAATTTCTCATGTTATATTAATGGTAGTATCCACATCACTATTCATACATGTTGTTTTCATATATAGAACGAAGTGTAAAGGTAAATGACCACTCAATTTAAGACATCGAATTATCCTTAACTAATTTATTCAATGTATTATTAAAGGTTATAAAACTAAATTAAGTATAATATGAGAAGGATTTTAGATATGGATATGGAATATGATCATGATATGAAAAATGAGTTTTTTTATGCTCAATTACCCATAATATATACCACATAGAGTGTTATACTATATTTATTTGGTATAATGGGGTTGTATGATTCATATAATTCAATTCCATTATTACTAGGGGAAATATAAGATACATTTTATAAAAAAATCATACTTTTAAAAATTTATTATTCATTCCATGATGAAATGATAATAATTGGGTCATTGGGTATATTATTAACCATATAATCGATTGAGTTTTATCAATATGTGTTATGTACTATAATATACCATGTATGAAATTTTTTTCCTTCAGTTGAGATAGATTAATGGAGTGTACAGATATACACTAATATGTTACATGTAATGTGATTATCTATTATGTGAGGGGCACATGATGTGATCATCCATCAGGGTGAATTATATGTGATGTGATCATTTATTTGTTCAATATTTTCTTAAGGACCTATTAACACAAAGCTAGTTATATTGGATTAGTATACCTCACATCCCCTATTTACTGGTTGTATTTTAGAAGATGTATTATATAAAATTTGAACCTTATATATGATATTACTAATGAATATAATTATCATGATATATGTTTTTGATTTAGATCATGTTAGACACCTTTGTAGCATGAATATAAATGATTCTTTTTTACTCTACTCTTTCATTCCTCTATTAATTCAAAAAATAATATTTGTTTTTTAATATTTAAAGCCTTATACGGTCACACTTTGTTGTCGATTAAATTGGGATTGATATTTATAAAAACAAAATTAGCTTATCTAAATTTGTTTTTTAGTTTATACAAAATCATTTTAATGTATAATCACAAGGTAATACATGTGATTGGATGTAAGGTGAATTTAATAGTATCATTTTTTAAGATATCCAAGAGTAGTGTAATATTTATTTTATAAGATAGTTTATATTATAAAATACAATGTTAAATATCATAAAGTGTATGAGGCATTAGTTCAAATGATATATTGATTGATATATTCTCTTAATCCAATGTAAATAATATTATGTGTTTGTATATATCATATATGATGATATGGATGTTTCATATGGTATAACATATGGAAATCAAGGCATATCATATTACTTTTTATAATAATTTCATAGGTAATGTTATGTTGACACCATGCTATAAATTTTAAAAATTATAATTTATATTTGATTATTTGATAATGTTGGTTAATAATGAACTATAATTAACCTAGAATGTTATGATTAACGTAGATGTAAAATATAAATTACTAGTAATTAGTCATGATCTATATATAGTTATTATTATTTCAAACATTTAATGTGATCAAATAATTTAGATAATTCTGAACACATATAAATTTTAAATAGATTTGTTGTAAATTGTTTATATGAGTTTTAATCACATTACATATTATCATATATAATTAATGTATCAAAAAATTCATAGGTGGTTCAAAATTCCTCCCATTGGCCTATATATACTGGATAAATACAATGGAATTAAATTCAATATAGGCTTGGGTTGTATCACAACAAGTTCCAAAAATTCACATTTATCGTTCTTCAACTTCATCGAGAGGTAGTATCATAATTTGTGTTTTTAGGATTATCCCATAACGTAGCGATTTTGGTTTTTGGGTTTCCTTAATATCTCACGTTGATATGAAAAGTGTTATTTGATCCTTATAAACTAACGAATTTTAATATGGATTATGTGTATTAATTACTTCATGATATTAATATGAAAGTGAGGGAATCCATCATTTCCCAAATATAAGTTAACATCCATTTAAATCTCACTACATTCACACATTAAGAGATCAAGAATAAAATATTTAATTAATTTTGTTATTTTATATGCATTTGATAAGAAATTTTTTTATGTTTGTTTGAATATTTTTTTGTGGTGTTGAAAACATTGTCATTCTTGATTATTTTTTATAAGAAAAATTTCTTTAGATAATTTAAATTTCGGTAGAATAAACACGGTGTATTTAGTTAAAATCATCTAATAGTGAGTTGTATTATGATTTTTGTTAAATATAGGTATTTAAAATAGCCAACAAAGAAAGGTGATATGTCATGGATTATTTTCATGAGTTTGGGAGAGCTAAAAAACCAAATAATTATTTTTTTAACAATGACAGTATATATATGTGAAATGTAACACCTTGATATTTTTTGAATGAAAACTTTGTTATGTAGTGTAAACGACACACAAGTCTAAGTATAAAGGAATCATGATCTACTATTAAAGTATTATTATTTAATGTGATGGTTTTTGACCATCCATTGTATTGGTGGGTATGAATATAATTAACTAAATTATGAAATAAATATGGTTTAAATAAGTATAAAATTAAATAAATTGTTATCAATTCATTTATAATAAAAATAAATTTCTTTTCAAAATAAAGGACTTTTTTCTACAAATCTATTTTTTTCATGTAGTAGTTTTTTATCTGAATAAATTAAAATATTCAATATTGGTGAAGGATTGTAAAACAATTTATATATTATATATTCAATCAAATGTGTTACTATTTATCTAATATTTTTTCTTGGTTTGGGATGATAATGAATCTAGTCTTATGCTTAAAAATATAATTTTCAAAAAAATATATTTAATTATGTTTTGTACCTTTTAAAAATGACTTTTATATTATGAATTATGAGTTCCAAATATTGTAAATATGTCCTTATTATTTTTAATCAATATTAATTGTAACCATGTTAAAATTTATCATCTCGATAAAGGTTAAATCAGGTTAAACTATGTTAAAACCAAATATAAGAGTAAAAATGTTTCACCTAAATTACTATTTGATGAATGGAATTTAGAGTTATCACCTTATCTATGAAATATAATTTTTTTAAGGACACTTTTCCATAATAATTACAAATAAAAAATTTTACTATAAAAAAAGTACATAAATTCAACCCTCTAAATTTTAAATATCTATTATGTGTCCGCATAAAGACACAAGAAAGTGATAAACAAATATAAATTTTAATTTTGAGAATAATTAAATTATTTTCAATATTGAAATATATTTAAAAATTTTATTAAATATATAATTACATTACCTTGAATTATAATGTCGACAAAGTATTTCGTCAATTAAAAGAAAATTAAAATAAATGAATTTGAAAATATTAAAATTAATAGAATTCGAATGAGTTTTCTTTTTTCAATAATATATATAATAATATGAAATAATAATTGTTTGATAAAGGATTATATATTAACTCAAACTATTTCTTTAAAAAATTAATGTTAAAATAAATTAAAAGATCTAAAAATGATTTTAAGGATATTTCTCCAAAATAGTTATTTATTTAATTATTTAAAAATAATAAAATCATGAAATGGGACAAGGTGGGTATGATATGGTCTAAAAAATAATTTGGTCCTTTATGATATAATTTTTAACTAATATGAAAAATTGTAAAACATTATGAATAAAAAACTCTTAACCATAGCTAATGTGAAAATAGTTTAACTAAGTGGTTAAACAAATAGATAATGTTAAAATCACCAGATAAACCAACACAAATTATGTTGGATGATTGAATTTTTATCCAATACAACCCTTCTTTGAATCCTTATCCATTTAATATAATTTTTTTAGAGAATAACATAATTATATTTTAATCATTGATGAAATCCCAAGAGTGACCATCCCCTCAATTATAAAAGGGAACCACTTGATTCTATTCTTTACAAAAATTTCAGCCATATAGAGTAACCATCCCATTAAAAAATCATTTCTCAACTTCTTCATCCAAATTTTAAATGTTCGGTTCTTCCTAAAAGACCAAACCTAGTATCCTTAGGACGAAATCTAATGGAGTTCTTTTAAACATGATGTTATAGCCATAATGGATCACTATTTTTAACTTTTCTTTTAATTATGAAATATTGTTTTTATTCAGAAAATAAAAAATTTGGCTTCATAAATATAATAATTTTTTATTTTTATTATTAGCAAATCAAAATTATACACCCTCTATTACAAAAAATGGGAAGTGAAATTATTCCCCATTCATATGTATGGCATGTCATCTCCACATAGCGATACAAATCATTTTTTAACCTCAAATTTCATCAAATATTATTGTGTTGTTTTTAATATTTATATATGATACATATAGAAAATTTATTCGTCTATAATTATATTATCATAAACACCTTCATACCATATAATCCATTGGAAAATAATAATGTCGCTCAAGTGTACGTGGAGACTACCACCTCCACCAATCACTATGAATTTTTTTCATTTCCATTTTACATTAATGGTAATAATAGTATATTTAATTAATATAAATGTTTTATAATATATATTAATGATTTTATAAAAATAAATTATTAATTACCTTTCTTTTTTTCCATCTTTCAAAATGTGAAAGGAGTGTTCATATGTACGTATGGTATACCGTCTCTATGAAAAGTGTAATTCATTTTTCTATATTTATATTATGTGGATAAATATGAATATATATAATTCAAATATATGATATTTATATCAAAATTATAATTATAGATATAATGTAATAATGATCAAAGAATAATAACATGAACTACTGAATTGAATTTGTCATGATTAACTGAATAGTTGAAATAGGAAAATAATGATTTTAATATCGATTTATTTATAAATGGGTGTTGAAATTTAATAGTGGTATTATATATGATTATATATGTATTAATATGATTTTATTGTATAATTATAATAAATTTTAATTTGTTTTGAATGATGTTATACTGATTTCAAAGCATGTTGAACTTGAGGTAAGTGTTCTTCGTCTTAAATTGTCTTCCATGGGGTATATGTTATGCTATGCACCTATATTATTTTATAAGGTGTATCTAATTCACCCTTTACATGTTATAGAATTATTATTATTATGTTAAGTATATTTAATGCTACATTTTATCTTATTCATTCATAGGGATTGTGATTCAATATTTAGAAAATCTGTAAGGGTATTATACAACAATATCACTATTTGTCTGGATTTTTCCTGAATAAATTTCTAATAGTGGAATTTTATGAATTTATAATATTATAAATAATGATTTTAATTATCCTATAGTTATTTATATATATTAAATATTTTCCTTTAATTTTACTATCTTTAATAAATTAATAGAATTAAATAATATTTTTAAGAAAAGTCGACAATATTTCTATATTCGATCGAAAGTCATTTTTCTTACATATTCATGTTATCTAAAAAATATTTTAAGTATAGATTTGATATTCTTCTATGTTTTTTAATTTAATTTTAAATAATTATATACTTTTAAAAATTGTTGAAAAGGATTATTCATATTTATTTTTGAAGTTGGTACTTTTTGAATTTTTACAAATGTAATAATGGATTGTTTTATTTTAACTTATAAAAAATGGAAAAAATTCCCACCATAAAGAGAACTAAATTCATTGAAATCTAATTTAATTGTTTTAAAGAATTCTTTTTTTATTTTGGATATTTTTAGATTATAAAAAATTTATATCTAATTGAAAATATTATTTTTCTCATCGAATATTCTAAGTGATATTTTAACATAATTTCTCATCTGTACAAACTTCTTTTGAGGTTACAGAAGTTTTATTGGGTATATTTTCCAATAATATCATGTTTATATTTCATATGGATGACTTATGATTATTATTATAATATGTTTATGAAACCAATTACTTATTCCAAGGATTATTCTTTAATGAATTGATGAAATTACTATAAAATCAATTTATTTTCTCTGGTTTATTTCCTAATTAAATGTTTATAAAACCAATTCCGTATCATATATTATGATATTATGACTATTTTATGATATTAGGTAAAAAATATATATGTTGGTCTCAGAAACATATATATCTCCAGTGCACTAGGTAAATATGGATGTCTCATTGGATAAACCAGGCTAAAATGGGATGTGAACACTGTACAATAACAGACTCTAACCATTATGATAGCCTGGGGAGTAAACTTTGACTAAAATTATAGTTTTTAGAGTGAACCCAATCCACTTTGATAGTATTTTAAATTATCCTTGACTTGTAAGGAAATTATTTGTGTTTATAAAGTGAATTCTATAAACATATGTGTTATGCTATTTTTATTCTCTCATAGATCTTGTTTCTTTATTCGATTTTGATTCAAGACTTATTTATTTCAATGAATTATTAAATTTATCAATATTATGATCTATGATATATATCACATGGTTTTCATATGTTATTCTCAAATAATCATAATTTTATTCTCATGTAATATTAATGTGATTTTTGATATCTCTATCATTTACCCTTATTAAGAACCGATTCTCATCCTTTCTAATTTTTCCTTTTCCATGGGTTATGAAGAATATAAAAACTCCAACCCCTATAACCCATAACCAATATCCACACTATTAAATTTTCATATAATAAAATTTAACACATATTGGGGTATTGATGATTTTAGATGTCCTAGTAAACTTGATACATACATGATCACCATATTACATTTGAATATTAAAATTACAACGTAATTTTTTTGAAAGTATTTTCAATACATATAGGGTGTCCTTACATATAATTTATTGTATATATAAATGATTTATATGAATGTTATAAAAATAATAATGAAATTAAATGATCATTAAGGGTTATGTATAATGGAATATATCATGAATTAATAAGCATAATCAACATGGAAGACTAAATAATTAAACACAAATGTCATCTAAATATTATGACTATTATAATTAGATAAGGAATAATCAATGCGAAAAGTTAAATAACTAAATACACATTAAATTTAAATAACATGAATATCATTAATAAATAACTTATAATCAATATGGGAATATAAATAACTAAATAAAAAATTTCATAAATAAATTTAAAATAATTATTAGCAAAATTATTAATGATGTAAATTCATAACTATTAGATTTCATGATATCTGGAATCATGGTACCTATATCTTTAAGACCTTTCATAAGATAGTTTCAAATATATGGGTAGGTATACACATGAAACTAATTTAACCAAGTCTATCTAATGGATTGTTCTCATGATGCTACTGATGTATTGAGGGAATATCTATAATTGATCCTAACTCATAACTGTATATCCAAAGAACTCCTCATATATTGAATAATCAATTTAATTCATGCATAATTTTCCTTATCATCAAATATATGAATAATCAATTTAATTCATATATTGAATAATCAATTTAATTCATGCATAATTTTCCCATAGAGAGATGTGCTCGTAAGGGGCTCTGTATATAGGTTTTCCTTCCGCCCACCGTCGCCTTCTGCTCTCCCACTGGCTGATCTTCTCCGTCTTCTTGTCGGCGCGCTCGCGATGTGCTCTTCAACATGGCATAGGCTCGTCAACATCCTCGTCGATTTGCATCTCTGTGCGACCTTCTCTCCACTCTAGCTTCGGTTCTGGCTAGGGTTTCCTTAGGTGGAAAGATGATGGACCAGGGTGCGGGTTTCAAGTGCTGTGGTTTGGGGATTCCGTCGTTTTCAGCGTTGTCCGTGCGAGATTCGGGTAGATATGGCATTTGGGTGTAGATGTGAAGGTGGCGACGAGATTTTCTCATAGTCCTTCATCCGGGATGCTGTTCATCGATGTTTTGGTGATGCTCGTTTAATGTTTGTTTTGTTAGATTTATTTTAGGATGGTTTCTAGGATGGCGTTTGCTACGCCGGTGATTTTGTTTTGGCGACGCGAAGAGGATGGCGGTTTCTACGCCGGCGTGTTGGATTTGGCGATGGAGCTTCGACGGAGGCATGCCGGATGTGTTTTTCCTTCATTCCTTGATGTTTATTTTCCATGGTTTGCTAAACTTCTTGGATTGTTATGGATTTTACCTGGTTGGTTTGAATTTGCTGCTTTGAATTTGCTACTGTGCGGGATGGTCTTATGATGATGGTGGGATTCGCGGCTCATGGGCAAGTGCTTTGGTGATGGTTCACCGCTGTGGATGGTGGCGCGATGTGATGGATCTCGAAATTCGCGGTGATGCCAGAGGGGGTCTCACCGACGATGAACAGTCTGGTTGGTGACGGTGAAGCTGATGGGTTTGATGGTTGGGTGAGTTTCGAGATGTGAGCTGCCCGAGGAGGCATGGAAAGGTGTGTGGTGATGGTATGCTAATCGAGGATAGCTGGATGGTTTTTTGATTTTGAAATTTGAACGTAGTTTTGAAATGTATGGCTTCGGGATGTTTTGTAATGGGTACCGGCAACCCTTAAACCGGTTTTCATTTTCTTTTTAATAAATGTTCAGAGGGTTATCCTCTGACGGCTTTTTTGGTATAACACCATATTTAAAAAATTATATATAGTTTAAGCAATAAATATATATTTATGATAAATAATATCAATATTTAAGGGAAATTAAATGTCAAATGATCACAATAATGTTAATGTTTTAATGGTATAATAATGACTACAAAAATTAATCAAGAAAAATAATTTCAATACATTCCTTGGTCAAAATGATCATAAACCTTCCATAAAAAGAACATGGATGGTATTAATATAACATATCCCTAGTGGATAATATGTAAAATGAATTTTTGTTTTTGTTGAATAATACTAATATAATTAAAATTTTATTAAAAATAATATTTATGAAAAAAACAATTTACTTAGAAAATAATTTTAAATCTAAAAGTTTGTAAAATAATTTTTAAAATAATTTTATTAATAAATAACCTTTGGAAATTGTAAATTATTTTTGAAAAATTGAGAATCCATTACATATGGAAATACTCTTCATGTTGTACAATTTTTTTAAAAAAATATTCCTTTCACATTTTTGGTAAAAGAAAAATCGGCCTCATTTGGAGAAGCACATGAATATTCCATTAAAAAAATTTATAATAATTTAAAATGGGTAAATTTTAATTTATAAAATAATTTGGAGAATATTTTAGAAATTCTTGAAAAAAGTTTTCGAAACAATGGTTTTAGAATAAACATTATTTTAGACAAAATAGTTAAACAAATTCCTATTTCATTTTAAAAAATTATCAATAATTTTATGTAATAAATAGTGGGATAACAGTAATTTTACATGGAAATTATTTGAATAAATAGAGGGGATGAAAAATAATGAGCTTTTTTATCCAATTATAAAATAATTTATGTCAATGTATATTAAACCATAAATAATCATAATTAATATGAGACTGTGAAATAAACCAACACAAATATCATCATGTAGAAGAGAAAATTAACCAAGTAATATATTATTTATTTCAAATATAAACCCATATAAAATAATTGGAAATTAAGAAATATATATTCAAATGTAATTTCACACAAAATCATATAATATCAAAGGCAATGAAGAAGTAATATAAACAAATGAATAGAAACTTAATTATAAAAATATTTTCCACTTTATAATTTCAAATTAAAATACCCTCGGATGAAATAATTCATACTGTAACATAAAATACCATGAATTATTCTATAATCATGATATTACATGTCAATGTGGAATTATACACACCATATAAAATAAATTAAGTTGAAAACATTATAATATGCCTCAATTATGGGAAATTGAGATGAAGTCACATACCTCACAATTCCTTTCAGTTTAAATACAATTAAAATCATGTATAGTGGTTTTAAACATGTTATTAACATATATTATAACCATATTATTATTTAATATATCATATATGATCTATTTTGAACATCTTATCACCTATTCATTAATAGTGATTCATTATTACAATTGTTTTGAGTCATGACTACCTTTTTTTACCACTCATGTTTTAACATGGATTTTCTAGTTCATGTGAATATAATATATAGTTCCATCATCAAAATTATTTTATTATTTTTATAAATTTTATTTTTCTTTAATATATTAATTCTTATAATCATTATTGAAATTGTAATATATAGAATGGATCACATCACTTCATGGAGATGATATTTCATAGGTACATATGAGTGACTTTATCATTTTCATAATGGGTGAAGAGGTAAGGAAGTATGTTATATATTAAGTTTACATAACAAATATCATGTAATATATATAACTTATATTCATTTCTATTAGCATTATTACATTCCATTCATAGACTAATTGAAAAATAAATCACATCTCTTAGCAAGACAATATTATTCCATACGCATGAGCGATATTATAGTAACATAAATGGAATTAAATTAATGGGTATATGTGATATTATAATTAAAGATAAGATAATAATATCACAAATTTAATATAGAAGAGGTATATATGTCATTATATATGTAGATATAAACAGAGTAATCCCAAAGTTGGTTATTTCTACTATTGTATTGGCATCAGATAAAAGTAATGAAATCCTAAATGATTGTTCAGTTTAGTAGTATTAGTAAACTAGATACATAAATGAGTCTTTTATTAAAAATAAATACTAAAAATAAAAAAAAATACTTTTTCTGTTTTGAGAACAACTTATTTGTATCTATCTTATCCTTGAATATCATACTTAGTTAACATCATGGAATACTAGTAAAAAATAAGGGTGAGATCAAATACTCACTAAGGGTTAAGTATAGTGAATGGAATAATGTATCAATGAGAAAAATAAATCTTGCAAGGAAATAACTGAACACATATTTCATATAGTCAATAAAATGATAGGTAAAACCTTAAACAATATATAAAAGTAATTAAATAAAAATACATTCCATATAATAAATAAACTGAGAATGAAGTGCATAAAAAATATAAAAAGGTAACTAAATGGAAACACAAGTCGTTCAAAGAACTGAGTAATATATAATCAATATGGAATGTTCGAAAACTGAAAGCAAATGCATTAACGTTGAGTTACAAATTTTAATTCAACTATTATATTTTTTAGTTTTTGAAATCACAAAAACTATCTTTAAAATTGTTCTATAGCTTTTTATATCCCAAGTGTTTTAGAATGATTTTTATAAAACATTATCTTTTATCATACATAGAAAAATATCTAATATATTATGAATATAAACATGCACTTCTTCTATATAATCATTGGCTTAACAATGAGTCTAAATAATTGTACATACGATTAACTAGAGAAGGAGTTATACTTTTATCTTGTTTATCATAATAAAAAATTGCATGACTATCAAACTAATATTGGTACCAAAATAATCAGACCAGATCTCATAAGGATTATCATACTACAAATAAACAAGGATGTTCATCGAACTAACTTAAGTTTGTAATCATAATACATTGATTTGTTTCCATAATAAAGAATACCTTTACCACTATAATGGTGTTAAAAATGATAGCATACATTCAGTGATGTCGGAGCATTAGGAGATATCAAGGGACATCTACCTGAGTCCATTGCAACACACTCAGAAATATGACTATTTGAGCATCCCCAATAAATAGTTATTAATTTGAAGAGTTAAGATATTATTTCACTTTAAACTCAAGTCCTCTGATGATTAATTAGCATGAACTATTTGTTCTTATTCATTGTAATTATTTAGAGAGTTGTAGTAATTTTAAAGAATCCATGTTATGGTTGTTCCTTATGAAAATTTGATTTTGTATCCATGTCTGGTCATTATTACGATCATTAGATTATGAGGATAGGAAGATGTTGAATCTGAACCATCGGACTGAGGGCTTCCGGTGATATGAATATGGACGCTAATCATCGTATCGATGGATTCAGGGGATAAGAAGATATGTCTTATTCTGATCATTGTCTAAGGGGATTTCTAGGTACTGGAATTCATACTTTTCTATAAGTATAGAATATTTTATACCTTTATTCAATTTTATTTACTACATTACTCTCAAGGTTAAAATTGATGAATATTGTAATATAGCTTGTATGTCATTATTACTATTACTAGCTATTTCATTGTTTGTTTTTACAAGTTTTTATTCTACTATATAAGTATTAGAAAGAGGGACATCATAGTAATATTTCTATTTTGTTTATTTTATTGATATTACTTTTATTTTGATAAAAATAAACTTTTTGAAATCATATCTATTGTGATTATATTCTACACTTTGATAATCAGACTAAGTTCTCTAAGCATCTTCTCCCTCCCATGGTGTAGATCTAAGGTGGTTCTTTGATATTTGGAGCTTAATATTCAAGGTATTCCCCTCTCCTCTCCTCTATCTTTATATTTCATCCATTTTATCTTAATATCTCTCTCTCATGGTTTTTTAGATCAAGGTTTCTTATTTACTTTCATTTATATTGGGGGGTTTGTGTGTTTAAGTTTCCACTTGGTATATCATATCTCTTGGAACCTTCATGGAGTGGTTTTGGGTGTGCATTATTTAAGCACACTAAGATTGAGGTATGTTTCCCTTTACAGTAGCCTTAAAATTTAAGATTTATAGTTCTCTTTCTTTGTTAACCTTGATTATATGATAAATAATGATGTGTGATCTTTGGAATTTTTTTATGTGAAAAATGGTTGTTTTACTATTCCTATGAATTTTATAGAATTATTTTATTAAATATTTCACAACAAGTGTTCGTTAAAATGACTGGTTTGGTTTTGAAATTTATTTTTAAAATCTAAATCATGATAAGGATTTATGTATATATATTTTATATGTAAAATGATAAATTGGGAAACTAGACAGTGTTTCTATAAGGTTTTGGGTTTATAGGATGTTTTTAATTTTCTTTTTAATGTGGTTTGACATGTGAAAGTGGATTGAGGTCTATTTGATTTTTTTTTATAAAAAATGTTTTTGGCATGAAAGTGTGTTGTGAATGTTTTAATGATATTAGAAAAATAATTTTGAAATTAAAAATGTTATGTTCACAACTATTTTAAAATGGTGATTTGGTTCCTTGACAACTAATGTTTTTTTAAAATAGTTTGAGTCTCGGTTGGAAATTTTTTGAAAATATTGAAAGTGTTTAGCCTGAAAACTCTTCTTGGATGGTCCTATTGCATTGTTTATGTTGTATATTGTGGGAGTTCCAACGTATATGACTCCCTTGAGATCAAATGGTTGAATGGAATGGCACTTGATTATTGGGGTGACTTAGGTGATTCTTGTTGTGTGAATTATTATATATGTTTATGTGATTGGATGCTCAGTTAGCGTTGGTCAGCTCCCCCTCTTCTTTATATATTGAAATCAGATCCTAGAATATTTGGAGAATTTTCTTAGGATGATTTATGCACTTATTAGGTTATGCACCTACTAGTGTTCCATAGCATGGAGATATGTGAGTTTTATTGCTATGTGATTATGCCCCTTGGTTTGTATCATGTGATGTGTGACCAAGAGAATTAAGAATTTTGATTTCATTGAGTAGGGCATGCATTATGATATAATTCAAGATGTATTAGTATGTTCAGGATTATTAACAAGATCATATGTTCACCCATGTCTATTGGCACATAGTAACTTGAAGTGATGAATGAGATACTTGTTGGTTGGTTACACCTATGTTCTTATTTCCATTGCCCCTATTATATGATTATTATGGGGTTCTCATGTGTGGTGTGTCTATTTTGGTAGTGATGTGTTGGTTTTTGATGGTTTATAATAAAATATTTTAAAGAATAAATGTTTTATAATGTTTTGTTCCATTTTAGAAAGTAATCTTCTCTTTCCTCTTGAAAATGTTAATGTCACATGAATGGAATAGAACCTAGATTTGGAATGAAAAGTGAAATGGTCCTTTTTGTAGTGGAATGTGTGTAAAATTTGACATTTATATATTTTATTTCAAACATGAAGTTGATGTTTCTTTTATTTTAAATTATGTTTATTTGGAATATAGTTTTTTGAGCATACCTACTGAGTTTTAATTCTCACACATATAGTTTTTATTATTTTTATCTTGTGGTACATGTTTTATATTAGTCTAGATCATTGTGGTAAATGTTTAGTTTTGGTATCAAAGAGTGACCCTCCGAGTCACATAGAGATGTGGTGGTTATCACGTTTAGTTTAGTCTTTGTTAATCATTTTGTTGAATTTTCATATTTTTATTTAAAAGATGTTTAGTTTGAAAATTTATTAATATTGGGATGCTCAATTGAGTTTTTTCTTTTTTTTTTGTTTTTTATAATGGGAAAAATTTGTCCCACTTGTTTCTCTATTGATTCCCATCACTAGTTCTGTGACTATGGGGATCGAAAATGCCTGTCGGGCCACGTCACAAATTGTCTTCAGTGACCGGATCGAGGTCGACCCTAATTGGTTCATGAAAAAAAATACTATCAAATGATGTTTTTCTTTAAGTGAAGTAGATTTTATAGTTCCCTTTATTATTTGTTATTTCATCGTAGTTGAATTAGAACTATCAAATCCTGGGGTGAAAGTCTGGTGGGAGTTCCTAGCGAACACTTTCTAGAAAAAACCTTGAGTTCCCATGGGAAGTCCAGTTTTTTTGTTTCGTTGGTAATTTTGGTTTTTTTGGTGTTTAGGATATGAAATGGGAGTTCAGAGAAATTTCTCAGTGATCATTTAGGGCCTTGAAATACATGTGGATCCAAGTCCATAGTTCCAGAAAAATCTTCATGGTGGTGACATGTTTGGAATATTCCTGCCAATTACATGGTCAAGTCACTAAAAGACACTAGTTCCCTCTGGTGAGTTTTTTAGTGTCTTCCTTGATTATAAAAATTGTCTTGTAAAATATTTTTTAGGGAATGTGAAAACTGGATTTTTAGTGATAATTATTAGATTTATAGAATGTGGAAAAAATAATTTTTCGAATCAATTTTGAGGAAGGATTTTGGATAAATAATTTTTATAAAATGACCATTTGGGGAAAAGTAGAAATGGTTTAATGAGATTTTATTTTTATAATCAAAATTTAGAGTTACTGAAATTATCTGTTTAGAAAACAAGAATTTGTTTTGAAGATATTTTTGGAATTATTGTAAAACAAGAAGAAGTGTGGTTTTTAATTAAATTATTTTGATGGTACAAAATTTTTTGAGCTTATGAAAATGTTTTTGAATAGAGTATAAAGGATATTTAGTGGAACATCTAGGGTTATTTAGGAAATATTTGTGAATGATGAAATGGAAAGTCGATTAAATGTGTGTAAAACATGGGTGGTATATTTTTATGGAATGTAGAAACGTTTTTTTACCTTTAGTGTTTCCTCTTGTTCTCACATGCATGGATATATTTGGAAATATGTATGAGTACCCATATTGGAATGAGTGTATGAATACCTAGATTTGGCAGGGTTCGACTGGTGTTCAAGGTGGCATGATAATGTGAATACGAGTGAGACTATATGGAGTACCATCAGAAAGTGTGCAACCCACCGAGTTTGTTTTTATTCAAAAATGATTTCAAGTGTACGTTTTTGATGTCTTGAATCACTGGTATTAGTGAGGATTTTTTTCCTATGATTTGGGAAGTTTTGTTTTGTGTAATTTTAATTTTGAGAACTCTTATTGATGAGTTGGTTTTGATTGAACTCTTGGTTTTCTTATTGCTCAGTGTTTTCCCCCATATTGATTCAATGGATATTCAAGGTGCATCGATAGGTGATTTCCCATTAGTTGGATTCCCAGTTGATTAATATAAGTATTTTGTTCTTGAGTTTCAAAAATTGAATCTACCATTCCTTTATGGTCAAGAGGATCCTCTCGAAGAAGGAGAGTAGATGCAGATACTATAAAAAATCATTAGCACTATTGAGATACCATAGTCATTAAAGGTAAAGTTCTACGCCTTTATGATTGAAGAACCAACCTAAAAGTTTTGGATGTTGGTCTCTCAAAACAATTCATGGTAATATCTTACCAGTAAGTTATTCATGGCTTAGTTCATCCAGACATATTTTTTCTGATGTTGTGAAGTTGATAACAGAAATGGAGATGTTTTATTTTTAGCAAGGTAATATATTAGTACTATAGTACATTAGTTTTTTTTTTGTATCTAGTCCCTTACCATCGGGAGTATACTATAGATGTTTCCATAAAGGATCGATATTTTTAGTTTGGGCTTCGTCCTGATCTGCAGTCGAAGGTGTCCGAGTTAATTCTAACATTCTTTGTCAATATGGTGAGGTAGGATAGGTGTGTTCAAGAATTAATGGTGTGATTTCTTGAGGCATTATTCCCTCCTTCAGTTCTTGGAAGTGGTATTGGGAATTCTAGTAAGGAAGTGGGAATGTGGATTGAAGCTTTTGGTGTTGGTCATGAAATTAAATGGCCTCGACAACTTTTATCAGCTTCTTCTGGGAAAGGAGTCATGGTGTTCCATCAATGCAATAATCCATATCAAAATAAGTCATCGTTTCTGAGCACACCAAATACATATCATGATTTTGGGCACTTAGGCCACTTGTAACAATTTTGTTGGGATGTTTTTAAGAAGTGACATAGAGCCATTTTGCATGAGTACAGTACTATTTGGTGTCAGTTTAAAATCCATTTCTATTTTTTTGTTTCCCTCTATTATGGTAGTTGTGTCTGATGGTGTCCATTTTTGTTTCTAATTTAAGGGGATGGCGTGGATCTCCAGAGAAATTTTCTCTAATATAAACAGATTTCTCTTTTAGAAATTATGGATACTTCCATTCTATGTGAAGTGAGTCACATGGTGCCTCATGTTCTATTTTTTTGAGTAGATTTTTGTATAGATATTTCTGTAACTAAATAGAATAGTTATAATTGGGGATCACTTTCTTCTTACTACAAGGCAGGAGATACCTCAAACATCAGGGCTCTATCTGTAGGCCTCAGAGTAAATCTTACGCATAGATATAAATTCGTAGGGTGTGGGGAACCATAATCTAGCTTTTTTCCTAGTGTTTGGTGAGTTAGAGTCTATGTTTTCCTATTTTCTCTTCCTATTGGGTGGTCAAAATGCATGATTTTGTTTTTGATTAAGTCTATTTCTTGGTCTAGAGTTTCTCCCATCAATTTCTTTCCCCTTATGTTATGGGTTTCTCAACCATGTGTTACGCTACATATTTTTTAACCTATTTTTGATAACCAATGATAGATTATTTAGTCTAGTTCATTTCAAATGGTATAGAGTCTATTCAGGCCTCCCCTATTGATAATCTTCTTTAGTTTCCATTATTGTCTTCGTGGAAGGTAGTTTTGTTTTTAGTTATTGGCTCCGAGTTCTTCCTTGTGTGAATTATGGGATTGTGGAGTATGAAAAATGATCATTTTTATTTAAAACGTGGTTTGGGATCATTGGATCACTTCAGGTGTGATTTTTAAGTTTATTTGGGTGGGGGTTGAAATATTCTTGTTTTAAGAGATGGGATCGTCTGGTTATGGAATCCTTTTTCATGGATCGATCAACAGGAAGATTTTGTGGCTTTTCTAGGGCAGAAAATGTTATGGTGGGTGGAATTGTCACTCTTAGATTTTAATATTTACCAATTATCTAGTTTAACATTTTTCTTTGAGTTTTTTCTAGAGTTAGTGTGTGATAAATTTAAATTTTTAGTTTTAGGGAGTTTTTCTTATGGAGCATGGTTTTGGAAAATGGCATTGCCTTATCTGGGAGACTATGTAGGTTATGGAGTGCTTATAGTTGAGGGAAAATGACCTGCACACTATTAGAAACACTATTTTGTGATCAATCATTAAGCCATTGTCCTATGGAAGAACCATTCCACACAGTTTTCAAATGTTTTACCAAACCATGTGGTCTTCCTATTCGAGCTTCCCAGATATTAAAAATTTTGAAATTCATAAACTACTCTTATAGGATTTTATACCCAAAACGTCATTATTCTCCCTCCCTCTATATCATACCGCCCTAGGGGTAATCTTCCATGATTATTCAATCCTCTCCTCCCTCCCTTGGTGTAGATTGAAGATGTTTCTTTGATATTTGGAGCTATATTTTGAAGGTATTCCCCTCTCCTCTCCTCAATATTCCTCTTTCTTTAATTTTCTATAGATATCACTTTATATATTGTCCATTTTGATCAATATTTCATGTTTTAAATCATTTATGTTTGCAGTTTTGTGTTTTTATAGTTCCTCTTGATAGATATTGTCTCTTGAAACCTTCGTCGAGTGGTTTTGGGAGTGCATTATTGAAGTGCCTTGAGAATGAGGAAGGTTTCTCTTTTGACTTGACATTATATTTCTGATTCATTGTATTATTGATTTTATCACCTACCTTATTTTCTAAATAATGATGTTTGATCTTTTTAATATTTTTTTGGTGTGAAAAAATTGTGGTTTCTTTGTTTTTATGAATAATATATCACTATTTTATTAAATGTTGTAAACCAAGTGTTCAATAAAATTCCCGAGTAAATTTTTCAAGTGAATTGTGACATCTAAAGCCCGGTTTGGATTTGTAAATATTTTTTGATAGGTAAAATTATGATATGTTTTTCATGAAAGTGTTTCCATAAGGATTGGGGATTAAAGGAAGGGTGTAATTTGATTTTTAATGTGGTTTGACATGTGACAGTGGATTGTGGCATGCTCGACATTTTTATAAAAAATGGAATTGAATTGAAAGTGAATTAATACTATATGAAATATATTTTTAAAAATATTTTGAAATATAAAATTCTATGTTCACACCCCTTTTTAAAAGGTCATTTTGTTCTTTGATAAAAACGTTTTGGAAAAAAGATCTGGATGCTCATTTGGAAATTTTGTGAAAATGGGGAAGGTTTTTAGCTTGAAAACTCTTCTTGGATAGTATTATTTCTTTGGCTATGTTTTATATTGTGGAAGGTATACAATGTAGGACTCCCTTGAGATATAATGGTTGTAAGGAAAGGGACTTGATCGTTGGGGTGACTTAGGTGATGAATATTGTGTGAATTATTATATTTGTGTATGTGATTGGATTCTTAGTTTACATTAGTTGGCTCACCCTCTTATTTATATCTTAAAATGGTAACCTAACATAGTGAGTGAATTTTATTAGAGATATCTCTACACTAGATAGGTTAATAACTAGCTAGTGAAATATATCAAGGGGATATATTGATTTTTATAATTATGGGATTCTAACCCTTGGTTTGTACCATGTGAGGTATGCCAAAGCATATTTGGAGTTTTGATGTCACCAAGTGATGAATTATTTCTAGTATTATTTAAAATATATTAGTATGTTCTTGATTGTTCAAGATATCTTAGGATCACCCATGTCTATTGGCACATCGTTTCTTAAAGAGATGACTGAGATGCATGTTGGTTACTTACACCTATGTACTTATTTATATTTCCATTATTATATGATTACTATGGTGTTGTTATATGTGGTATGTTTCTTTAGGAAGCGATGTGTTCGTTTTCAATTTTTTATAAAAATGTTCTAAATTAGAAATTTTGTATACTATCTTGTGCTGTTTTGAAAAGTAAAAATCACATTCCTCTTGAAAATGTTAATCTATATTGAATGGAACGTACTATGATTTGGAATGAAAATGGAAATGGATCATATTTTATTTTAAAGTGAATAGTGTGGAAAAGAATAATTTTATTTACTATATTTCAAATATATATTGATGTTTATTTTATTTAAAAGTGTGTTCAATGGGAATAGATTTGTTCAGGAACACCTACTGAGTTTTAATACTCCAGTCTATAGTTTCTTCTTGTTTTTAGATTGTGGTGTAGGTTTCAGATTAGTCTAGATTGTTGTAGTAATAATTTGGTCCTTGTATCATAGAGTGACCCTCGTAGTCACATGGAGACATGGTGGTCATCATGTTTAGTTTGGTATTTGTTGTTAATTTTTTTTATGTTCGGATATTTGTATAAAAAATGTTCTTTTTGAATATTTACTAATATCGGGATTCTCTGTTTAGTTTCCACTATTTTATTTATTTATATTGAGTGAAATCATTCCAACTTTTTTATATGTTGATGACCAGCACTAGTATCCATCCAATGGGGATCGAGAAAGCCCTTCAGGAAATGTTGCAGATAAGCTTGAGTGACTGGATTGTGGTCGACCCGTGTTAGTTTGTGATAGATTCTAGCACATCAAAACATTGATAAATTTTTTTAGCTATTCTAGAACAAAGGGTGAAGAATAAATTTTGAAAGAAATATTTACAATACCGATATAAGATATTTCATGAGGATAAAGTTGAAAATAATGATTTTGAATTCACTTTGTATGAATGTAATAAAGGTGGAAATATCATATCTAATTTTATAAAGATGAAAAGGAAATATAGAAAGGAAAATAATTCAGAAATAAATTCCCGAGAGTACTAAAAATTTTAAGGTAATAATATTTTTAAATATTTTGACACATGGGGTTCCATAGATGGGGATTCTTCTGATTTCTCTTTTCATTATGATGTTCCAGAATGTGGAATATTTGTCATTTTTCTAAAGATTCCATGGTATGTTATTATTTAATAAATAAGGTACATATATATTGAATCACTTAAAAACATGTCTTTAAAAGAAAATTGTTCTGATGATAAAATATACATATTCTAATGAATAATATTCATCATACAAAGATAATACTTTACCTACTTATGAGGATGTTTCCAAATTTACCAAAATTATTGAAATAAATATTGTAATATTTGTAAAAGAACAAGATAATTCAAAGGATATACATTATGGATGATTTGAGAATAAATATTTTTTAAAATGAAATATTAAATCTTTTAAATGATCTTGATAAAAAAAATTGAGAAAGATATACTTTCAAAATATTTTTTATTTTTTTCTGAGAAAATATTTTACAAGGAAAAATTTGTTCTAAAACAAATAATGAAAAGGGTTAAATTTCATCTTTAAAACAAAAATATGAATTATCTAATGGGAAAAACAATTATAAAAGTTTATTATTGGTAAATAAAACTTTGAAAAAATATATAATAAAATTATACCACATCGTAATAGTTCTGTAGTGAGTTTTATAAATACTGAAACTATTTTAGTAACAATTTGTTTTATAAGTAAATATTTATGCACTAAGTTCCAATGTAGTTGGAATAAAAGGAATAATCTTTCCCCAAACAGAGTACAATAACTAGTTTTTTATAAGGCATATTTTTCTAACAAAATGATATTTTCCAAAAAAAAAATTGGTCAAATTTATTTACGTATAATTTTATTTTCTAATAATACTAGACCCAATAATCTTTGTCTGTTGAAAATATAAACTTTTTGATTTTAGAAAACTGAAGATATTTCAAATGAAAAAATTTGTACAAGGATGGTGGTTGTTCAATGAACGTCACTAGAAATTAAGATTTCTTGAAGAATACTATCAATAAGAAATAATTTAAAATCTTTAGAATGATTAGCATTATTTTAAGAAGATGATAAATTTCATAAATTCCTAGATAAATAAAGAAAAAACATTTATTGTCCTTGGAACTATTTATGTATTTTTTTTGTAAAAAAACTTATTGATATTTGAAGAACCCTTGTGAGGAATTTTTAACAATTTTTTGTATTTGTTGAGAACAAAAATTTTCATAAAATTATGTTTTTGATCTTTATGATCAGACCCTAACTATAAAAATATGGTTTTGTCTATGAGAATATATTTTTTAGGAAATAGGTATTCAGTAAATATTTCATACTATGAAGTTCAAGATGAAAAAAGTTTAAGGATGAAAGAAGCTAGAATTTTTATAGAGTTTTGATCTGACACACCATACGACACATATTCATCAAAATAAATTTCATGATCTATAAAATATTATTTCTGTTAGCAAAAATTTACTAAGTTATAAATTTATAATTTTGATACTAAATTTGAATGAGGATAGTGTTGCTAGGAGTTGTAAAGTTATTAAACTATCTAAACGTAATCAGACAACACATTACTGTTAATGGATTTCTCAAAAATCATGATGAATTTTAATGATAAAAGAATTTTATGAAATGGATGAATATTAATTATGGAATAGGTTATAGATATTCAGACAAATATTTTATTGTGTCTATATGTATATTACACATATGTTTTCAAAAGTATGAAAGTGTTACTGTTGATGATGTTTTTAAGAAATTTCATTGATTCTGAGTGGGGTTTCAATCATAATGTAAATTCCAACATAATAAGAAATCATTCATAATAATAATTCTATAATTTTTAGGATTCCATCATACTGACCTCAAAAAAGTTTTACTGGACCGAATCCTAGAAGGAAAGTCCATCAGACTGAATTTGATAAAAAAAATTCATATCATAATGAGTAGAGAAAGATGGTCAGATCATAATGATCAAAGAAATATAGTCATATTATAATAAGAAGAGGAAGATAGTTACATCACAATTTTTATAGGAATAAAGTAAAATCATAATGTATAGGGGAATAAATTTAGACATTAATGAGTAGATGAAATTAGTCGCAACAGATTCAATCTGATGAAGTTAATTAGATTGAATGAGAGGAAGTTACATCGGAATGAAGAAAAGTTAGTATGTTTGAAAATGCATATTTTTAGAGAAATATATAGAAGGTTTGATGAAGTCAAATTTTCTGTTTATTTGTGAGGTATTTCTATAGATTTGAAATTTCAGTATGTGGGAATAGTTGATTAGTTTTTTACATTTTCAATTATGAGTTTCTTATAAATAGAAGCACATTGCATTTGTACATTGGATCATTTTCACCAGAGTTGAAAAGGCCAAGTGGTATCTAATACATGTTCAGGTTATCAATATGTTCATAGATCTCATTAAAAGATTATATAGCTAAAATTATTCTTAGTATACTGAGGTAGATCAGAATAGTGAATATCATTGTTTTGAAGATCAAACTGAGTATTTGAGATGGGTTTGAGAATTTAAGGTTTATAAAGGGAGAATCAAATTGATTCGATCATACATACTAAATCATACTATGTTCATCAAACTGAAGGTAATCAAACTCAAGGCCATCACACTTAGGGGATTTTATGGAAAATATTAAATAAATAATTTTAAAAAATGGGTCAATTTTATTATGAAACCCTTATAAATTAATGGGAGTCAGTATAATAATTATTATCTAGAGATATATGGTATCCAAAAAAAGTTGGAACACATTTTATTTACCTATTCATTAGAGTGAATTTCCATATAAAAATGGGAGTGGCTATAGAACGGATATACATTCTCACATTGAGTGTGAACCTTGTAAATGTTTTTTTATTTACTTACTTTCCTACTATTTCATGCATTATTATTTACTAAAATATGATAATGAAATGAACTTTAATTGGTTGTAGGGGTTATGTTTCAAAAGATTTTAAAACTTATAAAATGTTAATAATTGATTCAACCCCCATTATTATTTTTTATTAGATCATTTTGAACATTAATTTGAATCAAAGAGAAGGTTCTATTGTTGAATCATTATCTTGGATAATGACAATTATATCAATATTATAATATTTCTTACATTTTTTTTTTGGAAACAAATACTATGTATAGAAAAATATGATGATTCCTTTTCCCATATCACTTGGAATGAAAGTTGTTAGTGACACTAATTTTTTTCCACCTATTGAGAAGAATTCCATAATGACTTTTATTGATAATAAAAATATAAATGTTGATGGGAATGACAGAAATGATATCCCTGTATCCCTATCAAAAAATGTTTATATGATGGTGATTGGTCTCAAAATATCAAAGAGTATATGAGACGGGATGAAAATTATTTTTTAATAGAATAAAAACGTGAAGGAATAAAATCCAAAAATCTATCTTAGTAAGTATGAAGACATCATACAGATAAATGATGAAACTATTAATGAATACTTCACTATAGTAAATGGAATTGTTGCAACATCAGAGTATTTGAATATGTCATAGAATATTCAACAATTATTAATATTCTTATGAGAAACATTCTAGATAGAGTTGATTATAAAACTATTTCTTTATAAGATAATGATGAATTATCTGATTATGATTTTCATTAATTTATTATTTCTTATAAAATGAGAAACACTAAAATTTTCATAAAGAAAAGAAATGTTGAAATCTCATTTGAATCCTTGAGAAAAAGTAAAATACATGATACAGAAATATCGATCCTTGTGACATGGAAGATAAAGTGGATGATAGGTTGAATGAAAAAAAAATCATATCTCTTATATCCAAGAACCATTGAAGAGGAAGAGGAAATTATAGAGGTAAAAATGCCCAATTTTTTAGAGTTGTGGAATCAAACACTTTGCTATGAATTTCCCTATGAATAAATGTGTTGAATATTGAGATGATTCTAATGAAAAGGATCAATGTAATAAGTTGATAAAAATTGATAATGAATACAATTAATCCAATAAATATAATAAGAAGTTCACTGGTAATGAAAAATGTATTTTGAGTAAGAAATGTAGGTCAAACTCAACAAAAAACAATTATTCTGAAGATTAAATTTCAAAAAGTTTATAACATTTATTGCAATAGTTTATAAAATATAATACTTCACAAATAATGAATAAAAAAGGTGAAGAATATTATATAGAGTATCATATCACAAAAAACATCAAGAAATATATTTATAAAAACAAATTTCTTAATAATGAAGTCATAATGATAATGAATTATAGTGGAAAAAATTTTGAAGGTGAAGTAGATATTTTCAAGAAATAATAAGAGTATATCCAATATATCTAAAGTTACAAACTAAGAATTCATGAACATGGAAAGATGGTTGATGATCTCGGTGTGAAGTTAGAAGATAATAATTATAAAGTTAAAAAGTTTACAAAAAAACATTTTTGATTCCTAAATAACCTTGATAAAATGACTGAAACTTCAAAAATTCATTGGAAGAAAAATCTATGACTTATAAAGTCACTGAGAAAACCCAAATCCAGAATTAGTTGATATTCTCACCCTTAAAAATAAGTTTTCATCTGATCTTTATAGCATTTTACGTGATAATAAAAGTGATGGGAATGTTTGTATTGATATGTTATTTGAGAAACATAACACATCTATAAAATTTGAAAACTTCCTTAGTAGGAAATATGGTCTATGTCCTGAGTATGATAGAATAGAAAGAAGTTATAAATCTCAATAAAGTTTCTAAAGAGGAAGATTTACATTCATTAGAAAATAAAGATTTGATGGATATTTTTGGTTTTTTTTGAATATATAGGAATATATATTATTATAGTTATAATAACTCATAAATTCCAATAAGAAGGTTTTAATAAAAGAGAATTATATGGGGGAAATATATTTTTCTATTGAGTCTTCTTTCAATGAATGTAAATTGAACAACCCATGGATATATGATAATGGGTTTTCTTCACATATGACATGTGATATGAAAATCTTTAAACATATTGAAAGTTATTATGGAGGAGCATCTACCTTTGGTGATGATAGATCCTTAAAAATTAGAGGAATAGGTATAATTGATATTTTAGTAGAAATGTTGACATCTAAGGAAGTTAAATTTGTTAATGGTCTAAAAAATAACATACATAGTTTAAGTTAGATTTATGATAATGGAAAATAAGTGAATTTCAGAAAATATTCTTCTATCATAAAAATAATGAAAGATAGAAAATTTATCACAAAAGGGGAAAGAACTGGTGGTAATTTTTTTCAACTTAGAGAGATTACTATGTCCTATTAATTGAGTGATGAAAATGAAAATAGCTTGAGGTACTGAAGACTTTGGAACCTTCACCATAATAACATGAAAAAAAGTCACAAATTTGAGGATCTATATTATTTTCCATAATTTAAAATAAGTGATTAATATGTTTGTGTTACTTTTTAAAAATCGAAAATTACTAAAACAATTATAAGAGAGTTGATATTCAGTCTACCAGTCCTCTTGAACATATTCAATATGATTTATGTTGGATGATGATATGTCAATCAACAAAAGGGTATTTCTTATTTAAAATGTTTAATAATTATTTCACTCATATGATTAACATCATGTTTATGAAACATAAATCAAAGGTTGTGTAAATTTTTAGATTTTATAGAAAATAAATTGACAAATAAATGTGGGTTTATATAATTAAGTTGAGAATAGATAATGGTACTAAATTCCCAAGAAAATACTTTTGAAAATAATTTGAGAAAGAATGGTATGAAACACTAGTACAGTGGTCCCTATACTCTACAAAAAATAGAGTGTGAAAAATAAATAGTATAATTTTTTGGAAATGGGAAGATGTATATTAGAAGAATAAAAACATTCAATGTTCTACTAGAGAGAAGATGTTAGGACGACCGTTCATATTTAAAAAAAGATATTTTTTGATACCGAAATACATCATGACTTCTTATAAAATGTGGTATAACAAAAAAATCTTCACTAATGTACTTCACTGTTTTTAGAGGTCCATGTTTACATAAAATAAAAAACCTGATATGGGAATGTTTGATGATAATGTTTAGGAAAGATATTTTATTAGATATTCACCCAATAGAAGAAGTAAAAAAAATTGGAACGAACTCATACAAAGGTTGCTGGAATTTTTTGATGTGAATATAATAAAAAATAAAACTTTATTACAAAAAGTTGTTGATAAATCTATGGAGGATAAAATTGAGATTTACAATTATATTTAATGTGAGTCGAACCATCTTTACCATGATCCATGAGAATTGTTTGATTATGAAAGTTTAACTCAAAGAGAAACTTTGAAATTTCCTACCTTATAAAAATATATTGAGTCAAAAAACAATATTTGAAATTAGATGGTTCTAGTTTAGACTAGAAGAAAATTGTTATTATAAAATTAGACTTCACTAATCTCAAATTTTTAATCATAATATATTTTAGAATATATTCAACACAAAGAATTGGTGTATGTTATGAATGAATAGTTATATGAGATTTAGAAAAATAAAATATGAGAACTTATTACACATATAGAAAATAATCATGTTATCAGAACAATTATGGTTTATAGCCTCCAATTGAATGAGAATAGATACGTTTCAAGAAATGAACAAAGACTTTTATATAAAGTCTATGCACAATTTGAAGTAATCGATTTTGATGGTGATTTTGACCCAGTTTCATGATTAGAAATGCTCAAAATGTCTCTATTAGTGGTCACACATAAAAATCACAAAGTATATCAGATGGATGTAAATTCATCTTTCATAAATAGTGATATTGATGAAGATGTTTAAATTAAACAACCTTATGGTTTCCCACTTGATCATGGTGAAAATAAGTTTTTGTGGATGGAAGAAATCCTTGTATGAGTTGAAACAATCCCCATGTTCTTAGTATTCAAAACATTATTTCTATTTGAGAATGATGAATTTTTTTTAAAGTAGAAGTTGATATATATTTATATATGAAATATTGTGACTCCAAAAATATATATATAATTGTATATGTGGATGATATAATCTTTTTTGGGGGGGAATAAAATCATTTATGTGTTTTATTAGGACATGAAGACGAATTTTTTAATGTCAATGTTTGGAGAATTAACTTTATTCCTTTTCTTGGTAGTTCAATAAAAAGAAATATACATTTTATTATCCCAAAAAAATTATTCTAGTTAATTTTTAGAGATTTTTTTGGGATTGAATAATCCAAAGATGTTTCTACTCCTATATCTATGAGCATAGAGTTGAGTAATGATGAGTGATGAAAACTTATGAATATGAACAACATTTGAAAGTTGATAGGAAGCATACATTACCTTACTATCTCCAGGCTTGACATTGTTTATGTTGTGAATTTATGTTCCATGTATCAAAGTAATACAAAATGATCATATATCTTGGTAGCAAAAATAATTTTGAGATATACCAAAGGAATAACTTTATATGATTTATTATACAAAATAAATTATCAGTTGAAGATTTATGGTTATAATGATGTTGATTGGGCAGGAGATTCTAATGATAGAAAATCGACATCATGAGGAAAATTTTTCTTGTATGAATTTTTTCTGAGTTGGCATATTATGAATCAATGTTCAATAAATTTAAGAACAGTGGAATCAAAATATGTTACATCTACTCAGAATTATACCCAGTTTTTGTGGATAAAAATTTAGATTGAATGTTAGAATGTAAAAGTTTATAAATAACAGAAGATACTTTATGGGAATTAGATTGCAATTGATATTTCTAAAAATAATTTACAATATTAAGGATCAAAACAAATTGATATAAATATGCACTTTATAAAAGATAAATTTTTTAATGGATATGTTTTGTTGTAATATATCATAACAATGTACCAAATTAATGATATCCTCACATTGTCAATGCGAAAAGAAAGTCTTATTTAGTTGAGGCTATAAATTCACTTTCATCCTCATGCAATAATGTCCTACATATAATAAAGAAGTACCCCATTGTTCTTTGGATTATGTGACAAAGGGGGAGAGAAAGTGATAACATTTTACTTTGTAATAAGTTTTTACTAATTTTTCTTTTATGAATATAAAGTGGTGGTTACCAAATAATAGGTGAGTGGAAAAAAGAAATGTTAGAGAAAAAGGAAAGTGAAAAAAGATAAAGGTGAAGTGGATTGTATCATTATATTGTAATAAAATATTCTTCTCCCTAAGGGACTAATTCCTTCATAAAACATTACTTTATCCAATATTGTAGTGTTAGGAAACACTTTTTTAGAAATACATTGTTTTGGTAAAAGTCAAAAACTAATGAGTTTGTTTAAGAAAATAGAGTTGTGAAATATTTATAAGTGTTTTCAAAGTTATTAATGTTTATTTTCAACAAACTCAATAATAGAGATAACAGAACATTTTTTTAGTTTCTGTTTTTAAAAATACTTTTTATTAGTTGAAAAAAATATTTTTGAAAAAATATTTTTTTTATTAATGATTGGACCTAGTCCATGAGAACATGTTTTTTCCTTTGAGAATTTGTTTCTGAAAATTGATTTCATACTAAGTAGTATTATATAAAGAAGGTGTAAGGAGGATGGAATGAAGAAGATCTATAGATTTATTGATTGGATGCACTATCAGACATAGATTCATCAATATGAAGTTTAAGATCTATAAAAAATTATGTTATTTTGAAATGATTTTTTGAGTAAGAAGTTCATTATATAACTTAAGATATTAAAAAAACATAGTGATATCAGGAGATATAATGTTTTTAAACATCCTAACCTTAGTTTAGAATATTATTTATTAGCCTTAGAGTTCTCATAAATCAATAATCATTCTCATGATATATGATATAGACAAAATAGTGGAATTTTAATGATTGTATCAATTACAGAGATCAATAAAAAAATTTCATCAGATCAATAAGTACATTACATAAAATGGTTTGGAATAATGAATGAGTTATAGATGATAAAATTTGAAAAATAAAAAAGTTACAGATATGAGTGTCCATAATAATGATAATTACATCATAATTACAATTCCCTCACTATGCGAATACCATCCGAATAAAGCCAAGGAATATTCATCAAACAAATTCTGAGAAGTAATGTAAATAAGAATAAATCTAAGTAAGAATATTAGATTGTAATGAATAGAATAAAATAGTCCTAGAATATTGACTAAAGGAAGCAATTCATGTAAAAATGAACATATGATGATAGATATCTTGTAATATGCATAGGAAGAATGTAATATTGTAATTATTAGAGGAATAAAGTGAGATCATAATGAGTAGATGAAGTTCGTAAAATTGAATTGATGTTGTCCATGTTAATCCAATTGAAGTTGAATAAGTTTCATCAGAATAAATAAAATTTAATATTTTTAAAAAACATGATTTCAAAGAAATCATGAGAAGGTTTGAGGTATTCAAAGTTGATGTTTAAATTTGAGTTATTTTTGGATATTTTAAATTTGAGTATGTGGGAAATTTGTTTTATTTTCCCACCATTTATATTATTTTTTTCCTATAAATAAAAGTATAGTCCATTTTTACTTTGAATAATTTTCACCAATGTAGAATATGAAGTACACTTTAGAATATGTGACAATGTTTTTTTATTATGGATAGAGATCTCATTAGAAGATCAGAAAACTAAAAATTTTCTTACTTGACTGAGGAATATTGGACAGAGGATTATTGGTTTGAGAAATATTTGACTTATTATTTGAGTAGATTTTGAGATATGATGTTTGGTAAAGGGAACACCATATCGATTCAATCAGATTTAGTCAGTTAGGTTATTTTTATTAGATTGAAGGCCATCAAAATCAATGCCATCATATTTAGAAAAATTCATTAATAATATTGAAAAAATTGTATAGTTTTATTCTTAATTATTTATAAGAAAACATTGGAAATTTACAAGAGTCGTCATATTACTTATTATCAAGAGATATATGATGTCTAATAATATTTGGCACAAGTTGAATTCACTTATTCATTATATTTAATTTATATAGACCTAGGAGAGTGTCTATGGAAATGATGTTGGTTCTAATACTGAGTCTGAACATTGTAAAATGTGTTCTTTATATGACATCTGAATTTCTCATGCATGAGTATTTACTAAAATATGATAAGTAAATGAACCAAAATAAGTTTTAGGGGTTATGTTTTTAAATATTTTTAAACTTATATAAAGGTAAAAACATATTCAACCACCCCTTATCAATTATTATTTAATCCTTTTGAATACAGTAAGGAATGAATTAAATTTTCATCCAATTTCCTTATGTGTGAATGTTTTCCAATTCTTATTTTCTATGTGTTCTTTTATATTTATATGGATTATTAGTTTGTTCAAAAAAATTATGTTATAGTTTCTATCCTTTTAGGAAATATATTCTATTTCATAGTCTTTTTTAAAATAAAAATAGAGGAGAATATTTTTTAAAAGTGAGATAATGTTTTATCAAAAGTGGAGAATGATATATTAACGGGGATATACTATAATAAAGGGGTTCTATTTCCTAAAGTGTATAAAGTTAATCTTTAATAAAGGTCTGTTATAATACACTCCACTATATTCAAAAGGATTAAAAACTCAGGGGAAGTTAAATTGTGAATAGTAACATTATAGTTTCTAAAAGAACAAATGGCTATATGTTTTCAATGTTATTTATCCATTTAGGTTTTTTGGATTGTGCTTTCCAAAAAGGTGTAAATGTTGAGTCATAATTTTTTCTCATTACTTTTCCATTTAATTAGTTTTGGAAATCACAAACACATTCTAAAAAACATTTTTACTAACTTTTTGTATCCCAGTAATTTTAGTATGTTTTTATTGAAAGAATTATCTTTTTCCATAAATAAAAAAATATAATTTATTATGAAAATAAATATAGCCTTATTCATTATAATCATAAGATTTAGAATGAATCTGATTAATCAGAATTACATTTTATCAGAGAAGATGATATAGTTTTTTCATAACTATCGTTCTGAAAATATTCATGAATATAAAGATGATACTGGAAATGAAATAATAAAACTAACTCTCATAAGAATTTTCATATTAACAATAGATAGAAAATTCCATCAGAATAACAAAATATTATAATTTTAATTCATAAACATGTTTCTATCATAATGAAAACCTATAACACAATAATGGTGTTAAACCAAAATGATGTTTTACATTCAGTTATGTCATAGAATTGTGAGAATTAAAGATCCATATACCTAATTCCATTGTAAAAAACATAGAAATATGAATATTATAGAATCACCTAAAAATAGAGACCCATTTGAAGAGTTTGGAACTAATTTCATTTTCAACTCATGTGGTATGAAAATTAGATATCATGAACTAGTCATTCTTAGTCTTCGTAATTATTTAGAAAGTTGTAGTCATTTTAAGGTATCCTTGTCACGGTTATTTCCTTATAAACATTTTATTTTGCAATAATGTCAGATAAATGTTTCAATTGAAGGATTACATAGATATGAATATATTGAATCTAATCCATCGTATCAATGGCTTCCAAGGAGAAGAAGACAGGTGTAGATCATCATATCGAGGGCTACTGTGGATAGGAAGACATTTCTTATTTTGATCATCATATCGAGGGATTTCTTGGTAAGGAGATATATAAAATACTATAATTATAAAACAATGGATACCATCAGTTATGTTTATTGACTTCCTGAAACTTGAGGTTAATGGAGCTCAATATTTTAATATAGCTTGTATGTCTTTCTTTCTATTTCTAACAATTATATTTCTTGTTTTTAAAAGTTCTTATTCTACTATGTAACTAATTGAAATTTATTCATCATACACGTCTTTCTATTATTTTTGTTTCAATGTTATAATTCTAATTATGATAAAAAGACTATGATATAAATTGGATCCACTGTGATACTAATCATTAATCTAATAATTAGACTAATTCTCAGACTGATAAAATTTCTTTATTAGGATTTTTTGTATAGTTTAATTATTTTTAAAACTATAATTAACCGCATATTGTATTGATATCCATATAATATAATATTATAATACTTAAATTTAAAACATACATTGAAAATGAAATGCATGCATAGAATTCATCATATGTAAAACATCATAGATAGTAGTAACTGGGTGACATGCTTCTTAGGTACATAATACCATTACCTTCAATTACATTCATAAGAACTTTTAAAACATACTGGGTTAAAAATCCACTAAGGCTAGCTAACATACTCTTATCATGGGACTACTGATCCATTGAGGGGCAATCTATAACCAGGCCGCACCCATGATGTACCTGTCCAAATCTTGACTAATATATCAAATAATCGATTTAACAATGTGACCAATAAAATATCCATATTCTGTAAAATATATAGTTTTATCAATATTTCCAAATAGAATCAAATAAATATCAAGTACATACCATATTTAAAAATGGTATATAGCTAGGTAAATAATCATATCCTTGAAAAATTATATGGATATCTAAGGAAAATTTAATGTTCAATGATAACTGAAAGGTGAATATCTAAATAAGGATTAAATGACTAAAACTTTGATTAGAGTAAAAAAAATCAAAACTATCCTTGGTAAAAATAATCATAATCCTTCCAGAGGAAGAATCACATATTCCAGTTAGAGTAATAATAAGGGTTCTTATCGTTGATATAATAAAAATATCTTTAAAAATATTCTTGATGGAAATATTATTTTCAGTTTGAAAACCCTTACCAAAATCATGTTCACTGAATATCCCTTTATAAAACATTTTGTGTAAAAAATTATAAAATTGGAAAATAATATTTAAATAAATGACAATGTGTAATTTTGTAAGAGGTAAAAAGAACATTGCTTTGGGTTATACAAATGTTAAGAAATTAACTTGTTCTGAAAGCGATTATAATATTTATTTGATAATATTTTTTATGAAATAAAAATTTGTTTAAATTTATTTAATAAATCAATTGAAAATGGATAAAATAAATTGAATTTTTTTTAACTTGGGTTTGTAAGAAAACAGATTTTCGAATGAATGGATAATTGAATTGATATTTTAATAACATAATTTCATAATAATTTTAAATATAAAAGAGTGGGAAATAGTAATATAACATTAAGATTGCAATGAATTAAAATTAGAGATACTAATGGAAGTGTTTTTTATGAAATATTCATGGAATATCCTTCAACTGATAGTCAAGAATAAACAATCTTGATTAGAATAAGATCATGAAATAACCACAAAAAATGATCATAAAGTTTATGTAATGATTAATTAATGAATCAATTATGTGTATCAACAATAGATATAAATAAAAAATCTGAAATACCAAAATTGATAGAAAAATATTAATATACGCATAATATTATAATATTAATGACAACAAGTAATATGACCCAATGAATAGAAATTCAGATATGAAATTATTTACCACTAGAAATATTTTAATTAAAAATCTAAATATATGAAATAATTAAAATTGAAACTAAGAATACCATGAAAAATAAATTTTTCATGATAATAAATGTAAAATGGGAATTTTATTCACCATATAGAATAATTTAGGTGTATATCATTAAAATATTCCTCAATGAAATGAAATTGAGATGAAATCCCGTGCCACTTAGCAACCTTTAAATCATAAGATCCATAAAATAATAAAAATCAAATAAAACTCTAAATTTAATGTAAATAAATTTATTCCTATGATCAAATAATATAGGGATAGTATATACGCCACACAAATTAAATAAGTGGGGAATATAGTGTATTCCACACTAAAATAAAAGTGAGACGGGAATCTATTACCTTATGCATCCTTTTTTTAAACACTATTTAACCTAATAAATAATGAATTTAAACATGTTATTAACTTATTGTAGAAACATATTAATAATTATTTTTTCATATATGATCCTTCTATAACATATTATTTCCGAATAAATAATAATATTTTCTTATCTTTATCGTTTCAGGTAACAATCGCTTTGCTTGTCGAGTATGTTTCAGCTTGTTATTTTTTTATCATATTACATAAATCTTGATTTTATAATCCCCTGAATTTAAATCATAATCTAAATTTTATATATATTAGATTTCATTTTAAATATATTAATCGATAAAATTTACTGATATGATATGAAATGCACAATTCCTGGAGACGATATGTCATATGTATGCATGAACATTGCCTTTATTTCCTTATCATATTGAAAGAGAGATAAATAAATAATATATTAGTATATTAAAATTAAATTGTAATTTTTATATCATATATATGAGATATTGTTATGAAACCCATCCTTAATACATTCCATGTTAAGCATGAATGAATAATATCACTTTTTGGAGACGGTAGTCCATATGTCCACAAACAATGTTATCATTTTCCCAGAAAATGGAAAAATGAAGTTATGTGTAATATTTTAATAAAATGAGAATAAATATAGTATAAATATCATTAATATATTATATTTATTATAAATACTTCATTATTACCAACCATCAAAGCTTAAAATGGAAGAACGAATGACATCAGTTTGTGAGGCGGTTTGTTCGTTGTATACATGAATGATGATTGTGTATCCCATTTAAGCTAAGTGTGTGTGGTTATAGTTCATAACATTATAATAAAAAAATATTAGTATATTTTATATACTTATTTTATTATATAACCAATATATATGAATTATTTATGGGGTGCAGAAAGAAATAAAACAAAATTGCTTGATGAAGAATGTTACATTTTTCGGGTAAATTATTTTTGGTTAACACCAAAACCCTTCCTTGGTTTTAATTATTTCCATAATAGATAATAAATTATCATTAGATGTATTATTTAATTTCATTTGGGATGATTTGGTGACTCCAAAAGTCTTGAGATGTCTGAAGATGTGGGGGAGTGGGTGCTCTTTTATAGTGGAGGACTAACATTCTTATAAATACCAAAACATAACGACTGTTGGGAGGTCTCCATTACATCATGATTTAAACATAATGAATAATATTTTATAATATGGGTTATATTTTCTATATATTTCCATAAAATATTTCTTTTAAATGTTTCTTGGTCATTTTCCCCTTAATATTAATGTTTAACCACTATGTATACTCATGTTTACCTTAATCGTTGAAATTAATTTTAATTTATTTCACTAATATTTTCATTTAAAAAGTAATTACACCATTAAAATAGATAAATTATTCTTGTTTAAAATATTTAATCTATTTTTCCAAATTAAACTCATAGAAGTTGTATAAATTAATTTCAAGGTAATCTTGCAAACGAAATAGGAAAGCGACTTTTCAAAGTAAAAAAGGTCAAAATTTTATGAAATTTTTATATCTAAATTCAATATAAAATTTATTATAGTGAAATAAATTAGATTAATATATGTATACTTTATTTAATTTTACTTTAAAACCAATTCAGAATATAATTTAATAGTATAAATTATATAGATGAAAAGTCAATTTTAAATTAACATTTAGTATTTTCCGTTATTCCTAAAAAATAAAAATTCTCATAAAAATACCAAAAAATCACCCAAAGATAATTTTTACATCAATATTTTAAAAATTAAGATGATTTTTCAAATAGAATTTACAAAAGTGTCCAAATAAAGATTTAGAACAATAACTCTATTATAATTTAGAAAACATGTCTACAGAAAAAATACATTTTTTATGCATAATATTGGGTTTTTTTATCTTATAAATAAAAATTATATTTTAGAATTGTGATTATATTTTATTTTATATATATTATATATATTCTCATTTAATAATAGTATTTAATTTAATTTGTTGAGATAAATTTCCTTTGGGATTATAAAAATAGTTTAAAAACATTATCTTTTATGGTCAAGTGGTTTTTTATCCATTTCTAATTAATTAGTAATAAATTAATTATACCATATATATAAATTAGTTAGTTAATACTATTTATAATTTCAAATTTAACATTTTTTGGATAATTTTCATCCTAAATAATAATATTAATAGTATTCAGTAAAACTCAATCTTACATGTATTGCAAGCTACTGAAAAATGTTTTTATTGCATGTAAAGAAAGCTAAATCAATGTTGACTTTATTGAAATCTATGTAATATACTTAAAATAGTAAATATATTTAAAATTTTCAGGATATTATACTCTATTGTTTTGTGTCATACACGTTATTGAATATGATAATAATATTTTAAAATTTTGGGTTGTTACATTCTCCCAACCATAAATAATTTCATCTTTACAATTTAAACATAATCTCATTTAATAAAGGGTTTGAAATTTTGAAATTCCATTGTTAGGAAATCTAAAAAATATAAGTGTTAATAAAATATCCTCTTAATAAGTTATAATGGGAAGTACAAAGTCACATGGAATAATATAGAACTAGTTTTCTAATAAGGAGACCATTAGTGGAAAATTAAGATATAGACATGGAGGAAAAGTGTAAATATTTATAGGGTGATTGAGGTAACTGATCTAAAACATGATAATGATCAATGGAATGTTTATAGTTTCAAAAAAATAAATCTTTTGTGATTTAAAATACCATCACATCAATAAAAATATGATATAAGGATAAACTTTTTGTTTCTTGTTAATTTTTCTAATTTTGAGTAATTATTATAATATCAATAAATATAAGGAAATATTAATTAAAAGATATATTTATATAAAAAAACATTATCCTTTGGTTTTAATTCTATCAATTTGTTATTTATCCCATTACTTCATGAAATGAATACCCAAAATGATTTTTTTCCCTTAAGCACTAAAATTCACATTTAATAAATCATAAGATCCATAAAATAGTGAAAAGTATATTAATTTATCTCTAAATATTTTATAAACCAAATATTTTAAATACATTAGTCTCTAAACTGAAAAAATAAAACTTCTGGTTCTTCATTAATATTTATTCGTTAAATTTTTTAACTAAATACATTGTTATATTTTCAAATAAATTTCATAGTTTAGTTGTTGGTGTAAAGTCCTTATAATATTTCGGTTATGGGTTCAAGCCCTAATTCCTTTCCGAATATAATGGGTTTTCACCTAGCATAAATTTTTTCATTTTAGTAAACTATATTTCTATATTTTTTCAAAAAAAATACAATTGAAATATTTGAAATAAAATTAATCATTAAATAATTTTTTTAATAATTTTTTGATTAAATTTATTACAAAATCTAATAATATTATTTTACTATTATTGTAGTATCATTAATGATAATATTAACCATAATTTTTATTATTACATTTAAATATGTTACTACAAAATTTAATATTGTTATCCATAAAACAACATTTCCACTAAAACATAGACATTCCAAAAATTTCCACAAAAAAATCACTAAAATATATAGGCAACCATCACATAGAACCTAAAAAGTGGGTTTTAGGCCTTTGAACTTATAATAAATATTATTACCATAAACTCATGATAAAATCCATATAAGGATGTATTTTTTGGAAATACCACACAACATCTAACTTACTGAAACATTATGTTTTCCTTCTATAATTATACTCAGTTCCTATTATAGGGTTGTGTTTTAAAATATTTGTTTTCCAAAATCTAGTTTCTAATGTTTCTAATAAACTTTTTATGATACCAGCTATAGTGATCTAACCCCATAAAGCCTATATCCAATGCATTATTCCATTACATTGACATAAGATTAATGGAATAGAATCCCAACAGACCATTCAGTTTAGTAGTCTTTGTAAACTAGATACATAAATGATACTTTTTTTACAAATTAATACAAAAATTATAACATAACGTTTTTTGAGAATAAAATTCTTCCATCTAAAATATCATTTTATGTCATTCTTATTACACAATATAGAATCTTGTGGAAATGAAAATAAATAAGGGTGATCTTAAATTCTCAATAATTGTTAAGTATAGTGTGATCAATAATGTATCAATGATCATAATTAATATGGAAATGTAATAACTTATCAAAAATTCCAAATAATCAATAAAGTGAGAAGTAAGTTCATGAAAAATATAAAAAGAAATGTAACCAAACAAACATGACATATAATCAATAAACTAATAAGGAAGTTCATAAACAATATGAAATAGTAAATAACTAGGAAGACATTCCATTAAAATAACTGGATAAGGCATAATCATTATGGGAAGGTAAATCACGGAAAAATTTACATTTAATCAATACACATAAACTTAAATATGTCAAAATATATTTTCATAGTGAAAATATCATGGATAATAATAACTAAATCATAAGTAATAAATGATTACTTTTCTTACGCCATGTTTCCTAGGTACATGTTACTTTTACTATTAAGAGATTTCATGAGACAGTTTAAAACATACTCGGTAAAAACCAATAAAGTCTATCCAACTTACTGATCTCATGAGACTATCGATGCATCAAGGGGATATCTATTATCTAGCTCCACCCATGTTGTACTTGTCCAAATAATTCTATATATATTGAATAATTGATTTAAAAAGTTTATTTTCAAATATTTGTATTGAGTAAATGATACGAATTTATCAATATTTTCATAGTTAATTAAATTACTATCATGTACACATAATATATAAATATGTTATATGGTTTAGGAAATAATAATATCCATGATTAGTGATTTGAATATTTATGGGAAATTTAATTTTTAATGATCACTAGAAGGTTAATAACTAAAGGTGAAGTTACTGACTAAAAAAGTGATTCATGGAATTGAAATTAAATACTATCCTTGGTCAAAATAAGAATAATCCATCTAGAGGAATATTAATAGTGGTACTAATATGGTGTATACCCATGGGAGTAAGAATAGAGGTTTCTTTGGTTGATAAAACAAAAAAAATACCTTTATGAACATTCTTGAGGAAAATATAATTTTCATTTTGAAACATATTTTGAAAATACATTTCATTTAAAATTGGATTAAACTATTTTTATTTAAAAGGACATTTTTCAAATTAAAAATTAATCATCAACGAAATGATGGAAGGTAATTCCATAAGATTTAAAAAGAACATTCATTTTGTGGTGTAAAAGGGTTATGAAAGTGACTTGATCGGAACGTGAAAATAATATTCCAAAGAAAAAAATAAAAAGGGAAAATGTGTGTAACTTTTTAACTAAATCATTTTTAAGAGTAATAGAAAATGATTTTTATTTTTTATAGTAAACAAGGTTTTGTAAGAAAACAATTTTCCAAATGAAGATACAAATGTAGTCAAATTTTAATAAAATAGTTTATCAATAATTATAACTATAAGGGAGTGGGAAAAAATAATATCACTAGAAAAATATCATGAATATCCACATGATAAATAAATGGAAGTTTTTATTTGGAATTAGTGACCTGATATCTTGTAACTGATATTCAAGAATAATCAATCTCGAATAGAATGAGATTGTGAAATAAACCCTTAAATTTTTTATATTGTTTAAGGGGGATTAATAAATGAAATAATTTTTTGTATGAACTATAAATCTATATAAAACAACTAAAAAACAAAAATAGATATTCAATTTTCATTATTCAGATAATATTATAATATTAACAATGAAGAGGAACTAATATACACCCCTGAAAATTAATAGATCTATGAAATTATTTACCACATGGTCGTTTTTTATTCCAATACTCATATATGTAATCATTAAAATTGAAAATAAAATTACCATAGATAATAAATTATTCACGATATTAAATGTAAAATTAATATTATATTCAATATATAAGAGAAACTTGGTTCATAAAATTACAGTATGCCTTAATAAAATTAAATTGGAATGAAATCTCATACCATATTGTATCCTTCAAATCATAAGGCGCTTGAAAAAAAAAATATCAAATGAAATTTCAAATACCATGATGGTAAATTTATTCATTATATAAAATAAAATAGGGGTAGTATATACATGACACAAAATAAATTGGTTCTGAATATGGTGTACGCCTCACGGATATAAAATAGAGACGAGAATTTCTTACCTTACACTTACTTTTGGTTGCATGCAATTTAATATTTTGTATTATGGTTTTAAACAGATTATTAACATATTCATTTACCATATAAATATTTATTATTTTATATATTAATTATAATATATGATTACTCTTTTGTTAATAATCGTTTATTATTTTTATCATTTCATGTAATAATTAATTTGTTTTTTGAGTATGTTTTGACTTATTATTTTTTTGTTCCACTTACATAAATAAAGATTTCATAAGAAGTTGAATTTAAATCAGGATTTATATATCATATATATTCATTATATATTAATATATAGTAATCTATAAAATTTAGTAATAGGAAATGAAATGATCCATTCTTGGAGACGGTACGTCGTACATACGCATGAACGCTACTTCTATTTTCATATCATATTGAAAGATATATTAATAAATGGTATTTCTGTATATTATTATTATTTTATTATGTTTATTTCATATATGTCACTTATTTTTATTAAAAACATCATTAATACATTCAATGTGTATCAGGAACGAATCACATTACTTTGAGGAGGCGATAGTCCACGTGTACACAAATACAGTTATAGAATTCACAAAAAATGGACAGCATTATGGTATGTGTTATATAGTAATTCCTAAAATTGTAAATAAATTATTAATATCATATATATATTATATAGACAATAAATATATCATTATTAATACACTTTACTAGTGTAAATTGAATAACGAACGACATCGATTCACGATGCGGTGGTATGTCGTACACGTGAACGACGATTATGTGTCACATTTATGATTTTTTTTTGTAGTATGTTTTAACCATAAAATAAAAACAGATAATAATTTTTATGATTCTTTTTTTATTTTATAATCATCATATAAGAGTAATTTAGGTGGTGTAGAAATAAATAAATAAAACTCTCATTGAAGAATGTTGCCTCTTCTTTGGGAAACTCCTTTTGGTTTAAACCAAAATTAATCATTTTTAAAGACCCGGAAATTTCAAGGAATTTTTTTTTGAAATTTCTTTGGAATTTTATGAGTCTGCAGTTTCTAACGGCACCAGATTCCGTGGCCCGGTGTGCCCAGAATCAATTTTCGAAGTTTAGCTCGAGTACATTTAGTGAACGAACGAGCGGTTTTTTCTATCTTTTGAACCGGTTCTCAAAATTGAAATCTGAGGGCACCGATGAACTCACAACACCGGTAATTACTTAGGGGGACCTTTGTCGTAGTTTCATTTTGAGTGGGTTGAGGTTTAATAAATGGGGATTTAGATTATAACAGATAAAAAATTTTGTGTACAAATTTTATCTAAGGAATGTGGTTTTTATCCTATAAAGGGGGAGTTAGAGGTGGGGCCCGCACCCACCTAACCTCCCATGGGAGGGTTTACTGTGGTGGGACCCACACAAACCCCTAATTCCCACCTCCCCATAACTCCCCTTAACCTCTTTAATCCTCCCTTGTTAATTACTTGACAACTTCCCTTCTTAAAGGGGCGCCTCTCCACCTCCCAAGCTTAATGATCCAACTAAGGTGATTAATAACATTATTAATTATTTTTTGTCACACCTCTTGACTTATTTTGAATTGCATGGTGATATTTTAAAATAAGGGAACTTAATGAAATATTTTCTTGGAAAATATTTTGGGAGAATTTGAAGAGAGCTTTCTTCATCTACGAAGAACAACTTCCTCCCTTGACGAAGAACGGTCGCCATGCTTCTTTTCTTTTCTCTGCGACAAGAGGGAAGACACCACATCTTCGGATACACTCCAGTGTCGCCAACGAATCTTTTCCCCACGATGCCATCTTCCACGACACCCGACGTGCGACGTTAATAATTTGAGGTAGGGGTTATTTTTCTTGTTCGAGACTTTATAATCGTTCTTCATTGCTTAAGGAATTGGCTGCATGATATCATCGTATCAAGAGGAGATCGAACCGTACGAACACATCCAATTCTCCTCCCCTCTTTGTTGTTGATCTTTGTAGAAGTTGGAAGCGGAGGTGCACGGTTTCGTTGCACCGTGCGGTGATCGGTAGGGAACAACGGCCATGCAGGGTCGCAGAGAAGGTGGCACGGTGCCATTGCATTGCGCGGAGACGAAGAGGACCGTGGCCGAAGCGGGCTGCGGTGGTGGTGCGTGGCATCGTCATGTCGTGCCAGAGGGGCCGAGGAAGACCGTGACAGGAGCGGGCTATGGTGGGGGTGCACGACGCCGTCGCGCCGCACTGGTGAGACGAGCCGGGGCCTAAGGCCGCGGCGGACTAGCAAGGGCAGCCGGCCGAGCTGGCTGCCTGCGACTCTAGAAGGCAGGACCCCTTCTGGGTCCCACGGCAGTTCACAAACTGGATGAACGTAATGGCCGGCCATTTCCCGAAAAAACTGGGGGGGGTGTAACCCCCCCCCCCTCCCCCCGACCTATTACTAAGGCGGACAGCACTGGGATCATTGTTTCCGAAAATTGGGGGTGGCGCCCCCTTTTCACCACACTCGGCCAACGCTGAGCTGCGGTCGGCTTCTGAGACGGGCAGCAGGCCGCACTGGTCGGGCCGGCCACACCCCGCCGAGCCGAGCCGCGCCAATCTGAGCTGGGCTGCACCAGCCGGGCCGAGCCATGCCCAACCGGGCCGGACCCAGTCCCGGGTCAGACCGGGCCCCGACCCCCTATTTTCGGACCGTTTTTTGTTAAACGTACATATCTTGTTATACAGACCTCAGATCGATTCATCGTCAGTTGCGTGGGATTTCTTGGATTGAGACGGTCGTTTCGGTATATTACATGCAAGGTTTTGGGGAAGTTTTGGTATGGAAGGGTTGGTTTGAACCCGAATCCAACCGGGCCATCGGAGTGGAAATGCTTATAACTTGAGCTTCGGACGTCCGATTGAATTGTCGTCAACTACGTTGGATTCCTCTTGAAGACACAGTTCTTTTAGCATACTCTAAACTAGTTTTGGTTATGCTTTGAGCATTTCTGGGTTGGATTGTACCTGAAATTCAACCGGGCCCCTGGAACGGAAATGCTAATAACTCACAGACCGGGTGTCCGATTGACGCGTCGTCTATTGCATTGAGACCCCTAGATTAGGGGGTCCTTTGAGATACTTCCACATGAGGTTACATGGCACTTTCAAGTATCGACCAGTAGCTCATGGAACAAACCCTCCCGGAGACGAGCATACGGAGTGCTGAGACCTATTAGTTGGCTGAGACTTGACGATTGCTAATTGATCGACTCGAAGTGATTCGGATGGCCCGGTGGGGTGTGATTGGTTGTAGCAGCAGACCCATGGCGTAGGAGCACTTGGTTGTAGTAGCAGACCCGCGGTACTCTACAGAAGGATTACCTCTGTAGAATATGAGGGGGTGCGCTTGGTTGTAGCGATAGACCCATGGTGGGAAGCGCTTGGTTGTAGCTGCAGGCCCACAGTACTCGACAGGTGGAGTACTTCAGCAGTCCATAGTTAGTGGGAAGCACTTGGTTGTAGCAGCTGGACCACTGTACTCGACAGAGGAGGATTTCTCCAGTAGTTGTGGCTTTGACATCATGAATAAAATTTTGGTTTGAGCTGAGTCAATGACCTTTGTGTTTCCTCATGATTGAGATGGGTTACTGGATAACTTAGGTATAAGAATGGGCTAATACCTAAGTAAGAGTTATTTGTTGAGATCCTTCTTTGTGGTTATCCTTGTTGGATTTAGTGGGACCTTGAGGGTCTCAGGGTCCCTTCTGAGTATCATTACACTCACCCCTGTGAGGGCTATGCCTGCACCTCATTGTGTTGGATGCAGACGATAGACAGCACTGATCGTGGTTGAGGCTTGTAGAGCTGGATGGTACCCGGAGGTGGACTTCATGACGAGACGGTACCCGGAGGTGGACTTCAAGACGAGACGGTACCCGAAGGTGACAGACGGATGTGGGGAGATGAGGTGGCCATCTGTACCTACCCTTCAAGTAGGAACTCCGAAGGATGATTCAGTAGAAGCTCGAAACCTTCATGTTGTTTTGTCTTTTGCTTTTACTTTACTGTTGGGCTTGTATTTCGGCCCCTTTGTAATTTCATCACACTTCTTATACTGCTTACTTAGTGTTTTTCTTCCGTTTGTACTCTGGTTGTGTGTGTGTTTACATTTCATAAAGGCAATTCCTTCCCTTTTATCAGGATTTATGCCTTTGGTGCTAGTCACCAGCCCCTGGCCTATGGAAGGCAGGCTTGGGGTAGTCATGGCACAGGCCCTGAGGATGGGTCATGACAAATTGGTATCAGAGGAGTCGGTTCTACCACATAACATAGGACTCTGATATTTTCATTTCTATGAAGTAATAGTGTTAAGGGTACTAAGTGTGGTCTTCAGTTCAGGGAGTCTAGTGTTGGTGTGGGCGGCCGACGTATCCATACACCAGGACCTTGACTTCTGATTTTTGACTCAGTGCAGGAAAACACCAATTGCATGTGTGTTTTCAATAGTTTCTTTTAAATCAGCTCAAACCAAGTCATCTCACCAGGTTTAGTCTTTGATCGTGTCCCATCTGTTTCATTCAGGATGCCTCCCCGCAGATGACCAGCTAGAGCCCCCAGAGTTGTACGTACTGACAGGACGCTGAGTGATGAGGCCTCAGTATAGGGCCCTCATCTAGTTGAGGCACCTGTGGAGGTACCAGCAGTACTACCACCCATTGGGCCACCAATTCCACCAGCCCCAGCAGTAGGTGATGCATGCCACTTGAGCACACTGAATGAGTTCTGGCGCTAGAGGCCACCAAGGATCCGGGGAGAGACGGACCCATAGGTGGCTAAGGATTGGCTGGAGGCTGTGGTGAGAGTCTTCAAGCTAGTAGGGACGCTAGCAGACTTTATGGTGATCCTTGCTGCCAGCCTCCTTCAGGTAGCAGCAGGCAGATGGTGGATCACGATGCACCAGATGCACGACGAGGTGACACTTCTATGGGCAGACTTCGAGAGCCTGTTTCCGGCGAAGTTCGTACCATCCACCCTTTGAGTAGTGCGTATTCAAGAGCTACTGTATCTACAGCAGGGTAGCATGACGGTGGTGTAGTACTCAGTGAGGTTCACAGACCTCTCGCGCTACTCTACAGACATGGTACGGGACCCGTTCTTCAGGGAACAAACCTTTGAGCAGGGGCTCAGGCGAGAGATTAGAGCTTCAGTTGTCTCCCACAGTATCCCGACGCAGAGGGGGGTTTTGGAGCGAGCCCTCTTAGTGGAGAGTTTTCTTGCTGAGCAGTCTCTAGCAGTGGGACCCACCACTAGCCGGCATGCAGTAGAGTCTTCTACTACGAGTAGTAGACTGATGATGCAGAGGTCTAAGAGGACCAGACCCATAGGTGGTCGACCGCTTGACTCAGGATCGTGTGTGCGAGGCACCCGGGGTGGAGAATGACTTACCAGGAGCGGACAGTGTTACTCCTACGGCGGGCTTGGTCACATGGCATGTGACTGTCCGACCTTCCTTGCAGATGATCTGCAGATAAACGAAAGACCTCCCAGGTAGAGACAGAGGTTCGATCGTGGAAGACCGCATGGAGCAGGAGACTGAGGCCGAGGAGCTGGCCGTACCGCAAGAGGTGGATGATGCTTCGAGGTGTTTCCACCACCACCACCAAGAGGTCCTCCCTGACCATAGGGAATGGGTGGACATGGGATAGCACAGCTTCAGGCAGCTGAATCATAAGACTATGGAGCTCCGGAAGTGACAGGACGAGAGCGGGACTAGTTCTAGGAATGAAGGCCTTTTTTCTTGGTGCTTCTAGCTTCATTTTTTTTGTTGTGGTTGTATGTGTCTTTGTACATTGAGCTACAGTAATAAAAGACACCTTTCTTTGTGATGTTTACTTTCCCGTATTTTTTGTATGGTTGATACTAAGAGGTTCTGCTTAACGCTGTTGAGTTGACTCTCACTTTCGAGATACCTACTATAGGAGACTCACTGACCACACACTACTGCCGACAGTGTGACTCAACCCTTGGAGGTGAGAATAACGGTTGGATCTCTTAGTTGTAGCGTCGAGGCCTTACGACGTCGTCCATGGAATGAAATAGTACCATTCATTTCAGTATTGACTGTATTAGGAAAATAATGTGGTTCATCCAGGGGATAAGATCAAATTTCACTTTTCGACAGAGGAGAAATTTCAGCAGCTCTTTGGTAGAATGTAGATGAAGAAGGGTGGATATAAGTTCTTAAAATTTGATAGTGTCACCCATTTTTTGTGGAGTGAATGGTTTACGATTCACTCCAACTCATTAGTCTCATGCGTATCTTCTCTTATAAGGACATGAACCTGAGACAGCGGTGACTGCTTGAATTCTTCCAGGACTAAGACTTCGAGATTGCTCATACTCCTGGGGAGGGTAACGTTGTAGCAGATGCTCTTAGTAGGAGATAAGGCTTTCAACTGAGGAGATGTGTGCATGAATTATCCGTCATCATCGACCACGGAGAGTTGGACATCGATGACGGGGCGACTTTCAAGAGGTTCCAGTAGAGGTTGATGATCGACATGAGCGAGTCCTACGGGGACGGTCCATTCCTCTTGTGCTCTTTTATTGGAAGCACAGAAACCTCCAGAAGAGAACATGGGAGCGTGAGGCTTATATGCGTGCTCTGTACCTCCTTTAGTTTCCCTATTTTGTGTAGTAGCTTTATGGGGACGTAAAGCCCTGAGGTGGGAGTAATTCAAAGACCCGGAAATTTCAAGGAATTTTTTTTTTTAAATTTCTTTGGAATTTTACGGGTCCGCAGTTTCTGACGACACCTGATTCCGAGGCCCGGTGTGCCCGAAATCAATTTTTAAAGTTTATCTCAGGTAAGTTCAGTGAACGAACGAGCGGGTTTTTCTACCTTATGAACCAGTGCTCGGAATTGAAATTCGAGAGCACCGATGAACTCGCAGTGCCGGTAATTTCTTAGGGGGACCTTTTTTGTAGTTGTGTTTTGAGCGGGTTGAAGTTTAATAAATGGGGATTTTGATTAAAATAGTAAAAAAAATTGTGTACAAATTTTATCTAAGGAAGGTGGTTTTTTTCCTACAAAGGGGGAGTTAGAGGTGGGGCCCACACCCACCTAACCTTTCATGGGAGGGTTTAGTGTGGTGGGACCCACACGAACCCCTAACTCCTCACCTCCCCATAACTCCACTTAACCTCTTTAATCCTCCCTTGGTAATTACTTGACAACTTCCCTTCTTAAAGGGGAGCCTCTCCACCTCTAAGGCTTAATGAGCCAACTAAGGTGATTAATAACTTTATTAATTATTTTTTGTCACACCTCTTGACTTATTTTGAATTGCATGCTGATATTTTAAAATAAGGGGACTTAATGAAATATTTGATTGGAAAATATTTTGGGAGAATTTGAGGAGAGATTTATTCATCCATGAAGAACGACTTCCTCCCTCGACGAAGAATGGTCGACGTGCTTCTTTTCTTTTCTCTGCAATAAGAGGGAAGACACCATATCTTCGGATACACTCCAGCGTCACCAACGAATCATTTCCCCATGATGTCGTCTTCCATGACACCCAATGTGCAATATTAATAATTCGAGGTAGGGGTTATTTTTCTTGTTCAAGACTTTATCATTGTTCTTCATTCCTTAAGGAACTGGCCGCATGATATCGTCGTAACAGGTGGAGATCGGACCGCACGAACACAGTCGATTCTCCTACCCTCTTCTTTGTCAATATTCATTGAAATTGGAAGTGTAAGCGCACAGTTTCATTGTACCGTGTGGTAATCGGCAGGGAACTGCGGTCATGCAAGGCTACGGCGAAGGTGGAACGGTTTCATTGCACCGCGCAGAGAGGAAGAGGACCGCTGTCGGAGCGGGCCATAGCGGGGGTGCGCGGTGCTATCGTGCTACGTAGGAGAGGCCGAGTAAGGCCGCGGCCGAAGCGGGGCACGGTGGCGGGGCGCGGCGCCGTCGCGCAGCGCCGGAGGGGCCTCAGAAGGCTGCAGCCGGAGTGGGTCGTGGCGGTGGTGTGCGGCACGGTCGCGTCGTGCCGGTGAGATGAGCCACGGCCTATGACCACGGAGGACCAGCAGGGGTGTTCGGCTGCCAGCGACTCTAGGAGGCGGTACCCCTTCCGGGTACTGCGGCGGTTCACAAACCGGCTGGCGATAATGGGCGGCCTTTTCCCCAAAAACCAGGGGGTGTAACCCCCCCCCCCCCCCCCTCAACCTGTTTCTAGGGCAGACCCCACTGAGTCTGCCATTTCCACAAACAAGGGGTGGTGCCCCCTTTGCGCCCCACTCGGCCAATGTCGAGCCGCAGCCAGCTTCCGAGCTGGGTTGTAGGCCGCACGGGCTGGGCCGGCCGCGCCCAACCGGGCTGGACCTAGACCCAGGTCGGGGCGACCCAGTTCGGGCCTACCCCCTATTTTCAGACCATTTTCGGTTAAACGGACATATCTTGAGGTACGGACCTCTGATCGACGCACCATCAGTTTCATTGGATTCATTAGATCCAGATGGTCGTTTTGATATATTAAACTCAAGGTTTTCGTAAATTTTTTGTATGTTCAGGTTGGTTTGAACCCGAAACCAACCGGGCCCTCTGAGCGGAAACGCTTATAACTTGAGCTCTGGATGTCCGATTGACTTGTCGTCGACTACGTTGGATTCCTATTAATGAGATGGTTATTTTTTCATACTCTACACTGGTTTTGGTTGTGTATTGAGCATGGAATGGTTTGATTGTACCTGAAATCCAATCGGGACCCTAGAACGGAAACGCTAATAACTCACAGACCTGGTGTCCAATTGACGCACCGTCTATTGCGTTTAGACCCCTATGATGAGGAGTTCCTTTGAGATACTTCCACGTGAGGTTACATGACACTTGGAATTATCGACCAGTAGCTCATGGAGTGGACCCTCCTGGAGACGAGCATACGGAGTGCTTAGACCTAGTACCTGGCTGAGACTTGATGACTGCTGATCGATCGACTCGGAGTGATTAGGATGGGCCAGTGGGGTGTTCTTGGTTGTAGTAGCAGACCCGCGTTAGAGGAGCCCTTGGTTGTAGCGGCAGACCCGCTGTACTTGACAAAATGAGTACCTTTGTAGGCTCTGAGGGGGTGTGCTTGGTTGTAGTGGTAGACCCATGGTGGGAAGTGCTTGGTTGTAGCAGGAGGCCCAAAGTACTTGACAGGTGGAGTACTTCAGCAGTATAAGGTTATTGGGAAGTGATTGGTTGTAGAGTCAGGCCCACTGTACTCGATAGAGGAGGAGTTCTCCAGCAACCGTGGTTTTGACATCATGAATAAAATCCTGTTTTGAGCTGAGTCAATGACCTTTGTGTTTCCTCATGATTGAGATGAGTTACTGGATAACTTAGGTATAAGTATGGGATTATACATAAGTAAGGGTTATCTATTGAGATCCTTATTTGTGGTTATCATTTTTGGATTTAGTGAGACCTTGAGGGTCTCGGGGTCCCTATTGAGTATCATTATACACACCCATGCACGGACTATGCCTGCACCTCGTTGTCTTAGATGTAGACGACGAACAGCAATGATTGTGGTTGAGGCTTGTAGATCTGGACCATACTTGGAGGTGGACATTACGACGAGACGGTACTCGAAGGTGGACTTCAGATCGAGATGGTACTTGGAGGTGACAGACGGACATGGAGATCTGAGGTGGCCATCTATACCTACCCTTCAGGTAGGAACTCCGGAAGATGATTCAGGAGCAGCTCGACACCTTCCTGTTGTTTTTTCTTTTCCTTGTAGTTTACTGTTGGGCTTGTATTCCGGCCCCATTGTACTTTCAGCACACTTTTTATACTGCTTACTTAGTGTTTTTCTTCCGCTTGTACTCTGGTTGTGTTTGTGTTTACGTTTCATAAATGCAATTCCTTCCCTTTTATCATGATTTACGCCTTTGGTGCTAGTCGCCAGCCCCTGGCCTATGGAAGGAGGGATTGGGGTAGTCACAGAACGGACCCCAAGGATGGGTCATGACAAATTGGTATCAGAGGAGTCTATTCTACCACAGAACATAGGACTCTGATATTTTCTTTTCTGTGAAGCAATAGTGATAATGGTACTAGGTGTAGTCTTCAGTTCAGGGAGTCCAGTGTTGGTGCAGGTGGTCGATGTATCCATACACTAGGACCTTGACTTCTGATTTCAGACTCAGTGCACAAAAACGCTGATTGTGTGTGTGTTTTCAAAAGTTTCGTCTAAATCAGCTCAAACCAGGTCAGCTCACCAGGTTTAGTCTTTGATCATGTTGCATCTGTTTCTTTCAGGATGGCTCCCCATGGACGACCAGCTAGAGCCCCGATAGTTATACGTACTAACAGGATGCCGAGTGACGAGGCCTCAGTACGGGGCCCTCATCTAGTTGAGGCACCAGTGGAGGCACCAGCAGTACTACCACCCGTTGGGCCACCGATTCCACCAGCCCTAGTAGCAGGCGATGCACGCCGCTTGAGCGCACTGCACGAGTTCCAACGCCAGAGGCCACCCAGGTTCCAGGGAGAGACGGACCCACAGGCAGCTGAGGATTGGCTGGAGGCTGTGGTGAGAGTCTTCAGGCTAGTAGGGACGCCAGTAGACTTTATGGTGATCCTTGCTTCCAACCTTCTTCAGGCAGAATCACGCAGATGGTGGAGCCTGATGCTCCAGATGAACGACGAGGCGACACTTCTATAGGAAGAATTCGATGGCCTGTTTCGGGTTATGTTCATACCAACCACACTTTGAGATGTGCGTATTCAAGAGCTATTGTATCTACAATAGGGTATCATGACGGTGGTGCAGTACTCAGTGAGGTTCAGAGACCACTCGCGCTACTCTACAGACATGGTACGGGACCCATTCTTCAGAGCCCGGACCTTCGAGCAGGAGCTTAGGTGAGAGATTAGAGATTCAGTTTTCTCCCACAGTATCCCGATGTACACAGGGGGTGTTAGGTAAATACCTCTTAGTGGAGAGTTTCCTTGGTGAGAAGTCTCCATCAGTGGGACACACCACTAGCCGGCATGTAGTAGAGTCTTCTGCAGCTGGCAGTAGATAGATGACGCTGAGGTCCAAGAGGACCAGACCCACAGGTGGTCAACCACTTGACTTAGGATTGTGTGTGTGAGGCACCCGGGGTAGAGAATGACTTACCAGGAGCAGATAGTGTTACTCCTGTGGCGGGCTTGGTCACATGACACGTGACTGTCTAACCCAACTTTCAGATGATTTCAGATAAATGAAGGACCTCCCAGGCAGAGATAGAGGTTCGATCGTGGCAGACCGCAAGGAGTAGGAGACCAAGGCGGAGGAGCTGGCCGTGCAGCTGGAGGTGGATGACACTTCGAGGTGTTGCCACCACCACCACCAGGAGGTCCTCCCCGACCGCAGCGAACAAGTGGACATGGGAGAGCACAGCTTCAGGAAGCTGAAGCATATGACTATGGAGCTCCGGAAGCAGGAGGACAGGAGCGGGACTAGTTCCAGGCATGGGGGCCTTTGTTCTTGGTGCTTCTAGCATCTTTTTTGATGTCTTTGTGGTTGTATGTGTCATTATACATTGAGCTGTAGTAATAAAAGACACCTTTCTTTGTGACGTTTACTTTCATATCCTTTTTGTATGGTTGATACTAAGAGGTTCCGATCAAAGCTGTTGACTTGACCCTTACTTTAGAGAAACCTACTAGAGGAGACCCAGTGACCACACACTACTGCCGACAGTGTGACTCAACCCTTGGAGGCGAGAGTAACAGTTTGATCTCTTAGTTGTAGAGTCGAGGCCTTACGACGTCGTCCATGGCATGAAATAGTACTGTTCATGTCAGGATTGACTGTATTAGGCAAAGAACGCGGTTCAACCAGGGGATGAGACCAGATTTCTCTTTTCAGAAGAGGAGAAATATCAGCAGCTCTTTGGTAGAACATAGATGAAAAAGGGTAGAGATGAGTTCTTATAATTGGCTAGTCTCACCTGTTGTGCGTTGAGCGAACGGTTTACAGTTCACTCTAACTCATTAGTCTCAGGTGTATCTTCTCTCATAAGGACATGAACCTAAGAAAGTGGTGACAGCTTGAATTCCTCTAGCACTAAGACTTCGAGATTGCTCATACTCTTGGAGAGGGGAATGTTGTAGCAGATGCTCTTAGTAGGAGATCGAGCTTTCAATTGAGGAGATGTGTGCATGACCTATCTGTCATCATCAACCATGGAGAGCTGGACATCGATGGTGGGGTGACATTCACGGGGTTCCAGTAGAGGTTGAGGAATAACATGAGTGGGTCCTATGGGGACAGTCGATTCATCTTGTGTGCTTTTGTTGGAATCACGGAAACCTCCAGAAGAGCACATGGGAGCGTGAGGCTCAGATGCGTGCTCGGTACCTCCTTTAGTTTCCCTATTTTATGTTGTAGCTTTACGATGACGTAAATCCCTGATATGGGAGTAATGTAAAGACCTGGAAATTTCAAGGAAACTTTTTATTTTTTCAAAATTTCTTTGGAATTTTACGAGTCCACAGTTTCTGACGGTACCTGATTCTGAGGCCCAGTGTTCCCGAAATCAATTTCTGAATTTTAGCTCGTGTACATTCAGTGAACGAAGAAGTGGGTTTTTATATCTTTTGAACTGGTGCTCGGAATTGAAATCTGAGGGCACCGATGAACTCACATCACCGGTAATTGCTTAAGGGGACCTTTGTCGTAGTTGCATTTTGAGCGGGTTGGGGTTTAATAAATGGGGATTTAGATTATAATATGTAAAAATTTTTGTGTACAAATTTTATCTAAGGAATGTGGTTTTTATCCTACAATGGGCGGTTAGAGGTGGGTCCCACACCCACCTAACCTCCCATGGGAGGGTTTAGTGTGGTGGGACCCACATGAACCCCTAACTCTTCACCTCCCCATAACTCCCCTTAACCTCATTAATCCTCCCTTGTTAATTACTTGACAACTTCCCTTCTTAAAGGAGAGCCTCTCCACCTCCCAATCTTAATGAGTGACCTAAGGTGATTAATATCTTTATTAATTATTTTTTTTCACACCTCTTGACATATTTTTAATTTTATGGTGATCTTTTAAAAGAAGGGTACATAATGAAATATTTGCTTGGAAAATATTTTGGGAGAATTTGAGGATAGCTTTCTTCATCCACGAAGAATGAATTCCTCCCTTGATAAAGAATGGTCGACGTTCTTCTTTTCTTTTCTCCACGACAAGAGGGAAGATTTGTTGGCACCGGAGAGGCTGAGTAAGGCCACGGCCGGAGCGGGCCGCAGCGGTGGTTCGTGGTGCCATTGCGCCGCGCCGGAGGGGCGAGGAAGGCCGCGGCCAGATCGGGCCATGTTGGTGGTGTGCGGAGCTGTCGCACCGCGCCGGTGAGACGAGCCGCGGCCTAAGGCCGCGGCGGACCAGCAGGGGCGGCCGACTGAGCCAGCCGCCGGTAACTCCAGGAGGCGGTGCCCCTTCTGGGTCTCATTGTGGTTCACAAACTGGCCGGACGTTTCCCAGAAAATCGTGGGGGTGTAACCCCCCGACCTGTTGCTAGGGAGGACCCCACTGGGTCAGCTGTTTCCGCAAGTAGGGGCGGTGCCCCCTTTGCGCCCCGCTTGGCTGGCGCCGAGCTGCAGCAGGCTTCTGAGTCGGGCCGCAGGCCGCAAGGGCTGGGCCGGGCCACGCCCAACCAGGCCGGACCCGGGTCGGGTCGACCCGGTTTGGGCCAACCCAGGGGGTATTGGGCCGGGTCGGACTGGGCCCAGACCCCATATTTTCAGACTGTTTTCTGCTAAACAGACATATCTTGAGCTAAGAACCTCTTATCAGTGCACCATCAGCTGTGTGGGATTCCTTGTATCGAGACGGTCGTTTCGCTATATTACACTCAAGGTTTTGGCGAATTTTTTGTATGGTCGGGTTGGTTCGAACCCGAAACCAACCGGACCCTCGGAGCGGAAACGCTTATAACTTGAGCTCTGGACGTCCGATTGAAGTGTCGTCGACTACGTTGGATTCCTCTTGATGAGATTGTTCTTTTGGAATACTCTACACTAGTTTTGGTTGTGGATTGAGCATGGCTGGGTTGGATTGTACCCAAAATCCAACCGGGCCCCTGGAACGAAAATGCTAATAACTCACAGATCGGGCAACTGATTGACGCGTTGTCAATTGTGTTGAGACCCCCCATGATGAGGCGGTCGTTTGAGATACTTCCACTTGAGGTTACATGAAACTTGGAAGTATCGACCAGTAGCTCATGGAGTGGACCGTCCCAGAGACGAGCATATGGAGTGCTGATACCTAATAGCTGGTTGATACTTGACGATTGCTAATCGATCGACTCGGAGTGATTCAGATGCCCCAGTGGGGTGCGCTTGGTTGTAGAAGCAGACCCATGGTGGAGGATCGGTTCGTTGTAGCGGCAGACCCGCGGTACTCGACATAAGGAGTACCTCTATAGGCTATGAGGGGGTGCGCTTGGTTGTAGCCGCAGAACCATGGTGGGAAGCGCTTGGTTGTAGCAGCAGGCCCACAGTACTCGATAGGTGGAGTACATCGGCAGTCCATGGTTAGTGGGAATCACATGGTTGTAGCGGCAGGCCGAATGTACTCGACAGAGGAAGAGTTCTCCAGTAGTCGTGGTTTCGACATCATGAATAAAATCCTAGTTTGAGCTGAGTCAATGACCTTTGTGTTTCCTCATGATTGAGATGGGTTATTGGATAACTTAGGTATAAGTATGGGCTTATACCTAAGTATGGGTTATCTGTTGATATCCTTATTTGTGGTTATCCTTGTTGGATTTATTGAGACCTTGAAGGTCTCAGGGTCCCTACTGAGTATCACTATACTCACCCCTTCACGGTCTTTGCCCGCACTTCATTGTGTTGGATGCAGACGACGGACAGTAATGATCTTGGTTGAGGCTTGTAGAGCTGTACGGTACCCGGAGCTGGACTTCACGATGAGACATTACCCGAAGGTGGACTTCATGACGAGACGGTACCCAGAGGTGACAGACAGAAGTGGAGAGCTGAGGTGGCCAGTTGTACCTACCCTTCAAGTAGGAACTCCGGAGGATGATTGAGGAGCAGCTCGACACCTTCCTGTTGTTTTGTCTTTTCCTTGTACTTTACTGTTGGGCTTGTATTCCGGCCCCTTTGTACTTCCAGCACACTTGTTATACTGCTTACTTAGTGTTTTTCTTCCATTTTTACTTGGGTTGTGTGGGTGTTTATGTTTCATAAAGGAAATTCCTTCCCTTTTATTGGGATTTATGCCTTGGTGCTAGTCGCCAGCCCCTGGCCTGTGGAAGTGGGCTCGGGGTAGTCACGGCACCGACCCCGAGGACGGGTCGTGACATCATTGGTATTATTTCAAACCAAAAAAGATATTCTAGGATGATAGTTGGGATGTTGGTAATTCATTTGGTAAGATTTTTTTGGATAAAAAAAATTTAGAGGTGTGAATAAGTGGGGGGTTAGTGGCCTTTTTAGTGGGGGAGAGGAATTCTTATAAATACTAAAAGGTAAACATTATTGGGAGGTCTCCCTTACATAATGTTACTCCAATAATGAACCATTTTCGATAAAAGATATTTTATGGTCTAAATTTGGTCATAAAATGGGTTTTTTAAAATTTTATTGGTCATTTTCACCTTAAGATAAATGATTAACCACTAAGTAAACTAGTTTTTCCCTTAATCGCTTAAATTTAATTTAATTTCCTTTATAAATATTTTTGTTTAAGAATTAATTTTCCCCAACATAAAATATATATTATTATGATTCCAAATATCAAATCAAATTTTCTAAATTCAAATAACATAAATGGTATAAATTAGTTTAAAATTATTTCCACAGACGGAACGAGAAAGCGATATTTCAAAATTAAAATGTTTATACATTTACTATGTTTTTATATCTAAATTCAATATAAAATTTCTTCCAATGATATAAATAATATTAATATATTTATAAAATTATATAAAATTTCATTAAAACAAATGAAAATTATAATCAAAGTTATTTTTTATTTATAAAAAAAAGATTTTTTCCAAATAAAATTCTGTATTTTGTACTATTCATCAAAAAAAGAAACTTGTCTAAAAATGACCGAAAATTCACCCTAAGAAAATATTAAAGTTATAATTTAAAAAATTAATTTTATTTTTCCAAATATAATTTATAAATTTTAAAAATTTAGTTTTAAAAAATACCAATAAAAGTTAGAAAACTAGGTTTTTTAAAAAATACAACTTCTCATGCATAAAATTGAGTTTTTTCTTATATAATAAATATAAAATATATTGGAGGAATGTAAAAATATTTTATTAAGATCATTCCAAAATATTTATTAATTTAATTTATTAATATAAATTTTTTTTGGGTACATAAAAATAATTCTTTATAAAAATATTTATATTACATTGAATGGGTTTTTATATTCATTTTTAATTAATTGGTAACAAATGAATTCTAATATATATATTAATATTCTAGTTAATAATATTTATAACTTCAAATTTGTCTTCTAGGAGATATTTTTCATCCTAAGTAATAATATTAATAGTATTCTCTTACACTTAGTCTTGTGTGTAACATATGATATCAAAGAAAGTCATTGTTTCATGTAACACAAGGTAACTCAGTGTTATGTGCATTGTATGATATATCATAGATTTAAAATAGTAAATATAGTTTAAAATCTCATGTTTTTATATAAATTATATATTTTTTTCAACACTATCAATTTTTTTATTTTTTATTTTAAAATTTATTGGTGTTATAGTATCCATCGTTGAAAGGTGGTGACAAAAATGAGTTACATCAGTTTGGGAGGCGGTAGTCCTCCGTACACACTGTCAAAAGTATATTTTCCCATTTCCTAGAATAGGAGGTGTATATAGGTAATTAAATTAATAAATTAACATATATTATAATGGATGATAATTAGAATATTATATATGTATGTTTGAATAACATTTGATGAATTTGGAAGAACAAAAAAATAAAAATGCCCATTTTAAGAAAATTAAATCTTCTTTAGACAACCTCTCTTGGCATCCATGAAGATACAAAATAGGATTTATTTATGATAAAAAATGGATAAATTTTTTGGGTGGGGAAAAGTTAAGTTATTTGGATAGGTATTTTCTGATCCAAATAGATTTGGATGTGTGAACAGTGGATGAGAATAGTTGGCCCTTTATAAGTGGGGGGAGATTTCACATATGTAATGTTTGAAATAAAATAATTAAACACATGTTTTTATCATATAAATAGATTAAAATGGGTCATTTATAAACCTTAGAGGTGAAAAATATAAATACTCATAGGCAGTGGGTGTTGGATAAGTTTTTATATAATTTTAAACATTATTTTTTAGATTAACAACTTAATAAATCAATTTATACCTTAACTAAAGTAATTAATTTTTACATATTTTGATATTCATATTTCTAAAAAAAATAAATTGATAATTTTATATTTTATAAATAATTATTAATCCAAATATGTAATCCATTTTTCCAAATTCAATTAATAGAAGTGGAAAATTCAATATAAAATTATAGTCACGCACACGACAAGAAAGTGGTTTTCCTAAGAGAAAATTATCATAAATATAAAATGATTAAAATTGGTTCCAATGACCAAAATTAGTTAAATGTTAATATAATATAACTAATATTACCTTAAAACCAATTTATAATATAATTTATCATTTTAAATAATATAAACAAAAAGATTATTTTTATAAAAAAATACTATTTTTCACTATTGACCAAAATTTTAATATTTTCAAAAAATTCATAACTATTAACCCAAGGATAATTTTTACATTTATATTTATAAAATTAATTTTATTTCATCAACTAAATTTCATAAAATTGATCATAATTATTTTTAATTTACTCTCCAAAAGAGTATCTAAACCTTCATTTTAAAAAATAATGCTTTTTTGGAAAACATATATTTTTATTTCAAATGAATATTATTTAATTTCTAATGAATAGATATCCAATGATTTTTTTAAATGTGAAAAAATATAATTTTAATTATTTAGATAGTAAAATTCATACTCATCAATTTAATAGCTAGGTTGTTATGGTATTCTATTTTAGGGTTCCTTTAGACATGGAATTGTTTGTGTTACAAGCTATCAAAGAGAATAAATTTAATGAAATATGTTTTTTGGGTTTTCTAATATCATTTTTTTGTTTTGAGTATGTTATTTTATTCAGTGTTCATCTTTTATAATTTAATTATATGTCTTTTATAATTTATAGGGGTTACAGTCTCCCCCAAATTAGATAAATTATTCCCTCTTAATTTGATCTTTTGATCAAAAATAACGTGTATTATATTTTAAAATTTATTTGTTGGAAACCACATTACAAAAAGGGTTAATAAAAAATCACCATAATAACAATGAAAGATAAATAAAAATGTCATATGAAATAACACATAACAAATTATCCAAATAGGATAACATTTTTGGAATGTGATGATATGAACACAGAATAAAATACTAAATATTATAGAGAGTGATAGAGATAAGTAATCACAGGAAAGTAAATGATAAATGAAATGTTAAGGACCCCAAAAGAATCAATATATAATGATTCAAAATAAAATTTAATTCATTAAATGTGAAGGTAATATAATATATTTTTTCAATATCTATTTCCCATCTTTGAGGAACTATTTTATTGTCTAAGAATATAAGTAAATATACTTACATGATATATTTCTATTTCATAGGCACAATATCATCCTTTTGTTGGTAATTTATTAATTTATAATTCATCTCATACCCCATGAAATGAATATCAAACAAATAGTTATTATGGATAAATTTAGAAAAAATACTTTTAATGGATCATGATATCCATAAAATAGTGACAAGTATTTTCCACTACTTCGAGTTATCTTACAAATGCAACATGTTTTTCACAAGTCAATAGTTTATAGACCTTACTAGTAACACCATTGTTTTACCATTAATATATATTCATCAAATAATTTATAAAATTACATATTAACAAGAACATCACATATAATACTGGTAGGCATTAAACATATATCTTAATTTAGTTGTGGTTTCAATCCTCTTTACATTTAAAGATATGATGAGTTTTCCCCCATTATATAGGATTTCAATTTTTTTTAAAAAAATATTAATATAATTCCTACAATGTTCACAAATTGATATTTCCCAGAATTACTACAACATCAAAGATAAGATATACCTTACAGGTTACCAATACCTTTAATCTTATGTATAAAAAACATATGTCCATTATTCCATAAATAACTTTTTCATTTAAAAATCAAATATGTTGTATTCCAATAAATGATTTCAAAGAAATATCCATAATCATGTCACATTCCAACCACCCAAATTTTTAAAAGGTTAGTTTAATAATCTTAACTTATGGTCAACCTAAAACTCATAAATAAATGATTTAATCAATAACTCTAAAGCTAATGAAGAAATATATTCTTCTAAAATTTAACACAATCTTTTATTTTTCTTAATTCTTTTAAAAAAATACCATTGGTAAAGAAAATACTTCTATAGTTGAATTATAAAATTCCAAATCATAAATACATTAACCATTTCATTTAATTATAGGTCCTTCCTACTTATTGGCGTTTAATTTTTTATATTGTAATTGAAATGGATAATGTCATGGTTCCCCTAAATTTTAGAACAATGAACTAAAAATTGATCCCTATGATGATATTTACTATCCATCGTACTCTTCATTTTTTTCACAATAATTCTTTATATTATTTCCTTATTTTCCACACATAAATAATTTCAAATTCCTTTTAGAAACCTTCCTAGATGTATCTATCTGCATTTATGACATGAATTAATTCAAACTTTCATTCCCCAATGGTATCCACCAATCGAGATTATAGTGAAATTCATCCTCTTATACATTGAAGATTCTAATAGTTGGTTAGGAAATATTTTGTTAATCATATATTGGGATTACCAAATTAGCCTAATCATGATATCATTCACTCTAGTCAAAATCCCATTTTTTTTCTCATAGTAACCACATTTTCATTCTTATTCAATACTAACATGATTATTTCATGTTATATCTATTATATAAATACAAAAAATAGCATGAACATCAATAATCATATTTGAAAAACTATATAATCATTCATATGATGTATAAATAATGAAACCTTATTTTAAATATTATATTCTGTATCTTTAAACAAGTACATTAATTGTCATCATCTATTCAAATCCTTCATAATGGTTTTTATAGAAATTGTGAATCTTCAAAAGCATGACCCCTAGTTGTGTCAAACTAGGTGCATATAAGGGTTTATTTTCTTATATTAGTTATCACTTCAGTAAAGTATCAAGTTTATTTTTCAAAGTTATTACCACTTAGTACATCTATTCAAAAATTATTCCCATGTATATTTTCCAGAAATGGATTTATTTCCTCAAAAAACCACATCATCTTTACAATAACAAAAATTTTGGATTTTATTCAATACATATCTTATATTTCAATTATATCTTTTTGATCGATAATCTCTATTTTCTAATATATAGTTCCATAGGTTTCTACTAAACATGAACTAAAACTATATATAATTACCCTAAACCTAGTAACTGGGATCTGATGTCCACTTTATTAAATTTTCTTAGGATATAAGAAATAGTATCTAGGGGGACCTAATAGATTAGTAGTCTTGGTAAAATATATAAATACCATATTATAATATTAATTTTAATATGAAATTATAACATATTTTTTTAATAACATCATTCCCCCAATAATATGTTATAAAATTCTTCATAGTACACTTCTTGGGATCCTGGGAAAGGAAAAAAAATAAGAGTTAGTTTAAATTCTCAGTAAGGGTTAAGTATAGCTGAATATATCATGAATCAATAATCAAAATCAAAATCGAATGGTAAATAACTAAACACACATTCCATATAAATAATTTGAATACCATAATTTTATAAGGATTAATCAAAGTAAAAAGGTAAATAACTGAACATGTTTTCTATTCAAATACCTTTACTATCATGAATATATAAGGAATAATCAATATGGAAAGGTAAATAACCAAGAACAAATGTCATTTAATCGATAAAATGCGAATAATAATACACACAAAGATAATTTAATTGAAATAATATCATGGATAATAATAACTAAATTTATACCCAATTAAATTCTCAATTATTGTAAATCATGATACCACTACTATAAAGACATTTCGCAAGATAATTTAAAAATGGTAGGTATGCATACACCAAAAACACATTTAATTAAATCTTACCGACTAATTAATCTCCCGAGACTATTGATGCATCAGGAAAAATTCTATAACTATTCCCAAACCATAACTACATTTCAAAATAAATCATCATATATCAAATAATTTATTTAATTTATGAATAATGATCCTTATCATTAAATATACATAATGAGTAATGAATAATTATTTATCAATATTTCCATAGATAATAAAATAATGTTCAATATATAAAACCATATGTTGAAATAATATATGTTTTAATAAATTAATTTATCCATGATAAATAATATGGATATTTATGTGAAATTTAAATTCCAATGATCATAGGATAGTGAATCATTCATGGGAGAATTAATCACTACAAAAATGAATCAAGAAAGTAAATCTCAAAACATCCCTTAGTCAATATTATCATAAAATATATATTAAAATATTAGTTATGGTATCTATAAAATATATCCATAGGTATAAGTAAAATAAATTGTTTTGGTCCTTGATGAATAGAAACATACTTAAAATATCACTAGAAACATTCTTGGGTAAAATAAAAATTTTGACGTCGAAAATAATTTTAAAACAAAATGTTCATAACATATTTTGAAAAAAAAATTCATTGAAAAAACATTTGAAACATATATATCATGATTTAAAAAATTATTAGTTCTTGTAGTGTGAAATTTTGTACATGTCATACACATTAACAAATTTATTCCTTTCAAATTTTTGATAAAAACCATATAGTAATTTTTTGGAATGAAACATGAACATTACTTCCATAAAATTTACGGAAAAATATATCATTGGTAAAAAATTATATTTTTTAATATTAAAAATTGTTTTGAATTTTTTTTAACTTTTTTTGCAAGGAAAATGAATTTCTAACAAAGATATAAATAAAGTTGAATTTTATTTAAAAACAATTCCCATTAATTTTAAGTACATTAGTGTTTAAAAATGATACTATTAAAGGAATACGTCGTAAATAAATATTTTTGAAGAAATTTAAATAGTTTTATTATCTAATGATTAAATAATTTCATTAAATTAAAATTTAATCATAAACAATCTTCATTAATATGGGATAATGAAATTAACTTATCAAAATATTAAAATGTTTAATTGAGAAATAAAAAATTAATCAGTTATGTGTTTAAAACATAAATACATATAAATCAATTTTAAATTAATATTTTAAAAATTCATTACACCTGTAATAAAAGAATATCAAAGACAATAAAGAATTAATATTACATAATGAAAATAAATTGGGTTATGAAATTATTTAAAACATGGTAATTTCTAAGTAAACCCCCCATGAATGAAATAATTCAAATTGAAACCTAAAATACCATAATATATTAATTAATCATGATATTAAATGCCACTGTGGCATTATACAGGCAATATGAAAGAAATTTTGTGCATAACATTACTATTTTCCTCAATAAAGAGAAGTTGAGGCGAAGCCCCTTGCCTCACGTATCAGTTTAGTTGAATGCACATTAATATTATGTATAATGGTTTTAAAAATTTAATTAACTTTTATTATAACCATATTAATATTTATAATATCATATATTATCCATTTATTACATCTTATTATATTTTCGTTAAAAATCATTAATTATTACTATTGTTTTGAGTGATAAATACCTTATTTTCACATGCATGTTTAAAAGTGAAAGTTATAGTTCTTGGGAATATTATATAGTTACCTAATCTTAAAATTGATATAAATGTTATAAATATCCATTTTTAATATATATATATATATAATAATTTATGAAATTTGAACATTGATAATGGATCACAATGCATTGTGGAGATGGTAGGAAATATATACACATGAGTGATGTTATAATTTCCTGAATGGGTGAAAGGGTAGGGAAGTGAAATATTTATTAATTTTAATTAATAAATATAATGTCATATATATCAAATTTATTCATTTAATTTATCACCAATAAATTTCATGTAAATTTTAAGTGAAAAACAAATCGCATTACTTCCTGAGGTGGTAGCCCACCATACACACAACAGACATTATCCTAATTTAAGTAGAATGGAAAGTAAGAAGTCATATGAGACATTAAAATTATATAATAATAAAAATATGATAAATTTAATATAAATTTTTCAAATATATCACTATATTAATTCTTTAAAGGTAGTGATATAAAATGAGATTCATCAGTTGGCAAGGAGGTGGTCCACCGTACACCTGATTGATGGTTTTGCTTCCCATTTGATAGAATAGGATATGGATATAGGTCATTAGCATAAAATTGTAACATATAAGTATATATTAGATAGTTAGGATATTATATAGTCATGGTTTAATAAAACATTATGGAGGTGGAATAAGAAACAAATAAAAACACTCATTTACGAATGTTACCCATTATTCAGAAATTTTTTTTATGTTTTCCCAAAAATCCTTCCAAGGATAGAATTATAATAAAAAGGTCTTTATAATGTTGTGATTGGTGTTTGGAAATTTATTTGTCATGTATTTTATTAACTAAAAGTAATCTTATGTGTGATGAGGGGAGGGTAGGGGTGGCCTTTCATAAATGGGGGAGAGGAAACACATGGATTTTTTTGGACAAAATTAATCACACTCAAGTTTTTATCATTCCAAAACCTCAAAATTTCATAATTTTAGAACCATAAATGTGTTAATTTATACATTTTTTAATACAATGGGTGTTGTAAAATATTATAGGTTATTTTAATTCATATCTTCTTAGTTTAACCACTGGTGAATCTATTTTTACCTTAAACATGAAAATTAATTTTTTCTTATTTAACTATTTATAATGGTCAAAAAATATGTTGAACATATTAAATTATATAAATTATGATAATTAAAAATTATTATTATTATTTTCCAAATTAAATCAATAGACTTAGAAAACATCAATTCAAAATTACACTTGCAGACATGATAGAAATTCGGGTTTCCTAAGAGAAAATTCTCATAAGTATAGAATGTGTTAATGTAACATCTTAGAGCTCCCTAGTTCATTACTTTGTAAAAATATAGTGTTTGGGTGTTCTGGGAGGCAAGGGTAGTTTATTTCAAGAGTTTTCCAAAATTCTAGTTTCCTCATCGTTGACTCAGTGTTGGTATGTGGTATCAATAGCTCAACTTGGTGGCTCAGCATTAGTAGGTAAGGGAGTTGGTAGGTTAGGGCATCGGTAGGTTAGGGTATTGATTGGTCAAGGCATCTGTAGATCTGGTGTTAGTGAGTGGTGTCAGTGAGTCGCATCAGTGCCATGCTATCGATTGGTCACGTCCATGAGTCGCGCCAGTTACTCGCATTAGTGAGTCAGGCATTGGAAGCTCACTATTAGTTACTCAGGTCAGTGAGTTTACCATTAGTGATTCATTTATATCTTTTTCCAGTTTTTTTAGTTCCACCTCTCTTACATTTTAGTTAAAGAAAATCGAGTGTAGAACATTTTTTGATCATTTCTAAAGTCATTTCAAAGGATATTAATGATATATTTAATATACTAATGCTCATGGGATCTTGAAATAGTCAATAATCATGTTCTTGATCATGATATGACTTTAATGGCCCACGAGAACATTTCCTTCCAGTGATATAAGATCTAGATTTTTCTAATGTTGGGATCCTCTCTTCCTTGAACCCTATTTCTTACTATTGGTATGCCTAAAACCTTTCTTCCCTGAGGAGTCTCATATGTGTTGTCAATGTCGGTCGATTTCTCCCTCCATGTATCCTAATATTTGTGTGACCCTATGTTTTTTTCTCAATGAGGAGTTGGTCATCTTCTATTTTTTACATTTGGAATTCCTTCATCCCTATTATAATTGTTTATCATGCGATGTTTGTAAACTCATGCCTCTTAGATAATATAGTCAAATCCAATTCTAAATTATCGGTATTTTGAAGATGAATGGACCCATTACAATAATGGGTTTGGATACCTTATTAATAAATGAGTGATGAGGAATATGGTATTGGTTCTTATATTGTTGTATTTGTTATCTTTGATACATGTTGTGAATTGTGTTGGTCATATGCCTTCTAAATATTATGGCCATTATTTTTCTATTTTTGCACACCCAGCTGATGGATAATTTTTGTTAACATTCTAATTGAAGATCTTTGAACATTTGAACTTGATTAAGTATGTATATATAGTTAATTAAATGGATTTCCTAGGATCAATTTTTTTTGTGATAACCCTTGAATATCAAAGTGGAATTAAAGAACAGTTTGTTAAATTTGAATAACCATTTCTATTTTTGGTGTGGTTGTGTGTTGAGTGTGGATCGTTTCTATATTGTTCTTTTTATGGGTTGTGGGGTGCAACATTTGGAAGCATAGTTGTGGGTGTATGGGTGGGCAGGGGGTGGGTTATGTAGGTGTAGTGTGGCATGTTTGTGAAATAGGGCTATAGTTTTGGTGGAGTGGGAGTGTGGATGTGTGTATGGGGAGGTGAAGGTGGTGTAATGGAATATCATGTTGGAGAGTTTGATTTATTGTGGAATGTATGAACTTCTTGAACAATGGGTCTAAATCTGGGTTGTGTTATGGTTGTTGGGCATGGTCTTTTCGTGCAATGGAACTGAAACATGGTTGTGTTTTTCTTTTATATTGAATGTGGTGTTTTCATGTAACAGTTCTACCAAGTATAGTTTAGGAGGTATTATTTTGAATTAGGATGGTGTTACCTGGTATGGGACATTCACTTGGAGTTTCTAGATACTTTTTTGAAGTTTTTTTTTTGAGTTTTGATGTTACTTGTAGAGTGTTTTGTTTAGTAGTTTCCCAGGTAGGGATGGAATAAATAATTAAACGAATTGTTAATGTAGAATGATAATTGGTTAAATGAAATGGTCGGGTCGAGGAATTAATTTTATGGTTGGTTTTATGGTTATATATTATATGTGGAAGTAAGGGATGTTTTGGGTGGGTTGGATGTTTTTTTTAACCCCATAGGGTTGGTTGAGTGTTTGGTACATATATGTATAAATATATATATATGTAGTTCCATGTGATTTCTATACACACCTCACTAATGTTGAAGACCACATGTCGAATACCCCCATTGTTTTAGGGGAGGTTTATTTTCCCAAAATCCCTGTGGGAGGATGGATGGATTATTATTATCTTCTCTATTCTCCTACTTCTAGGCATAGTTATCCCAAGACTCTTCAGGAAGGTTGTGGTGCCGTTTTGGGCCCCATGTGTCTGCGGGCGAGGTGTTCCCCCCATGTTTCTTTAGGATGAGATGTGTTGGGCTTACCCAAGTGTATTTGGGATAAGTATTTGGTTTTGTGGCCCCAGTGTTTATGGGTAGTATGTGGTGTAGTTGTGGCCTAGGGTTTTGTGGGTGGTATGTGTTATGTGGGTCTGGTGTGTGAGGGAACATTATGGTAGTGGGGCTTGTGGAAGAGTGTGGTAGTGTTAAGACGTTCTCTATTAGGTATGAGCAGTTAGTTAGTTGGAATTAGTGTGGGGTACCCTATTTTTGATGTTCTTACTACATTACTTTACTTAACTTTCATTATTTGGTGAGTGTACCTTGGAGAGGTTGTGGTGGATAGTATACCATGTTAGGTGATTTTGAGTTTCTATTGTTTTTCTCAGTGGGGCATTAGTATGCTTCTCCCTATTTTGTAATAGTGACTTTGTCTTTTCTTATTGAGTATATTTGTATGCTCACCCTATTTATATGAAACTAATTTCACGTTTCCAAGTAGATTACATGGATCATACTGGACCTTACTATCTTGGGAATCGATATAGTTTCTATGTCGCTATTTAACTTTGTTCTTCAAGTATTTACTTTGGATTTTTTTCAATTTATTTTGAGAGGTTTTACTTTAAACATGCTTGCAGTATGGATATTTGGCTCCATTGATATATATGTCTTGGAGTTGTTTTTGGTTGATACATCTTATCTCCCAATATATGTTACTATAAAAATGGTAATTCTACCCATTTGATGAGATCTCTATAAACTTAGTGTTGGTCACCACCCCGGGGCCTACTGGTGGTGGAACATGGGGGTCATTATCTATTTTTCATCTTAAAGATATATGTTCACGACATTTTTCCATTCCACCCCTCATCTTGATGAAGTAGGGTCATGGAAGAGTTTTATCAGAGCTTGATGGTTCAGAGATATGATGGAGTATAGAGTTAGTAACAATTAGGATTACATGGGATGGTAAGGGAGTAGTGTTATTCAATCTTGGTGCATGACATAGACTAGGTAGTACTGGCTAGGACATGAGATTTTAGGGCCCGCATGATCCAAGCAAGGACACTATGCTTACTAAATGACCAAGTGAGGATAAAATGTTTATAGGGTAGATACCCTAGGAAAGTTACATTCATCATGATAACTTGTGTTCCTATTTATGTTGGGAATTTTGAGAAATTAAAAAATAAAATTTTGAAATGTACCATAAATAAAATTCCATACTACATAGGATTAGGACTTCCTTGTTTAATGTTTAGCTATGGCACTCGGTGATTGCACATGAGTAGATTAGGTAGTGGAGGATCAACAAGCTAATTTGGTTGACCGATGGAGGTTTGACCTAGTGGGGGAGGATGATCAGTGGAAGAAGACACTTTGTACTTTCATATAGAAGACTTTAGGAAAGTACAAAGGTAGTATTTCAGATATAGAGATAGGGAGTTGGACTGAGGAGTTGGTGATCACTTTCAGCTTGATACAGTCTCTGAAGGAATATTGGGTTCCTCTGGCAGTGATCGTGATGCAGGGTAATGCATGTCAATGGTAGATGTTCTACCTATGGTATAAGAAGGAAACCGATGTTCTGTGGGTCTATTTTGAGAAGGAGTTTCGGTTTGAATTCCATTATTCGACCATGAAGGTTGAGAAGTGATTGGAGAAACTCTCCCTCCAATATTGGAGTATTTTGATATGATAACTATAGATCATGTTCAATGATCTCCTTCTCATTGCTATGAATCTCTTTCCAGATAAGGATTCTCATTCAGGACACTTAGATGAGGCACTCTTTCCTTCCCTTTAGTATGCAGTCACTCCCTTCACCTTACCGACATAATAAAAGTATATAAGAATGAGGAATTGGTTGAGGGTATTCACTCATGAGGAGGTATACCATGATAGGGGAGCCCCCAATATAGCGATTCGAGCCTTTTACATAAAACATTTCATGGTTTTAAGCATTGTTAATCATCAGAGTACAAGACAATGATCGTTAAGTCTAGTCTATTGGAAAACTAGGTACATATAACATAAAACATGGGACTAAAAAACATCTTTATTTAATCTCCATAAAGACATTATAACATCATTTGATCTCTTACATCTACATAGGGTGCCCTGGGGAACATATGTACAAAGGGATGAGCTAAAAAGCCCAGTAAGGGAATGAACATAAGGATACATCTCAAGTACATGAGTTAATAGGCATGACATAATGATTTACAAAGCATGAAACTTATGAAATAATTTAATATAAAAATATAATAATAAAAATGTGGTTGAATCATAAATCATATATTTAGTACGGGTCAAGGCTAACCGCCAATCCCATTTCCCATTTTAGTACGGGTCAAGGCTAACTTTCAATCCCGTTTCACATCATATCTCATGAGACATAACCTTACCCAACACATTGGAGCGCTATCTTGGCGCACCCATATCAACATATTCATGAATATTGATTACACATAAATAATCATGCCACATAAATAGTCATACATAATCAACCATACATAAACATAAGGGTACCCATGGAAAGAATTGGGTACCACAATCATGGCATAAAACATATCCAATGGGTGATCACGAAAGTGTCCATGAAAGGAAAGGATTAGAACATAAATTAAAATTAATAGGGTAAAATAGGAATATAACATGTTAAGTGGTGTCAAATATCAGTGAAAACATATTAAAAATGTTTTTTAGAAACATTAGCATTAAAACATTTTTGTGTGGTTTTAAGGAAAACACTCTAGAGCTTTTCAAAAATAAAAGAAGAAATTCTATTATATAAAACCATAATTGAACTGAGAAGGTTTTCATAATAAAAATACTGATTTTATAAATAAAATGGTGTCTTAAAACGGAAGATATAGTGAACTTGAAATTTGGGCAAAATTTTGGGAAGTCCCCTTAAAACAGGTTTGATTATCGGAAAGTTCTAAGGAGAGAATCTTTCCAAAATCATGTATATCCCCAAAAGAATGTGATGAAAGGTTATTGATATAATAATCTTGTAAAAATAACCAGAATTCATAATACTCACATAAATAGATAAGATAATACCATTTTGAAAGTAAGATAAGGCAACCTGAAAGAACAAAGAAGGTTTTGGTAGAATTTGTTACGATTTTATCGGTATGGTGTCGAGTGTGACCAAGAGGGATTTATGAGAGAGAAATGGGGTTTCTCATCAATTATAAAACATTAGGGCAGTATGGGGAAGGTGTATAAACATACCCCATCACTAGGTATTACACAAAAAAAATAGCATAGAGAACAATCTTGATTAAGAGTGAAAAGGGGAGGATCCCTTACCTTAAATCTGGTGGTGTTCTTCACTTGTTATTAATGACTGGAATAAACTAATTAGGATTATTAATTCATAATTACAGAACCTCTTATATTTTTAATTTATTTATTATAACCCTTTTTAGTTCATTCAAAGCCTTTTTGATTAGTTACAAGGTTCAATTTCATTGTTCGGGTTCGTTTGTTTACTTGGCTTTAAAAGATCGGTTCACTTATATTCAAGTTTGGATTGTATGCAATATGAAAGTGGTTGTACATAACTGAATTTATATTATTTATTTAATATCCAGGATATTACATGGTTTTAGTTTTAATTAGGTTACTTAGAGTGAAGTTGAATTATTATATATATAGCCTTAGTGATAACCGTTTTTGTTACTCGGTGGGTTTGATTACAAAGAATGTGTTTTGATTATAACTTAATTCCATTTGTACCAAAAGATTACAGAACCAGAAATAGGATATATTACATATATAATAAACTGGTTCAACCATAACACATATGGTTTCATGACCAGAATTAAAGATAATAATAGAAATTGATAAATCGTTGTCCTTGAATGTGCTAAATTAGCACATCTCAAACGGTGCTTTAACTTCTTTCAAATAAAAGGGTGGGGAAAGGAGAGAATATAATTAAATATACCACTATCATGAATACATTACATTACATGTATGTTACTATATTTTTCTAACTATTATGGTGAAGGGAGGTGAGTAAAGAAATAACTTAAAATAAAAGAAGAAATTTGGGAAGAGGAATTTACCTCTTGAGACTTCCTCCTTTGAGAACCTTTTAAGGGGAGAGGTTTTGGCATTTTGAGGAGGCTGAGAGCTTTTGGACGTAGGGGAGGACCATGGGCAGAGATTTGGGCAGAAATTAGAGTATTCTTGGAGCCTGAGAGGAGTAGAGAGAAAAGAGAGTGAAGGGGGTGGGTTATAGTAGAGGAGAGGAGGGATTTCATGATATTATAATCCTTAATTTATTATTTCTTCCCAAGACAAATAATAGTAAGTATTCCATGACCAATAATAGGAAATGGGTCATGTAAATTCGAACCAAGTGGTCTTAAATCAGTAGAATATCATCGATGACTCAATTAATCCATTATTTAGCATTTATTGTGAATTATCGGATTCTACTATTCATCAAAAATTCAAGTATTTCAGAAAAATCCCAAAAATTCACCCTAACCATTTTTTTACATGTAGAATCCAAAAATGAAGTGTATTTTTCAAAAATAATTTTTTATATATGATTATTTTAATGTTTAATTAAAATAATAATTTATTATCAACACCAATTTTAAAACATTCATTAACTCATTCTAAAATATAGGTATATCATACTTCCAACTTGAATATTATTTTTATACCACTATAGGTGAGTATACTATTCATTAGGGTATATCACTATTCATAAGGGTATGTTACTATTCATTAGGGTAGGTTACTCTTCCCCAAAAATTATTTTTGTTTTATTAGACTCCAAAAAACATCTTGAACACAACCGTGTATGTCAGATTTTCAAAATTCCAAACACAAAAGTGACAAACTTCTATTTAAAGGTCACTTATCACATAGTATTTCTATATTAAGTGATTTTATGGCATATTTATAAGAATGGAATTTCCATTAAAAACATTGGGTCGTTACATTCTTCCCCCTTATGAAATTTTTTCCTCGAAATTTTATTTTACATACTAAGCCAAAAACAGGTGTGGGTACTTTTCCTTTATTGATTCCTCCAGTTCCCAGGTTGCTTCCTCAAACTTATGGTTCCTCCAAAACATTTTGAAAATATGGGTTGTCTTGTTGCGTAGAACCTTATCTCTCCTATCCAGAATCTTTACTGGCTGCTCCTCATAGGAGAGATCATCTTCCAACGACACCACCTCTGAGTTTAGTACATGTGAGGGATCAGGTATGTACATCCTCAAGAGTGATACGTGAAAAAAATAATGAAATCGAGCCATATTCGGTGGAAGAGAAAGCCGATAGGCCATGGATCCTATGCGGTCAAGGATCTTAAAAGGGCCAATATACCTTGGACTTAGCTTCCCTTTCTTCTCGAATCGCATAACTCTCTTCCATGGAGATATTCGAAGAAAGACTTTATCTCCAACGTCGAACTCCAAGTCCCTTCAATGGTTTTCATTATAGATCTCTTTCTGACTTTGAGTAGCTTCGATGTGTTTCTGGATGACTTGAACCTTCTCTGTCATCTCTTGAACAAGATTGGGTCCATGTAGCTTTCTTTCTCCAACTTCATCCCAACAGGTTGGAGTTCTACATCGCTTTCCATACAAAGCATCATATAGAGCCATCTAAATACTCGAGTGGAAGTTATTGTTGTATGAGAACTCAACCAATGGGAGATGTTGATCCCATCCACCTTTGAATTCTAGAGAGAAGGCTATAATCATATCTTCAAGCATCTGAATATTTCTTTCAGACTGGCCATCAGTATGGGGGTGATAGGTCGTGCTAAAATTTAATTCAGTACTCAAAGAATATTGAAGGCTCCTCCAGAATTTAGATGTGAACCTTGGATCATGGCTAGAGAAAATTGAGAGTGGAACATCGTGCAGTCTCACCACTTCCTTCACATATAACTTTTCAAGTTGTTCAAGCGAGAGATCTTCCCAAATAGCGATGAAATGGGATGTCTTGGTGAGTCGGTCAACCACAACCCATATCGCATTATTTACCTTTGACGTCTTCGGGAGACCCATGACAATGTCCATAGTAACATTTTTCAATTTCCATATGGGTATAGGCAATGGCTGCATCATACCTTTGGACTTTTTTCACTCAGCTTTAACTTGCTGACATACCAAGCACCTTGATATATATTCCGCAATCTCCTTCTTCATGTTATCCCACCAGAAGTGTTCTCGGAGATCACGGTACATTTAATGTCGAGCTATCTGCAGCATTAAATATCTCGTTATTTATCTATGGATCATATGGCACACATAATTGTGTCCCAAATCTTACAAATCCTTCCTCATCAATTTTGAAATCGGAAAATTTCCCATTTTTAACAGCTTCCGTCCTTTTCTGAATTTCCACATCCTTTCTTTGAGAAAGATTTATTTTCTCCATGAGGGATGGTTGAGAAATAATTTGATAAAGGATTGATGATGTTACTCCCTTAGGGATTCCCATGTCCATCCTTTTCAAATCTAATAATATCGGATCCTTTTCAATTCTCATCATTGATAAAGATGTAGGATCCTTTCTACTTAGAGATTCTGCCACCTTGTTTGCCTTACCGGGATGGTAGTGGATTGAGTAGTCATAATCATTGATGAGCTATATCCATATTCTTTAGCACATATTAGTCTATTTCTGTGTGAATATATATTTGAGACTCCTGTGGTCAGTATATTGCTCACATTTTTCCCCATAGAGATAATTTCGCAAGATTTTTAGCGCAAAGATCACAGCCGCCAACTCCAGATCATGTGTGGTATAGTTTTTATCATGGATTTTCAGTTTCCTTGAGTCATTGTCTATCACTTTATCATTTTTCATTAGCACACAACCTAATACTTTCTTAGAACCATCACTATGCACAAAAAAGAGTTCTCCACTTGAAGTGAGTGTAAGTACCGGCGCAGTGATAAGCCTCTTTTTCAAATCCTTGAAACAGTCTTCACATTCCTATGTCTAGACAAAAATTACTCCCTTCCATGTCATTTTTCTCATTTGGTTTGAAAATCATGAAAATTTATTCATGAATTGTCGATAATACCCAACTATTCCTAAAAAGTTTCGGATCTTCGTTACAGAAGTTGGCCTCGGCCACTCTTCAATTTCCATTGTCTTGGAAGGGTCCACAAATATCCCTTTCTTGGTGATAACATTCCCCAAGAATGATACTTCCTCCATCCAGAACTCACATTTACTATACTTTTCATACAACTTCTCCCTTCAAAAAGTTTTTAACACAGTTTCCAAATGCTCCTGTTGTTCCTCCTTGCTCTTGGAGTATATTATAATATCATCAAAAAAGACCAACACAAATTTGTCGAGGTAATTTCTAAAGACTCTGTTCATTAAATCCATGAAAATTGATGGAGCATTAGTGAGTCCTAAGGGCATCAATATGAACTCATAGTGTCCATACCTCATTCAAAAGGTAGTCTTGGGAATATCTTCCTTCCTCACCTTTAGTTGGTGATATCCCAACCAAAGGTCCACCTTAGAGAAATAACTGGCCCCACAAAGCTGATAGAACAAGTCATCTATTCGTGGAAGGGGATACTTGTTCTTTATAGTGATTTTATTGAGCTCGCGATAATCAATGTAGAGGCGCATTGATCAATCCTTCTTCTCGACGAAGAGGACTGCCGCACCCCACGGTGAAGCACTCGAGCATATAAAACCCTTCTCCATATTCTCTTATAACTGCTTCTTCAGCTCTTCCAGCTCTACTATGGCCATTCTGTAAGGTGTCTTTGAGATTGGCAGAGATCCAGGGATAAGTTCAATTGAGAACTCAACCTCTCGGTCAGGAGTAAGACCAGGAAACTCTTCAAAGAATACATCAGTGTAATCCCTCACGATGGGCATGTCTTCAAGCATGATTTTCTCCTTTTTCTCAATCATTTGATCTATTTATGCATGCTCATAAGGAATCCATATCTACACTAGAGACGATGCTTCTAAATGGGTCTCATCTTCCTCCTTGCACTTGTAAAGAATCGGAGGATGCTTTGGGATGTGAAGAGTAATCTCTCTTTCTCGACAATTGATGTTGGCCTTGTACAAAGATAGCCAATCCATGACTAAGATTGCGTCAAACTCCACTAAAGGAAGTATGACAAGATTTACCAGGAGGTTTAGTCCCCGAACATTAACCGAGGAGGAGTTATAAACCATGGATGCAATAATTTCCCCATTCGCTGTTCTCACAGATAACTTTTCCTCTAAATTTTTGAGGTGGTGTTTGAATAGTTCTACTAAACATGAAAGATATGAAAGAATGAGTAAAACCAGAATCAAATAGTATATTCGCTATTCTAGAATGAATAACAAGCGTACCTGTCACCATATCGTTTTCCGGCTCCACCCCAACAGTAGTGATAGCATAAGCCCTTCCTTGTTGCCTTTGAGGTTGTTGTTGATTTCCTCCGACAACCCTCATCTTAGGGAAATTGTTCGCATAATTCCCAAGCTCCTTGTAGTTAAAACACTGCACTGCGGGATAAGTGTTGATTTAAACCTTCTTTTCTTTTTCAACATTAGCGGGATTTTTCATATCCCTTTGGCAGTTCTTGTCCAGATGACCAAACATTCCACATTTGAAGCAATTCCTGGTTCCCTTGAGACAGTCACCAAGATGCTTCTTCCCACAATTCTTGCAATGGGGAAAGTGAGGCTTCTTTCCATCATGGGATTTTTTTGATGAACCACCCATGTTGTTCTCCATTTTCTGCTTCTTGTCACTAGTCCCATGACACCACTGAGAGTCTCTAATCTCCATTTCAACCTTAAGGGCACAACAGACAATCTCTTTATAGCTGTCAAAGTCTCGAATCGCCAACACTTTTCATAGACTCAGCTTTAGTCCGCTAAAGAAGCGATCCACCTTGCTTTTGGTGTTTATGACAAAGCTACAGGTGTACCTTGAAATCCTTGTAATGTTTTCTTCATATACCCCGATGGACTCATCTTCCTTCTTCTTAAGTCCAATGAACTCTCTTTCTATCCTGAGACGGAGGGTTCAAGGAAAATATTTGTTGAAAAACATCCTCTTGAATTCCTCCCAATCTATGGAATCAATTTGCTCTTGGTACTTCGTATTCTTGATCAGTGGACACCACTGATCATCTTCCCCATGAAAACAATATACTTCCCGTACAAATTTCTCTTCTTCTGAGAATTGGAGGATAGAGAAAATATTTTCAATTGAGTTAATCCATTTTTCTGTGAGGAGGGTATCAGAAGACCTGCTAAACATGGGAGGCCTTTTCCGCATGATGGATTCTACAGCAACTTGCTCTTTCCTTGGAGGAGGGGGATGTTCCACCTAATTCAAGTTATTATTCATAACTCGAGCCTGCTGAGCAAGTACTTTCATGAAGTTTTCAGCACCTGCTTCCGTCACATCAGGAATGTCACTACGGCAATCATCACATTGCCTATTACATTGGTTTTTGGAACGTGTTCTTCTATTTCCTGCCATTAACTAAGAAAAGAATGTATAATTATAGGTCTTTAATACATAGCTATTGAGCATAAAAAGAAAACAATGAACATTAAAGGATAAACTTATAAAGAAGAATTAAAACCTAACTTTTGATTCCTTAGGTTTATATCTATGTTATCCTTGATCTATTTCTTAACTTATATTCTTATGGGCTTTTTTGTCCCTTAATAACTGTTTATACTAAGCTTGTGAATCTACCAAAGCATATCCCCCGAGAGTGTTGTAACCAAGAGTGTAGCAAGGCTCGTTATCATGCACTAGTTCCCGTTCGAGTCTAGCTCCAAGTGGTGTTTTCAGATTTTACCCCTAGATATATCTATGCCAGAGCCTCCTCTACCAGCTCATATCCAGACAGTGATGTACTTTCTTGATAAAACACTTACTCTATACTCACCAAAAATATGGACTGTTTTCTTATACTTAGTCTCATACTTAAGGTTCTCACTAAGGAGATCTATTCCTAATCTCCAAAAATAACCAGACCATCCTCTGATACCAACTATAGCGACTCGATCCTTTTACATAAAACATTTCATGATTTTAAGCATAGTTAATCATCAGAGTATAAGCCAAGGATCGTTAATTCTAGTGTCTTGGAAGACTAGGTACATATAACATAAAACATGGGACTAAAAAAACTTCTTTATTTAATCTCTATAAAGAGCTTATAACTTCTTTTGAGCTCTTACATGTGCATAGGGTACCCTGGGGAACACATGAACAAAGGGATGAGCTAAAAATCCCAGTAAGGGAATGAACATAAGGATACATCTCAAGCACATGAGTTAAGAGGCATGACATAATGATATAAAAAGCATGAAACTTATGAAATCATTTAATATAAGCATGGGATCATATAAAAATTGAATCATAAAAATGTGACAGAATCATAAATCATATCTTTAGTATGGGTCAAGGCTAACCGTCAATCCCGTTTCCCATTTTAGTATGGGTCAAGGCTAACCGCCAATCCCGTTTCAAATCGCATCTCATGAGACTTAACCTTACCCAATGAATTAGAGCGCTATCTGGGCACACCCATCTCAACATATTCATGAATATTCTTTCCACATAAATAATCTTTCCACATAAATAATCTTTCCACATAAATAATCATACATAATCAACCATACATAAACATAAGGATATCCATGGGAAGAATTGGGTACCACAATCATGACATAAAACTTATCCAATGGGCGTATCACGAAAGTGTCCATGAAAGGAAAGGATTAGAAAATACATGGAAATTCATAGGGTAAAATAGGCACATAAAATGGTAATAGGTTTCAAATATAAGTGATAACATATTAAAAATGTATTTTAGAAACATTAGCAATAAAACATTTTTGTGTGATTTTAAGGAAAACACTCTAGAGCTTTTCAAATAGAAAAGAGGACATTCTTTTATATAAAACCAAAATTGAACCAATAATGTTTTCATAATAAAAATACTTATGTTATAAATAAAATGGTGTCTTAAAACAAAGGATAGAGTGAACTTGAAATTTGGGTTAAAATTTGGGAAGTCCCCTTAAAACTGGTTTGCATATTGGAAAGTTCTAAGGAGGGAATCTTTCCAAAATCATGTATATCCATAAAAGAATGTGATGAAAGGGTCTTGATATAATAATCTTGTAAAAATAACCATAATTCATAATACTCACATAAATATATAAGATAACACCATTTTGAATGTAAGATAAGGCAAACCGAAAGAACAAAGAAGGTTCGGGTAGAATTCGTTACGATTTTATCGGCATGGTGTCGGGTGAGACCAAGAGGGATTTATGAGAGATAAATGGTGTTTATAATCACTTATAAAACATTAGGGAAGTATGGGGAAGGTTTATAAACATACCCCATCAATTGTTATTACACAAAAAAATCATAGCATAGAGAACAATCTCGATTAAGAGTGAAAAGGGGAGGATCCCTTACCTTAAATCTGGTGGTGTTCTTCACTTGTTATTAATGACCTGAATAAAAAAATTAGGATTATTAATTAATAATTAAATAACCTCTTATATATTTAATTTATTTATTATAACCCTTTTTAGTTCATTCAAATCCTTTTTGATTAGTTATAAGGTTCAATTTCACTGTTTGGGCTCGTTTGTTTACTTGGATTTAAAAGATCGGTTCACTAATATTCAAGTTTGGATTGTATGCAAGATGAAAGTGGTTGTCCAGAACTCTAGTTATATTATTTAGTTAATATACAGTATATTACATGGTTTTAGTTTTAATTAGGTTACTTATAGTGAAGTTGAATTATTACATATATAACCTTAGTGATAATCGTTTTTGTTACTCAGGGGGTTTGATTACAAAGAATGTGTTTTGATTATAACTTAATTCCATTTGTTCCAAAAGATTACAGAACCAAAAATAGGATATATTAAATATATAAAAATCTGTTTCAACCATAAAACAAATGGTTTCATGACCATAATTAATGATAATAATAGAAATTGATAAACTGTTGTCCTTGAATGTGCTAAATTAGCACATCTCAAACGGTGCTTTAATTTCTTCAAATAAAAGGGTGGGGAAAGGAGAGAATATAATGAAATATAACACTAGAATGAAGACATTCCAGTAAATTTATGTTACTGGATTTTTCATACTATTATGGTGAATGGAGGTGAGGAAAGAAATAAAAAATAAAGAACTTAAAAGAAAGAGGAAATTTGGGAAGAGGAATTTACCTATTTAGACTTCCTCCTTTGAGAACCTCTTAAGGGGAGAGGTTTCGGTATTTTGAGAAGGGTGAGAGCTTTTGGAAGTTTGGGAGGACCTTGGGGAGAGATTTGGGCAAAATTAGAGAAGGAGTGGAGCTTGAGAGGAGTGGAGAGAAGAGGGAGTGAAGGGGGGTTTTATAGTGGAGGAGAAGAGGGATTTCATGATATTATAATCATTAATTTATAATTTCTTCAAAATAAAAATAAAAGTAAGTATTACATGACCAAGCATAGAAAATGGGTAATGTGGATTAGAAACAAGTGGGCTTACATCAGTAGAACATCATCGATGACCCAATTAATCCATTATTTAGCATTTATTGTGAATTATCGGATTCTACTATACATAAAAAATTCAAGTATTTCAGAAAAATCCCAAAAATTCACTCTAACCATTTTTTGACGTTTAGAATCCAAAAAGGAAGTCCATTTTTCAAAAATAATTTTCTAAATATGATTATTTTAATATTTAATTAAAATAATAATTTATTATCAAAACCAGTTTTAAAACATCCAATTACTCATTCTAAAATATAGGTATATCATACTTCTAGCTTGAATATTATTTTTATACCACCATAGGTGTGGTTACTATTCATTAGGGTATATCACTATTCATAAGGGTACATTACTATTCATTAGGGTAGGATACTATTAACCAAAAATTATTTTTGTTTTATTAGACTCCAGAAAACATCTTGAACACAACCTTGTATGTCAGATTTTCAAAATTCCATACACAGAACTGAAAAACTTATGTTTAAAGGTCACTTATCACTTAGCGGTTCATTATAGTGTGATTTTATGGAATATTTATAAGAATGAAATTTCCATTAAAAACATTGGTTCATTACAATCACGGTCCTTTTAAGTGAAATCCTTTCAGTAGTAGGTATCATGAGCTAGGGCCTTCTAGGTTTCAACCAGTGGGGAGTCGACCTTAGCAGTTTTAGTAACGATATACTCATCCTTGTGATTTTACCATAGGCTTGGTACGGAGGTGTTTCTCTTGTGGATTCCATAGGAACCTTTAGAGTTAGTGCCTAGTTCGGGATCAATATGATGGAGGTGGGAAGGTTTTGCACCTACCTCAGTAGCAACTACTGATCATGTTGTTTCATCAGTAGGGACAACAAGATCCAACTCCACCAAGGGGATATAGAGAAATAAGTGGCCAACCCTATGGGGTTCCTCATGGACCTCTACTCGAAAATCATCGAGGAGGCAGTCGATAGTAGTGAGGAATAAGATCTTTTAATGGTTAGTTGCAAACCAAAGAGGCAGCAGTTCCATCAGTTCTAGAGATAATTTGAGGAATGATCAGTGTGTTCAGTACTATTTCTTGTTCTTTGTTCAATTAAATAGCTTCATTATTCTGTGTTTCATCCAGTATAGCTAATGATCTAGGTCTATACATTGAGATACTTTCAGTTCCCCTGGTGTTTATTACACTATTCGGAGTTCAGACTAACTTGTTTGACGTTTTTTGGGGATATAGACTAATGTTGGGGCCACATTAGTTCAGTGGGGATATCCTCTTGGTATAGATGCAGCCATATAGTTTCATCCTTGGCATCAACTTGTTGTTTTCCATGCATGATGTCATCGAATTATTCTAGATGATATTCAAGTTTCCAAATTTGGATCTCCAACATGTGGATTTAGTTGGTCAGAAGAGTTGTCTGATTGGTAGTCAGTGTGTAAAGTGTCTTATTTCCTTGTTGTACAAGATGTTAGTGAAATATATGGATGCTGAGATTGTGGGGTTCCTAGATTTGTTGGGGAGTTATTGGATTTTTTTTCAAGGAGGTTTTGACCCTACCCCTCAACATGACATTAAGTTCCGAATAGACTTCCATCACAGTCCTTCTCAATTTTTAATGGAACCTTATCAGATATCACCTTCTATGCTATGGGGGTTATGGATTTGAATTTAATATCTGATGGTAAAGAGATTTATCTATACTAGTGTTTCGTTTTGGGGGTGCTCCGGTCATGTTTGAAAAGAATGAAGGTGGTGGTTTGAGCCCATGTATACTCTACCTGAGGTTGAATCATGTTGCGGTCAAGAACCGTTACCCTCTCCCGAGGATAGATGATCTTTTCGACTAGATGGTGGGTAAAAGTTGGTTCTCTAAGAAAGATTTTAATTCTAGATATCACCAGTTGAGGGTGAAGGAGGATGATATCCTAAAGACTACTTTCAAATACAGATATGGGCACTTTATGTTTTTGGTTATGTTGTTCGGTGTTACGAATGAACTGGTCATGCTCATGGGACCTATAAAAATCAAATTTCATGAGTTCCTAGACCTTTTCATCATTGTATTCATCAATGAAATTCTGATCTACTTAAAGTTTGAGGTTGAGAATACCAAGCATCTGAGGACTATCGTGGAGGTCCTTCGTTTCCACCAACACTATGTAATGTTGTGAAATTGAATGTTTTGAACACCAAAGGTCTAATTCCATGGACTTGTGGTGGCTCACCAGGGTGTAGTAGTGGATCCATCAATGTTCAAGGTAGTTGTTTCTTGGGATGAACCCAAGAATGTGGAAGATGTTTGTTGTTTTCTCAATCTGGTAGGATATTAGTAGAGATATGTTCTCAATTTATCTCAAGTATCAACTCTATTGATGGCTCTGACCAGAAATGACCAAGCCTTTGTGTGAAGCGAGTAGTTCATGGAAGTTTTCGACTATCTGATGGGGAAGTTGGTCAGGGGTCTAGTGCTCTGGTTTCTAGAGGAGGGTGTAATTTTTGAGGTGTTTTGTCATTCTCCCCACCTAGGCTTGGGATGTGTGATAATGCATCAGCCCAGAGTGATCCATTATGGGTCTATGAAGTTACATCCCCATGAACGCAACAATTACACCCATGATTTTGAGCTAGTAGCGGTCATGTTCATGTAGAAGTTGTGGAGGAACAGCCTCATTGGAGATCATTTTTTGGTCTTCACAGATCATAAGAACTTGAGTTATATCTTTTCCTAAGGAGAAATGAACTTGTGACAGTGGAGTTTGATAGTGTTTTTTCTAGGATTATGACTTCTAGAACTCTTAAACCTCGGGAATGGGGAATATTGTGGCTAATGATTTGAGAAGGTTGTCAAAGAGGGAGTTTTTTTGGGAATTTGTGGACTCTTGTAGGTGATGAAGGAGTTGGATTCCTTGCACATATATGAAAAAATTGATGTTAGAAGAGGTTGTATGTTTTATATGACAGTGTATTCATCTCTAAGGTAGTAATTATAAGAGTCTAAGTGGGGAGACTCGGAGGTGGGGGTGTTGTCTGATCTCATTGACCCAGGTGATGCAATGGAGGGATGGCCAGATGATGTTCAGAATCAGATGTTTTTTCATGAGAAGTTATTTGTTCCAGTGGCCATGTATGAGGAAGTTCTTTATGGGTTTTATATCCCACCCTTAATGGTACACCTAGAAGTTTCCAAGACGTACAGTATCTTGAGAGAGTAGTTTTGGTGGACTGGGATGAAGCGTTTTATGACATAGTTTATGGTGAAGTTCATGGTGTTCCAGAATGTGAGGGTTGATCCCCATGATTATAGTGGTTTTTTACATCCCATAGATATCCCCGAGTAGAAGTTAGATGAAATCTTAGTGGATTTCATCATAGGATTACCCAGGGCTAAGGTAGGGTGCAATAAAATCTAGTTAGTAGTGGATCAACTGATGAAATCATCTCACTTCATAGAAATTAAGGAGTCGGGCATAGTGGATTCCTTAGTGTTGATGTATGTAGATGTGGGGGTGTGGATGCATGGGGTTTCGAGATCCATTGTCTTAGATTGGGATATGTGTATTACCTCAGGAATCTGAAGGGGATTACAGCATGATTATGGCACTCAGGTACGCCTCATCATTGCATTCTTCCCTCTGACATATAGGAAGATGGAATGGAAAATCCAAAAATTATTGGACATGTTACGGGTATGTGTTTGGAATTTTTGTGGATGATTGGTACGAAACCTACCCTTTGTTGAGTTTTATATCAATAATAGTTATCACTCTTCCAATGGTATGGCTCTGTTTATAGAATTATATGAAATTTCATGTCTTTCAGCTTTGTGCTAGATAGAATTTGGGAAAATGTCTGTTCTTCAACCTGATGTGGTGAAAATCATTCTAGTGAAGTTTTTTCTCATTTTTTAGAGTATGAAGGTAGAATAGACCAGAAAAAGTCATATTTAGATCGTAGGAGAAGGCCATTGTAGTTCCAAGTTGGGGACCTCATGTTCTTCAATTTTTTCCCCCGACATGGGCAGTGGAGGTATGGCTGAGGGAGAAATATTTCTCCAATGTTCATCGGACCCTTTGTGGTGTTGGGGGAGTTGGTGAGGTGGCATACCTGTTGGAATTACCACTGTAGTTTGATATGATCAATGAAATATTTCATGCCTCTCATCTTTGTTTGTCTCTTCATGATGACTCTCATGTCATTGATTAGGGGATTTTGAATATCAAGGATGACACAATGTCCATAGAGCAGCCAGTGGATGTATGGGATCATTGGGAAAAGGTGCTCCATTAATGGAGAATTCCTTTGGTTTGTGTGTTGTGGAGGTATGGTGGCCTAGAGGAGAGCACTTGGGAAAGGGAGACGTAGATTTGTGCCCAATACCCAGAGTTGTTTTGATTTTTTCTTGTGTGTTTTTTTTTTGTGATTTAGTGCTTGAACCTTGTTTTCTATATGATGGGTTTCTTCCTTCTTCTATAATACATGATTAAGTCTTAACATGTGACAAAGGGGATACCAGATTCTTAATCAAGATGAATTAATTCATATGTTTTTAAACCTTTGTGGTTGAGTCAGTACCTCCCAAATCGGATAGTATCCTGACCTAGAGGAATGTATTCCCTAATTCATGTGTCTAGATAGTTGGTTCCCTTAGAGAATATATTTTTAATTTTTGGGTTAGTAGATTTGGGAGGAGGTTTTCTTGGATATTGAATTTTCACTCCATCTTTTGATCAACAGGATATGGTTTATCCATGAGAGGTATTTTATGGGGTGGTTATTCCAACCCCTCTTTCGTCAGGGTTTAGTTTTGATTTCTCAAGGGTGAGAATAGTTTTATAGGTATCTTATGTATTGGCACAGACCTCCTCGATCCATTACATTGTCAAAATCTAGTGTTTGGGGTGTTCTAGGAGGCAATGGTAGCTCATTTCAGGAGTTTTCAAAAATTCTAGTTATTACATCGGTGAAACTATACTAGTAGGTGGTATCGGTAGCATGTGTTGGTGGATTAGTGTCAGTAGGTCATGGCATCGGTAGATCAATGTGTCGATAGGTTAGGGTATCAGTTGGTCTGGGCATCGGTAGATCAGGGTGTCAGTAGGACAGTTGATAGTGAGTCGTGTCCGTGAATCACTGTCAGTGGGTCACATCGATGACTCATGTTGATGAGCCGCATCTATGGATATCATTGGGGAGTCAATAATCAGTGACTAACTATTTGTGACACATGTCAGTGACTCACCCATCAGTGAGTCACTTCCATATTTTTTCAATTTTTCCAGTTTCTCTCATTTTACTTTTTAGTTGATGAATATCAAGTTTAAAACCTTGTTTAATCATTTATAAAGGCATTTCAAGGGATATTAATTATATCATTAATTTCCTAATGATCTTGGGACCATAAAAATCCAAGATTCATGGTCTTGACAATGATCTGACTTTAATGGCCCATGATACTATTTCATTTTGTTGATAAAGGATCTAGTTTTTTTTTAAATAAGAGATCCCCTCTTCCTTGAACCCTCCCATTTTAGATGGGTATTCCTAAAGCATTTTTTCTTTAAGGAGTCGCATCCATTCTATAGGCATCATTTTATTTTTCCCTTAAAATAACCTGGTGTTTGTGTGACCCCCTGTTTTTGGTGAAAGGAGGAGTTGTGGATCATCTATTTTTTAAGGTATGAATTCCATCATCCATATTTTAATTGTGTATCATGTGGGGTGAGTAAAATATTTCCTCTTGGAGAATACTACTGAATATAAATATAAATTAAGTGTATTGTAAAGAATAATTGACATATTACAATAACGGGGTAGATACCATAGTAATAAATGAGGGTTGGGGAAGATGATGGTGATGCTTGTGTTATTTTATCTTTTATCTTTGATCTATGCTATGAATTGTGTTGGTTGTATGACTTCTGAAAACATTGTCATTGGTGGTATCTGTTTTCACACCCGACTCATGAATACTTATTATTAACCTTTTTATTGAATGGATGTGAACATGAAAACTTGATTAAGAACGTATATCTGGTTAATTAAATGGATTCCCTAGGATAAATGTTGTTATGTGATAACCCCTGATTATCAAAGTGGAATTAAAGAATAGTTTGTTAAATATAATACCCTTTTTCTTATTTGGTTTGGATTTGTGCTATTTGTGGATCATATCTATATTGTTCTTTGAATGAGTTATGGGGAGATATGAATGGAACCACAATTCTAAGTGCAGGGGAGGACAAGGGGGTTTGTTCTGTGGGTTTGGAGTGGAATGTTTGTGCATTAGAGAGCCAGTTTTCGTGGAGTGGGAGTGAAGATTTGTGTACAGGGGGTAAAGGACGTGTAATGGAATAAAATTTTGGAGAGTTTGATTGATTTTGGAATGGATGTACTTTTTGAATAGTGTGTCTGAATTTGGAGTGTGTTATGGTTGTTTGGAATGGTCTATTCATAGAGTGGGACTGAAACCTGGTTTTGTTTTTTTCTGTTCTACTGGATGTGGTGTTTTCATGAAATGGGGCTTCCAAGGATGGTTTGGGAGGGACAATTTTGAAGAATGATGGTGTGACCTTGTGTGGGACTTTTTCATGGACTTTCCAGAGATGTTTGTGAAGTGTGTGTGGGTTATGATGTTACTTTTAGTGTGATGTGTTCGGTATTTTTCGGAGTAGGGACAGAATAAATAATTAAACAATTTGTTAAGGTAGTATGGTAATTGGTTAGATTAATTGGATGGGGTCATGAATTAAGTTTCTATATGGATGTGTGGTTATGCATTAGAGGTGTTAACAAGGGCAGTTTTCTGTGGGCTGGTTTCTTGTATTGAAAACCCATATGTCGGGTTGAGTGTTTGGTACCTATATATATACAAGTACTTCCATGGGATTTCTATACTCACCCCACCCATGTTGAGAACTACATGTCAAAAAACCCTAGTGTTATGGAGTAGGGTTTCCTTTCCCAACATCCTAATGAGAGGATAGATGTTTGGTTATTTAATATTCTCTTCTCCCTCTTCTAGGCATAGGTATCCCAATCATCTTTGGGCAGGTTTTAGTGTAGTTTTGGGGCCCACATCTCTACAAGATAGGTTTATTTCCCAAGTGTGTTTGAGATGAGATGTTTTTTTCTTTCCCAAGTGTCACCAAAATTAGGTTGTGGTTTTTCTGGCTGAGGTGTATATAGGAAGAATGTGGTGTGGTTTTGTCCTAGGTGTTTGGAAGTAGGATGTGGTATGTGGACCAAGTGTGTTTGGGAAGGCTGGGGTTGTGGGTCTTGTGGAATATTGTGGTATCATCAGGATGTTCATCATTATGGATGAGCAGTTAAGTTACCCTATTATTGATGTGATTACTACTTTACTTTACTTGACTTGAGTTATTTGGTGAGGGTGAATTGGTGTGGTTGTGGTGGATAGTATACCTTGTTCGGTGTTTTGGAGTTTTTAATTTTTTTCTCATAGGGGAATTAGTTTTCTTCTCCCACTTGTGCATGAGTGAATTTGTATTTTACTACTAAGTATACTTGTATGCTCACCCTATGTATATAAAACTATTTTCCGGTTTCCAATGAGATTACACAGACCGTGTTGGACCTTACGATCTCGATCAATGAGATAATTGTTTTGTATCTTCTTATATTAGTTCTTTTGGTATTTACTTTAGAGTTTTTTATTGTATTTATAGAATTTTTACTTTAAACATGCATGCGAGATGGATTTTTGGCTACTTTAATATTTTTATAATAGTGTTTTTTGGGGTTGATAAATCTTATCTCCAGATCTTGGTAACCATAAAAAGGTAATGCCTCCCATTTTGTAGGATTTATATATGGTTGTTGTTAGTATCCACCCAAGGGACTACTAGAGGTGGGACTCTGGTGGTTATTATCTCTTTTTCACCTCGAAGAAGCAAGGTCACGACACTTTTCCATCCCTTCACTCATCTTGATGAAGGAGGGCCATGACATTTAATTTCAAAATTCAATATGAAATTAGTTATAATGAAAAAATTTAGATATATATTATTATATATAAACTAATTTTACTTTACATCATATTAAAAATATATTTTATCCTTTGAAATAATTTAAATGAAAAACACAATTTTCGCTAAAAAATAGTATTTCTCACTAGTCGTCAAAAAATAAACCTTTTTCATAAATTAAAAAAATCACTAATGGGTTATTTTGGAACAATTAACTAAATAATGAAGTTTTTATTTTCAATTAAATTTTCTAAATGTGGTAAATTTTAATTTTATAACATCGTCACTTAGTGATACAAATATATCTTATAGAAAAATACTATTTTATGGAAAAAAATTATTTTACAATCAAATGATTCAAATTTTATTTATAATGTATAGACATCAAATTAATTATTTTTATATATATGTAAACCACAATCCTTAAATAATTTACTATGTACTATGCATACATTTCAATTTAATGGCTAGGTTATAATGGTAATCTATTATACTATTTCATTATACATAAGGTAATTTGTGTCATAATCTATCAAAATGATTAAATTTTGAAAATATATTTCATGTGTTTTTTAATTTCATTGTTTCATGTCATAGAAACTATCAAATATAATGTTCTTCATTTTAAATTGTGGGGTGTTACAAAGAAATGTACAAAGTATGATATGTTTATAAAGGGTGTTAGTTGTGAATATATTAGTGGGAAATGATGTAGTATACTTATGAAAAAGTTAGTTATATAATCAATATTCAAGACATAACAGACCTATATTATTGTTGAATGGATTATTATAAAATTTACAGAATATTCATCATAGAAGACATAATATCCATATATGAAATTTTTTGTTCCACATAGTTGGGATCTGATAAATTTTTTATTCACATTTGTTAAATAGGATGAGAAATATTTAGTGAGAAACTATAGGATAATTGTATGTATAAGAGAACATCCTAATTTTTTGTGAATAATGGAGTGTAAATATCCATGTCTACATTCTATAAGTGGATGTGGTTTTTATATAGATTCACCTAAGGTTAATAATCCCAAAAATAGTTTGTCGATTATATCTCATCCCTCATTCTAGTGCATGGTCAGTATTCCCTTACTATGTACCTAGTTTTACACTTCTCAAGGATATTATTATGTTAATTAACATGTTTGATATGAAATATTACAAAGGATTTTAATAGATATTGATCGTGAATGTCCTTTGTTAAAAATAAAGAGTCTTATTTAGAAAAGGAGTCATGATTCAGATCCTATAGATCAATATTTATAATTATTATTATTATTTCCCACACCATGATGTTTTTTAGTTAGTGGGTGCAACTAGGATGAATTATTTTAACACTGAATGTGGTGGACAATTTAGTGATTCTAATAAACCAAAATGGATGATGACTAAAGTGAATGATATTATGATTATACCTAATTTATTATCACAACACATTATTGGAAACATAAACCTTACCCAACTATTAAACTCTCCTAAGAATAGAAGGATGGATTATACTAAGACCTAAAGTGGTGGAAACTATTGGTGAATTAAGGATCGATTTTCATTATGTTAGAAATGTGGAAAGAGACACTAAGAATAATATATAAATTGAACAAGAAAATTTTTTATGGGTGAAAATATGGGAATAAAGATAAAAATTTATAAGAAAAAATGAGGAGACCAATTTTGATGAATAAATTTCATCCTAGATAATAATTTAGTATTAATTTTATTAAATTTAAGTAACCTAGGAATTATCCTAGTCAATTTCATCTTTTAATTGTTAACTCTTTGTCTAAGGATAGTCCAATTTTACAACTATCATTGAAGTTAATGTGTTAAAGAATTTATGTATTGGGATTAAATAATATTGTTGTAGAAGTATTCTGACAAATATTATTTTTGCTATAAAAATCATGATTTATATAATAATTATTCCAATTTTGGAATTATATTTTGTTATTTAATATTAACTAAATTTTTCTAAACACCATCATGGGTTTTATAAGTTTAAGGTTGATAATATGTTAAAATCCTTAAACACAACATTTGAATTTTTAAGTAACTAGATCTTATTTTGATTAGTGAAATTTTAGTAGATATTTTATTGGGATAATTTATATGTAACACATTGGTTCATCAAGAAATATTGATTGAGAATAACAATATTTTCATTAGTTTTAAGGTATTGATAAAATTGAGGATTTATATGATCTTTTATGATATATGTTATTTTTAAGGATATTTATAAAATTTATAGGGACTTTAAGATAATTATATTAATATATTTTAGAAAAAATTATAACATATCTAGTCTGGAAATTCCATGGTGTATGAAGCCACAACCAAAGGGAGATTAGGGTTCAATGTCTACCATTTTCAAATGTGTTGTATTTATTAGCAAGATTTTTTTAAAAAATATGCAACATATAAAGATTTAGTTTAGTTGGGAATATGTTATTTTTCTTAAAGATAACAATGTTACTAAAAAGTGATTTGATGATTAATATTATTTTGGATAATGTTTACTTTTTTGGGAACATTATATGATTAAGTTTAACCAAACATTATGGGAATTTATTTGAGGAATAATGGTTGAATTATCTTTTGGAATAATATATGATTTTAATGTGGATTTTTTGTGATTCAAACTATTTATTCCAATGATAATCGTATATTAAATATTATATGATTATAACAATTATATTTTTGGTATGAGAAATTAAGATATATTGATGTTATTTATAGAAAAATTTTAAATTTATTGTGGGAAAATATGTGATTAAATAATTATAATAATTGGGTTTTAATTTATTGTGGTATAGTTTGATGAGTTTTAAAGTTATTTATTTATTGAATGATCATGTAGAATATTGGGTGTTATTTATGAGGCTTCAGTGATTAATGTGGTATTTCGTTATTTTTTAGAATTCTCTTATGCTAACCATTTTCGTTTGTGGCCAATTTATAAAGATAATAAGAAGCTATTTTTATCATTTTATTGACTATGTGATCCATTATTAGTTAATTTTTTTTCTATATACATAAAATAATCATAGACTATATTCATTTTATAGAGTAATAAATAAAGTGTAAATTGATTGAATGATAAACAATAGATGAAATTTTAATTATTAAATATAAATATATCATGTAAGTATATTTTATATATTTTTCTACCTTATATTTAAATAATGACTCAAAATTTGAAAAAGGTTCATGAAAAGGAAATTTCATTCTCTTACATTCATTTTTAATGAATCGGCTATGTTTTCACACATGTTCAGTTAATTGTTTAATGATCATTAATTTTATCTTCAAAATTCACTTTATTTTTATATATGATATATGTCACTCTCTGTCAATATTTGGGCATTGTTATTTTCATAAATATCTATATTTTAACACCCCCTAATGTTTTCTACTTGTAATCCTAGTTATATGTTACTCTATATAACCATAATAATTCAGTTTCTCTGTGAAGACTCTGACCCTAGTATCCTAGATTTTGTGTTTAATTTATTACATTGGTCCTAGATACACATGATCACACCCTAAAGGGTAAAATATTTTAGTAGTATTGATAAACTAGATACATACTTGAGTCTCACATTAAATTAAAAAAACAAATTCAATGTGACTACTCTATTTCCATAAACTCATTAAATGACTATACATTAAAAACACGGGGAAGGGAAATAAAATAAGTAGAAGATAAAATGATCAGTAAGGGGTATGTTTAGTAGAATATACTCATAATAAATATATCAAAAACAATATGTAAAGGTAAATAACAGAAAACACAAGAAATTTAATCAACAACACGACCACCAAAAATAATGCGGAATGAATAAATGATGTTTAAATAATTCTATATAAATAATAACATGATCTTGAAGATAATACATCAATAATATCAATAAATTATTATCATTGATAATAATATCTGAATTCTCTATGATGGTAATTCTTAATATTGGATTCCATAATAACATACATCATTAAATATATAATATCATGACCATATTCCAAGATATTTTAAAACTACACATATCAAACCAGTTAATACCAGCTTACTAATTCATCAAAGGATACATGTCTCTGAATCAAGGGGATATATAATTATGATCCCCACCATTCACTACCTGTAGAAATCATTCCTTATATATCGAAAGACTAATTTACTTCATGAAAAATATTCCTTATCAATATATATTTTTATTGAGTAATGAATGCCAATTTATCAATATTTGCTCACTTAATTGAATATTATGAAAATTAAACCCCAAATGTATAAATTATACTGGGTTTAAGAAATAAAAATATTTGTGATATAATGAATATGGATATATAAGGGAAATTTAATTTCCATTGATCACGAGAAATTTAATGATTCCAGAGAATGTTAATGAGTATAAAATGAACGAAGAAAGTTATTTTTAACACTTTACATAGTGAAAATAATCATAATCCTTTTGGATATAGAATATGGATGGTTTCACAACAATACATTACTTATAGATTATAAGTAAAATAAATTCTTATTGTTTTTTGTGAATAAAAATAATATAAAAATCATTTACACATTCTTAATTAAAAATACATTTTCACTTTTAAAATAACATTTAAAATTAGATAATTTAAAAATATTAGTAAAATCATTTTATGTTAAAATAAACTTGTAAAAATTTAAAAAATCATCAAAACAATTTTTCATCAAGATGATAGGAACATTCTTCACAGTCCAATTATATTAAATGATAGGTTCCTTCCAAATTTTTGGTAGAATTTCAAGAAGTTCCATTTTTAGAAAAAAAATAAGATTCATTTCAAATGGTTTTGTAAAAATTAAATCATGGGTAAAATTTTATTTAAAATTTAGGATATTATTAAAAAATTAAATACAATTTTAGAAACATGTATTTGGAAAAAAAATAGGGATTTTTTTTGATGAGAGAAATAAAGCCATATTTAATTAAAAAAATATTATAAATAATTTTGAGTACCTAACCAAAAAATATATTGTCAAATATAAATTTCATGAATAAATAGAAGAGGAGAAAATATATTTTTTATTAAACAGTGATCAAATAATAACCTTCAATATAAATTCATGCATAAAAAATCCAGATTAAAATAAGATTAAAGCATAAACCCTTATAGGTTTGCTAGCTTTTGAATCATAACTCCCATTAAAGGAGTAAAATAAAATAAAGAATTTAATTACATGAATATAAAGATATTATTGATATAACATATCAATGGGTCATTAGATAAATGTCATAAAAATAAATGGGTCCATAATATGAAATATATCTCAATGGAGTGGAAACTGAGACGAAATATATTACCAATATCTTACCGTTGAAGTTAGGATGAAACAATGAATTTATTTTGTATATAAAATGAAAATACACATAAAACAAATGAAATATAACATAAAATAATCAAAAGTTACTACACATATAATTAAATAATATCAAATACATTAAATAATTAATATAACCTAATGAAATATAACTGAGTTATGAAACCCCTAACCATTTGGTAATTATTAAGTCAAATACCCTTGTATTAAATAACTAAAATTAAAATTAAAATACCCTAAATTATGAATGAGTCATGATATCACATGTTAGAGTGGTTTTATATACACCTCATATAATAAATGAAGTGTATAATAATAAAATATGTCTCAATTAAGAAAAATTGAGATGAAGACCCTTACCTAAAATTTTATTTTAGTTTATCACTAATTAATATCTTATTAATGGTAATAAAAAATTAAATATATAAAAACAATATTAGTTTTTATAATATCATATATGATATTATTATAACATCTTATCATTTATTGGTTAATAATATTTCTTTATTAACATTGTTTCATGTGTTAACTACTTCATTTTCCTCATGCATGTTTTGTTGTGGAATATTTGGTTCTTATATATAAGATAGATAAAACATATATAGAATTATATTAATTTTATAAAAACCACATTTATTAATTAGATGTCATTTTATAATAGTTATTTATTGTTATACTTTGAAAATCACTAACATCTCTTTGTGAAGATGGTAGGTAGTACATACGCAGGAGCGATGGTATCATTCCTTTAATGGGGGAAAGGGTAAGGAAGTGGATGTTATATTAATTTTATATAATAAATAATATATCATTAGTCTATTATATCTATATAATCTTAATCATTATAATAGTCCATGTTAGTCAATGGTTGAAAACAATTATATTAGTTCTTGTGGCGGTAGTCACCTTTACACAAGAGTGATGAATTCGGTTCCCATTTTATGGATAAGGAGATCAAAAATTATTGTCAAATAAACATAACAACATATAATTATATATGATATAATACTATTATTATATTTTAATTTTTAAGACATAAATCAATATGAAAAAAAGAAGAAGTTAAAAAATGGATCTCAATGAAGATAATTTCCTTTCCTTAGAATAACCTCCACTGAATACATTATTAAAGAGACTTGGGTTGGTATTTTGGAAATAAATATAGCTCAAGAACTTGTATAATGATTTTGTGGATATATTATTTTAGAGTTTTTTATTTGTTATATGTCTTAATATGTGTGAATAAGTTAGGGGATTTCCTTTTATATTTGAGGAGGAGTGAAAATTTGGTAAATACCCAAAAATAATAAATAATGGGAATTGACTCTCAACCCAAGAGCCTCTAAAATTGGTAAATTATAGATTTTCTGGGAGATAAGATAAACCCACCCCACCACCACAAAATAAGAAATATGTTTCATTTATGTGATTCATATATTCCAAATTTTTACGTACTTTTACCATTTTAGTTTTCTCTATATTAACAATTTTTTTATTTATCTTTGTGATTTATCTATTACTCCTAAAAATAATAGATAATTGTTAGATAATTTTTACCCATTAATTCTAAATATGGAATCCAATTTATTAAATAAAAAACCTACTTGTGTAGAAAATTAATTTTAATTTAAGTGCAAGTAATGTGAAAATCCATGATTTAGCATTAATCACAGTAAAAAAATGTACAGTATTTAAAAATTATTTTTACAAAAAATTAATTTGAAATTTTTATAAAATATTAATTATTTTTATTAAAATTATATGATTTTTTTTATCAAATTCATTTAATATTTTTTTCAGAATATAATTTTAAATTGAACTTACAAGCGAGACCTATGTCGAGTTTTCCAAAGAAAATGTTTTCTTCATAAAAAAAGTTCTATCAAATTTCATTATAAAATTATTTCTAATGTCCTAAATATCATTAAAAATATTATTATTTTACTAATTTTACATTAAAAATTTGAAAATAAAATTTGAATTTATAAATGTTTTAAAAGAAAATGTAGGTTTCAATAAAAATCTATATTTTCACTACTGATTGAAAAATTATACATTTCAGAAAATTATAAAAAATTCATTATAAGATAGTTATTATAATATTATTTAAAAATTAATTTCATTTTTAAAAAAATTATATAAAATTTTTAAAAATTAATTTTAAAATATGTGTGCAAAACACGATGAAAAGGTATTTTTGAAAAATAAATTTTTTATGAGTTATGCCATGATTAGAAAAATTATTAGATGAATGATGGATAGTTTAATTGAATATTTAATATATAAATTTAATTAAAATAATACAATAATAGTGATTAACTTTATTTAATATGATAAATTTAAATTTTCTCACATAAAAATAATTTTTAGAAGAATATTTCTTTTAGTTCCAAATGGTTTTAATTTATAATAAATTTATAAAAAAATATTTTATACAAGTGAAAACTGTATACTTATCATAATTTATTTATTAATATTTATATCATCCAATTTTACAGAAAGGTTATAATGAACACGTTAAATAAAACTATTTTAATAGTATATCACATTTTTGTAAAAATGTTGTATCACATGTCGTATACACTATGAAACACAATTTTTTTATTTTAAAATCTCACGGTGTTATATTTTATCCACCATCAATAAATTTCATCCTTGTAATTTGATCCTGATCTCATAAAACAAGGATTTGATATTTGAAATAAAAATTGAAAACCCATATCATAAAAAGGATAGTAAAACATCCTCTTGATAAGAGAGAAAGGGGGATCTGAAGGCCATCTAACAAAACACATAACTAGGTTTTCATGTATAAAAACATTATTAGAAAGTGAAAATAAGTAAATGGAGGAGAAAACCAATTTCCATGTACAATTAGATGGTGATTGAAACCACGGTGGTCAGAATGTTCCCATCTATAAGGCCATAAATCTATGAAGGGATAAGGAATCATTTCATCAAAAAATGTGGTTAAAGGGATAATATGTTTATTTTAATATCACATTCGTAATGTAAAGGGTTTATTTTATAATAAATATAGTGTGAAAATGAAAATATAATTACTTTATATAATATTATTTAATAAGCATTTATTCATTTTTGCTTGTGATTCAATCAATTTAAACATCACCTCTTACATTATGGAATGAATATAGAATATAAAATTTTTATTCCTCAAGCACTAAAATTATTTTTTAATGCATCAAAAGATCCATATGTGAGTAAAAAATTCTTCAGTATGTCTCTATATATTTACCAAATCCAAAATTGTTAGTATGAGTTATCCAATATAATATATTAATATCTAAATTTCAATAGTTATATAAAATTTTTATTTAATATTTTTCTATGATATTGTTTATGTAAATAAAATTTCATCTTATTAGGAACATCAGATAGGCTAGTGGTAGGTGTTTTCCCCTTATCATCATTCTGTTATGGTTTCAATCCTTATAGCCTTACTAGATGTGATGTGTTTTCACCCAATTTATAATATTTATTTTACAAAAAAAATTAACTGATTTCATATAACATTGACACAACTTTGATGAACATCTACAACAATAAAATTAGTCATCTATTTACTTTTTAACAATAACATTTTACAACATGACATGTTTTTCTCAATAAAATAAAATAATCTTAATTGACTATTGTTACTTTAACATCAATGGTAATATTAATACAAAAGTTTATTAACAAATTTAAACTTATAAATATGTAATTATTTATCAAAAAATACTTGATTTTGAACATCCAAGATATATATACCTCAAACTAATGAAATATCTCCCAAATGTAATTCATCCCATGATAGTACCGTCATTTAAAAACTCAAAATTATTGTCTATGTATATGAACATATAATCAACCTTAAACTAATAAACCCATGATTTTAAATATAATTGTTAAGTTTTTCTTAAATAAATACATATATTCTATAATGAAATTAAATCAATCCATACATGTTTCATGTTTTTTATAACTAAGATACCATTAAAAAAATTCTGTATTTAAATTCTTGATTGCCAATGCATAAATACCATAACACTTTTACATCGACATAGGTCCTTCAATGGTCTAGGATTTAACATTTAAATGAGGGTTTGACTTGGATAATTCATAGGTTCCCCAAATATAAGAAAAAAACTATAAATTGATTTCTATGATGAAATTTATTTTTCTCCGCTAAAATTTTCACTTTTCATAAAAAAATAATTTTCTCAATTTTCTTATTTCTAAATAGAATACATTTTACTATTCCATTAATACATTCACCTTTTTGTATCTTTAAATATTTATAACATGATGAAAATCGATCGTTCTTTCCTCTATTTTCTGCACTACTCAATATCTTAGTGGCATATATCCTTATCTTATTTGGAAAGTCAAGGAGTTGGTTAAGGTGTAGGTTATTATTCATATATCTTGATACTATATTATGCATTATCATAATATCTTTCACTCCAAACATCATTCAATTTGGTTTCATATAATTTTCACATTATTCATCATATTCAATGTTAACACATTTCCTGTAGGTTCCAGCAATTCAATGATTCTAAAAACATAGTGTGATAAATAATAATCATAGTGGGAAACCCATATAATCATATTTACGATGTCTAAATCAGGAAATTTTCTTTTCAATCAAAGAAACCATAGTATTAACCTAGTTAAGTGATTTTCTTCATTTATTCAAATCCTTCATGATGGTTCATAGTGAAAATGTGAATTAATTGATGTATATCCCCTAAGAGCGTTAAACTCAATGTGCTATAAGGAAGGTTTTTATGTACCATGATGTAATTGAATCAAATCCTAATGTTCAATTTTCAATATTATTACCCCTAAGTAAAATTGTTCCAAATACACATCCACATGTAGTATAGAGACATGGATTTATTTTTAGGAAAACCATGTAATATATACCTTACCAAGACATTTGTTTTATATCCAATACTTAGACATATACTTAATGCCACTAATTGGGATATATAAAAAAAATCTATTTTCCCTACATCTAGTTTTTAATGTTTATACTAATCTTTCACTATTTCCAACATTAAATTTCTAAAACCTAGTATCCCAAAACTAGTGGTAGGTAAATTACATTGATTATAAATATATATAATCAAATACCAATGGGACAGATAATTTAGTAGAATTTTATAAACTAGATTTCTACGTGAGTCTCTTATTACATTTGAAAACAAAAATTGCAATATAGTGGATGTGAATATTAGTCTTTATTGAACTCATTAAATGATTATTGTTTCACAATGTGGGGAAGGGAAAAAACATAATGGTGAGCTCAAATTCTCTGTAAGGTTTATATAAAATATAATAAATAATGAATCAATAAGTAATAAACAATATTTAATGGTAAGTAACATAAAAACATTATATTTAATCAATAAACTGAGCACAAATATTAATATGGATAGAATAAATAATTATCGAATAATTATATATAAATAATCACATGATCTAGAAGTTAATCCCTGGATAATATCAATAAAGAAATATCATAGTTTATAATAACTGAATAATGAAGTAAGGAACAAAAAAATATTTGACATCAAGATCATAGACATTAGGATCTAATACATCATGTTATATATATGGAGTCAATAAGGTTTCTTTATGAATTTTCCATTTCTCTATGTTTTGAAAATCCCAAACACCTTTTCTTAAGGAAAATTATCTTTCTCTAAGGATTATTTTGATAAGGAAAATTTTCATTCTCTAAGAAATGTTTTACCCTTACCTTGTTTTTCATTATCTTATTCAATGTATTATGAAAACAAAGTCAATTTTTTTACTAATGGAAAAAAAATTAGATCCTTATGAAAAAACTCGTAATCATACAGTTTCATAAACTATAAAGTCTTACTATATTCAGACTCCAAATTCTATAAAATTCAGATTCTGAATTCTCTAAAATTTAAATTCTAAATTCTCTGTATTCAGACTCTGAATTCTCTAAAATTTGGATTTTAAATTATCTGTAATACAGACTCTGAATTCCATGGAATTTAGACTCTGAATTTCTCAAAATTCTGAGTCCAATTTTATCAAAATTCCAACTATGAATTCATTATAATTAAAACTCTAAATTCCTTAAAATTGTATCTTTGAATTCCTCATAATTTAGACTTTGAACTCATCAGAATTCAGACTAATAATTCCTCAGAATTGAGCCTATAAATTCCTCAAAATTAAGACTCTAAAAACTATTGAATTCAAATTTAGAATTCTTTGTAAAATAGAATCTGTATATTTTTTTTGTTTATAGAATCCTATTTTTTATATGTTTTGACTTTGAATTATATTTTTCATAGATTTTGGATATTTATATTTATCTAAGCTACTTCATTTTCCTTGAGATATGTTTTTACTATAAAATGATGTTGTACAATTTGTTTCTAATAAACCATTGGTTGAGTGAGACATGTAAAGGTCCCTACAAAAATATGACCATTAGAGGAGGGAGCTGACCGTTAAAAGTTTTCCTATATGAAAATTATATTTTTATTTGATTTTCAAAATGTGCTTTCTGGGTGAGTGGGAAATGCATAATTCCAGATAACCAATTCAAAAACACTGAAAAATAAATTTCATATTTCACAAATTCATATGCTTGTCAAAATAAAACCAATTAAAAATTCAAATGTAGAGAAACACCATAGCCTTAGGAAGCAAACTGCGACCTTTCAGAAAATCAATCCGCCATCGCCTAGAGATAACAACCATGAGCTGGCCATGAGCCGCAGACCATGACGCACCTACCAATCCATACCCATCATCATCGACTGATTTAGAAATTCCCATCAAGGACCATTCTCCTCATCACTAGAACCTCTGCATCAAGCCCACAAAAAACACTATCTCCACAGACACAAAAAATAGAATCAACCTACACAATCTAAATAAAAGAAATATCCAACACATCAGCATCGTCATCACCATCAACGTTGACTCCAATACCACACCAAAAACAAAATTACTCAAAACAGAACAACTTCACCAAGAAATCACAAATCACGCACAGTAGTCCACCCAAAATGAGAATGCAATTCAAAAAACAAGGAGAAAAAAACATCATAGAAATGGAAGCCACCTAAACTCCAGAACATGCCAGAAGAAAGGCACCGTCGTAAGCCATATCCCCAATCCAATCGTTGCCTTTAAAACCACACTCAATGACCATATAAAACCTCCCAATGCTCCCACAGTCGGTATAGAAAAAAGGCTAAAACTCTTAGACCGCATAGCTGGTACTTGACCACAGACTCACCTCACCGTAGTGAGAAACCCTATCCATATCGGAGGATGGGGCATAAGGATGGGCCAGCAAAGATGATAATCTTCTAGAATCAATCCCACAAAGTTGTATAAAGAGCACCGCACACCATGACCGTGCTGAGAATAGGAGCTAAGGAGAGTAGTCACAGTCGCCCTGATATAGAGAAGAGAAAGGCGGTGATAGGGGGAAACCCTATCAATGTAGATCCCCTTACGGGCTTATCCAATATCTTTAGATCAAAGTTTTGCCTAGAAATAAGAGCTCATTTGAATGATCTCATTATTAATCAACCTATCGACTAATGATCCTAGATATTACATACTGTAACATCTTGTCCATCTTTCTTTGTGCGTCTCTGATTGTTGTTGAGTACAACTGAGGGCTTCTAGGGAAAAGAAGATAAAGGTACCAACTAATTTAAATATTGGTGGTTTGTGGTGATAGTAAGATAGATTCTGATATTTATATCAATGGATTACCCTAGTGTGGGTAAGACAGAATTTTATGAAAGTATAAATCAAGGTACCTTTATCCAAGGTTGTCGGATACTGTACTCTTTGGGTTAAAAGATTTCCTACTTGTTACTTTTTCTTTTTTCAAGATTTATTTCCTCTATATTTTGATAAAGAAATAAATTATAGAATTATTATACTTTATTTTAATTTTACTTACTCTGACAAATAAAATTTTATACGTTTTATAATATTTTTTTTTAATTAAACCATTCTTATGTTTCTTTTATGGAATCATATTTCCAGATTCCAAACAAGTTTGTTGTATAGTTAAAAACCAAATAGGGTTTTTGAATTTATCTTTTTTGACATTGTTAAACACTGTATTTCCTTATGGTTAAAAATGAAAGGTTTTAAACCTAAAATTCACCCCCCCCCCCTCTTGTAATTGAGCATCTATATATAATATTTTTGATCCTATAACCTATACCATCAAGAATATTTTCCAAGACTATTTAAAATAACTAGAAAAATTCCATTTAATGCCTACATTAAAATATGTCACATGATATTTGCTGGTGGATTAAAGGGATATATAATTTCAAATCCCACCCATCACTTAATGTCTAAATAAATACTCATATATCAAATGATAAATTTAATTCATGAACAATATTCCTTATCAGAAAATATATTTATTGAGTAAATAAAGTGAATTTATAAATATTTCTATAGTAAACAAAATAACATTCAATATAAACACAGTATATAAAAATGGAATTATTTTTATAAAATAATCATTTTCATGATACAATGAATATTTATATTTAAGGGAAATTTAATTTTCAATAATTAAAGGAAATATAATATTTTAGGATAAATTTAATGAATATAAAAGTAATTAAGAATGTAAATGTCAACACTTTTCCTTTTTAAAATAATCATAAAACATATAAGGAAAAAAATAAGGATTATTTCATTAATTTATTTTCCCAAAGGAGTATAAAAAATAAAATTATGTTCTATTTAAGAAATATCAATAACATAAAAAATTAATTAAATCATTCTTAAGTAAAATTAAATATTCAATTTGAAAATCACATTTAAAAGCAATATATATATATATGTTATTTTGGGAAAACATCGTTGAAAATATCCTGGTAAATATATAAAATAATATTAAATAAATGAGTAATAATTATGGCTAGAAAATTCCATATATGTTCAGTAGATTAAAATAATGATTCCTTTCTATTTTTTAGTAAAAATTCAAAAAATGATTATTTGAAAAAAATAAGATGATTTATTTTAAACCATTTAATAAAGTAAAACTCAAAAAAAAACTATTTTTTAAATCATACTAAAATTTTGAAAAAATTCGTGAAAATATTTTTAAAAAAAATTATTTGGATGAAAAATTATTGTTGACTAAATAGAGAAATAAAGTTGGATTTTATTTAAAGAAATTTATCAAAACTATTAAGTACCTAAGATAGGAAAATTGAAAAATTACTTACAAATAACATGATTAACTGTTTTATAAGTTAATTAATTTGAATTATTATACAAGAAAAAATATATATCCCTCAATGTAAATTCTAGAATAAATTATCCTGAATAAGATGAGGTTGAATCATAATCCCTTACCACATTGGTAAATTTTGAATCATAACCACCATGAAAAGAATAACTTAAAATTAAATATCAAATACCATGAATATAATGATATTCATGATATAATATACCAATGTTTAAGTAGATACACTTCATAAAAAATAGGTGCATAATTCCAATTATATCTCAATTGAGTGGAAATGGAGACAAAATCTATTACAAATTTCATACTATTAAAGTGATAATTAATCAATGAATTTATTATTTGTATAAACTTTAAATCTAATTAAAAAAAGTAGAAATAAAATATAAAATAATAGACATTAACTAAACACATAATTTTAAAATATAAAATTAAAATGAAGAAGTTGCATAACCCAATGGAATAAAATTCAGTTATGAATCCCATTAAAAATGGTAAATTTTGAATCTAATCCACATAGATTAAATAAAGTAAAATTGAATTATAAAATAAAATTAAGTATGAATTATTCAGGATATTACATTTTTTAAGTGTATTATATACACTATATAAAGGATATTAGATGCATAACAATAAAATATTCCTCAATGAAAGATAATTGATATAAAGTCAGTTATGTCGCCTATGCCTTTAGTAGATCATGATTAAAACACCAGTATAGTGGTTATAAAAAAATTTATTAATTTACACCATGATCATATTCATATTTATAATGATATATATGATCTTATTTTAAAATATTATCACTAGTTTGTTATAATATTTCGTTATTACAATTATTTTAGGCATTAACTACTTTGTTTTCCCATGCACGTTTTTTAATGAAAGTTTTAGTTATTTTTATATAATATAGATAAATAATCTAAATAATGATATTAATTTTATAAAAATTGATTTTTTTCATTACATAAATTTTTAGATGCATTCGTGAATGTTGGATATGGAAAATGAATTGTATCTCTTCATGGAAAGGTTGTTCTTATGGACACATGACTGATGATATAATTTCATTAATGGGTTAATATATATATGAAATGAGATCATATATTAAATTCAAATTATTAATATCTTGTCATAGGTATCATATATTTTCATTTTCTCTATCGCTATTATTATCCATGTGTGTCTGTGATGGAAAACAGATTACATCGATTTTTCCAGCTAGTAGTCCATCGTGCACATAGATGATGGCATTGTTTCTCACTTGAAGGAGCATGTGATAAAAAAAATTATTCCATAAAAATAATGATAACACAGTAATTGTTTTATAACTGTGTTATTAAATTTAAATTTAAATTAAATATTTTATGGTGGAAAAGAAAGATGTAAAAAGGAGCTTATTAAAGACACATACACTCTCTTAAAAGAAACTCATTCGGATATCATGCTAAAGACCCTAGGGTTTGTCTATAGAAAATAATTAGATATATAAATATATCAATTTATGTTTTGTATACATTTTTAAAGTTATTAGATAAAATAAATGTATTGAGAGGAATAAATATGGGACGGGAGGGGGTTCCCTTTTATAATTGAGGAGTGTAATTTTTGTAAATATAAAAAAATATTCAATATTGGGAAGTAAATCTCAAGAATAGTTCCAAAAAAAATGATAACTAATGGAGTTTAGGGATTTACAGGTTGATAAAAACCTCCAAACTAAAAAAATAGAGACAATATTTAGACATGTTATTCCTTTATCCCCTAAGTTTACATTAATTTACAATTTTTTATTTCACTATAACAACTTATTTTTTATTTACCTATGCAATCTATCATTTCAAACTAAATATAAATGATAATTATAAGATAATTTTGATCCATTTATTCTACATATTAAATCCAATTTATCAAATACAAATCTATTTTTTGTAGAAAATTTGTTCTAAACAATATCATGTTACACATAAATCACTATATTAACCTTAATCATAATAAATAATTTTTACTATATATACTAATAATTATGACCAAACATTTTTTTATTCTTACTATATAATAATAATTATTCTGATTCCTAATATAGAATCCATTTTTTCAAATTCAAATTATATAAGTGGGGTCACTTAATTTAAAATTAAACCCACAGGCGTGATGAAAATGCGGCTTTCCAAAGAAAATGTTCCTTCATGTATAAAAATTTTTATATGAAATCAAATATAATATTTACTAGATTTATTTAAATCGGATAAAAATATATTTAATGGAAATAATTTTAAATTTAAAATAAATTTTAAACAAAATGTGTGTGTGTATATTTTTTAAATGAAAATTTAGTATTCAATAAAATTCATTATTTTTCTATTATTCATCAAAAAATTAATATTTTCAAAAAACTAAATAAAATTCAATCTAATATAATTTATACATTTTTATTTCAAAAATTATGTTTATTTTGGAAATTAAATTTTCAAATATTGGAATCAATTAATTTTAAAATAATTCTGTAGAACATAAAGAAACCTTTAATGAGAAAATTTTATTTTTTAAACATAAAACTAAATTTATTCTTCTCCCATTCTTAGAAAATATATTATATGAATTATAAATCATTTAATTTATTAAATAATGATTAAATTTCATTAAAATCATTCACTAATAGTGTTAAATATAAATTATTAATATAAAAAACACATTTCTCACAAAAAATAGTTTTTCTGAAAACATTTATTTTATATTCAAATGATTATTATTTCTAGTAAATTGATAATAATTTATTTTATTTTTTACATTTTTAAACAATTTAATTTTCCTAATTTTGATATTACTATTAATACCCACTAAGTTAATGGCTATGTTATAATTGTCACATTAAATAATAAAATTTTAAATTATGTTGTTGTTCACTTAATACTCGATGATGCATGTTCTATACACTGTCAAAAACATTGTACTACTTTTACTATCCTTAGGTACGAAATTATCCCTAATCAATAGGATTTTTTATTGACCATTTATATGGTGTGTTATTTCAAAAATTGTATTTTTAGATGGAAAATATTTGTTTATTGAAATCAATTTCATATTGTGGGGATTAAATTAATTAAAGGGTGGAGAATGTGACACCATGTTTTTTAAAATAAAAAATAAAAATATGTTTAACAAAAAATATGACATATGACACTAAGTTTAAATGAATCATGATATGTTATTAAAAAATTATTTATTGTTATTGATATATCGTAGATATTATATTGATGGTTATGAATATGACTAACTAAATTATGAAAAAATTATGGTAAATATAAGTATAAATTAATTCATTGGTAATGAATTATTCAAAAATAAAAATAAAAAACATTTCAATAATGAATCATAATTTACATACATTGATATTACTTAAAAGTTGAAGAATATTCATTGAAAAATATACCAAATCCATGACATGACCATATATGTATATTGTCTTTAGAAACTAGGAAACATAAACAACTGTTTCATAAGACATATTTATTGTCTCCCGCTTATTTTGGAATAACTAGACCCCCTTTTGACATATTTTACTTAATACCCTTCTTAATGACCTGGGATATGTGATCTCTGATGATCATTAAGGGTAAAGAAGGGAGATATCAATAAAATCATAATCATAAGACATAAGAACATCACATTTGAAATTCTTATCCTGTATATGAATGATCATGATATCATGTCATGGGATAAATCCTGAAATTTCATAAGAATCAATGGATACAATCCCTAAATTTATAACATAATACATGATGTTTTGTGGAATACATATAATAATATAAAATCATTTTATATTATTGATGACTCATTTCCAAGACCATCATAGTGTAAAAAGCACATTACTGAACCGAGTTCACTCCTTATTCCTTCCTTATACTACTAAACGGATATCATTTCTCATTTAATCAATGTCTATCTCATGAAATATAAATTTTTAACCAATTAATTTTAGGTAGATATAGGTCCCACCCCTCTCATAATGAAATGATTCTTACATGTTCCACAAAAACATAAATCATTAATCATGGAATAACCTATGAAATAAAATTGGTTTCTTAAACATCATTCTATCATAACATAATCCATGTAAAACAAATGAATTTCATAAATATTATTCTATAAAAATCATAATCAAATAATAGGAAAAATCAGTATATTATACTTAAAACACAACCCTATTAAATAATTCTATCTTCGATGGAAAACAAGTTTTATATAAAACATGAAATTAATTCTTGAGGAAAATATCATTTCTTCTTAAAAAATGTTTTCTTTTATCAAAATGTCGTGAAATTTTAAAAGAAAATAATTTATTTGAAAAAAATGTGAAATCATGTAGAAAAATATTCATGTAAATAAGTAATTATGAAAACATAAAAATTATTTCAAGCTGAATAAGTTAAAAAAACAATCTCCTCCTACTTTTTCTAGAAAAGTCAATAAGTATCTCATATCAAATAATGAAAAAATATTTTTTTCTAACCATTTAATAAAAATCAAACAATGGGTAAATTTATCTTCAAAAAATTATATAATAATAGAAAAAATATTACATATTTATGAAACATAGATATAGATGATAAATATACCGCAGTAAATAAATACGTATAAACTATCTCAGATAAAAATGTGGTTGTTAAATTATCCCTTATATTTTAGTTCCGATTTTGTTGTATGTATCTAAAACTAATATATAATGATTTAAATAATTTAATTAACTTATTTTAGAATCATATTAATTTTTATGATACCATATATGATCATATTATCATCCTTTTGTTAATAACATTTCATTATTATTTGTTATTCGGGTATTAACTACTTCATCTTATTATTCATGTTTTTTAGAATAGGTTATGGTTCTCCTTTATAGGTAATAGTTATATCATTAAAAAAATAATTTAACATTATATTTATTATATTTATTTATTCTATACATTTCCATTATTATTCTTTAATAAAGATCCGGTAAAATGAATTGCATCACATCTTTGAACAGTAGGTCGTACGTACGCACGAGTGACGATATAATTCTCATAATTGTTAAATGGTATATAATTGAATGGTGTATAATATTTCATAATCAATATCATGTTATAATAATCATATAAAATTATTATTTCCATCATTATACCCATCTAAGTAAGGTGTTAGTGAAGAACATATTATTCCATGGTGTGGAGATGGTAAGTCGTACGTACGCACATGTGGTGATTTAATTTTTCATAGGTTGGATAGAAAGTGGAATATTTCTGTTCCATAATCATAATAATATCTCAGTATATATGTGGTACTGGAGCTATTGCATTATAATTAAAAAAAGATAAATAGGAAGTAGATGAAGTAATAAGTTTTAAAGAATTGGTAGAGGGGATTACCAATTTTTCGTCGTGATTCCTCTAAATCTCCTTCTAGACTACTAGAGTTTTTCATTTAAAAAGACCAGAACATATTTAATGATACTAGTGAAGTAAAAATTAAAAAAGGTAATGGGATGGATGCGCTTGGGGGATCAATGTGGAGTGAAGTAGTGGGGAGTATGTTCCCTTTTATAATTGAGATGAGGGGCACTTTTGGGATCTCTAAAAAAGTTAATTTATAATAAAATCAAACCCCATCCAAAACCCCAAAAATGTTCTAATATAAAATATGAGATAATATAGGGTTTTAATATTATAAAACAATATGTTTTATACTTTTTTATTTTTTAATTTAAACCTTATCATTTTAATTAACTCTTAGTTATTCTATTTAATTTTTAACTAGGGTAACAAATATTTCAATATTAAAAGGGTGAAATATTATCTTATTTTATGTAAATTAGAAAATAAATAAATACCTTAGAACATTTTAGACCATAACATAATTATTATATTTTTTTTTAAAAAAAATATATGATTTTTATATAATTTAATAGAACATTAGTTTGATAAACAATCAATAGTGTCAATTTTAAAACTATTCAATTAATTTATTTTTAAAAATATTAATATAACTATTTAACTTATACAAAAAAAATTGTTTTATTTATAAGAGGTAAATTTAATCTATAAAATTATGTATACAAATTAATTATCCCAAATTATATTTATTTTAATATTTTATAATAAAATTTATTTATTATCTCTATTAATAAAATAATTACTACATCAATTTTGTGTAATTATTTAATATACTATTTTTGAATAAAAAAATTATGAAGATAAATCTAATATATTTAATATGAATATATTTATTCATATTTTTCTTCTGGAAAATCCAACATTTAAAATGTTATAATTATTAAATTATGAATGTGACAACTTTAACGTCACTTTAAATAAAATAATATAAGTGTTCGAATATCTTTTTTAAGGATCCAAATGGTCAGAAAATCGTCCCTTGGATGGTTACGGTCGATATATAATCTACCAATAATGTTTTTTCTGTTTTTTGGGTATTTTTATTGACATTATCATTTTAATAAAAAAATAATTGATTTCCCATCAATTAATTAATTTTTACATCATCAAAGTAAAAGTCTTTAAAGTAATTATATATTTCCTGAAAATTACAAAAAAATTACCATGATAAAGAAAAATATTTTATATTTCAAATAAATATTTATAATCTAATTTATATTCTATATATCCTTATATAATAAATAATTTAGTTATTAATTTTTACTGAGACTGATTTTATATTTCTCTAAATAAAAATAAATTTAATGTCCTAATATCATCCAAGTATCTTCCAAATGAATCCATTTTTACCTAGGTATGATTTAAGTCAAAACACCCTCATCCAATAATATTAATAAAAGTTTTAGGATAATTTTATAAGAGAATTCTTACTCTTAATTACCATATATACCATTTTACCGTATTAATAAATATTACCAAAGATACAATTCATAATTCCAAAAAATAAAATAAAGTTGTTTAAATAATTTATACCTAATGATTAAAAATATGGAATACATTTTTAAAAATTCAAAATACATAAGTTTTAGTAATTAATTTCAAATCAATCTCGTTGTTGGGTAGAGAAAAATGATTTTAAAAGTTAAAACATCACAAAATATTGAAATGTTTTTACATCTTAATTCAATGTAAAATTAATGCTAACAACATAAATTATATTGAATGATAAAAATATATTATATTTATACTTTAAAACAATTAAATGTTATCATTTTACCATATAATTTATTTCAATGGAAACAGTTTTTTTCAATTAAAATTTAGTGTATTTTTAGTATTCATCCAAATTAAATTTTTATATACCACTTCTAAATAACATGTCTATTTTTTCATATAAAAATTATTTATGTGTCGAAATCATAATTTAATAGGGGTCCCTCATTAAAGGTAGAAAATTACCCTTTTATAAAATATAGGTTTTTATAAATAAAATAGGGTTTATTCGTACCCTATGAAAAAGTATATATTGGATGAATATAAAAAATATTTTATTAAGTATATAACATATATATTTCATTAACTTAATTTAATAATAGTTATTCACTCAATTTATTTAAAAAATTAAAATATATAATTGATTTATATTTTTCATAAATAATTGGTAGTGGATGACTTCACCATAAATTTTCATAAGTTAGTTATATTTATTCCTTATAACCTAACCACTAGGTCAAAATGTTCATTTTACACTAAGGAAATATCATGTTTCTTTTAAACTCATGATTTTGTGCAATGAAAGTTATTAAAGAATTAAAATTATTTAGAGAAAATATTTCATAAAAACATCTGGGTGTTACATTCTTCCCCCATTAAACTGAATTTTTTCCTCGAAATTAATCACTTTGATACAAAATAGATTAGGATATCTCTCCCTCATCATATCCTCAAGTTCCCACATAGCTTGTTCAAATTGGTGGTTCTTCTACAAAACTATAGCTAATTGATTGGTCTTGTTTCATAGAACTTTTTTTTATGAACTATAATCTCTATCACTTATTATTAATCAAAAATATATTGCTCCAGCGGTACGACTTCTGAGTTTTGTACATGTGTAGGATCAGGTTTTTACGTTCTCTGTAGAGATACATGGAACACATCATGAACTTGAGATATATTATGTGGAAGCGCCAAATGGTAATCTACCTTCCCAAAACAATCTATAATTTCAAAAGGACTGATATACCTAAGGAATAATTTTCCATTCTTTCCCAATTTCATTACTCTCTTCCGAGGGATATTCATAGAAACACCTTATGACCACTTCAAACTCTAGGTATTTTATTCGGTTATCATCATAAATGTTTTGTCGAATCTGAGGTAATATATTGTGTTGTTGAATAGATTTTACATTTTCTAAAATTTCATCAATAAGATCTGGTCCTAATAGATTTCTTTCCCCAACTTCATCTCATAATTTTGGAGTTCATCACTTCTTTCTATAGATGGATTCATAAGGATCCATCTTAATACTGGAGTGAAATCTATTTTTATATGAAAATTCCACCAAAGGTAGTTGTTGGTCCCAAAAACCATTGAAATCCATATAGAAATCTATCAATATTACTTCTAGAGTATGAATTGTCCAATCAGACTAACCAGCTATCTGAGGATGATCAGTAGTGTTGAAACTTAACATTGTATCCAGAGCCTACTAAAGAATTCATGACAACTTCGAGGTAAACCTCAGATCCCGATTACATATAATGGAAAGCGGTACTCCATGGAATCCTACCACTTCTGTTACATATATCATCTAATATTGATCAAGAGATAAATTCCCTCTAATAAAAATGAAGTGTGCTAACTTCATAAGGTGATAAACTATAACCCATATATAAATAGGGGCTTTAGATGTCTTGGGAAGTTTGAAAATAATGTGCACAGTGATTATTTCCCATTTCCATTCTGGTATGGGTAATTGTTGTAACATCCACTTAGACTCTTATCTCTTAGCCTTAACTTGCTGACAATCGATGCACTGAGAGGCATATTCAGCAACATATCTGTTCATGCCATCCCACCAAAAAATACTCTTTTAAGTCTCTAAACATCTTTCTGATTCCAGGGTGAATAAATAATGAAGAACTATGAGCCTCATCCAATATATCTTTCTTTAATTCTGGTATGGGATGAATACAACCCTAATTACTTAACCTCGTTATTCAATCACAATAAAAGTTGAATTTCGGAATATTTTTCACCTTCTTTTGTAGTTATACATCTTCTTTATTTGACTCCTTAATATTAACTTGTACATATGGTAGAACATTAACTTGAGAAAGATAATATTTATCCCCTTCCTTTAAAATTTCAAAATTAAACCTTTGAAAATTCATAAATATTGGATTTGTTGTGATCCTCATCGTGGATAATCTCACATGGTCCTTTAAACTCAAATAATATTCCACATTGTTCTCTTTCCCAATGTGGTAATGTATTGAGCATTTATAATCTTTAATCAACCCCAACATTCTTTTTTGAGGCATATTCACCTCCTTTTGTGTGAAAATATACATTAAACTTTTATGGTTAGTATAAATATCCCACCTTTTACAATACTGATAATGCCTCCATATCTTTAATGCAATGATTATCGTATCTAAATCCAAATCATTATTTGGTTAATCTTTATCATGGGCTTTAAATTTTGATGAGGCATAAGTTATCACGATATCATTTTTCATGTGAAAACATACCATCCACTATTTGGATGCATCATAGTAGATCCCAAACATTTCTCCACTAAAAGGCAGTGTGGGCATAGGTGTATTGGTTAACCTTCTTTTGTTCTCTTTAAAATTCTCTTCAAATTCCTCCATCCACATAAACATAACTCCATTCCTAGTAAAAGTTTTGAGTGGATAAGATAATCATGAAAAATAATCCACAAAACATCGATAATATCCAGCCAAACCAAGAAAACCTTAGATCTCATTTAGTTTTGTTGGTATCATCCTACTATCAATAACTTCTGTTTTGGTAGATCCACATATATCCCCTCTTTTGGGATTATGTGACACAAAAATGAATCTTTCTAAAGCCAAAATTCACACTTGGTAAATTTTGAATAAAGCTTCTCCTTCCTCAGGGTATGTAATTCAATTCTCAATTGATCTTAATATTCTTCCTAGATATTCAAAAGGTCAATAATATCTTCTATAAGAACTACTACAAACTAATCAAGATATTCTCTAAAGACTGTATTCATCAGATTCATAAAAATAGTGGGGGAATTAGTAAGACCAAAAGTCATCATTATAAATACATGGTGTCCATACCTTGTATGGAATTCCATATTTTTTAAATCCTCCCTCTTGTCCATTAATTGATGATATAAAGAATGAAGATCAATCATTGAAAATTATTTAGCTCTTCACAGTTGGTCAAATAATTCATCAATGCTGTAAAAAGGATATTTTTTTGAGATAGTGATCTTGTTAAGTTATCGATAATCAATACAGAGTCTCATTGATCCATATTTATTCTTAACAAATAAAATAGGTGCACCCCATGGTGATGCACTAAGGAATATGAATCCCTTGTCAAGATTCTCTTGGAGTTGTTCTTGAATTCAAACAACTCAATTGGGGCTATTATATAAGGTGTCTTTGAAATAATCATAGAACCCAGTATGAGTTCTTTTGAAAACTCAACCCCACGATTAAGTGGAAGACCATGAAATTATTCAGAAAATAAATCATCAAACTCCCATAAAAATCGGTGTATTCTTAATTTTGAGTTTCTCCCCAACTATTTGAGATACATAACCTTCATCTATAGAAATCAAGACCCATAAGATGTAAGAAATTTTCACTGGAAGTTCATACTCATCAATTCGTTGATATATCATCATAGATTGATCTGGAATATGAAATGTGACTTCTATTCCTTGGAAATTGATATGAGATACATATATAGAATTCCAATCCATTCCACGAATCTCATAAAATTCCAAAATGGGGAGGATCACAATATGTTCAGGAAGTAATATCCCAAAAACGTCAACCATATAAGAATTATAAACTTTTGATGTGACTGTTGTTCCATTCATAGTTGTCACAGCTAACTCAATATCTAATTTTTGAGGTAATACAATGATACCCTTGGAAAATTTTTAAAAAAAGAGTGGGTGGATCTAGAATCAAATAAAACATTTTCTATATTAGAGTGGATTGTAATTATACTTTTCACCACATAAGTATCATACTCCACATCACTGATAGTGATTGCATATGAATTTCCTTTTTCATTGGGCTTAAGAGTTTACTGATGTTGATCATCCTCAATAAACCTTGGATTAGGGAAATGACTGACCTAATTCCCCATTTCCATTAAATTGTAACATTAAAGTGTAGGGTGTTCATTTTGTGTTGCCTTTTATCAATTTGAATCATTAAACATATTTTTACCATCAATTTATAATTCAAATACTTGATGAAATTCTTTTACACACTTAAAACATTTACTAGTCCCTTTAAGATAATTTCCTCCATGTTTATTGCCGCACTTTGAGCATTAGGGAAAACTCATCTTCTTTTCTGTGTGTTCATTAGATTTTCTGTTGAATTCCATTTTTCTATTCTTATCAAACCCATAAGACTGATGGATTACACCAATCTCTATCTCAACTTTGAGATCACATCAAAATATTTCTTAATATCTATTGAATTACCTTATGGATAATGCCCTTTAGATACTTAGTTTTTAGCCACTAAAAATTTTATAAATTTTACTCTCATTTTGGATAATAATTCCAGAAGCAAACCTTGAAAGTCTTCTAAAATTTTCTTCTTAGGTACCACCAGATTCATCATCCTTTTTATTAAGTTTAGGGAACACCTTATCCATTTTTGTTCATATAATATGAGTAAATTACTTATTTAAAATTAAGTTCTTGAACTCATCCCATTCCATGGATTCAATTTCAACTATTTGCCGCATATTCTTGATAAGTTTCCACCATTGATCAAATTCACCTTCCAAATGATAGACTTATAATATTAATTTATCATATTTTAAACATGGTAGAACTGAAAATATTTTTTCAGTGGTATGGATCCATTATTCAGCAAAAAATGGATCATAAGACCCGCTAAAAGAAGGTATATGCTTCTTTATAAAGGACTCAACTGAATTTTTTTCCCTCCTTTACTCGTTTGGATGTCCTGTATGATTTATTTATTAGTAAAGTTGTGTGAGAAAATCTATAAGATTTTTCATTCCATCTCCCATAACTTTTGATTTCTAAGGATTACATTCATTGAATTTCCCATCACTTTCACCATTAATGTGGTTCCTTCGGGTTTTAGCCACTTACTAAAACAAAGAATCATAGTGTGACAGACACTAATAATAATGGGGAAACCACATAATCAAGTATAAAATTTATATTTATGACACCTTAGGTTTTATTCTAGATTATTCATAATCATTTATAAAACACTAGTATTGTAACCTATTCTTCGACATATCCATTGGGTTATTTTTATGGCTTTCTCATCCTAGTTTCTAAATGTTTATTATACCTTTCCTCTGATAAAAACACTAATTACCCTTATATAAAATAGATTGATATTACTTCAATGTTGAAGAATAATAATTAAAAAATTAAACAAATCCATAATAGGACTGTATTGGAATAGTGCCTTTAGAAAATGGGAAACATAAACAATTGGTTCATAAGACAGATTCATTGTCTCCCACTTATTTCATCATAACTAAAACCCTTTTTGTCATATACTACATAATAACCTTCTTCATGACCAAGGGAAATGAAAAATATGATAGGATCAGATAAGATGCTCAGTAAGGGTAAACAAGGGAGATATCAATCTTATTATAATCATCAGACAAATGAATAAATCATTTGAAAATCTTATCCTATATATGAAAGATCGTGATATCATGGAACATGATAAATCATGAAAGTTCATAAGAGTAAATGAATGTAATCCCAAAAGTCATAACATAAGACATGATGTTTTGTGTCATACAAATAAGCATTGAAAATCATTTCATATTAGTCAAGGCTCATTTTCAATACCATCATAGTGGACAACATCCATTACTGATCAAATTTCACTCTTCATTCCCTCCCTGTACTACTGAACTGAGATCACTTCCTATTCCAGCCACATCACTCTCATGGTATATAAATCTTTACAAAATGAATTTAATGTATATATAGGTCCCACCCTCTCTTAATAAAATCTTTCTTACATGTGCCATAAAAACATAAATCATTCATCATATCATAACCCAAGGAATAAAATGGTATTCTTAAACATCATTCCATCATAACATAATCCATGTAAAATAAATGGATTTCACAAATATAATTCCATAAAAATGTAATAATGTTATAGGGAAGATAGAATATTATACATGAAACATAACCATATTAAATAATTCTATCTTATATGGGAAATATTTTTGTTATAACACTTGAAATGTTTACTTGAGGAAAATATCCTTTCTTCATCCAATTTGTTTTATTTTCTCCAAATGTCAAACAATTATAAAATAAAATAATTTATTTTAAAATAAAAATTAAATAATATAGGGGAATATTTATGTAAATAATTAATTATGAAAACATAAATATCCATTTATTCTGTATAAGTAAAAAATTCTCCTCGTACTTTTTTCAGAAATATTAAAAAGTACCTTATATCAAATAAAAAAAATATTCCTTTTATATCAGTTAATAAAAATTCATCAATGGGTAAAATTCACTTTAAAAAATTAGAATAATAGAAATAATATTACATATTTATGAAACAAAGACATTAATGATAAATATTCCTATTTTAATACATACGTATAAACAATCTCAGATAAAAATGAGATTATAAAATTATCCCTTACCTTTTAGGTTTGATTTCCTTTATATGTATCTAAACCTCTTGTATAATGATTTAAATAATTTCATTGACTTATTTTAGAATCATAGTCATTTTTATGATACCATATATGAGAATAGTTTCGTTTGTTTGTTAATAATATTTCATTATTACTTTTTATTTGGGTATTAACTGCTTCATGTGCTTATGAATGTTTTTCCAAATAAGTTTTGGTTATCCCTTATAGGTCATAGTTATATCATTAAAAATGATATAAACATTATATTTATTATATTTATTAATTATATACATTTATATAATCATGATTTAATTAAGATCATGTAGAATGAATCACATCACATCGTGGAGACGGTAGGTCGTACGTATGCATGAGCGGTGATATCATTCCCATAATTGTTGAATGGTGTATAATATTTCATAATCAATAACATGTTATAATAATAATATATAAATATTATTTCTGTCATTATACCCATCTAAGTAAGGTGGTGATGAATAACAGATTACACCATGATGTGGAGATGGTAAATCATACGTACGTATGTGTGGTGATTTTATTTTTCTTAGGATGGATAGAAAGTGGAATATTAATGTTCCATAATCATAGTAACATCTCTATATAAAATTGAAATGTCTCAGACCCCTCTAGTCCATTACTTTTTCAAAATTCAGTGTTTGGGATGTTCTACGGAGTCATAGTGAGTTATTTCAAGAGCTTTCCAAAAATATAGTTTTCCAACAGTGGGTTCGGAGTTGGTATATTGGGAATGAGTAAGTAGGGTGTTGGTAGGTTGGGAGTCAGTGGGTAGGGTGTTAGTAGGTCAGGAATTGGTAGGTATGGCATCGGTAGGTCAGGCACTGGTGAGTGGAGTTAGTGAGTGGCATCATTGAGTGTTTTCGGTGAGTGGTGTCGGTGAGTGGCGTCGATGAGTGGCGTTGGTGAGTGGTGTCAGTAGGTGGCGAATTTTGGTGGAAATGGTAGGTGTAGATGGTAGGTGGTGTCTATAAGTGGCATCAATGAGTGGCATCAGTGAGCGATATCAGTAGATGGCGAGGGTAAGTAGCGATGGTAGGTGGTTTCAATGAGTGGTGTCAGTTGGAGGTATCAGTGGGTCATGTCATTGGGTTGCATTGGTGACTTGTTCAATAGAGATTCACCTGATGGTGACTCAGCCATTAGTGACTCACGTTGGTGACTCACCCAAATGTGATTCATTTCCATCCTTTCCCATTTTTTCCAGTTGCACTTATCTTACGTTTTATTTGATGTAAATCGAGATTAAACCCTTGTTTGACCATTTCTAGAGCAGTTACAAAGGATATTAATTATATATATAATATGATAATACCCTGAACACATTGAAATTTCAAAGCCACATGTTCGTGACCATGATCCTAATTTTAAGTACATTGTTGTCATCTCCCTACCATTAATATAGGATATGGCCTTTCTAAATCTGATATCCTATCTTTCTTAAACCCTTTAGTTTTCTCTTGATGTGCCTAAGTCCTTTATTCCTCAAGGGGTCACATTTTTATTATATACTTGGGTCATTTTTTCCCTTGGATTCTTTCGGGCAGCTTGCGTGACCCCCTCGTGTTTGACACATGGAGGAGTTTCTGACCGTTTGATCTTAAAGGTTTGAATCCCTTTGTGTTTATTTATTTTTGTATCATGTAGGTTGGGTAAGTTAAGGTCCCTTTGTGATTAAAATTGAATCAAAACTTTTAATTAGTTATGTTTCAAAGATAATCTAATCTATTATAATGATAATCATACCTACTATGATAATTATTTTTTTTATATTAGTAATAAATGAGGGGAGGGGAAGATGATGATGATGATGATCATTTGTTTTATCTGTTATCTCTGATCCATGTTGTGATTTTTATTCTTTATGAAAATCATGGTTGTTGGTGGTATTTTCTTGCACATGGGTGATGATTTACACTTTTTATGGATCCCCTATTAAACTGCTAGAATTATGAAATTGATTAACCTCGTATACCCGATTACATAAATGGATCCCCTATAACGACCCAATGTTTTACAAATAGAAATTCATCTCTTATAAATATTTCATATAATAATATTAAATCACAATATAATGAACTAATATGTTCTATGTGACCATTAAACATAATTTTTTCACTTCTATGTTTGGAATTTTGAAAATCTGACATACACGATTGTGATCAGTAAGTTATTTGGAGTCCGATAAGAAAATATGGGGAAATAACGGGTGCTAATGTGATATTTTATTATCATCCCTCATCCCTCATTATCAATTTCTATTATCATATTTAATTATAATCAGGAAACCATTTCTGTTATGGTTCAACAAGATTATTATATATAAATAATATATCCTTTTTATGTTTCTATAATCCTTTTTTACTAACAGTATTATTTTATAAATAAAAACATGTTCATTGTAATCAAACCCACTATTTAACATAAATGGTTGTCACTAAGGTTCTATATAATAATTTTACATCACACTAAGTAACCAAATTAAATTTGAAACCATTTAATCTCCTAGATGTTCACTAATAGAATATAAATTCTATTTTGGACAACCACTTTCATCTTTCATGTTTATCCAAATGTGAATATACGTGAACCAGTCATTAAAACCAAGTAAGAAAACGGGCCCGAACAATGAAATTGAACATTATAACCAATCAAAAAGGTCTAAAATAAACTAAAAAAGGTTATAATAAATAAATTAATTATATAATATGTTCTGTAATTATTTTTTTATCGACCAAATTTTTTTATTCAGGACATTAATAACAACTGGATAACACCACCATATTTAAGGTAAGGTATCCTCTCCATTTCTCTCTTTATCTAGATTGTCCTCTATGCCATGCCTTTTTATGTGTAATCCCAAATGATGGGGCATGTTTTCAAACCTACCCCATAATACCCTAGTGATTTATAAATGATGAGAAACCCCTGTTATCTCTCATAAATCCCTCTTAGGTGCACCTGACACCATGCCAATAAACTATAACAAATTCTACCCGAACCTTCTTTCTTTTTTCAGGTTGCCTTATCTTACTTTATATAGAAATGGATTTATTTTATTGGTTTATGTACATATTCTAAATGATTTTTATTTTTACAAAAATCATTTATGAAGACCATTTCATCACTCACTTTTGAGGATATACATCTTTTAAAGGATTCCCTCCTTAGAACATTCTGATGGGAAAACATCTTTTAATGGAACATCCCAAATTTTGACCCAATTTAAAGTGAACTCAATCCTCTATTTTAAGACACAATTTTCTTTATAAAATAATTATTTTTATTATGAAAACATTCTTGGTTAAATTAGGGTTTTATATAAATGATTTTCCTCTTTCCTATTTTAAAATCTCTATAGTATTTCCCTTAAAATCGCACAAAAAATGTTTTAATGCTAATGTTTCTCAAATACATTTATTGTATGTTGTCACTTATGTTTGAAGCCACTTACCATGTTATATTACTGTTTTACCTCATGAACATCCATATATGTTTTAATCCATTTCTTTAATGGACACTTTCATGATACGCCCATTGGTTATGCTTTATGTCATGATTATGGTACATAATTATTTCCATGGGTACCCTTATGTTTATGTATGGTTGATTAGGTATGATTATTTATGTGGAAATAATATTCATGAAAATTTTGAGATGGGTGCGCCCAGATAGAGCTCCAATGCATTTGGTAAAGTAAAGTCTCATGAGATGCGATGTGAAACGGGATTGGCAGTTAGCCTTGACCAATACTAAAGACATGTTTTATGATTCTACCACATTTATATGATCTCATGTTTATATGATCTCATGCTTAAATGATATAATTTTATATGTTCCATGATTTGGATATCATTATTACATGCCTCCTAACTGATGTACTTAATATGTATCCTTATGTTCTTTCCCTTACTGGGCTTTTTATTTAATCAATTTGTTCATGTGTTCCCCAGGGTACCCTATGCAGATGTAAGGTCTCAAAGGAAGTTATAGAACTTTATAGAGATTAAATAAAGAAGTGTTTTTTTATATCCCCATGTTTTATGTTTTATTTACCTAGTCTTCCAATACACTAGACTTGACTAACCTTGTCTTGTATTTGGATGTATAATTATGCTTAAAATCATGTAATGTTATGTGAAAAAGGATAGGTTCACTTCAGTTGGTATGAGAGGATGGTTTAGTTATTTTGTGATTTTAGGTTTAGAGAACCTTAGTGAGAACCTTAATTATGAGACTAAGTATAATAAATCATTCCTAAATTTTGGTCAGTATTGAGTAAGTGGTTTATCAAGAAAATGCATCCCTGTCGGGATATGATCAGGTAGAGGCAGCTCTAGCATAGATGTATCTAGGGGTAAAACCCGAAAACAATGTGTTGATCTAGAATCGAATGGAAACTGGTTCATGACAATGGGCCTTGTTGTACTTTTTGTTATGACACTACTGAGGGATATGCATTGGTAGATTCATTAGCTTAGTACAAACCATTATTAAGGGACAAAAAAGTACCACAAGAATTTAAGTTATGAAATAGATCAAGGGTAACCTAGATTTAAACCTAAGGAATCCCATGTTAGGATAGAATTATTTTTAAGTTTATCCTTTTATGTTTAGAGTTTGCTTTTTATGATCAATAGCTAAGTATTCAATCCCTTTAATTATACGTTCTTTTTCTTAGTTAATAGTAGGAAATAGAAGAATGTGTTCCAATAACCAATGTGATAGAAAATGTAAAAATTTCATTAATGATATGCCTGATACGATGGGATCGGGTGCTCAAAACTTTATTAAAGTACTTGCTCATTAGGATCAAGTTATGAATAATAACTTGTATCATGTGGAATTCCCTCCTCCTCCAAGGAAAGAGAAAGCTTTCATAGATTCCTTCATGAAAAAAAGGCCTCCCATGTTTAGCGAATCTTCTAATCCCCTCCTCACTAAATAGTGGATTAACTTCATTGAAAAGATATTCATCATCCTTTAGTTCTTAGAATAATAAAAAGTTTTACTGGTGGTCTATCATTTTTATGGGGAAGATAATCAGTGGTGAAAACTGATCAAGAATACATAGTCCCAATAATATATTAATTCCATGGATTGGGAGGAATTCAAGAGGATATTTTTAAACAAATATTTTCCTTAAACCCTCCGTCTCAAGATAGAAAGAGAGTTCCTCAGAATCAAGAAGAAGGAAGATGAGTCTATTGAGTCATATAAAGAAAACTTTACAAGGCTTTCAAGGTACTCCTCTAGGTTTTTCATGAACACTGAAATCAAGGAGTATTTCTTCTTTAGCAGACTAAATCCAAGTTTATTAAAAGAATTGGTGATTCAAGACTTTGACAGTTATGAGGATATTGGTTGTTTTTTCCTCAATGTTGAAATGGAGATTGGATACTCTTAGTGGTCTCATGGTCCTAGTGAAAAGAATCGAAAATGGAGAACAAAATTGGTGGTTCGACAAAAAATCCCATGATGGAAAGAAGCCTAACCTTTTCCCTTGTAAAAGTTGTGGGAAAATCACCCTGGGAACTGTCTAAAGGGAACCAATAATTACTTCAAATGTGGAATTTTTGGTCATATGGATAAAAACTATTGATGGGATATGAAGAATCTCGCTAATAGGAAAGAATAAAGGAATGTTCAGATCAACACTCAGCCTGTAGTGCGGTGTTACAACTGTAAGGAGCATGGGCATTATGTAAGAAATTTCCCTAATCCAAGGGTTGTCAGAGGAAATAAGAAACAACCTCTAAGGAAAAAAGGAATGTATTATGCTATCACTATGGTTGAGGTGGATCCGGACAACAATGTGGTGAAAGGTATACTAGTTATTCATTCATTAATAGTGAACGTACTGTTTTATTCTTGTTCTACGCATTCTTTCATATCTTGCAAGTTTAGTAGAACTATTCAAACACCAACTCAAAATTTGGAGGGAAAGTTATCTGTGATAACAAAAACTAGGGAAATTGTTGTGTCCATGGTTTATAACTCCTCCCCAGTTAAGGTTTGTGGACAAACCTCCTAGAAAATATCATCATACTTCCATTATAAGAGTTTGATGCTATCTTGGGTATGGATTGGTTATCTTTATACAAAACCAACATCAACCATCGGGAAAGGGAGATCACTCTTCAAATCACAAAGTTTCCTAGAATTCCTTACAAGTATAAGGAGGAAGATTAATATCCTTTCGAATCATCATCTCAAGTGTGGATATTGATTCCTTGTGAGAAAGAATATCTAGGTCAAATGATTGAGACAAAAGATAGAATCATGATTGAATACATGCCCATCATGAGGGATTACACTGATGATTTCCATAAAGATTTTCCTGGTCTTCCTCCTATCTGATAGGTTGAGTTCTCAATTGAACTTATCCTAGGATCTCTGCCTATCTCAAAGACACCTTACAGAATGGCCATCATAGAGCTAGAAGAGATGAAGAAGTAGTTACAGGAGAATATAGATAAGGGTTTTATACGCCCAAGTGCTTCACTGTGGGGTGCTCCATTCCTCTTTTTCAAGAAGAAGTATGGATCAATTCCCCTATGCATTTATTATAATGAGATCAGTAAAATCACTATAAAGAATATGTTTCCCCTACTACAGATAGATAAATTTTTCGATTAGCTTTGTAGGGCCAGTTATTTCTCTAATGTGGACCTTCTGTTGGGATATCACCAATTAATGGTGAGGAAGAAAGATATTCCAAAAAATGCCTTTCAAATGAGGTATGGACACTATGAGTTCATATTTATTCCCTTTAGACTCACTAATGCTCTATAACTTTTTATGCATTTAATGAATAGAGTCTTTAGAGATTACCTCAACAAATTTTTGGTAGTCTTTATTGATGATATTCTGATATACTCCAAGAGTAAGGAGGAACATGATAAGTATTTGAATATTGTGTTAAAGACAATGGGAAAGGATAAGTTGTATGAAAAGTACAGTAAATGTGAGTTCTGGATGGGGGAAGTAACATTATTAGGGCATTTTATCACTACCAAAGGGTTATTTGTAGACCCTTCCAAGACAAAGACAATTTAAGAGTGGCCCAGGCCATCATCTATAATAGAGATCTACAGCTTTTTTGGTCTAGATGGGTATTATCGACTATTTGTGAAGAACTTTTCATAGTTTTCAAACCCAATGAAAAACCTGACAATGAAGGGAGTAAATTTTGTCTAGACTCAAGGATTTGAATACTATTTCAAGGAGTTGAAAAAGAGGCTTATCACTACGCCTGTACTCACACTGCATGAAAGTGGAGAACTTTTTGTGGTGTATAGTGATGCTTTTGAGAAGGGCTTAGGCTGTGTGCTGATGAAAAATGATAAATTGATAGCCTACTCCTCAAAGAAGTTGAAAATCCATGATCACAATTATCCCACGAATGATCTGGAGTTGGAGGATGTGATCTTTGCGTTGAAAATCAGGCGGCATTATCTCTATTGGGAGAAGTGTGAGATATATACTGACCATAAGAGAATAAAATGTATATTCACATAAAAAGACCTTAATATGAACAAGAGAATATGGATAGAGCTCATCAAGGATTATTACTACTCAATCCACTACCATCCCGGTGAGGAAAATAAAGTGACAGATGCTCTAAGTAGAAAGGATCATGCATCTTTATCAATGTTGAGAATTGAAAAGGATATGATCTTATTAGATTTACTAAGGATAGACATGGGAGTCCTTAAGGGAGGAACATCATTAATCCTTTATAAAATTATTTCTCAACCATCTCTCATAGATAAAATAAAGGATGCTCAAAGAATGTATGTGGAAATTCTAAAAAGGGTGGAAGCTGTTAAAAATGGGAAATCCTATGAGTTCTTGATTGATGAGGAAGAATTTGTAAGATTTGGGTCATGATTATGTGTACCATCCAATCCATTGATAAAGAAGGAGCTTTTTAATGATTCACATAGCTCGACCTTCTCTATTCACCTAGAGAGTACAAAAGTTTATCGAGATCTCCGAGAAAACATTTGGTGGGACAATCTGAAAAGGGAGATTGTTGAATATACATCAAAGTGCCTGGTATATCAGCACATGAAGGCTAAGATGAAAAAGTATAAGGGGATGATACAACCACTACCCATACTAGCTGGATGTGGGAGAACATTATCATGGACTTTGTAACTTGACTTCCAAGGACATCCAGAGGAAACAATGATATATTGGTCGTTGTGGATTGTCCTACAAAGACCGGTCACTTTTTTGTGATTTGATAGGACTTCTAATTGGATCACCTTTCATGGATTTACATCAAGGAAGTGGTAAGGATTCATGGAGTACCACTATCTATTGTATCTGATCGTGATCCTATATTCTCCTCGATGTTTTGGAAATGTCTCCAACATTCTCTAAGCACTGAACTGAACTTTAGTACGTCCTATCATCCTCAAACTAGTGGCCAATTTGAGCAGACTATTCAAAGAATATAATACATGTTGAGAACATGTTCTATGGAATTCAATGGAGCGTGGGACCAACATCTTCCCCTGGTTTAATTCTATTATAACAACAGTTTCCACTTGAGCATCTGAATGGCACCATATGAATCCCTTTATGGGAAAAGGTGCAGAACACTGACTTGTTGGGATGAAGTTGGTGAGAATAAGGTACTAGGACTTCAAATGGTAGAAGTAATGATGGAGAAGGTGAAAACCATTCAGCAATATATCAAGGCATCCCAAAGTCGACAGAAAATTTATACAGACAATCATATATGAGACCTTGAGTTTAAAGTTGGATACACGGTATTTCTATGCATATATTCGTGTAATAAGGTCATGAGGTTGGTAAAAAAGGAAGTTAAGTCCCAGGTACATCTGCCCCTTCGAGATTCTTGACCGTATCTGGGCTGTGGCCTATCGACTGGCACTTCTACCTTCCCTGTCAAAATTACATGATGTATTTCATGTATCCATATTAAGGAAGTACATATCAAACCCTTCACATGTACTCTCTTCCAATGTGGTACAGTTAGAGGATGAGCTTTCCTATGACGAGCATCCAGTGAATATTTTGGATCATAGATATAAAGTTATGTGTAACAAGAATACTCACCTGGTCAAGGTACTACGGTGAAACTATAAGTATGAAGAGGAAACATGGGAACTAGAGGAGGCAATAAAGTAAAAGTACCCTCAACTATTTTTTTCCTAGAATGTAAAATGAAAATTTGAGGGAGAAATTTCTTAAGGGGGGAATAATGTAACGAACCAATGTTTTATAAATGGAAATTACTCTGTTATAAATATATCATATAATCACATGAAATCACAACATAATTAACTACTATGAGATAAGTGACCTTTAAACATAATTTTTTCACTTCTATGTTTGGAATTTTGAAAATTTTACATACACAGTTGCGATCAGTAAGTTATTTCAATTCCAATAAGAAAAACATAATTTTTAGTGAATATTAACCTACCCTTATGAATAGTAATGTTACCCTTATGAATAGTTATATACCCTAATGAATAGTAATCTTACCTATGATAGTATAAAAATAATATTCAAGTGAAAGTATGATGTACCTATATTTTAGAATAATTAAATGAATGTTTTAAAACTAGTTTTTTAATAATAAAATATAATTTTAATTAAATATTAAATTAATCATTTTTATAAAATTATTTTTTAAAAATGGATTTCATTTTTAGTTTCTAAACGTCGAAAAATGTTTAGGGTGAATTTTTTTGATTTTTTCTAAAATACTTGAATTTTTATGAATAGTAAAATATGACAATTTACAATAAATTCTAAATAATGGATTTATTGACTCATTGATGAGGATATGATGATGTAATAACAATTAGTTCTAAATAACAAAAATTAATTACTATTATTTATCATGTAATACTTAATATTTTTTTCTGGTGAATAAATAATAAATTAATGACTATAATATTATGAAAAACCTCCTCTCCTCCACTATAAAACCCCCCTCTGTCTCTCTTCTCTCCACTCCTCTAAAGCCTAGTTCCTTGCCAATATTCTGCCAAAATCTCTCCCCAAACTCCTCCTCCACATCCAAAATCATGTAGTATCTTCAAAATACCAAAACCTCTTCCTTTAAGAGGTTCTCAAAAGAGATAAACTCAAGATGTAAATTCCTCTTTCAAATTCTTTTATTTCTTTTATGATCTTTTCTTTTCCTGTTTCATTACTCACCTCCCTTAACCCAAATAGTATGATAACTCAAGTAACATACATGTACTGTAATTTTTTTATGATAATGGGATATTTCATTATCATCCATCATTTACCCATCTTTTATTCGAAATAAATGAAAGCATCGTTTGAGATGTGATAAATTAGCACATTCAAGGAAAACGGTTTATCAATTTATATTATCATCTGTAATTCTGGTCAGGAAACCATTTGTGTTATAGTTGAACTAGATTATTATATATTTAATATATCCTTTTTATGGTTCTTTAATCTTTTTATACTAATGGTAATAAGTTATAAATAAAAACATGTTCATTGTAATCAAACCCACTATTTAACAAAAATATTTATCACTAAGGTTCTATATAATAATTCAACTTCACTCTAAGTAACCAAATTAAATTTAAAACCATGTAATCTCTTGTATGTTCACTAATAGAATATAACTTTGATTATGTAAAACCACTTTAATCTTTCATGTTTATCTGAACAATAATATAAGTGAACAGATTATTAAAACCAAGTAAGCAAACGAGCCCAAACAATGAAATTGAACCTTATAACAAATCAAAAATGCATTAAATGAACTAAAAAGGGTTGTACTAAATAAATTAATTATATAATAGGTTATGGAATTATTAATTAATAAACCTAATTTTTTTATTCATTTCATTAATAACAAGTGGAGACAACCACCATATTTAAGGTAAGGGATCCTCTCCATTTCTCTCTTAATCAAAATTTTCCTCTATGCCATGCCTTTTTATGTATAATCCCAAATAATGGGGTATGTTTTATCACCTCCCCAATACTTCTCTCATGATTTATAAATTATGATAAAACTATTTTATCTCTCATCAATCCCTCTTACGTACACCTAATACCATGCCAATAAACCATAACGAATTCTACCTAAACCTACTTTGTTTTTTCATGTTGTCTTATCATTCATTATATCAAAATGGAGTTATCTTATACAATTATGTACATATTATAAATGATGTTTAGTTTTACAAATTTAATTTATGAAGACCCTATCATCACTCTCTTTCGTGGATATACATGTTTTATAAGATTCCCTTCTTCGAACTTTCTGATAAGCAAACATGTTTTAAGGGAACTTCCCAAATTTTTATCCAATTTCAAGTGCACTCTATCCTCTGTTTTAATCCTCCATTGTCTCTATAAAATCATTATTTTTATTATGTAAACCTTTTTGGATAAATTATGGTTTTATATAAATGATTTTCATATTTTCTATTTTAAAATATCTGTAGTATTTTCCTTAAAACCGCCTAAAAATGTTTTAATGATAATGTTTCTCAAATAATATCTTATATGTTGTCACTTATATTTGACACCACTTACCAGGTTATATTTCTATTTTACCTCATGAACGTCCATGTATGTTCTAATCCCTTTCTTTCATGGACACTTTCATGATATGCACATTGGTTATGCTTTACGTCATGATTGTGGTACCCAATTCTTTCCATGGGTACCCTTATTTTTATGTATGGCTGATTAGGTATGATTATTTATGTGGAAATAATATTCATGAAAATTTTGAGATGGGTGTGCCCATATAGCGTTCCAATTCATTAGGTAAGGTTAAGTATCATGAGATGCGATATGAAACAGGATTGGTGGTTAGCCTTGACCCGTACTAAAATGTGAAACGGGATTGGCGGTTATCCATGACTCATACTAAAATGGGAAACGGAATTAGAGGTTAGCCTTGACCCGTACTAAATACATGTTTTATGATTTTTTTCACATTTATATGATCCCATGTTTATATGATCTTGTGCTTGTATGATATGATTTTATATGTTCCATTCTTTGGATATCATTAGGGCATGACTCCTAACTCATGTGCTTAAGATATGTCATTATGTTCTTTCCCTTACTAGGATTTTTAGCTCATATCTTTGTTCATTTGTTTCCCAAGGTACCCTATGCAAATTAAAGGGCTCAAAGGAAGGTTAGGATCTCTTTATGGAGATTAAATAAAGAATTTTTTTTTTGTAGCTCCTTGTTTAATGTTTTATGTTTTATGTACCTAGTCTTCCAAGACACTAGACTTAATGATCCTTGGATTGTAATCTGATGTATAATTATGCTTAATATCACATAATGTTATGTGAAAAAGTCTAGGTTTGCTTCATTCCCCATGATCAAACTTGTTCTATGATAACCCATAATTTATCAATGTGGAATTTATGAATAGGTGTGTTAAATTTGAATATGATTTTCCTTGTATATTGTGGCTATGTGTTGTGTGTGGATCATTTCTATCTTGTTCTTTATACGGGTTGTGTGGTGCTATAGTTGAGTGTGCGATGGTTTGTGTGGATGGTTTAATGGTGTAATGGAATCATAGGTTGATATATTGATTGATTGGTAATGGATGGGAAGCGGTTGAGCAGCAGGGCTATAGGTTCAGGTTGTGCTATGATTATGTTATTGGGTGAGTGGTTTTGTGAAGTGGGACTGAAATTGGGGTTTTTTTGTTTGTTATTGGGTGTGGTGTTGTTATGAAGATAGGTTACTGATTATGTTTGTGACATGATATATTAGAGGGTTCTGTTGTGATTTGGGTGGTTTTCCTTAGCTTGGGTTGAATTACTTTGAAGAATGATAATTGTAGTGGTTGGATTTGGTGCTAAGTGGGGATTAAGTGTGAAGTGGGGTGTTTTATTATAGTTTTCTTCATCTATTTGGATTTTTGGTGGCGCTAGTTGTGTGTTGTGGTTGTTAGTTTCCTGGTTGGTATGGAATAACTATTAAATTCTTAATAAATGTCCAAATTATTGGGTGTTAAGCGGGTTTATCATATCAACTTTTTGTGTGACCATAATTCATCCTAATATGTGCATTTATAGGTAGTATAAAAGGTTGTAGTCTAATTGGGCGGTTTTTTTCTTGAGAAATCATAGGATGGGCTTAGTTTTTTGGTAACTATATATACATACATGTACTTTCTTGTGATTCTATAAACACCCCACCCTAGTTGAGCACTACCTTCCGAACACCACCATTTTTATGGGGGAGGGTGTATTTCCCCAATATCTTAGTGGTAGGATGGATGGTTGGCCACCCACTCTTACCTACTCCCTCTTCCAAGTGGTGGTAGGCCAAGACTCTTTAGGTAGGTTGTGGTTTTTTAGGCCCAGGTTTGTGTGGGCTAATTTTTCTTCCCAGGTGCCTTCTAGATAACATGTGATGTTCTTCCCAGGTGTCTTCGAGATGAGATCTGTTGTGGTTCCCTGGTGTCATTGGGATTTAGTGTGTTTTTAGACCAGGTTTGTGCAGGCAGGGAGTAGTTTGGTTTGTGGCACAGGTGTCTTTGGGCAGGTTTTGACGTGGTTCTTTTGGAAGAGGTGGGAGTTCCAGGACATTTACCAATAGGGTGTGAGAGTGGATAATCCATGGGAAAGTGATATGGGTTAACCTATTATCGACATTCTTACTATATCACTTTACATGACTTGTGTTATTTGGTGAGAATTACTTTGTATAGTTGGGTGGCTAGTGTACCTTGTTAGGTGCTTTTGGTTTCTATTGTTTCTCACTAGGGAATTAGTATGCTTCTCCACATGTGCACAAGAGACTTTGGTTTTCCATACTGAGTGTACTTGTATGCTCACCCTATGTATATAAAACTATTTTTAGGTATATAGGAGGACTATGAGAACTGTACTGGGTATTACTAGCTCAGATGTGGGGATAGTTACTATGTCACTTCCTAGACTTGTTCTTTTGGTATTTAATTGGTCGACTCTTGTTTTGTAGAATATATATTCTAAAACATGTATGTAGGATGGATTTTAGATTTAATTTATATATATCATGGAGTTTTTTGTGGTTTGATACATTTTATCTCCCAAATATAGTTACAATAAAAAGTTTAATGTCTCCCATATTGTGAGATTTGTGTTCCCTTGGTTATAGTCGCCACCTCGGGGCCTACTAGAGGATGGAGTCGAGGTTATTATATCTCTTTATCCATTTCCATCTTTAGAGGGTCATCTTTGGAGGGATGGGGTCATGAGATAATGATATCAGAGTTGATGGTTGAGATATATGATGGAGTTCGATGTTGGAAACATTGTGGATAGCATGGGTTGGTAGGGAAATAGTATTAGGTGACCTCAATGTGTGACACAGGCTAGGGAGGACCAGTTAAGACATGTGATTTTAGGGCCCCTCTTGATCTGATGCAAGGATTGTGACCTTTCCGAATGTCTAAGTGAGGCTACACTATTTCTAGGGTAGAGACCCTATGAGAGGTACTTGCATAATTATGACTTATTTTTTTGTTTGAATTTGATGTTTTTGGGAATTTAAATAAATAACGATTTAAAATTAATCTTATATAAAATTACATACTATTATGGCTTAGGAGTTCCTTTTTTACCTTTCAACTATGGAACTCAGTCATCATCAATGAGGGGATCAAGCAGTGGAGGATCAGCAAGATAATTTGGCTCATCAAAGGAGGGTTGATCTAGAGGATGAGGAAAAAAAGTGGAATAAAATGTTAAATGATTTCCTATGGTAGACCTTTGGAAAGTACGAGGGCAGTGTCTTAGACATGGATAATGAGAGTTGGTATGGGGAACATGAGATCACATTTAGCATGATCTTGGATCCAACAAAATAATGGGTTCTGTTGGCAGTTAGTCAGATGAGGGGAGATGTGTGTCAGTGGTGGAGGTTTTACCAAGGGGAGAAAAAATAGGCTTATGTTCCATGGGTCGATTTTGAAAAGGCATTCCAAAAAAAATTACTTTCTTTGACCTTGATTTCTGAGAAAGGATAGTGGCTACTCTCCCTCCAGTAGGGGAGTATATCAATATGAGAGTTGGGGATCAAGTTTAAGGATCTCCTTTGCTTCACTCTGGATCTTTTACTAGATAAGGAGTCTTAGGTGAGATTCTTAGAGGAGGCACTTCGTTCTTCTCTCTAGTACGCAATTACTCCATTCACCTTGCTGACATACCTAGAGGTTCTAGAAGAAGGTGGAGGTAGTTAAGAGAATGAAATCGCAAGGATTTCTACTATGAGAGGGGAGCCATATGGGTTCTTCTATGGGAAAGGCTACCAGTGGAAGGTCTTAGGCACTATGGCCTCTAAGGGTTTTGTCGTCAGGGATTCCACCTCAATAGTTTGAGTTTCAACCATCTGGTCCTCATTCTTTTCCCATAGTCCTTGGAATGATGTATTTTTATTTTGGATTCTATGAGAACCTTCCAAGTTAGTGCCCAGTTCAAGCTCAGTGTGGTGTTGGTGGGAAGGTTCAATTCCCACCACAGTAGAATTTATTGGGCATGCAGTTTAAGAAGATGGGACAACAGGGCCCTACTCCAAAGAGGGGAGATGGAGTAGGTAGAGGCTGAACATAGGGTTTTCCTCAGAGACCTATGCCTAATATTGATCGAGGAGTCAGTCATCAATAGAGGTGAATTAGAGCTGGGTGTGGTGAGTTTCACTCCACAGTGGCAGTAGTTCCAACAGGGTTGGAGATCGTTCGAGGTACGATCAGTTTTTTAGTACACTTCCATGCACTTTTTTTTGATTAAAAGGCGTAAAACTTTATCATTTCACCTACTCTAGACCATGATATGAGACTAGATATAGATAGGATTCATGTTCTGCTAGTGTTGAGTATGTTGGTCAAAGGCTAGAACAACTTGTTTGATGTTTTTCTAGGATGTAGACTGGTGATGGGTCCACATTAGTTCTATGGGGATATTTTCCTATTACATATGTAACCTTATGATTTCATAATTAGAATTTATTGGTGGTAAACTATGAGTAATTTTATTGACTTCTTCCTGAGGAGAGTCATGTTTTCAGACATGGATAGATAGTGTGTGGATTTCATTGGAAATCAGAGTTGTTAGATGGGAAGTCAGTGTATTTGGCCCCATCTTTCATTATTAGATGGTCTATCAGTGGAATTGGTGGATGATGATATGAATTAGGTTCCCATTGTTGTTTTGGAATTTGTGGATGTCTTCCCTGAGAAGGTTGTAGCTCTACCCCCTGACATGATATTGTGTTGGGGGTAGACTTGTATCCCAATGCTTCTATGATTTTGATGTCTCCTTATCATATGAAACCTTATGAGCTGTGAGATTTGAGAATTTAAATCAGATATTTTATGAAGAAAGTATTTATCTAAAACATTGAGTCTCCATGGGGTGCTCAAAACTTGTTTGAAAAGAAGGCATATTGTGGTCTAAGGTTGTGCATAGACTAATAGAGGTTGAATCTGGTAATGGTCAAAAATTGTTACCCTCTCTCGAGGATAGATGATTTTTTCAACCTGCTATGGGCATAAGTTGGTTCTCTATGATCAATATGTGGTCTGGATATCACCAGTTTAGGGTGAAGGAGGCTAATATCCTAAAGACCTCTTTCAGGTGTAGTTATGGGCACCTTGAGTTCATGGTTCTGTTGTTCATTGTTATGAATGCACCATCTGTGTTCATTGGGATCATGAAATCTGTCTTTCATAAGTTCTTGGATAGAGTTTTCATTATATTCGTTGATGATATCATGATCTAATCAAAAATAGAGGAGCATAATATCAATCATCTCGGGACTATCCTAGAGATCCTTCAACGCCACTAGATCTTCGGAAATCATTCCAAGTTTAAGTTATGAATGTTATATGAGCTTTTCTAGGGAGATGTGGTGTCATAGAAGGGTGTAGAAGTAGACCCATCAAAGGTATAAGAAGTTATGTCTTGGGAAACACCTAAGAATGTGGCATAGTTTCACAGTTTTCTCAGTCTGGAAGGCTATTACCAGAGATTTTTACAAGATTTCTCCAAGTAGTAGCTCCATTTAAAACCTTCACCAGAATGGATCAGGCCTTTGTGTAGAGTGGGAAGTGTCAGGAATCTTTCTCCTACCTGAATGGGATGTCAGTTAGTTCTCTAGTGCTCTGGTTTCTAGAGGAAGGGAAGATGTTCAAGGTGTTTTTTGATTCTTCCTATCTAGGCTTTCACTACCAAAAAATTGGATTTCCATAGCTCCACCCTTTATAAGTACTAAAAAAAGCATTGATAAAGGGGGTGCATTTATCTACGCTAAAAAAATTGTTGATAAAGGTCACTTTTAACAGTGCTAAAAAATTGTTGTTAAAAGTGACACTTTATAAGCACTTTTTTTGCATGATAAAGCCCCCCCCCCCATCATCTCTTTTTTAGCACCGTTAAAGTGGACTCCTTTATCGGTTCTTTTTTTAGTAGTGATAATAAAGAGGGGGGATTTATCAGTGCTTTTTCCTATTGTTGATAAAGTGAATATTTCAAAAAACTCATGAAAAATAATATATTGTTATATAAGTATATTTATATTGATATAAATATAATATATATATTTTAAATTTGTTTTAGATAAGTATAAAGAGGCTATTAAATTTAATATATAATAAATTTAGTGAAAATGGATTTAAAATATTTTAAATAAAATTATTTAATAATTTTCTAATTATCATTGATTAATAATCATTTAATAATAATTCAAAGACACAAATAATCAAAAAAAATTAATAAACGGTCTAAAATAAGTTGAACATGTTACTCAAACTTCAAACAGACAAAAATTTTGATTCGAGTGTTAGTTTGAGCTCTAAAGTATATCAAATAGAAACTTTTAATGAGCTCTACATGCTAGTGACCCAAGGGAGCCTTTTTCCACATTCTTTGAGGCCCAAAATGGCCCAAAAGGCCTCCAAACTGAGTTTTTAGTCAGGATACCCTAATTTTTTAACATTCAAACAGGTATAACTTCTGATTCGGATGTCTGTTATGCCTTTACCACATATCATATCAATGACTATTTCATTTTCTTTTATTTCACTAGTTATGGTGTTCAAACAGATTTTTGGATTATAAGTTATGGTCGTTTTAACATTATATGGCTTTTCAAATACACATATATATGTATTTATTCGTAAATATATTTATGTGTGTGTGTGTTGTATATATGTATTTATTTATTTCTTTATAAACACACAAAAAACATATTTTATAAATGTATTTAAAACTAATATTATAAATATATATTAATATAAAAATAAATATACAGATAAAAAATTATTACAAAAAATATATATATAATTAAATATAAATATATATTAATATACTAATAAATATATATATTCTAATATATGAATAAAAATATATTTTTTAATATAACGGAGTATATTTATATTAATACGAATCTATATTAATATATGAATAAATGTAAATATATATATAAATAAATATAAATATATATTCATATAAGAAAAAATATATATATTAATATATGAATAAATATATATGTATTAATATAACTAAATATATTTATATTAATATGGATCTATATTAATATACGAATAAACATAACTATATATATATTAATATATGAATAAATATATATATTAATATATGAATAAATATATATGTACTAATATAACTAAAAATATTTATATTACTATGAATTTATATTAATATATGAATAAATATAACTTTATAAATAAATAAATAGACATATCATTAAATAGAGAAAAAAACTAAATAGCTTAGTGGTAAAGGTGTAGGCGCGCAAGGGGGAGATCTCGGGTTCGAGATTGGGTGGACGCAGGGGCACACAGGCAGGTGGGGGATGTGCAGGTAAGTGCAACATGCGGAGAGTGGGAGGGGTCTACCTAGCGTTGATAAAAGGAGGGTCAAGCGCTATTAAAAGCTCCCTGAGCATTGTATTTTCTTTTTAACTTTTTTTTTGACTTTTATCGTCGCTAAAAAAGTGCTAATAAAAGGGGTCCTTTATCAGTGCTAAAAAAGTGCTAATAAATGACATATTTATTAGATCTTTTTTTTAGCAATGATAAAAGGTACCCCCTATATTCATCTTGATTAACAGTTGTTTTCTAGCACTGTTAATGCCCTTTTCTTATGCTGATAAAGTCCATATTTGCAGTAGTGTTTGTGTGTGTGCTGATGTAGCGACCTCGATCCCAGGGTGCCTATGAGATATGATATACTAACATTTCATTACATCATTTACAAATTCATATCATGTCCCATTACTACAGAAGATAACGAGGCTCTGGATTCTGGGAAACCAGATGCTTCTGATAAACTTCATTAGTACAAACCATGGCTGAAAATTTTAAAACAAAAACGTAGGGTGAGCAAATATACCCAGTAAGGGGTTTTAAAAACGTTTTAAGAAAACTCTTTCTCAAAGCAGTCCCTTTTTGAAGAGAATAAAACACTTTGCTAAAAAAAGCATTATCTTTTCTTAAAACATGTAATCCAACATTTTTGAAAACCACTTGAACAGAGAAGAAGTATGTGATTAAAATAAACTTTAAAGTAAACATGATCAGAGAGCGCAACACATGTAGAATAGATAATGCATAATAATCAACCAAGATTACTTTAGATCTAAAACAAATCTGTGATTAAGTAGGGAAAACATTCATAACATGATTCATGAGCACATAAAGTTCTTATAACAACTTACCACATGAAATACAGTTCTTATCACATAATTACATTTTCATAGTCATGGGAATTTTCAACTAGGGGATGTCCTATTAGTTGAACTAACCTCTAGTTGAACATTTATCATCACATGCAGAGGGAATGTATAATGCCAGACTTTGTCAAGACCTTGCGTCAAGACTGTAAAACATACTTAACGGATCAAGGCTAACCGCCAATCCCGTTTCCATGGTATCACAAGCCAAGGCTAACTGCCAAGACTGTCGCACATAATGTCTCATGAGACTCATACTTTATCCAATGCATTGGAGCGCTATATAATTCCGGGCGCACCCGTCACATCATTCATATTGTGCTATATAATTCCGGGTGCACCCGTCACATTTAAGTCCAATACATCCCTCACATATCTTGACATGGTCTTTCATTCATAGGGTTTCATTCATACATTCTAGATCAAACCCCCTTTTCACATACATATTCATAACATGAAGATAGTTCAATCATTAATAAAACTAAGACATGCAAGATAAAAATCCATACACATAAGAAATTATCTTAACAATTGAAAACATGGGTTTTAAGGAAATGAACATAAACACTTTAACATTCCAAAGCATCATAATAACAAGTTAAAACAAGGTCATTCATAACTAATACACATGCTGATAAATGGGTATTGTGGGTGTTTAATTAAAATTTTGTGAATATACATACAGTTAGGGATATAAAGTGTGTAATTAGGATCAACTTGGGAAGTCATGTATATATGTATGCAAACTGCATGAATATATATATATATAGTTGTGTACAAACTCATTTTCACTTTGAATAACATGACCTTTCCTTTGAAAAGTTTTCAAATATCATAGGAAGAACTTGTATTTGAAGACAACATATTGATACATGGTTATATATACCTATATATATATAAATTTAGGTGTGTATACACATGTGCATGGGTTTACCAAATTAAACCATACTCAATAATATTTCTCATGTTATACATTAAACAAAATTAATTTTTAGCAAAACCGAGTGGGGTTCTTTTCATAAAAAAGTGAACATAATTTTCATAAAACCCTTATTGGCATAAAATCAGTCTTGAATACAACATGGCCGATCCATAAATATGAGTACATATATATGAATACATATATATATACTTGTAAACGTTTAAGGAATTTCACACTACCCATCTTCACAAAACAAAATCATGATTCATCAAGAATGGTGATAAATGAAAATTTTCAATTGAAAGAATTATTTTGATATCAAACTAACCCTTAAACTTCATCATACATATAAACATGTATAAAAATAGTTTTCGGTATTTTTCTTGAAGTAATAATCTTAAAGGGTACATATAATTTGTAATAAATATTCATGTTATATTGTGGTAAATTTTAAAAGAAATAAATAAGCTTGTCCTCATATTCGCACATAGATGTACATGTACATCTTATATAATCACATGTACATATATATCTATATGCTTCATATATTTGTATAATCATACATGTTTATAAAATTACCTGCAAACTCCATTTTTTTATAGGGCAGAATAAAACCAGGGTTATATACATGTGAAAGAAAGGTGTACATATGCATATATTGTCTTATATATATATGAATACATATATATATTTACACACAAGGTGTATATCATTAAAACCTAATTAAAACAAACCCTCCAAAGAAAACTTCCTTTAACCCGGTTGAGTTTTGGAAGAGGAGAATAGTGGTAACCGGTTCTTAAGGCCTTTATGTATATTTATATACACTTGCGTATGAAGTGTATATGACCATGTATATCCACCAAAATAGTAGAAATTTAAAATGAGATCTTACCTTCGTTCGTCTCTCAAAACCGGAAGAGTGAAACAGTGAGATAATATTCTTACGACCTTATGTATATATATATTTTTATATATACACATATATATGTAGAGCGTATAAAAAAAAAGTGTGTCAAAACTGGAGAAAAAAAAAACCAAAGAAATGATTTCGCTTACCTGTTTGGAGAGGAGGAGGGGAAGACGAAGCAAACGAAGCCGGTCTGGTGGTCGGAAAGATCAAAGAAGCTTCGGGTACAAAACCTCCCTGCCTTCGGTGCAAACCGAAGCTTAAGTACAGGTTCTCTCCTTGCATGGAGATACCGACGGGGTAAACGAGGTTGAGTCGGTTCCAACCCGTGGAAAAGAGGGAGAAAAGCGGGGTCTACTAGCCGGCCTGCGAGAAGAAGATGAGCCATACTCTACTGGTTCAGCGTGTGAGGCGAAGAAGAAGGAGACGCGGGACGCGGGGGAGGAAGAAAACTGGAAAACGGATAGATGGATGAGATCACACAGAAGGTGATCGTGTGGCCCAGATGCGGTGCGGCTTAAAAAATGGATGGCTGAGATGGAGAGGTGATGGATCGAACAGCTCCGGCTGCTGCGGTGTTTAAAAACGCGGTTCAACGGTTTAAAAAAAATTCGTTTTATTAATATTATTTTCTATTAATTTATTATAACATTGTTTCTATAATTAACATTAAATTATTAATCTAACTTTTTTTATTTTAAGAAAAGTCATTGGTCAATGGTTTATTTAATACAAAAATACAATAATTTAATCAAAACATATTATTATATATATATATATATATTAATTTCCTTTATTATCTAATTATCTTAATTTCCTTATTTAAAGATTAATATTATTAATACAATTAAACATTAAACATAACTACATTTATAATTATTTTAAAATCACACATAAGAGTGAGTTGATATATATATTATAATTATGAAACACATAAGTAAATGAAATCATAAATTGACATAGTTTTCAAAACTATTAATTCAAATTATAAACATTCACATTAATATTATTACTTATATTTAATTTAGAGATAAATATAATACATTTAATTTAAGGTTTGATGCAACATATATAATTAACTCAAGAGTTTGAGTACATATTTTCTTAGAAAAAGTAAAAACCCATCAGATTCAATATAATTACAAAATAAAAGTTTAATTGTTCAAGTTAAAAACATGTATAGTAAATAGTGGAAAAATAATAATATTAATTCTCACCGTTTTGAAATATAAAATATAATTCACCTTAAATTAATTATACTATTATTGATTTCATCTATTCAATATTAAAGCAAATTGCATAATTAACTTTTCGAACCTTTCAGGGGTAAACAACTCTTTTCTTCAACGGTCCAAAATAAAACATTAGTGGATAGGAGAATCATGGGGGAGCCAACGGTTATATTTATAGCCGTTAGGGTCCAACGGTCGAATTAGTGTTCTTATAAAAAGTTTGGTCTCGGGGTATCCCTCACTCAAGGTTACTGAAGGAGAAAAGAGGAGATGGTTCGTGTGATTCTGTTGGTGCTCAGAACGGTTACAGTAGCTTCGGTCATCCTCATATTTATTCTGATGGATGCCAAAGACCCTTACCGACTTCTTGGGGTCCTGGTGGTTTTAAGCGGTCTCCTTATAATTGTAATCGGGTTTTTAATTGGTATTTTTTGTTAGCTTAACATCTTGTTCTATGGGTTGTAGCCACCGAGATATTACTCATTTGAATAAAAGGGCCTTTCATTCATTTTGATGTGTTTTCTCTATTTTTTTATTATTATCTTATAAGATAATTGTTTGTTCAATTAATGGGTGACATTGTAAAATAAACTTTTCATTACACAAAACATGGTTTCTTGGGTCGTTACATTACTTCCCCCTTCAAAGAATTGCGCACTCGCAATTCTATTCATAAAAAGAAAAAAAACTGAAACCCCACACGTACAACATTACCGAAACAGTGGATCTACCTCGGTTAGCAGAATACCAAAGTTATCACATAGTTCTTCTGTTTCCTTAGCCCAAATTCACTTTGAAAAGTACATATTAAACTCCTTCTCGTGCGTACTGCACACTGGCTTCGAAAGGGAGGCTTGTGCGGTGAAAAGCTCGAAAAGGTCTGAGTAGATGAATTCCCTGATAACTCTCCGGGCTACATCACGCTCGAGGTAGTCGAGGGGAATGATGCGATTGAGGAGACTGAAATTCAAGACCTGGAACATATTGGCTGCACTAAGGTGGCCATCCTGAGCAGCTACGAGGAAGCACGCTCTGGCAGAGAAGTTCTGTGCTAGAGTAAAACACTGGAATATGCCTTCGTAGTACCTTCCCCTTCGCCTATAGTAGGGTAGTTGAGCAGTGGAAATGAGGTGAAAACCCCGATCATCCTCTTAACATAAACGAAGAATCTCGGTACCATTTTCTAAATCGAGCAGACTTTGGAAAGACCCTCGTAGGTGGAGAAAGGATGGATAATCCACCGTGAATGTCTTGACCATGATAACCTCTATTAACTCATCAGGTAGTGATGAGATGTTCGTTTGACCAGCCATCAGAAAAACAATCGAAAGGAAACTCTTAACAACACTGATAAGGTAGAGGCAGGAAAAGAAACATGAAACTTTCATTTATGCAAAAAATTTACATTACAAAGCATGATTTTACTAAACGTACACCACAAAGAGTGGAAATACTCCCTAACTCTTCAAATCACACACAGGCTGAACAGATGGGACTAAACTCATGGGAACATCTATGACACCTTCTGAGTTTAGCATGAGGGGTATGGAGTTGGGAAACATCAGTATACACCTCTTGCCTAAGAGACAATCGGGTGAACTCATCTTCCAACACTCTGAGGTCCATTAACTGGGCCCAGAAGCCATAGTGCAAAATCTGGCATAGGTAAGCCGCTCGGAGGTCTCTGGTAGCAGCAGCTTCTTGAAAGGGGTTATCAAGCATCGTGCCAAATTCTTCGCCAGTTGTGAACACTCGGAAGAGTCCCTCATGATACTTTCCCTGACGGGCATAAGAGGGAAATTGGGTCATCATCATTAAGAGATAATACATCCCCAATCCCTGGTGAAGACTAATCACCCTAGGCGAGTTTGACATGTCATACAGGTTCTTACATGTCATGCGAATTCGGGCGTAATTTAGAATGTTCTCACGGCTAGCTAGAGATACAATGTTCTCTAGAGGCTCAGTGGGAAGTGACAGTAGGTCGATAGGTACATTTTCATCATCCATCTGAAAGTTATAACATTTTTACTTAGTAAATCATAGTAATATGTTCATACCACCTTGTTTTACAGAGTTTCCTGAACCCATCCTCTGATACCAACTGTAGCGACCCCGATCCCAGGGTTCCTATGAGACATGATATACTAACATTTCATTACATCATTTACAAATTAGATATCATGTCCCCTTACTACAGAAGATCGTGAGGCTCAGGATTCTGGGAAACTAGCTGCTTCTGATAAACTTCATTAGTACAAACCATGCCTGAAAAATTTAAAACAAAAATGTAGGGTGAGCAAATATGCCTAGTAAGGGGTTTTAAAAACGTTTTAAGAAAACTCTTTCTCAAAGAAGTCCCATTTTAAAGAGAATAAAACACTTTGCTAAAAAAAGCAATATCTTTTCTTAAAACATGTAATCCAACATTTTTGAAAACCACTTGCACAGAGAAGAAGTACGTGCTTAAAATAAACTTTAAAGTAAACATGATCAGAGAGCGCAACACATGTAGAACAGATAATGCATAATATTCAACCAAGAATAATTTAGTTCTAAAATAAATCTGTGAGTAAGCAGGGAAAACATTCATAACATGATTCATGAGCACATACAGTTCTTATAACAACTTACCACATGAAATACAGTTCTTATCACATAATTACATTTTCATAGTCATGGTAATTTTCAACTAGGGGATTTCCAGTTAGTTGAACTAACCCCTGGTTGACCATTTATCATCACATGCAGAGGGAATGTATAATGCCAGACTTTGTCAAGACCTTGCGTCAAGACCGTAAAAAATACTTAAAGGGCCAAGGATAACCGCCAATCATGTTTCCATGGTATCACAAGCCAAGGCTAACTGCCAAGACCGTCGCACATAATGTCTCATGAGACTCATACTATACCCAATGCATTGGAGTGCTATATAATTCCGGGCGCACTCATCATATCATTCATATTGCGCTATATAATTCCGGGCGCACCCATCACATTTAAGTCCAAAACATCCCTCACATATCTTGACATGGTCTTTCATTCATAGGGTTTCATTCATACATTCTTGATCAAACCCCCTTTTCACATAAATATTCATAACTTGAAGACAGTTAAATCATTAATAAAACTGAGACATGCATGCTAAAAATCCGTACATATAAGAAATTATCTTAACAATTTAAAACATGGGTTTTAAGGAAATGAACATAAACACTTTAACATTCCAAAGCATCATAAAACCAAGTTAAAACAAGGTCATTCATAACTAATACACATGCTGATAAATGGGTATTGTGGGTGTTTAATTAAAACTGTGTGAATATACATACAGTTAGGGATATAAAGTGTGTAATTAGGTTCATTTGGGAAGTCATGTATATATGTATGCAAACTACATGAATATATATATAGTTGTGTAAAAACTCATTTCCACTTTGAATAACATGACCTTTCCTTTGAAAAGATTGCAAACATCATAGGAAGAACTTGTATTTGAAGACAACATATTGATACATGGTTATACATACCTATATATATATAAATTTAGGTTCATATACACATGTTAATGGGTTTACCAAATTAAACCATTCTCAATAATATTTCTCATGTTATACATTAAACAAAATTAATGTTTTCCAAAACCAAGTGGGGTTCTTTTACATAAAAAAGTGAACATATTTTTCATAAAACCCTTATTGGCATAAAATCAGTCTTGCATACAACATGGTCGATCCATAAATATGAGTACAAATATATGAATACATATATATACACTTGTAAATGTTTAAGGAATTTCACACTACCCATCTTCACAAAACAAAATCATGATTTATCAAGAATGGTGATAAATGAAAATTTTCAATTGAAAGAATTATTTTGATATCAAACTAACCCTTAAACTTCATCATACATATAAACATGTATACAAATAGTTTTGGGTATTGTTCTTGATGTAATAATCTTAAAGGGTACATATAATTTGTAATAAATCTTCATGTTATATTGTGGTAAATTTTAAAAGAAATAAATAATCTTGTCCTCATATTTTCACATAGATGTACATGTACATATTATATAATCACATGTACATATATATCTATATGCTTCATATATTTGTATAATCTTACATGTTTATAAATTTATCCGCAAACTCCATTTTTTTATAGGGCAGAATAAAACCAGGGTTATATACATGTGAAAGAAAGGTGTACATATGCATGTATCATCTTATATATATATATGAAGACATATATATATTTACACACAAGGTGTATATCATTAAAAACCAAATTAAAACAAACCCCCCAAAGAAAACTTCCTTTAACCCGGTTGAGTTCTGGAAGAGGAGAACAGTGGTAACCGGTTCCTAAGGCCTTTATGTATATTTATATAAACTTGCGTATGAAGTGTATATGACCATGTATATCCACCAAAATGGGATAAATTTAAAATGAGATCTTACCTTCATTCGTCTCTCAAAACAGGAAGAGTGAAACGGTGAGATACAGTTCTTACGACCTTATGTATATATATATATTTAATATACACATATATACGTAGAGCGTATAAAAAAAATTGTATCAAAACGGGAGAAAACGAAACAAAAGAAAGGATTTACCTTACCTATTCGGAGAGGAGGAGAGGAATACGAAGCAAACGAAGTCGGTCTGGTGGTCGGAAAGATCAAAGAAGCTTCGGGTGCAAAACCTCTCTGCCTTTGGTGCAAACCGACGCTTAAGTACAGGTTCTCTCCTTGCGTGGAGATACCGATGGGGTAAATGAGGTTGAGTCGGTTCCAACCCGTGGAAAAGAGGGAGAAAAGTGGGGTCTACTAACTGGCCTACGAGAAGAAGATGAGCCCTACTATACTAGTTCAGCATGCGTAGCGAAGAAGAATGAGACACGAGACGCGGGGGAGGAAGAAAACCGGAAAACAGATGGACGGATGAGATCACACAGGAGGTGATCGTGCGGCTCAGATGTGGTGCGGCTTAAAAAAACAGATGGCTAAGATGGAGAGGTGCTGGATCGAACGGCTCCGGCTGCTGCGGTGCTTAAAAACGCGGTTCAACGGTTTAAAAAAAAACAAAGTCGTTTTATTAATATTATTTTCTATTAATTTATTATAACATTTTTTTTATTATTAACATTAAATTATTAATCTAACTTTTATTATTTTAAGAAAAGTCATTGGTCAATGGTTTATTTAATACAAAAATACATTAATTTAATCAAAACATATTATTATATATATATATATTTAATTTCCTTTATTAACTAATTATCTTAATTTCCTTAATTAAAGATTAATATTATTAATACAATTAAACATTAAACATAACTACAATTATAATTATTTTAAAATCACACATAAGAGTGTGTTGATATAAATATTATCATTATGAAACACATAAGTAAATGAAATCATAATTTGACATATTTTTCAAAACTTTTAATTCAAATTATAAACATTCGCATTAATATTATTACTTATATTTAATTTAGAGATAAATATAATACATTTAACTTAAGGTTTGATGCAACATATATATATATAACTCAAGAGTTTGAGTACATATTTTCTTAGACAAAGTAAAAACCCATCAGATTCAATATAATTACAAAATAAAAGTTTAATTGTTCAAGTTAAAAACATGTATAGTAAATAGTGGGAAAAAAATATTATTAATTCTCACCGTTTTGAAATATATAATATAATTCACCTTAAATTAATTATACTATTATTGATGTCATTCATTAAATATTAAAGCAAATTGCATAATTAACTTTTCGAACCTTTCGGGTGTAAACAACTCTTTTCTTCAACGGTCCAAAATAAAACATTAGTGGATATGAGAATAATGGGGGATCCAACGGTTATATTTATAGTCATTAGGGTCCAACAGTCGAATTAGTGTTCTTACAAAAAGTCTGGTCTCGGGGTATCCCTCACTCAAGGTGACTGAAGGAGAAAAGAGGATATGGTTCGTCTGATTCCTTTGGTGCTCAGCATGGTTGTAGTGGCTTCGACCATCCTCATTTTTATTCTGATGAATGCCAAAGACCCTTACCGACTTCTGAGGGTCCTTGTGGTTTTAAGCGGTCTCCCTATAATTGTAATCGGGTTTTTAATTGGGATTTTTGGTTAGCTTAACTTCTTGTTCGATTTCTGTGAGTTATAGCCACCGAGATATTACTCATTTGAATAAAAGGGCCTTTTATTCATTTTGATTCTTTTCTCTATTTTTTATTAGTATTATCTTATAAGATAATTCTTTATTCAATTACTGGGTGACATTGTAAAATAAACTTTTCATTACACAAAACAAGGTTTCTTGGGTCGTTACAGCTGAAGTAGCAATGTAGAGTGATCTCTTATGGGTCTAGGAATTTACGTACCCATGAACTTAACTATTCCACCCATGATCTAGAGCAATTATTGGTCTTATTTACACTAAATTTTTGGTTACATTACCACATTGGGGGTTCTTTTTGGTCTTCACACATCACAATATCTTGAGGAATATCATTTCCAAATGAGATTAGAACTTGTGACAGCAGAGGTGGATGGATTTTATTCAAGATTATTATTTAAATATTTCTTACACCTCATGGAATGGGAATTTTGTCACTGATTCTTTGAGAAGGAAGTCACAGAAGGAGGTTCTTTGGTAATTTGCAGATGCTTGGAATGTGATGGAGTAGTTGGCCACCTTGCACATAGATATAGTAATGGATGGTGGTAGAGGTTGTCTTTTTTCAGATTATGGTGTATTAATCTCTAAGGATCATGTGGAGGAGTCTCAGTGGGAGACTAAGAGGAGGAGGTGTTTCTGATCACATTGACTAGGGTGATACTCCAAATGGATGCTTGGAGGATAGTCTGAATCAAATGTTGTACCATGTGAAGTTATTTTTTCCAGTGGTGATGCATGAGGGAGTTCCATATGAGTTTAATATCTTTCCCTTAGCTGTATACCTGAGAATTTATAATATGTACTATGGTTTGAGTATGAATTTTTGGTGGCCCAGAATGAATCAAAAAATGGCGGAGTTTGTGGTGAAGTTCTTAGGGTCCCAGAAGGTGAAGGTTGATCATTGTGTTCCCAGTGGTTTGTTGTATCCCTCAGATGTCCCCTAGTGTAAGTGGGATGACATCTCCAGGGATTTCCTCATAGGATTACCTAGGGATCAGGGAGTATGTGATTAAATATGGGTAGTTTTGGATCAGCTGACGAAATTAACTCACTTCTTAGTAATTAAGGAGCTAGGTGTTGTGGATACCATGTCTAGTATGTATTTTTATGAGGTTATGTGGTTGTATGGGTTTATGAGATCCATTTTCTTGAATAGGTATACACATTTTACCTCGTGAGTGCGGAGGGAATTATTGAATTCTTTTGGCACTCAATTACACCTCAACACTTCTTTCTACACTCATATAGATGGGAAGATAGAATAAACAATCCAGACATTGGAGGACATATTGAGGGCATTCATCTTGGACTTTGGTGGATCATGGGTGCAACACCTTCCCTTGGTAGAGTTCATATACAATAATAGCTATTAATATTCCATTGTCATGGTTCCTTTTGATTCTTTTTATAGAAGAATATTTTGTCCACCTTTGTGTTGGACAAAGGTTGGGGAGATAGATTTCCTTGGCTCTGAGGTAGTGTAGAGCATGATGGAGAAGGTTTATCTTGTTTATGAGAAGATGAAGGTAACACAGGACCAGTATAAGTTGTATGTCGATCATAGGAGTAGGCACTTGGATTTCAGGGTTGGGGACCATGTGTACTTAAATATTTCCACTCAACGTGGGAAGTAGAGTTTTGGTAGAGGGAGAAATCATTCTCTGAGGTTTATTAGAACCCATGATGTGTTGGGGTGAATTTTAGAGGTGGAATACTAATTATAATTTCTACTGTAGTTATAGAAGATCCACAACATCATTCATGTCTCTCATATTCATAGGTATCTTCATGATGACTTCCATGTAATTGACTAGGGAGAGTTGAATATCAAGATCAATGTAATGTTCGTGGAGTAGCCAGTGTTGATCCAGGATCATCAGGAGAAGGTGTTATGTGGACAGACTATTCCTTTGGTTCATGTGTTGTGTAGGTATAGTGGCCTAGAGTAGAGTACTTGGGAGTGAGAAGCACTGATGCATGCCTAGTTCCAGGAGTTGTTTTGAATATTTCTTTGTGATGCAATGCCTTAACCATGTTTTCTATGAGATGATTTGATTCCTTATTCCATTATGTATGATGAAGTATTGACATATGGAAAGGGGGGACATGATTCCTAGTCAAGAATCATTAATTGAGATGTGATTAAACCCATACAGGTGAGATAGTTCCACCCAGAGTGGATAGTATCTCAACATGGATGACGGAATTCCCTGATTCATGTGTCCAGATAGTGTGGTTTTGGTGCTCGTGTGGTGTGTCTTCTAGTCATGTGGGGGTAGTAGATGTCGGAGGATATGTTCTTGGATTTTGAGGCTTCACCCCATCTTTCGAACAACATAGGGTGGTTTATCATTGGAATTTGATGATGGTAGCGGTGCTTCATGTGAAACAAGATAATTGAGAGGTATATCATGAGGTGTTCATTTAGAACACCCATTTTTTAGGTTTGGTTTTGAATTTTTGAGGGAGATAATAGTTTGAGAGGTATTTTATGTAATAGTATGGACCCCTCCAGTCTGTTACTTTTTCAAAATTTAGTGTTGGAGGTGTTTTGAGGAGTAAAAGTGATTCATTTCAATAGTTTTAAAAAAATATAGTTTTCCAATGGTGCGTAAGGAACCAATATATTGGACATTTGTAGGTAGGGATTTGGTAGGTTGGGAATCAGTAGGTAGGGTTTCGGTAGGTCGGGCATCGTTAGGTAGGGTTTCTGTAGATCAAACATCATTAGGTAAGGCATCGGTAGGTTAGTCATTGGTGAGTGGTGTCGGTGAGTGGCATTGGTGAGTGGAATAGGTTAGTGGCATTGGTTAGTGGTGTGGCAGAATAGCATTGATAGGTGGAGATGGTAGGAAGTGATAGTAGGTGGTGATGATGGGTGGTTTAGGTGAGTGGCATTGGTAGGTGGCATTGGTGAGTGGCGGTGTTGGGTGGCATTGTTTACTAGCATTAGTGAGTGGTGTCAGTGAGTGACATCAGTGAGTGGTATTAGTAAGTGGTGATAGTAGGTTGCAATGGTAGGTGGAATCAATGAGTGGCATCAGTATGTGGAATCAGTGGGTCACATCAGTGGATCGTGTTGGTGAATGGTTCAATAGTGAGTCATCCAATGGGTACTCATCCATCGGTGACTCTCATTAGTGACTCACCCAATTGTGATTCATTTCCAGTTTTTCCCAATTTTTATAGTTTCACCCCTATTATGTTTTATTCGACATAAATCAAGTTTAAAACCTTGTTTGACCATTTCTGAAGTAGTTTCAAAGGGTATTTACTGTATCATTAATATCCTAACACCCTGGAGACTTTGAAATGGCTAAGTCGTGTAGTCTTGACCACGATCTGAATTTTTAAGTACTTTGAAATCCTCTCCCTTATGATGATATAGGATCTAGCCTTTTCTAAAGTTGGGATCCTCTCTTCCTTGAACCCATCAGTTTTCTCTTGGTATGCCTAAAACCTTTTTTCCCTAAAGAGTCTCATCTGTGTTGTAGATGCCAGTCAATTTTTCCCTTGGAGTCTTTCCTACTACTTGTGTGGCCCCCTATTTTTGATTAAAAAAGGAGTTGATGATCATCTATTCTTTGATTTATGGATCCATTAGTCTTTATTTATTTGTGTATCATAAGGGATGGATAAGCTAATGTCTCTTTGTGATTATGGTTGAATCCCAACATTTAATAAAGGATTTTTTGAAGATAATATAATTGGTTATAAATATAATCAGACTTGTTACAATAATGGGTTTTGTTGAATTAGTAATAAACATAGGGTGGGGAAGAATATGATAATGATAATTTGTTTTATCAATTATCTTTGATCTATATTATGAATTGTACACTTTCAAAAAATCATGGTCATTGGGGCCCTTTTCTTTTGCACAGGTGATTCTTTACACTTTTTATGGATCCCCTATTTAACTACTAGGATTATGAAATTGATTAACAAAGTATACCCAGTTAAATAAATGTATGACCCAAATCAAACTTGTTCAGTGATAACCCATGATTTATCAAAGTGGAATTAAATAATGAGTGTGTTAAATATAAATACATTTTTCCTTGTTTAATGTGGATGTGTGTTGTGTGTGGATCGTTTCTGTCTTGTTCATTGTAAGGGTTGTGTGGTGTTGTTGTTGAGACTGTAGCAGTGTATGTTGATCATTTAACGGTGTAATGGGATCTTAGGATGAGATATTGATAGATTGTGTAATGTATGGGAAGTGGTTGATAAGTAGGGATTCGGGTTTGGGTTGTGGTATGATTATGTTATTGGGTGAGCCATGATGTGCAGTGGGACTATAATTGGGTTGTGTTTTGTTTTTTTCTGGGTGTGGTATTGTTTTTCTCTGGGGATTTCGAGTATGGTTGTGATGTGATTTGTTGGTGGGTGTTGTTGTGAGTTGGTGGTTTTTCCTTATCTTGGGAATCATTACTTTGAATAATAATAATGGGAGTGGTTGTCTTTGGTGCTAAGTGGAGACGAACTGTGAAGTGGGGATTTTTTTCATAGTTTTCTTCCTCAGGCTTTGTTGTAAGGATGGATATGTGATTTGGTTGTTAGTTTCTCAGGTATGGATGGAACAAATGGTAAATGATTAATAAACGTCAAAATGATTGGGTGTTAAGAGGATTTATTTTATCTACTTCAGAAGTGATCTTTGTTCATCCTAATATGTTTATTTAGAGATACCATCAAATGTGGTAGTGTTATGGGGTGGTTTTTTTCTTGATAACCCATAGTTTTGGCTGTGTATTTGATACCTATATATATATATATATACTTTTACTTTATTATGATTCTATATGCACCCCTCCCTAGTTGAGAAATATGGGTCGAACACCCCCATTGTTATGGGGGAGGGTGTCTTTCTCAAACATCCTGGTGGAAGGATGGATGGATGGCCACCTTCTCATCCCTACTCCCTCTTCTAGGTGGTGATATACCAATACACTTCATGCTGGTTGTGGTTTCTAAGGCCCAGGTGTTTGCTGGTGAGTTGTGCTTCCTAGGTTTCTTTTGGATGAGATGTGTTGTGCTTACTAGGTATCTTCGGGATGTAGTGTTATTTGTGACCTAGGTGTGTCCGAGAAGTATGTGGTGTGGTTTGTGGCACATGTGTGTGTGGGTGGGTTGTGAAGTGGTTCTTTAAAAAGAGGTGGGATCACCATGATGTTTTCTATTAGGGTGTGAGAGAAGAAAATTAGTGGGAAATCAGTATGAGGTGCCCTATCATCGATGATCTTAATATATTACTTTACATTACATGAGTTATTTGGTGAGCATTCCTTAAGTATGGTTGGGGTGGCTATTATACCTTGTTAGGTGCTTCTGGTTTCAATTGTTTCACGTAGGGGAATTGGTATGCTTCTCTACTTGTGCATGAGAGACTTTGGTTTTCCCTTCCTATTATACTTGTATTCTTACCCTAAGTATATAAAAATATTTACAAGTTTCTAGGAGGACTACAGAGACTGTATTGGGCATTACTAGCTCAGACATGGGGACAATTATTGTGTCACTGCATAGCCTTGTTCTTTTGGTATTTACTTTCTAAATGCTTGTTTCTTATCACATATATTTTAAAACATTCATGTGGGAGGGATTTGGGATTTATTTTATATTTTTATTGGAGTTTTTTTGTGGTTTATACATCTTATCACCTGATATTAGTTACTATAAAAATGGTAATGCTTCCCATTTTGTGAGATTTCTATATTGTTGGGGTTGGTCGCCACCCATGGGCCTACCTGTGGCGGGACTCAGAGGGGTCATTGTCTCTCTTTATCTATTGAAATATTAGGAGGGGTATCTTAGGAGGTAGGGTTCATGAAGATATGTGTTACTAGAGTTATTACATTATAATGAAATAACTCATTACAAGGAAGTAGAAGAAGTAAGAAGTTTGAAATAATCGGCAGAGGAGATTACCACTTCTTCGATATGCTTCCTCTAAATCTCCACTTATAGCACTAGAGTTTGTCTTTGAAGATGACTAGAACCTATATAATGTTACTATTGAAGTTGATAAGGGAATAGATTAGGGGATATCCAATCTTGAAGTCTCAAAGTGAGGTGAATAAGTGAGGCTGGAGGTGCTCTTTTATATATGAGGTGAGGGGCACTCTTGGGATCTCCAAAAATGTTAATTTATAATAAAATCAAACACCATAAAAAATCCACAAAATGTCCCAATTTTGAATATGAGATGACATAGGGTTGTAATATCATCAACCAATAGATTTTAGACAAGTTTTTGGTTCCATTTAAACTTTATCATTTTAATTAACACATAGTTATTCTATTTAATTTTTAACTAGGGTAATAAATATTTCTATATGAAAACAGTGAAATATTTACTTAGTTGATGTAAATTAGATCATAAATAAATACCTCGAAACATTTTATACCATATAATAATTATTCTATATTTTTTTAAAAATGTTTTATGATTTTAAAATAATTTAATAAAGAATTATTTTGATAAATTGTCAGTAGTGTAAATTTTAACAATATTCAATTCATTGATTTTGAAAAATAACAAGATAACATGTAAACTTAGAACCAAATATTTTATTATATTTCTAAGAGGTAAAACTAATCTTTAATTTTTTTCAGACATATTAATTATCCCAAATTTTATTTTGTTAATATTTTTGAAAACATTTATTTGTTATCTCGATTAATAAAATAATTACTACATCAATTTTCAGTAATTATTTAATATACTTACAAGTTGAATAAAAATAAAAAATAAATTACTATGATGAAGATAAATCTAATATATTTTAGAAGAATATATATATTCAAAATTATATTCTATAAAATCCAACATTAATAATGTTATACTTATTAAATTATGAATATGACAACTTTAAATTCACTTTAAATTAAATTTTATAAGTGTAAAAATATCTCTTTAAGGCTCAAAATGGTCACTAACTCAACCCTTAGATGTTTATGGTGGATATATACTTGAAAAATAGTATTTGGTCGTGTTTTTGGTTCTTTTTATGGTGATTTTAATTTTAATAAAAATTGATTTCTTTATTTCTCATCAATTAATTAATTTTTACATCACTGAAGTACATGTCTTTAAGGTTATTATATATTTAATAAAAACCACAAATAAATTACCATGGTAAAAAAATATCTTTATATGAGTATTTATATTTGATTTTATCTTTTGTGTAGCCTTATATAAAAAGTATTTAGTTGTTAAAATTTGAGTGAGACATGTTTAACTTTTATTTAAAAATAAATAAATTAAATGTCCTAATATCATCCAAGTAGCATCAAAAGGACACCATTTCAACCCAAGTATTATTTAGGTAGAAACAAACACATTAGATGATATTAAGACAAGTGTTAGGATAATTTTATAATAGTATTCTTACCCATAATTAATAGATTTTCCCTTTTAACGTATTAATAAAAATTACCAAACTTACTATTCATAATGCCAAAAAATAAAATAAATATATTTAAATAATTTGGACCTACTGATTCAATATATGGATTCAATTTTTAAAAACATAAAACACAGAAGTTATAGTAATTAATTTAAAATTAATCTCGTTGTCAGAAAGAGAGAGAGGGTTTTAAAAGATAAAACATTACAAAATATTGAAATGTTTTTATATCTGAATTCAATGTAAAATTAATGATAATGAAATACATTATATTGAAGAAAAAATATATATTCTATTTATACTTTAAAACCGTTAAATATTATAATTTAAACATATAAATTATTTTGATGAAAACAAAATTGAATTACCTTTTTTAAATGTTAATATTCATCAAAATTTGAACGTTATCAGAAAAATATTAAAAATTCATCCAAAGTAAATTTTTATATCCTCATTTCAAATAAAATGTTTATGTTTTGATATAAAAATTATTAATGTACAAAAATTTTAATTTAAATGGGTTTCATCATTAAAAGGATGAAAATTACCCTTTTGAAAAATATAGGTTGTTATACATCAAATAGGGTTTATTCATACCATATGAAAAAAATATCTATTGGATGAATATCAGAAATATTTTATTAATTGTATAATATATATATATATATATGAATAATTTTATTTACTAATAGTAATTCACTCGATTTATTAACAAAATAGAAATATATGATTGATTTATATTTTCTATAAATAATTGGTAGTTAATAACTTCACCATTCATTTTCATGAGTTAGCTATATTTATTTCCGTTAACCTAATGGATAGGTTAAAATGGTCATTTTATACTAAAGGTATCCTATATTTTTTTTAAACCCATGATTTCGTGGAATTCAATCTATTGAAGAATTAAAATTATTTAGAGAAAATATTTCATAAAGACATATGGGTGTTATAATTTCCAAATAAAGGAGATATTGTTCAGAAATCCATTTTTATGCACGTAATGGGTTTTTATCATAAGAAATTAAATTAGTCACTATTGGTGAATATTTTTAATTAAATTTATAAATTATATATCCAATTATGTGTTTTATCAATTATCAAATTTTTTTAGGTTTCAGATAAGAATGAATCCAGTCTTATTGTTGAAAATTCATTTTCCAAAAAATTAGTTTGCATCCCTTCTTGTAAAATTATTTAATAATTTATTTATTTAAATTATAGAATTATAATTTTTAGATATGGATTCAATATTTGGAATAATGAGTTTCATATTTGGTAAATAGTTCCATTTTATTTATAGGCATTATGAATAATAACTGTGGTAAATTGTATCACCTCGCTAATGGAAAAATCAAGTGAAACTATGTTAAAACTAAATTCCAAGGAAATAATTTTTCATATAAATTATTTCTTGATTTATTTAATTAAACCAATATCACTGTATAATTAATATTTATTTTTTTAAGGGACATGTAGCAATAAAAATTATCATTATAATATATAAAGAAAATAAAAATAAAAAAATGTCACACTCTTACTTTAAATATCTATTATTTTTTCACATAAAGATAAATGTAACTTATGAAATAATTTAATTGATTATTTTTATAATAATGAAATTTTTTTCAAGAGTGAAATTCATTTCTAATTTTTATTAATTATTTAGTTGCATTAAATTCTTATACAACATTGACACAATATTTATTCAATTAATAGAATAAAAAAATAAATTTGAAAAAGTAATATAAATTGATTGATTTATAATGTTATATTAATTTTATAGATTAATATTAAATAATTGTATTATTATAAATGATTATATTTTAATTAGTAGTTTGAATTTATGTATTTTATGTAAAATAAAATGAATAGTGTGAAAATTGAAAGTAGTGGTATTTTTTCAAAATAATATCTATTAATTTATTTAAAATCAAAAAAATCATGAGTTAGGACAAGGTGTATATGATATTGTCATGTATTTAATTCATTATAAAGTAATGAACCATATTTTCTTTTTACATATAATTATAACTCATAAGGAGTAAAAAAGACATTACCACAATTAATGCCAAAATATATAAACTAATGTGTTAAAATAAAGGATATGGATTCAAAAACCACATAAAAAAAACCAAATTTTATTTTATAATGGGATTTCAGCCCCATACAAACTTATCTTTGAATCCATGTCCATTCTGAAGCATTCAGTTAGGGAATGACTTTATTATATTTTAGTCTATTATTGAATCTAAAATTTTCTTCTCCTTATAATTATAAAAGGGAACCCCTACTTTCTATTCTTGAAACCACATTCAGTCACCTAGTCTGACTATCCACTTAAAAAATCCATTCTCATCTTCCTTATTCTCATTATAGTGGTGTTTTTCATCTGAAAAAACCAACCCTATGATCATTAGTATGAGATATAAAAGAGTTTTTTCAAAGAAGAGGTAATCACCAGAAACGATCACTTAATTTTTAATTCATCTTTTACATCATAAAAATTCTTTATATTACACATATATTATTAAAATAATTATCCTAAACATAATTAAATGTTATTATTAATATTAAATCACCATTATCCTTCATATTTCTCATTAAATAGTTTGTGGAAGTATTTCTCATGCATCTGTATTGATTAACATCTCCACATAGCAATATAATTCTTTTTCCAAAACCATATTTCATGGAAGTTAATTATAATGGGTTTAATATTTATATATGGTAATTATGAAATAATTAAACTTACTTAATTATCATATCACATTTACCTTCTTACCTTATGATCCATTTGAAAGAAATATCATTGGCCATTCATAGGTGTTGACTACCACCTCCACAAAGTGATGTGATTTTTTTAATTTCCATTATCTTTGATGGTAATAAGGATATATATAATTAATATAAATTGTTTATAAGATATAATTATGATTTTTCAAGGTAAATTAATATTTATCTTTATTTAATTCTATATTTTGAAAAGTGAGAACAGAATTCATGCATAGGTACAACTTATCATCTCTATGAATTGTGTAATTTAATTTACTATATATGTATTTAATGGATGAATATATATATATATAGTGAATATATATATAATTTTATCCTAGTTAACATTGTTGAGGTAATTGTTCTATGATTAATGTATAAGGACCAGAACTATTGAACTGAAATACTAATGATAAATGAAATAATAAGAACCCAAAAAATGATTTTAATAAGTAATTATTTATAATTAGGTGATGAAATATTATAAATGGATAATATATGATATTATTAGTATTTACATGATTATGGTAAATAATTATAATAAACTTAATTTATTATACATGATTTTATAGTACTTTCTAAGGAATTGGAACTCATGTTAGGGGTTCTTCATCTCAAATTGTCTTCGTTGGGACATGTTATGTTGTAAAACTATCTTATTTCATAAGGTGTATGTAATTATCCTTTTACATGTTATATAATTTATCTTCTTATTTTCATTATATTTATTTTCAAATTTTATGGTATTCTTTCATGTGTATTATGATGAAAAAGATACCAAATATTTATGTTTTTTCTATTATAATATCATTATTTGTCTAGATTATTTCATAATACATTTATAATGATGAAATTACACAACCGGCCTCTAAATAAAATCATTCCTTTAATATAATATATTTATTTATATATATTATATGACTTCATTTAATTTTACTATCTTTTATAACTAATGATACCAGAATAATTTCATTATGTAAAAGTGACTATATTTATCTCTTTGGTTTGAAATTTTTTTTCCTTCCATATCCATGTTTTCAAAAAATATTTTCAAGAATGCATTTAATATTACTATATGATTGTTTGAATTAATTTTTAATAATGGTTGATTTTTTAAAATATATTAAAATTAATCCACTTCACATTTTCTGAATGAGGTACTTTCTATACTTTTATTAATGTAATAAAGGAATATTTTCCTTTAACTTATACAAATTGCACAACATTTTCCACTATCATGACCCCACAATGATTTGAAAATTAAATTTTATGTCTCAAATTTTGTTTTCATATAAAATTATTTCATCAATAGTTTGGAATTATTATATATTAAATAATTGTACACAAAGATAAAAGTGTATTCTAATTAGGAAATGTTCCAAGTGATCTTTTAAATGAAATTTTTATCTAAGATAAAATCCTTTGACGTGACACATGTTTTACTCTAGATATGATCTAATGATACCATCATTATTATTTAATTATATAGATTATTATTATGTTAACCAGAATTTTAGGAAATCCCCTCCTTTTTCAATATATTATTATATGATGTATTAATGAAATGATTATGAAACACATTTCTCTTCTATAGGGTTTTTTTTGATTAAATGTTTTTGAAACCCATTTGTTTTCATAGGTTATGATATGATGACTTTTTTATGATCTTATGGTAGAAATATATATGATTTTAATTATGTGATCCCCACATGAAATTATATATCCATCAAATGCATTGTGTAATTATGGATATATCTTGATATAAATAGGATGGGAATTGTAAGTGAACCCAGTTGAGTAAGGGAAATTTTCCACTATGATAGTATTGGAAGTGAACATTTACTACTATGATAGTTTGAGGTAAAACCAATCCACTATAATAATAATTACAATGACCCTAGACTATTAATTAAATGATTTTCCATGAATATATGTATTCCAAAAACAAATTTATTTCGTCAATTTTATACTTGTGTGTATCTTATTCTTTGATTACTTTATGAATAATCTCTTATTAATTTCTAGGAATTATTCCATATATCATGATTATTTTCTATTATATGTAGGTTTTGGTTTTCAAATGTTATGATCATATTATAATACCATTATTCTCATATTATTTCCATGTGATCATTCAAATCTTCATTATTGATCATTATAGAGAATATGAGCTCACCCTTCTGTATGTTTTGATTTCCCAAGGATATAAATAAATGTACTAAGTATGATATCTCTTAGAAAGTCTATAGTTATGATGATTTTAGTGGGTAATGATGTAGCAACCTCCTACGTTTAGGGGAAATCCAGACCCCCAGAGAGATGAGGATTTTTTGTAGGTAGTTACTCGTGTCTTCTGCCTTGGGAGGACGCCTTCAGACCAGATGGTAGTTCTAGCCATGAGACTTCTTCAGGGATTATTGGGGTGATGGTGGAGCTTAGTGATCTAGAAATATGACATGATGACTCTCTCATTAGGATACTTTGAGTGCCTCTTCAGGGAGAAGTAATTTCCATCAATGTTATGCTCAGTGGGCATATAGGAGCTCATGCATCTGCAGCATGGTAGTCAGATAGTAGTGGAGTACTCGATGAGATTTATAGATCTTTCTTACTACTCCACGAATTTGGTGCAGGACCCATTCTTCAGGGCATGGACCTTCAATAAATGGCTAGACCAAGAGATTAGGGAATCCATGATATCCCTGAGAATCCCTACAAATGATGGGGTACTGAAGTGAGATCTTCTTGTGGAGAGATTTATGACAGAGCAGGCTCCAGTAGTCGGAGCTACCAGTAAGCACCAGGTAGCTGAGTCATCGATTGTCGGTATCTGACAATAGATGTAGGGACCCAAGTGGGTCAAGATATCCAAGGGATGACCCCATGATACAGTATCACTAGTGTGAGGCTCCTAGGGTAGAGCATGTCATCCAAAGTACATGTTGTGTTCCTTGTGCTACGGTCTTGGATACATGAATCGAGATTTCCCAACTCTCCATGCAGATGATCAGTATATGGTTGATAGACCATTGAGGCATAGGAGGATTCAAGAGTAGGGTGGCCTATAGGGTGGCGTTCATGGAAGAGGAGTGTGTAGAGAATCAAGCGGTGCGTGGTGGTTTGACATACTATAACCACCACTCCTAGGTGATCCACCATATTCTCAGGGAGTAGGTGGATAGGGACAAGGCCAAATTCAGGTGATGGAGGCTTATGACCTGGGTGCTTCAGAGATTATTATATGTACAATATTTTTATTTTCCACCATATATGTGTCTTGATTAACATGGGTTACAGTCACTATTTTCATGCCATGACCCTTGTTCGAGACTCAAAGATTCTATTGGAACTTTTGACTCGATCTTTATCCTTAGAGACACCCACATGGGAATATTCGATGATTACACACTGGTGTTGATAGTGTGTCCTTACTCTATGGGGTGAGAGTTTCAGTTGGGATCTCTTGGTGGAAGTGTTGTGGCCTCATGATATCATTCTTTGTATGGACTGGATATCCACAGTTTATGCCCAGATTGAATGTTTTAGGCATAGAGTGTGGTTTTTCCATAGTGATGGGACTATGATTTCCTTTGTGAAAAGGGAAACACATACAGTATAGGAAGAACTTACACATAGGAGGGTGCATCTGATTACGCGTAATTTGGCTATCCTGAACCTCGGCACTGTAGATGATATGAGTCCTCAGTTTCCTATAGTAATGGCTAAGTATGAGGATTTAATTCCTGAGGAAGTCCCTAGATTACCTCCCCACTGGTAGGTAGAATTATGTATTGAACTTTACCCTAGGATAGCACTGATATCTACACCTTCATATTGGATTTCTCTCACATAGCTTCATCAGTTGAGGGTACAGCTGGAGTACTTGTAGAGGATGGACTTCATGATACTCAGTGTTTCACCTTGGTCTGCCTCAGTTTTGTATGCCAAAAAGGAAGACGGAAGCTTGAGGTTATGTGTGGACTTCCAGTGCCTAATCAAAGTGATCTTGAAGAATAAGTATCCACTTCTGAGTATTTACAACCTCTTAGATTAGCTTAAGAAAGTGATGTGGTTCTCAAAGATAGATCTTAGATCTGGATATCAACGGCTTCTTGTACAGGACAAGGATGTACCTAAGATAGCCTTCAGATGTCGGTATGGCCACTATAACTACATAGTGATTCCATTTGTAATTAATAACACCATAGTAGTGTTCATGGGACTAATGAATAGTATATTCCAGCCTTACATAGACTGGTTCATTATAGTCTTCATTGATGACATCCTAGTGTACTTGACATCCAAGGAGGTGCACACAATACACTTCAGGATGGTCCTGGACATAGTCCGTGAGCACCAGCTTTATGGGAAGCTCTCTAAGTCTAAGTTCTTGATTCGAGAGGTCCACTTTTAGGGACACATAATTTTAGAGGCTAGAGTTGTAGTATATCTAGAGAATATTGAAATGGTTCTTTCTTGGCTGGTACCCAGATGTTTTACCATGGTGAGGAATTTCTTGTGTTTTGTTGGGTACTATAGAAGTTTTTTACCCTACTATTCTAGAGTAGTAGCACCCTTTATAGACTTGACATGGAAAGGGAATCCTTTCGTGGGGAAAGAGAAGTCCTAGAAGTGATTTCAGGATCTGAGGTAGAGATTGATGGTCACCCCCATCTTGATATTACCATAGGAGGGAGTTGAGTACATGGTGTTCTATGATGCATTAGGGAGAAGGCTTGGTTGTGTACTGATGTAGGGGAAAGTGTTTATTGAATGTGGTTCACCCCAGTTGAGGCAGAATGACAAAATTACATGACCCATGATCTTGAGCTAGAAGTGGTAGTCTTCTCATTGAATATGTGGCGACACTACCTAATGGGTGAGAGGATTACCATCTACTCTGAACACAAGAGTCTCAAATATATCTCCTCTCAAAAGGATCTAAACATGAGACAAATACTATGGCTATAGTTCCTCCCGGACTATGTCATTGACATTGTCTATACTCTTGGAAAGGGGAACGTAGTGGTGGATGCTCTCAACAGGAGATTCGGCTTTCAGTTTCTTAGTGAGGAATCAGAGAAGTTGGCCATGTTAATATATCCTTTGTGGATGGGTATGGAGAAGGTAACCTATTGTTGATGGTTTTCAACCCTCCATTCATACAATGATTCAGGAAGGCATAGGTCAGAGATACTGATTGTGATACTTTACATATTCAAATGTCCACAGGAAAATCCATTGATAGATATTAAAAAGGTGGGAAGTACATTATTCTCTTCAGAGGGTACATGGTTATACCAGTGACATTGTGGGAGGAGGTATTTAGGGAGTTCCATAAATCCCCTTTAGTGGTAAATATTGGAATGGAAAAGATGTATTAGGACCTCTGACATTATTTCTAGTTTCCAGGGATGAAGAAGGTGGTGGTAGAGTTTGTTTCTCGATACCTCACTTTCAATCAAGTGAAGGCTGAGTACCAGGTTCCGGTAGGCTTAACCCAACCACTTGAGGTGCCTATGTGGAAGTGGTATGGGATGTAGATGGAATTTTTAAATAGTTTACCACTCATGACTAGGTGGAAGGATACCATCTAGGTGATCATTTATTTACTCACCAATTCATCCCACTTACTACCAATCTGTGAGAAGAGTTCAGTAGAGATCTTAGGGCTCCTCAATGTGCAAAAGATATTTTGGCTTCATGGAGTACCATCTACGATTTTTTTAGGATGTGATTCTCATTTAAAATCCCAAACATAGAAGGTATTTTATGAGATTTTTGGGACTCATTTGTGGTTGATAACGATGTTTCATCCCCATACGGATAGCCAGATGGAGAGGACCATCTAGTTTCTTGAGGACATTCTATGGGTTTGTATCCTAGACTTTGTTCGTAGTTGGGATAATCACATACCTCTAGTGGATTTTGCGTACAAAAAAAGATATAACTACACTATTTGTATGGAATCATTCAAGGCCTTGTACGGGAAACTATGCAAGTCACCACAATGACAGGAGAACCCAAGGGAGTCTACATTCATGGCTCTAGATTTGGTATGGGCTACCACTGAGAAGGTGCAGATCATCCAGGAGCTGATGGGGAATGCATAGATCTAGAATATGTTTTATTATTAAATGATATGGAGGCCTTCAGAGTTCTAGGAGGGAGACCAAATATTCCTTTAGGTCTCACCATGATGGGGATTGAGGATATTTTTTTGGAATGACAAGTTATCTCTGAGATACATCGAACATTTTTAGATTATGGACAGAGTTTTGGAGGCGGTGTACCGCCTATATCTACCCCCAAAGTCACACCGAGTGAAATATTTATTCCACATGTCATAGTTGATGAGGTACGTGCATGATCCAACACACGTCATCGACTCTGACGAGCTGAAATTTGATGATGGGATGATTTTTGTTGAGTACCATGTGGAGATTGAGGATCGAAATGAATGGGTCCTTTGTGGGTAGTCAATTCCTCTGGTTCACATTCAGTGTCCATATGGGAATCTCTAGGAGAGAACTTGGGAGCGGGATTCTCAAATCTGTGCACAATACCCTCATATATTTTTTTATTATCCATTTTTTTGGCTTTGGGATACATAAATCCATAAGGTGGGGAAAATGTAATGAGTCTTATTTTTTCTGGATTTATTTTAATAAATTAATTGGGGAAATTTCGAGAGCATACACTGAGATGGTGTGATATTTTGAGACCTGGTGTGCACAGAATGATATGATGAAAAATGTTACATTTTTAATAATGTGTGTGGGTGAATTATCTTTTAAATGGTAATAACTTCTAAATTGGTGCCTACATCAGAAGTATGAGGGTACTGCTACATTCAGAGCAATGAATTTACCTTAGGCGGGGCCTAATGTCGACCGACATGGTTCGACTATGAATGTTAGAAATTGGATGTAATCTTCATTAAAATATTTTAATAAAAATATTTAATTTGATACTACACTGGTTTCTTTTAAATTAAGTCATTTTTTCTAGAATACATGTTATCTCCATAACCCTATAAATTACTCTATGGAAAGGAGACATAAACCACTCTGCCAAATGAAGATGAACATTGATGGATCAAGGATCGAGGATGATCCAAAACCCTATTCTTTGTCAACAACTGATCTAACCTCGAGGTAGGGTGTCAATATCTTTGTGATTTCCTTTCCACTCTTAGATTCATGTGAATAACATAGACCAACCCATGAACAATTTGATCCTTGATTTGTTTGTTCTTATGGGACGGATAAATTTAATGTAGGGATTAAAGGGATGATAAATCCTTGTGAACGTCGGTTTATTGTTCTTTGTTAAACCTTATAACATGAATGAATTAGGGTTGACATGAATAAGGCCATTATCATTCTATTGGGGGGTTCATGTGCTTTTTATCTTTACCACAATATATTTAATTCCTTGTTCCTCATGAATTATGATCAAAGGATTGTTGGACCTTGGATCCATGGTTCAACTATCTGAGGCCAAGGATCCAATCCCAATGCAGTGCAAGGAAGTGGCAATGCAAGATGGCGGCTGGAGGTGGCGGCTCCAGAAAGATCAGGTGGATCATGGAAGGGAAAGACCACAGGCAGGGAGGCTAGTGGAGAATGCAGTATAGGTCCGGTAGGGGTGGTCAATCCTGGCGGGGTGCAGTAGGAACGGGCTTCCAGCAACTGGATGTAGTCCAGGTAGGACCATGTTATAGAGGGGGGCTCTCGGCACTGCAGGCCATGGGCAGAGACCAAGGGTTGTGGTAGGAGTCTATGGTGGTTATAGCTAGGATGCGGCTCAGATCAATGTTTACGGGATCCCACAGTAGTGGTGGGGTCATGGGACCAGGTGGAGAAGGTGGGCCATCCATGTGAAATATGGTCTGGCATTGTATTGATCAAGATATCCAGCTGGCCATGTGGTCGAATGACCATGTTGTCCAGTGGGACATGGACCAAGTGGGTCATGTCCAGTGGAGCAAAGCCAACCAGTGTGATGTGGCATGGGCTGAATAATCAAGTTGCTCTAACGGTCCAGCAGGATAGACCAGTTCAGGCAAGCCCAGACTGAATGGGTCGGTGCAGGTTGGCCAGCCCTGACCCTTTTTACTAAATTTTCCATATCATTCAAAACAAGTGTCTATTTGATGATCTATTTGTGGCATTCGAACCCTTGCAGTGAGATAGTACTTTTGAGATACTTATAGTGAGTTATTGTTGATATTGGTTTATAACCTAATGTCTTGACGAGTAGGTTCTCCTGGAATAAGTGCACTATAAGTAGAATCATGTGGATGGATGTGACTATGTGATCATGGTGACTATGTAACTTGGGGGGTGTATGATTCGTGACACTTCGTGCTCCATAGACACTCTTTATGCTGATAATTCTTCGTGCACCATCAACCCCATGGGCTCCATTGATGCTCTGTGCACCATCAATGGTCTGTGTGATATGAACACCCTGGGCGCCATCACCGCTCTGGGCACCACTAAAGCTCCTTACACCACTGAAACTTCATGCTACACTAATTCTCCATGCGCCATTGACACTCTATGCAACATTGATTCTTTTTGAACCATCAACTCTCTATGCACCGTCAAAAATTCTAGTGTAATGGATATTAGGATATATGTTTACTAAAACTAGAAGTCTTTCTCTTCGTGCTTTAGTGTTATACCTATGTGAGCTGACCGTAATGACTATACTTCATGTGTTTCATTTTTTGTTTGTAAAAAGTGTGTTTTCTTTGGAAACCTTGTGACGAGATGTTAATTTTGAGATACTCTATGTGAGATTTTGTGGAATTTGGTTTACGACCTAATGACTTGAGGAGTAGGTTCTCCCGGAACAAGTGCGATATGAGCGGAATCCTGTGGTTGATTGGGACTATGTGATCTTGGTGACTATGTGACTTAAGGGCTATATTACCCATTGATTCTTTATGATCCATTGAAGCTCCATGCATCATTGGCGCTACGTGCGCCATCGACGCTCTATGGTCCATCGATGCTCCCTACACCATTGATGCTCCATGTTTCATCGACGCTCTATATGCCATCGTCGCTTTGTGCGCCATCGCTTCCCTAGGTTCCATCACCAGTCCTTTACCATTAATTATTTGTGTTCCACTGATGCTCTGTGTTCCATATAATCCCCCATCACTTCTCTGGGCACCACGGATGCTCTGTATTCCACTAACTCTATGTGCACCCCTGACGCTATGTGCGCCATCAACGCTCCAAGTTCCATTGAAACTCCTTGTTCCATTGATGCTCCATGTGCCCTCAACACTTATTGTGTCATGGAAATTGTGAGATCTACTTAATAAACTAGAAATTATTCTCTTCATGATTTATACTTATACCTGTGTGAGTTGAACATATTTACTATACTTCGTGTGTTTCTTTTGTGGTGTACTATATGTGTTTCCTTTGTGGTGCACATAATGTGTTTCTTTTGTAATTTAGTTCATTAATTTCTAGTGGTATTACCTTTTTGGTTTTAGGGTGTCCTAGTATGTATTTTTTTTTACTCACCCATCCATGGGTTTTGTCATACATGTTTCATCTTTTGCATATGATTGACGCTTTGACAGAGTCCTAGGTGGACCAGGACCAGGTAGTGCCTAGAGTGATTAGACAGTTGAGATGTGCTCCTACGACATCATAAATCTATCCTACAAGTACTATTTAGGTACGTTTTTCTACAGATGAGTTTCAATAAATTTTGTATTCACTTTGGAAGACTTTTCTTTTGAAGGGATTGTATTCTGACCTTTTTTACTTTCCATTTTCCCTACTTCTTTACTCTGTTGTTGGTATCTTAGTGGGTATGGTTTCTTGTTTACTTAGTGTTTTTATATTTCATCATTTTGGGATTGGAGATGTGTACATGTGTATAGGTACAAAATAAATTTCTCCCATTTGTGGGATATTCCTACTCGGTGCAAGTCTCCAAGAAATGGCCTATCGGAGGTAGGATTGGGGTAAACACAGTAAGAGTCCCTTTGGGATGGGTTGTTACAAATATGTATTCCAAAAAACATAAAAAACCACATAAATTGATATGAAAACATCAATAAATTTTTCCATTCATTTTAAACTAAGGATATCCCAATATAAGAAATATGAATGAGGTCGTAACCATTGATTTACACAATCAAACAGTCAAAGATTAATCATATTCGAATTATGGATGTGAAAGATCATATAAAATAACATCCATGTGTCCATGGAATTTTGGAGGAATAAAACTTGAATTGAATAATTATTCATAAGTTTGAAAAAGATTAAAATAGGATGGACCCAACATAATTCACAACATGATTTAAGGGTTCACATCGTCAATCAAGAAGTTTCCATATACATTGATAAACCTATAGACTTTGGTTAGAATGCATTAATCCATACAAATCCTAACTATTTTTCACATCTTAAATGGTCCTAGCCACCCACCTGATGAGAACCTTTAATTCCTTTGAATGAATTCATAAAATATTACCTAGAACAGTTTCACATTGTGAATCACCATTCATGATGGGAATGATTCATTGAGAAAGAATGAAAATTACTTTCTCAAATTTCCTCTCAAAGCTTCTAGTAATACATCCAAACCACTAAAAACCTAAAAAAATAGAAAATAAATTTTGTAATACCTCAATCCGAGGGTGTTGTAACTAGAATCCAATTAAAATTTGATGTTAAAACACACCTCATCCAACTCATATGCTTCTCACATAGTGAATGATGAATAATACATCATCTAATAAATGAATAAAAAATATAAAATGATATATTCATACCTCCAAAATTTCTCATGTAATAAAACTCACCATCACAATGGAATTTCGAAATCATCTCAAATAAATAAATTCATTCTTTCAAATATAACTTATTCAATGATTAATTAAGTAATAAAAAACCAAAAAAAGATATTTCTCATCATGAAAATATAATAAATATAGATATATATTCAATAATTTTTTAACTTTTTCATAATATTATTGAATATAATATCATTTAACGCCATTGGAATGCATTATCAAACTGTATTCATCATAATAAAAACAACTAATATTCTATCAAAATGAAACATAAATTAAATTTCTAGAATGAAACAACTGGTTTACTTCTTATTAAAAAATCAACCGACATCAAAACAATAAAATATTATGTTAAATATTATCAATTTCTTAAGAACTAATAAAATATTATGTTAAATAATAGTATTTTGACACTATTTTAGTTTTTTAATTAGACATATAAGTTAAATAGTAAATTTAATCAATCATATAATAAATCCACATTTCATTTTATAATAAAAAATCAAATAATCTTGACTAAAAATTCATATATAATAAATCATGATATACGAAAGAACCATGAAAAATATAATGACTATAATTTCAAGTGACCTAACTCCAACCTACCTAAAGCGATCCTCTAAACATTCAAAAATACAAATTAATCAATTTTAATTCATATAGATCAAGATTCAAAACTCTAAAGAGTATTAAAATCTAAATATAATCCCATAAAATAATAATCCAATATTGATTCATTCTTAAATCAAATTCGATAATTACAGTTTTCAAAATAGTGAGAAAAAAATATAAAACAGCACCTGGAAATATAAAATAAGCTATTTCATCTATTAAATATTTTGTTTTATATGCATAATACATGGATAAATTTTAATTTAGATGATAAAATATTATCCTTATACATATATTCAATATTTACTTAATTGAAGATCAAAAAATAATTCAAATAAATTCCATATTCAACACAAAGTGGTTTGTATAAACTATCAAATACCAATCCTATATAAAGTAACAAATATCTAAAGTAAAAAAACTATGTTTTTAATAAAAAGAGTTGAACCAACAAATGAAATCTAAAGTTAATATGAATTCAATGTAATAATTGGAAAAAATAAATTTTAAAATTTTATAAAGAATCATTTATTAAAATAATAATGTGTGGTTTTAAATGTACACTCTAGAAGATCCCTAAAAATTTTATTAAATAGGGATATAAATATATATTCATATTCCTAAAATATATTCTATTTTATCCAAAATTTTTAAAAGGATCCATTATTTAATATAATAAACCAGACTTAGTCACTATTTATGTAAATAAATTCTAAATATACTCTAAATATTTTTTATCTTATGGGTTTCATTCTAATGGATTCAAATACATGTAAAAAAGTACCTTCAATTTATAATTAAATATAACTTTAAGATGATTTAATGTGATGATGTTTTCGATGGTATGGGATTTAAAAATAAAATAATTGAAATGGAGAGTTTATATAAATTAATAATAAATAATTATATAAATTAATTTTATTAATAAACTATTGTGTATTATTATTTATCAAAACAAGGATCCTGAATATATCATTTGAAATGTGACTCAATATTATCCCCTGTTTTGATATTCACTAAAAACTATATGAAGGAAATTTGTAAGATGAAAAATAATAAAAATGTGGAGAACTCCATTGGAATTTTTTTTGAGATTCAAGAAAATTTTCATTACAGTGAATAAAACATACAATGAAATAATTATCCCCTTTGTGATTCTAAGAATTAAACCAATAGTTTAAGAATAGTAAAAATTATAGGAAATATAAATTATAAATATACATCAGATTTAAAATGAATTGATTTAACATAGAAATTTTGGATTTATGTTTTTTATTAAAATCACTGAACCATTTTGCAATATTTTTATTATTTAAATATATATCATCATTTATTAATTCAATTATTTCATTCAGCATTTGATAATATTTATTTTTTAATGTTTGAGTAATTCATCTTCCACTAAGACAATGTAATTTATTATTATTTAATATACTAAGATATCATATCCATTTTTTATAAATTATAATAACTATCATACCTAAAGTGGAATGTATCTTTTTTAACATAGGTTGAATAATAAATAATTTCACTTTGAGATTCAGGTATTTTCATAGTACTATTTTTTTATTCATTGGAATTTTGTGAGTATTAATTTTTATAAATTTCATAAAATTCTATTTTACAATAATTTTTCCAAGATGAATCTCTATTTTTTTTAATTTATTCTATCATAATATGTTTTTATGTTTTTAGAATAATTTTTGAGGTAATTCCCCTAACTATTTTATTCACCTTAGCAAAATAATTAACAGAGTATTAAGATTTCTCTTATAACTATTTTGGATAATAATAATCATTATTTCCTAGGAATAAATAATATATTTCAATAGTATAAAAATCCTTATTAATTAAAATAAAATATCCCATTCTTCTTGGAGTTTGTAAAAAAATGATTCGAAGTTATTTATTCTCTAAAATTTTCTAGGATCATTAATATAACAAGATATGTTTATTATTTATCATGTTATATAAAATAAATTTTGAACCAATTTCTCATAACTCTGATATGGATTTTATCATGAAATTAAATTATATGATGAATTTTATGTAGATTTATATTTTATAAGTCTTTATTTCACTTTTCTTTCATCAAATGGATGAATTATGTTTATTTTTTTCAAAGGCAGTTGTGAAAGTGAGTAAGGGTAAACCATAACATTAATTTCTATATATTTTCCTTTTCCTTTTATAATTTGAATTATAGCAATGACTAAATTCCATAATGGTAATCCATATTCCTCATTTAAATTCAATCATTTTTCTTTTTATTTTGATCTTAGTTTAATAGACTTATCATTTTTTATATTGAATATTCCTTTATATTATATTCGAGTAGAATATTACTTCCCTTTCTTGTTTTAATAGTCCATCTCTCTATAGATTTCTATTTCATGCATATTTTCGACATGAAAATGGTTCTAAACCATTTAATTTATTCATTTGAAAATTTTTATTTATCTTCATTATTTTTAATCATGGAATTATCCTTTTTCTACTCAATACCTTTTTTTTCTTATTTTTTACTTATAATGGTGATACATTCATTTCCACATAATTAAATAATCTAATATTGACATCCATTGGATCCTTAATGAATTTTATTGTTGATTGATATGAATTTACACTATAATGGACATGTTATAGAACTTCTTCACATGGATAAATGAATTTTTTGATTTTATATGAAACCATTATTTCACCATATAAATCATGTGGATATTTATAAAATTTTCATGGATTTTTATTGATTTACATGGTTGATAACCCATACTTCCAACAATATATTTATCTAATTCTTATTTATAAAACAGAAATATAAAATCACTTTAACTTTGAATACTCTATAATGTAAAAACTCAATGAAATACCATATCAAGTGTAAAATATTAACCTAATAAAATATATATAATATTAATGCATGTATATGTCATAAAAGTTAACCATTTTAATATATCATTTTAATATAACTGTAAATTTATTAATATAATTAAAAGTGTTTTTTGTTATAGACCCTTATTTCCCATTTTGTTGGATTTCTATTAAGATAGTAAAAGTTTGACTACATCTTCTTATTCAACAAAGGTTCAAAACTCTTATAGTATGTTATGACATACAAGTAAAAAATCAGCAAACAAATAGAATCTTTAGCTTTTAGAAACTGCTCTATTATCTTGGTGAAATCCTAGTCCTCTATAAAAAATTTATCACTTTTAACTCTATTATATTTTTTGAATGGAATAGTAGAATAAAACATATGAAAAAATATAATATAAAATGAATAATGTTGATTATGTGAGAAAGAGACATATTTTCACTACATGAACTTGATTATACTCTTATATATAAATTTTTTCCTATCATATTAGTCCATATCTATCATCAAACTAAAAATTAATTCTATGGAATCCATGTAACATCGATTGTTTTATAATTGAATCTTTATATTGTAGATAATAGGATTATATATATTATAATGAATCCAGTTGAAGTAGTTTTTGGGGTTTTTATTGAAAAGGATAAAATAGTGACTTATAAGGTATCTTAAAAAGTCATAAATAAGGATATATGTGATTTATAAGGTTTTAGAGGAAACAATCATTGTTCTTTAAATATGGAATAAATCAAGTATTGACATCATTTGTAACATAGTTGGAAAACTGTACCAAAATAATATATTATAGTGTATGATATCATGTGGAGTGGATCACTCCATGAATGGGTCCATGTGAGATATATGATTTATGATATTTTAAGATTATTGAATAATTTCATGGAAGCTAGTGTAACACAATGTATTTTTAATATCTATGAATTTTCCAATAATAAGAATGAAATTTTCTTTTACAATAACAAGATAAGTCTTTATACATATTAATACCTTCAAATATATATATATATATATACATAAGACTTATTTTGGATAATTTCATTCTATGGTATATATGTTCATTACATTATGCTCATATATAATATAAAATAAATTTCCATAGAATTGAAAGTGATAAAAATTAATAAGTCACACCATTTGAAGGATAGCTATGTATGTGGAGGCGTGGGTGGATTTATGTGACTTTTCCTATTATAAGATATCCATTTCAGGGAGATAAGTTCACACATTAGAGATTTATTATGAATTTTATGACCTTATTAGAGTCTTGGATACCACATCATGATGAAAAATTTTCTATTGTGGTATAATAGCCAAAAAATATAGTGCTAAATTTCATTATAAATATATAATAGTTTTTATTACATGAAATATTAGACTAAAACCCACACTAAATTTTTTAATTAAGGAAAAAAATAAAAAATGACATAAATAAAAACATAGGTAAATGAAATTTATTTAGAAAAATTACAAACAGAATAACGTGAGAAGTAAATGAAATTATAATAAAATTCAAATTTTCCCCATATTAGGCTTCTTGGGTATTATAATGATGATAATAAACATGGGGAGAAAAGTGAATGGTTAAAAAATTATAAATATAATTAAAAATGAAATTATATAATGATATATTAAGTTCATATGTAGTTCATGAGGTTATATATAGGAATGTAATATGAGTGTTAGGCTTATATAGCCATTGGGTTTATATGGCCGTTGGGATTATATGGTTGTTGATAACATAATTATACATAATAATATTTAATGTTATAATTTAAAGATATTTTTTTATTATAATGTTAATTTTATATCCTATAAATTGAAATGGTGTGCATAAATATAATTAATCACATTATGAAATTTGTAACACCAGAGAATCTATTGAAACTAGAAAATATCATATCACGAACTATTTCCCAAAATATACCCATTAAAGAGACTTTATTCTAGAATTTGTTTAAAATTGAAACTTTTGAATTTATAAGTGACCAAAAAAATTCTATTTTTAAATTCAATATATTGAAATTATCTTAGTAGGAATTTTTTATCTTTTTCTAAATATGACATTTTTATGTGAAAATTATGGTTTTAAAAACATGTATTTTTTGAATATATAATTATATAAGAATGAATTTGAAGTTTCAAAATCCTTCTAGGTAATGAAATATTAATTTATGGAATAAAATTAAAAATTTAACAATATTATCTGAACTTATAAAACCAATGTTAATCATTTATATAAATAAATAAAATGTTGCTTTAGTATAATTTTTTTTTGTTCTTTTCATTAAATTAAATATTTTCAAAGTAGATTTAGTTATTTATTTTCTTTTCTACCCTATATAATTTATTTATTATATATTAAGTTATTTTAGATTAGTCAAATCCATAACCAAAATAATTTTACATTTTATATAAAATTAAAGAAAAATGATATTTTTATAATAACAGTTTATATGTGATTTATAATATTAATTTTTAAATTACATTTTCAAATAAAAAGAAATTTAATTTAATAAAATTATTTTAAAAATTGAAATTATAAGTATAAAATTAGTAAATGTTTTAAATATTAATCCTTTCTATTAAAATTAATATCTAATTTTAGAAATTCATTACTACGGTAAAAGTAAAAGGGGTAAATTTGGTCTATCCATCATTAAAACCACAATTTTTTTAACAAGAATAAAAATAATTAAATGGTTGATAATTATATTTATGTATTCATGTTTTCCTTACATATTTTCCCATTTTGATCCATTTGTCCTTTAGTAGTGCCATATCATTATTGGAAAATGTAAATTTTTTCCCAAAACTACCATTCCCTTCACTTATAAAAAGGTAAAATCTTCACTAAATCAAGAACCAATTATCATTATAATTTATTCATGGAAATATTATATTTTATCCCTATATAATTATCTCACACTATCAAAATATTCTAGTTAAAATTATATGGCACGGGGCCTTCATTTCTAAGGAGACTTCCATGGAAAATTCATCTCCCCAATGGGAGTATTATCAACTACACTACTTTTCCTTATTAATTAGTTTCTTGTAAATTTATTCTAAAAAAAATAATATGATGATATTATTATAATTTATATACTCTAATTTAACTATATTAAGGGTTTTACCTTTATTGATTCATATACCTCATCCATTAAGAAAATAAAAAATTGTTGTTCATGCGTTGTGAGGACTACAGACTCCATGACGTAACATGTTTCATTTTACATTACTATATTAAATGGTTTGCTAGAAGAATTGTATTCAAATATAAATATTATATTTATAATATCTTTATATATCATATATGAAAAAAATGAAAACCAATTGATCATATTATTAAAACAAGATCATCTTCAATTGAATTATTTGAAGAAAGTGTAAAAGAGGATAATATTTTATTTAAATTGTGTAATATTTTCTTATACTTTAAATATTTTTATATTTTCATATAATTATTATAAAACACAATAATAAACACTAAATAATATCATTATTTTTTTATAGTTATATTTCGATAAAACCACTTGTTAATCATCCATTAAATCATGGTATGTTAATATTTCGGTAGATTTAACCACCTACTTGAAAAATACATTAAATATATACCATGGATGAGAATTTGATCTTATTAACTTTTATAATATACATAAATGTGCAAATAAGGATTTTTTTTGTTCTGGATATACTATATCAATATCTAATTCATCAATTATGGAAATACCATATGTTCATTTAAAATAAACAAAATAGGATTATTATCGACTTTATCTTCAAGTATAAGGTAAAAAAACTTATGAAAGGAATTTAAAATATAAAAAAATATTATATATTTCAAAAATATTATATTTAATGACCTATTTATAATTTAATTTTAATGAATAATGGATACATGCACCCAAAAATTAAAAGTAGTATAAACGATTCATATTATAAACACTAATGTGTAAAATATGAATAATTCATGTATAGAAATAACATTTATGAATGTATTAATGAAAATTGATATCATTAAGGTTATAAATTTAAATATTAAGATATATATATATGTTTATTATAAATGTGGAAAACAACATTCATCAAATTTGGGAAAATAGGTACGGATTTTTCGCTCTCAAATTCTTATCTTGGAGACAAAATTTACATTATGAAAATAATTTACTTTATATAGTGTATATAATACCTATTTGAGATTTTGTAACATGATATTATTTAATTCATAGGGTTTTAAGATAATTTTTAATTCCTATATTAAAATAATCAATTAATTAACTGTAGACCAATCTATAAGTGGGGTTTCCCCCCTCAATTTTAATTCTTTTAAAAACAGGTTCTAATCACAAACTATTTTATTTTGTGTGGTGCATGTAGTCCCATGGAAGACATTTTACCATGTTATGAATTAAATTTATTGGATCTATAAAAATATATTTTTATCCGACTATGATATTATTTTGATTTAACAGTTCCCTTTTACATTCTATAAAATCATTCAATTTTTTGTTAATGTTAAAGTGTGTAATTTTCTAGAAAATATATCCAAGTATAGTTACTAGAATGTAGACACATCTATTACATAGATTCACCTAGGGGTAATCAACCCAAATATGGTTATTGGACATTGACCTAATTATTACCATGATTTATGATGATTAGGCCAACAAATTCACACCTGGAGAGACACTCTAGGTTGATATACTTTAGAATAGTCACATACTCATAATAAATGGTTTTTATTTCTACTATATTGTTTTCATACCAATATAATCTATTGAACCAATTACAATATTCTATATATAATATTTAACATTTTAACTACCCTCTCCGCTATAATAATTCCATAAGAGAAATTCATGTTACATTGATGATACCTCACTGAATCCATGTTCATTAAGGGATGTTCAATTAGACATACAAATTATTTTATTAAATGGGGGTGTATTTCATATATGTGTATCTCGTCATATGGATAGACATGTTTTCGTCCATAATAGGCTCTTTAGGGGATGGTATGAATGTTCTTGGTTACACTTATAGTGAATGAATTGGACCTAAACAAGTGAATTATTAGGCATAAAATTATATAGTCCCTCGATGCATCAATAGGTCACATCAGACAAAAAAGGTTGGGTTTTGGTGTATGCATCTTCCCTATAACATTATAGTTCCTTGAATTTGATCTCTACAACAAATAAAGTTTCATTAAAAAGTCCTTGACAACATGATTTTGATGTTTTATGTGATACCTTCTTTCAGTATGAGATCAATTATTATTCTAATCTATGTTTTCATTGATTCTCATTGATATAGCATGCCCTATTTTTTAGTTGATTATGTCTCCATGTTGTTCATTTATTATTTCCATATCACTTATTACAAGTTTATTTTATTTAATCTTCCTTTGTATGCTACTCCTTATCGAGCATCTGATCTCACCCTTATTTTTTCTATTCCCCAAGAAACCTAGATGAGGATTATGTATAATTATTCAGGATATTATGAGGGGATAATAAAGTTACCAAAAAATGTTCATGTTATATCATAGATTTTTCACATGTAATGTATGTATATATGTTTCCTATCAAGACAACTAAACTATTTGTTCCTTCGAAAACTATTTTACTTTTTACCAATAATGTAATATAACTATAGAAACTAGTTATATGGATTCTAGGATATTACAGTTTTTGACATAATATATTTAGTAGGAACCATAGGATTAGATTCATATGAAACAAGTAAAATAAGACAAACACTATGAAAATACCCATGGATTTCTAGGGTACACATTAGAAAACATATTAGTAATTTTATTAAATAATTTAATATCATGGTCTATTTATGTGTATTATATTGTAGAAATATGATCACTAATGGAAAGAATCAGAACCATATCATCACCCATTGTTAGATCAGTGATATTTCTCCTCAATAAATTATTAAAGATGGTTTGGATTAAAATATTTCATAACAATATTTGGTAGTTAATGTAGTTTATAAAAAATATTATTATTCACATAGAGTGTCTTAATAATCAAAAACATGGTGTAGCTATTTTGAATCACTTTATGTGACAATAACCTACAGCATTCAGTTGAAATACTAATCCTTTGGTAGATGAAGAAGAGATCAAGTCCCTATATAAGAGCTTTCTATATTTGTGAATTTTTGAAAAGTAAAAATCCATCGTGGATAACTAAAATCTAACTGGGGTTACAAACCAATGATTATTGCTAATTTAAAACACTTAATAAAAGGGTGATATCAATTTCATCAGATTTGAAACATTTAATGATTAATTTTTTAGAAAAAATATTTCCTCACGAGTCAACGGAATAAATCCAATGGTTGTTCCTCAACATTAGAAAAAGAGGATAATATTACTGAGTATGAGGATAATTTTTCAATGTTATCTAGGAATGTTTTGGATTATGTAAATAGATAATAAATCAATATTAATTTATTATTTGATGTGTTAAAGTAATGTCTTCAAAGGTTTTTGTTTTCTAAGTCTTTTTCATCATAAGATGATATAATTTTAAGCTATATTCATTTATAAAAGGAGTTATCCATGATGTATGTATTCATGGGAAATAAGATGAAGAAGTGGATTGTTAGTAATTATGGGATAAAAAATTAGCTAAAGATAATAATGGTATAATTTTAATTCCAACATATGATAACTATAGGTAGAAACACGTTTGGGATTAAAATAAGGGAATATGAGTTCGTTATTTGTGTGGAGAAAATTCCACCAATATAACCATTGTATGGGAAAGGTATAAGATATTATTGTTTAAAATAATAAATATATGGATATAAAACATTATATAAACCCATTCCATAATCATCAAGGTAATTTACCGAAAAACAATAAAATGGAGTAAGGATAATCTTATATGGTTAGCACGATAGATTTTAAAGTTCATAAAGACATGGTGGTAGGTACTTTTATCATCGCTGAAAATTTAGTTAATTTTTTATTTTAATCTGGAACTTTTCACTATTTAATATCATCAATGTTTTGTTAAAAGATTATATATTTATATAGAACCTAGGTAAGATATTTATCAATTAAGACATGAAGTGGGAGTCTTATTGTAATAATGATATACCAAGCAGTTCCAATTATCATGCATGGTCATAACTTATTTGCATACATGGTTATTATTATAAGGCCCCAGCCTCAAACCTTACTTAATCTTGAGTTATTACAAGATTACACATTGAGGATCTTTTCGGGTTTAGAGTTTTAGAGAATTAGATCATAAAACTTGCATTACATTCCACATATAAACAAAGTGGTTACATAAAGATAGTATTCCTCATTCCCATCAATGGAAACACATTTGAATTAAAACATGGATTCTTTTTGACACATCCTTGACCCTATCATCTTATCATGTACCTTTCCCTTGACCTGTGAAAAACATTTCAAAAAACTTGGGATGAGCATAAAAACTCAGTATGGGTTATAAAAAAAACATGGAAAGGAAACATGAGTTCATATGTACATAAGAATGAAATCATACTTTACCCATAAAACATAGGCACTTTAACACGCCTCATAAAATCATGAATAAATCATAGAAACCATAAGACATAAAGGTAACTTGAGGCATTCATAACATTCTTACGTAGGGAGTAACCCTCTTGGTTACGTTTGGAATACCCATCATAGTATATTCCCTGAAAATCTCTTCGGAGAAACCTTAATGTTTCACTCCTTCACGTTACCCAATGCATTGGAGAGCTATAACGGGCTCACCCGCCCTTAGTTTATCACGGAACCACCCGTTCTTCATAATAATGCCCAAGAACCTCAACATAATCGTATCACATAAAACATGCATAAAGGAAACATAAAATTTCCACCATTCAATCACAAGATATCAATACCACACATTGATATAAAAAATATTGTGAAAACCATTTTCAATACCAAAATAAAAGAAAAGTAAAACATGGTATTTATTTTTCTTTTAAAAAGAAGGTATGGCTTGTAGAGGAAGACGAAACTCAAATAACGGTCACGACGGCGGAGAAGTCGTTGTCGCCGCATACGTACGACAAAAACATTCCCTTTTGTCGTTTAGTAAACGCTTCGTATAAAAAAGATTCCTTTTAAATAAATGTAAAAGTCAAAGGGGTTTATACACCGTATAAAAGAAAGTTGTGTATAAAATAAAATATGCCTCAACGGAAGGAGATTGAGACGAAGTCCCATACAATGATCATTTTTAAAATAAAATAGATACATTATGTGTATTAACTATAAGTACACATAAATAAAGTACAAATACAAGATACGACATAATAACATAATGACATAATTTGAAAGTAGGAGATTAACCCAAAGAATGGAAATTGGGTTAAGAAGTTCTCATACCTCGTATCTGACTTGACCCGACCGTTCTTTAAACTCCTGAATAATAAACTTTAGTTAATCTCTACTTGATTATGAATCTTTTCCAAGTTCATTATTCCTTTTATACCATGTTATGAACATCATGTAATCATTTAAGTTAATAATGTTCATTTTGTCGGTATTTGGTTCTTAAGTCAAAAATAGACTTCTTACACTTACATGTTGTTAATTTGGTCAAAGGTTCATTATATTCAGAATTTTATTCATGATTTAGATATCATATATGTCATATATATCCAGTACATACATGCATTTATAATATTACATCACATTTAGAGGTAAGAAATGAAATGCACCGTTCATGGAGACGGTAAGCCGTACGTACGAATGAACGCTACTTTCATTTCTTTGTCATATTGATGGAATTAAACTAAATGAGACTTATGTATATTTTAATTCCAGAACTATATTCATCATTTAGATATATCATTAATTATATATATCCATTATATACATGTACTTTTAATAATAAATTACATTTGGGAATAAGAAATGAAATGCACTGTTCATGGAGACGGTAGTCCGTACGTACGCATGAACGCTACTTTCATTTCTATCTCATACTTTAATTGAAATAAATGATAATGATATATATAGGTATATTATAATTCCAGTATAACATCATATATAATAACTTTAAATCCATCCTTTACACGTCCCACATATGGTATTAACGAATCAAATCACTTTTAGGGGGCGGTAGTCCGCACTTCCTAAAATGAAGATATCGTGTTTACCCATAATGGAAACCATAAAGGTATGACCAAAATGAAAAAAACAGAAGCTTAAGGAAAACATATACATATTATATATCATATATAAAAATAGTGACATCATAATGGCCACCTTTGAAGGTGTTAAATGAGTATTGAACAATCATCGTTTCGGGAGGCATAATTTCGCCATCCACGGAAAACGTATGTTCTTTAACCATTTGATGTAGTTGTGTGAGAGTGTAGCTCAAATAACTCTTATAACAAAATCCTAGTATATTTAAGATACTGGTGTTGTTACAAAAGAAGTATATAAAAAGAGTTTAGGGGGTTGGAGAAGCAAAATAAAACAAATGAACATGAGAGAATGAATTACCTTAAAAAGTGTAACTCCTTTTGAGTTGAGCCCAAAGGCTTCCTTTGAAAGGATTATGCCCAAAGGGAATCCTCTATGATGAGGAGAGGGATGTGGAGAGAGCAAATGGGCAGGGGTTGGCCGAGCCAAAGGCTTGAAGAGGTGTGAAATGAGGTAGAGGTGGGGGCCTTTTATAAGAGGAGAGGAGGGGCACTTTTGGAAAGTAAAGAAACATTACTTTATTTGAAAATTTGTTTCGGTTTTAAAAGGTCCCAAATTGATAGAATTCGTGGATAAGGTGATAAGGTTTCGAAATCCACTCATCCAATTGGTTTTGGACATGTGTAGTTCATAGATATTACATTATCTTTCCATTTTATTTAAATCGTCAAATAATGATGTCATCGCTGCATCATTATTATGTCATAAATAATTAAATTTATTTAATGTCTAAAAATTATAAAAAAAATACTATGATATAGGAAATCTTTTTAGCTTTCCAATGAAATTTTATAATCAAAATTTGGACTTGTATAACTCCACTTAAAAATTGTTTTAGTAAAACGATTTATGTTAGTGTTATTTTCACTTTAACATTAAATAAAAAGTAATTTATGTTATTTCCCAACAAAAGTGGATCCATGGGGTCCCCAAGTTAGGCCATGGCTTGTCTTGGTCGGCCATGACACAACCAATGAGGTTGGGACATGTGTCTAGGTCATTTCATATTATTAAAGTATTATTTATACCTTAAACTACACTAATTACCACTAATCGTGATTAAAAACTTAATAAGTTACTATTCACCAAAAAATTATTTTAATCTCATTGAACCACATTTTACTTCTTAATGAAAACCATGTATGTCGGATTTTCAAAATTCAATACACATTAGTGGTAAACTTTCATTTAACTGGAAAATCAGTTTGCTTGATTACCACTTAGTGGTTTCACTATTCATCAAAAATTGAAGTTTTTCAGAAAATTACCAAAAATTCACCCTAAGCTATATTTGACATTCCGAATTCAAAAATGAAGTCTATTTTACAAAATTCAAATCATATAAGTCACATTAATTAATTTAATAATTAATTCCCGCTGCCAGAGCAAATAGCGTGTTTTTACAAAACAATAAGTATCAAAAGATTGACACCAGTTTAAGTCTAATTTCAAATCGAAATTGATTCCAATGACCACCATTGGATAAAATGGTAAAAATATATTCTAATTTCACTTTAAAACCAATTCAAAAGATAATCTAATCATATAAATAAATTAGATCAAAAGTGGTTTTGAATTAAAATGCAACATTTTACACTATTCATATAAAAAAATGAACTTTATCAGAAAGGTACCAAAAATTACACAAAGTAAAATTTGATGTCCCGATTCTTAATAAAAGTTTTATTTGGTCCAATAGAAAGTATAAGAGTGATCAAAACTATATTTAATGACGGTTCACCATTAAAAGGTGGTAAGTGAACCTTTAGTGAAAATTAGAGTATAAAAGCCTAAAATTGAACTCTTTCCGTATTTTAAGCCTTTATCTTTTATTGGGTAAATGTAAAAACATCTAAAAACATATCTATTCATATTTTAGTTATTTCTATTCATTCCCGCCAGTACAACGGCTACTTGTTAACTAACATTTAAAATAATATTATTTTATTACTAGTGTGCGACGTAAGTTTCAAAGAAACTCATCGTTGCGTATCGGGTACGCTATCGAACATAGAAACCCCTTTTAATTAAAATTCATATTTAATTCTCAAATATTAATAAATATGAAAATTATTTATTCTTTAATTACCTGGGATGTTACATCCTTCCCCCCTTTTGGGAATTGCGTCCTCGCAATTTTATTCACTTATCAAAATAAGTGGGGGTATTTATCCCTCATAGCATTTTCAGATTCCCATGTTGCCTCTTCAATCATGTGGTTTTTCCACAAAACCTTTACCTGCTTAATCACCTTATTCCGTAACACTTGCTCCATGTGGTCAAGAATCTAGACCGGTTGTTCCTCATAAGATAGGTTCTCTTCCAGCTGAACTACCTCTGGACTCAAAACATGAGATGGATCTGGCATATACTTTCTCAACATCAAAACGTGAAAAACATTGTGTACCTGAGATAAACTTGGAGGTAAAGCCACTCGGTATGCAACTGATCCAACTCTTTCCAGAATTTCGTATGGTCCAATAAACCTTGGACTCAACTTTCCTTTCTTACCAAATCTCATCACACTTTTCCAAGTAGAAACCTTGAGAAAAACATGATCACCTACCTCGAAAGATAGATCCTTCCTCCGGTTATCCGCATAACTCTTCTGCCTGCTCTGAGCTGTTCTCATGTGTTTCTGAATCAGCTGAACTTTTTCTGCCATTTCTTCTACCAATTCTGGTCCCATCAACTTCCTTTCACCCACTTCATCCCAGAAAGCTGGAGTTCGACACCGCTTCTCATATAATGCCTGAAATGGTGCCATCTGTATACTGGAATGGAAACTGTTATTATATGAAAACTCAACCAAAGAAAGATGTTGGTCCCAACTTCCCTGATAATACATAGAACAAGCTCGTAGCATATCCTCCAATGTCTGAATTGTTCGTGCTGACTGCCCATCTGATTGAGGATGAAAAGCTGTACTAAAATTTAATTCAGTACCCAACGACTTCTGAAGGCCTTTCCAAAAGTTAGAAGTAAACCTGGGATCACGATCCGATACAATGGAGAGAGGAACTCCATGTAACCTGACTATCTCCTTAAGATACAAATGGGAAAGTTGATCAAGAGAGAAAGTATCTCGTATAGCAAGGAAATGAGCAGACTTGGTCAAGCGATCAACAATAACCCAGATTGCATTATTACCTCGAGATGTCTTCGGTAATCCAACAACAAAGTCCATGGATATATTCTCCCATTTCCACTCTGGCACTGGTAAAGGCTGAAGCATCCCTTTCGGTAACTGTCGCTCTGCTTTAACCTGTTGACAAGTCAAACACTTCACAGTAAAATCAGCAATGTCTCTTTTCATTCCATCCCACCAGTAATACTCCCGCAGATCTCTATACATCTAAGTACTGCCCGGATGAACTGAAAATGGAGAACTATGAGCATCACATAACAACTCTCTCTTCAACTGTGAATGACAAGGCACACACAATCTCTTCCCAAATCTCAAAACACAAACACAAACTTATCCAAGAACTCATGGAAAATTTTAATCATAAGGTCCATGAATACAGTAGGTGCATTGGTTAACCCAAAAGGCATAACTACAAATTCATAATGGACATATCTAGTACGGAACACAATCTTCGGAACATCTTCTTCTTTTACTTTCAACTGATGGTACCCCGACCTCAAGTCAATCTTCGAAAAATACTGAGCTCCCTGGAGCTGACACCACTTCATTCGATGGCCCAACATCTGCTGAAGTAGTTGCAAAGGATTTCACCACCCCTTTCTGCTTGTAGTCTAACTGCTTCCCATCACTCAAGCTCCTTGTCGGACACTCGTTTGCATAGTGACCCATCTCATTGCACTTAAAGCATTTCACTAACTGTAAATCAAATTTGTTCTTACCTTCACCTTGATCCTTTTCAGTGCAATCACGAGCCTTATGTCCCATCTTACCACATCGGTAGCACTTCCCAGAATTCAGAAGACATTCCCCAGCATGCCTTTTTCCACATTTATCACAAACCGGAAACTTAGTTTTCTTACCATCAGACTTTTTTGAAGAATTCTTACCTTTCTCCTGCCACCTCGGTCTCTTCTTCTGCTGGTTGTTATAGAACACTTGGTCATCAGCAAACTCCATTTCCACCTTCTCAGCACATCGAACAAGCTTTTCATAACTTTTAAACTCACGAGAAGCTAATGACCTCCGATACTTTGGCTTTAATCCTGAGTAGAAACGATTGATTTTACTATCAAGGTCCCGGATAAAATTTGGAGCATACCTTGCCAATCGAGTGAACTTTTCTTCATAGGCAGCCACTGAGTCTTCTTCTTGCCTCAATTCCAAGAATTGCTTTTCCATCCTAAGTCGAACAGCCTTAGGAAAATACTTCTCAAGAAACATACCTTTGAATTCATCCCAGTCAAGAGCATCAATCTCATCGGCGTCCCTGATATTTTTAACCATAGACCACCACTAATCTGCTTCACCCTCCAAACGGTAAATAGCAAGACTAACCTTTTGATTGTCTGAACAACCCATGACATCAAAAATCTTCTCCAGTGCTTTAATCCACCCTTCAGCTAGCACAGGGTCAGATGATCCTCTGAATGATGGTGGATGTTGCCTCATGAAATGTTCCACCACTGACATGTTCCTCTGCGGTTGATCTGGCTGATCTCGTGCATGGATACCACCACCGTTTATAGCCTGAGTCAACTGTGCCATCACTGCAACAAACTGTTCAGTTCCGATTCCGACCATCTCAGGTTGCTGATTTGGAAGGTTGTCTTCCTCCTGATGTCGTCCCAACATAGCTGCTTTGTTTCCTCTGCGGAAAACCACTCCGAACACCGAAATATCTTAGGCGAAGCAACATGGTAATCCGTAAATGCTATATCATTTCAAAAAAAATATTTTTGGATAATCATTTAATATAATTCTAACTCCTAAAGTTATCTAAACCGACCTCTGATACCAACTATAAGGCCCCAGCCTCAAACCTTACTTAATCTTGAGTTATTACAAGATTACACATTGAGGATCTTTTCGGGTTTAGAGTTTTAGAGAATTAGATCATAAAACTTGCATTACATTCCACATATAAACAAAGTGGTTACATAAAGATAGTATTCCTCATTCCCATAAATGGAAACACATTTGAATTAAAACATGGATTCTTTTTGACACATCCTTGACCCTATCATCTTATCATGTACCTTTCCCTTGACCTGTGAAAAACATTTCAAAAAACTTGGGATGAGCATAAAAACTCAGTATGGGTTATAAAAAAAACATGGAAAGGAAACATGAGTTCATATGTACATAAGAATGAAATCATACTTTACCCATAAAACATAGGCACTTTAACACGCCTCATAAAATCATGAATAAATCATAGAAACCATAAGACATAAAGGTAACTTGAGGCATTCATAACATTCTTACGTAGGGAGTAACCCTCTTGGTTACGTTTGGAATACCCATCACAGTATATTCCCTGAAAATCTCTTCGGAGAAACCTTAATGTTTCACTCCTTCGCGTTACCCAATGCATTGGAGAGCTATAACGGGCTCACCCGCCCTTAGTTTATCACGGAACCACCCGTTCTTCATAATAATGCCCAAGAACCTCAACATAATCGTATCACATAAAACATGCATAAAGGAAATATAAAATTTCCACCATTCAATCACAAGATATCAATACCACACATTGATATAAAAAATATTGTGAAAACCATTTTCAATACCAAAATAAAAGAAAAGTAAAACATGGTATTTATTTTTCTTTTAAAAAGAAGGTATGGCTTGTAGAGGAAGACGAAACTCAAATAACGGTCACGACGGCGGAGAAGTCGTTGTCGCCGCATACGTACGACAAAAACATTCCCTTTTGTCGTTTAGTAAACGCTTCATATAAAAAAGATTCCTTTTAAATAAATGTAAAAGTCAAAGGGGTTTATACACCGTATAAAAGAAAGTTGTGTATAAAATAAAATATGCCTCAACGGAAGGAGATTGAGACGAAGTCCCATACAATGATCATTTTTAAAATAAAATAGATACATTATGTGTATTAACTATAAGTACACATAAATAAAGTACAAATACAAGATACGACATAATAACATAATGACATAATTTGAAAGTAGGAGATTAACCCAAAGAATGGAAATTGGGTTAAGAAGTTCCCATACCTCGTATCTGACTTGACCCGACCGTTCTTTAAACTCCTGAATAATAAACTTTAGTTAATCTCTACTTGATTATGAATCTTTTCCAAGTTCATTATTCCTTTTATACCATGTTATGAACATCATGTAATCATTTAAGTTAATAATGTTCATTTTGTCGGTATTTGGTTCTTAAGTCAAAAATAGACTTCTTACACTTACATGTTGTTAATTTGGTCAAAGGTTCATTATATTCAGAATTTTATTCATGATGTAGATATCATATATGTCATATATATCCAGTACATACATGCATTTATAATATTACATCACATTTAGAGGTAAGAAATGAAATGCACCGTTCATGGAGACGGTAAGCCGTACGTACGCATGAACGCTACTTTCATTTCTTTGTCATATTGATGGAATTAAACTAAATGAGACTTATGTATATTTTAATTCCAGAACTATATTCATCATTTAGATATATCATTAATTATATATATCCATTATATACATGTACTTTTAATAATAAATTACATTTGGGAATAAGAAATGAAATGCACTGTTCATGGAGACGGTAGTCCGTACGTACGCATGAACGCTACTTTCATTTCTATCTCATACTTTAATTGAAATAAATGATAATGATATATATAGGTATATTATAATTCCAGTATAACATCATATATAATAACTTTAAATCCATCCTTTACACTTCCCACATATGGTATTAACGAATCAAATCACTTTTAGGGGGCGGTAGTCCGCACTTCCTAAAATGAAGATATCGTGTTTACCCATAATGGAAACCATAAAGGTATGACCAAAATGAAAAACACAGAAGCTTAAGGAAAACATATACATATTATATATCATATATAAAAATAGTGACATCATAATGGCCACCTTTGAAGGTGTTAAATGAGTATTGAACAATCATCGTTTCGGGAGGCATAATTTCGCCATCCACGGAAAACGTATGTTCTTTAACCATTTGATGTAGTTGTGTGAGAGTGTAGCTCAAATAACTCTTATAACAAAATCCTAGTATATTGAAGATACTGGTGTTGTTACAAAAGAAGTATATAAAAAGAGTTTAGGGGGTTGGAGAAGCAAAATAAAACAAATGAACATGAGAGAATGAATTACCTTAAAAAGTGTAACTCCTATTGAGTTGAGCCCAAAGGCTTCCTTTGAAAGGATTCTGCCCAAAGGGAATCCTCTAGGATGAGGAGAGGGATGTGGAGAGAGCAAATGGGCAGGGGTTGGCCGAGCCAAAGGCTTGAAGAGGTGTGAAATGAGGTAGAGGTGGGGGCCTTTTATAAGAGGAGAGGAGGGGCACTTTTGGAAAGTAAAGAAACATTACTTTATTTGAAAATTTGTTTCGGTTTTAAAAGGTCCCACATTGATAGAATTCGTGGATAAGGTGATAAGGTTTCGAAATCCACTCATCCAATTGGTTTTGGACATGTGTAGTTCATAGATATTACATTATCTTTCCATTTTATTTAAATCGTCAAATAATGATGTCATCGCTGCATCATTATTATGTCATAAATAATTAAATTTATTTAATGTCTAAAAATTATAAAAAAAATACTATGATATAGGAAATCTTTTTAGCTTTCCAATGAATTTTTATAATCAAAATTTGGACTTGTATAACTCCACTTAAAAATTGTTTTAGTAAAACGATTTATGTTAGTGTTATTTTCACTTTAACATTAAATAAAAAGTAATTTATGTTATTTCCCAACAAAAGTGGATCCATGGGGTCCCCAAGTTAGGCCATGGCTTGTCTTGGTCGGCCATGACACAACCAATGAGGTTGGGACATGTGTCTAGGTCATTTCATATTATTAAAGTATTATTTATACCTTAAACTACACTAATTACCACTAATCGTGATTAAAAACTTAATAAGTTACTATTCACCAAAAAATTATTTTAATCTCATTGAACCACATTTTACTTCTTAATGACAACCATGTATGTCGGATTTTCAAAATTCAATACACATTAGTGGTAAACTTTCATTTAACTGGAAAATCAGTTTGCTTGATTACCACTTAGTGGTTTCACTATTCATCAAAAATTGAAGTTTTTCAGAAAATTACCAAAAATTCACCCTAAGCTATATTTGACATTCCGAATTCAAAAATGAAGTCTATTTTACAAAATTCAAATCATATAAGTCACATTAATTAATTTAATAATTAATTCCCGCTGCCAGAGCAAATAGCGTGTTTTTACAAAACAATAAGTATCAAAAGATTGACACCAGTTTAAGTCTAATTTCAAATCGAAATTGATTCCAATGACCACCATTGGATAAAATGGTAAAAATATATTCTAATTTCACTTTAAAACCAATTCAAAAGATAATCTCATCATATAAATAAATTAGATCAAAAAGTGGTTTTGAATTAAAATGCAACATTTTACACTATTCATATAAAAAAATGAACTTTATCAGAAAGGTACCAAAAATTACACAAAGTAAAATTTGATGTCCCGATTCTTAATAAAAGTTTTATTTGGTCCAATAGAAATTATAAGAGTGATCAAAACTATATTTAATGACGGTTCACCATTAAAAGGTGGTAAGTGAACCTTTAGTGAAAATTAGAGTATAAAAGCCTAAAATTGAACTCTTTCCGTATTTTAAGCCTTTATCTTTTATTGGGTAAATGTAAAAACATCTAAAAACATATCTATTAATATTTTAGTTATTTCTATTCATTCCTGCCAGTACAACGGCTACTTGTTAACTAACATTTAAAATAATATTATTTTATTACTAGTGTGCTACGTAAGTTTCAAAGAAACTCATCGTTGCGTATCGGGTACGCTATCGAACATAGCAACCCCTTTTAATTAAAATTCATATTTAATTCTCAAATATTAATAAATATGAAAATTATTTATTCTTTAATTACCTGGGATGTTACATCCTTCCCCCCTTTTGGGAATTGCGTCCTCGCAATTTTATTCACTTATCAAAATAAGTGGGGGTATTTATCCCTCATAGCATTTTCAGATTCCCATGTTGCCTCTTCAATCATGTGGTTTTTCCACAAAACCTTTACCTGCTTAATCACCTTATTCCGTAACACTTGCTCCCTGTGGTCAAGAATCTGGACCGGTTGTTCCTCATAAGATAGGTTCTCTTCCAGCTGAACTACCTCTGGACTCAAAACATGAGATGGATCTGGCATATACTTTCTCAACATCGAAACGTGAAAAACATTGTGTACCTGAGATAAACTTGGAGGTAAAGCCACTCGGTATGCAACTGATCCAACTCTTTCCAGAATTTCGTATGGTCCAATAAACCTTGGACTCAACTTTCCTTTCTTACCAAATCTCATCACACTTTTCCAAGGAGAAACCTTGAGAAAAACATGATCACCTACCTCGAAAGATAGATCCTTCCTCCGGTTATCCGCATAACTCTTCTGCCTGCTCTGAGCTGTTCTCATGTGTTTCTGAATCAGCTGAACTTTTTCTGCCATTTCTTCTACCAATTCTGGTCCCATCAACTTCCTTTCACCCACTTCATCCCAGAAAGCTGGAGTTCGACACCGCTTCTCATATAATGCCTGAAATGGTGCCATCTGTATACTGGAATGGAAACTGTTATTATATGAAAACTCAACCAAAGAAAGATGTTGGTCCCAACTTCCCTGATAATACATAGAACAAGCTCGTAGCATATCCTCCAATGTCTGAATTGTTCGTGCTGACTGCCCATCTGATTGAGGATGAAAAGCTGTACTAAAATTTAATTCAGTACCCAACGACTTCTGAAGGCCTTTCCAAAAGTTAGAAGTAAACCTGGGATCACGATCCGATACAATGGAGAGAGGAACTCCATGTAACCTGACTATCTCCTTAAGATACAAATGGGAAAGTTGATCAAGAGAGAAAGTATCTCGTATAGCAAGGAAATGAGCAGACTTGGTCAAGCGATCAACAATAACCCAGATTGCATTATTACCTCGAGATGTCTTCGGTAATCCAACAACAAAGTCCATGGATATATTCTCCCATTTCCACTCTGGCACTGGTAAAGGCTGAAGCATCCCTTTCGGTAACTGTCGCTCTGCTTTAACCTGTTGACAAGTCAAACACTTCACAGTAAAATCAGCAATGTCTCTTTTCATTCCATCCCACCAGTAATACTCCCGCAGATCTCTATACATCTAAGTACTGCCCGGATGAACTGAAAATGGAGAACTATGAGCATCACATAACAACTCTCTCTTCAACTGTGAATCACAAGGCACACACAATCTCTTCCCAAATCTCAAAACACAAACACAAACTTATCCAAGAACTCATGGAAAATTTTAATCATAAGGTCCATGAATACAGTAGGTGCATTGGTTAACCCAAAAGGCATAACTACAAATTCATAATGGACATATCTAGTACGGAACACAATCTTCGGAACATCTTCTTCTTTTACTTTCAACTGATGGTACCCCGACCTCAAGTCAATCTTCGAAAAATACTGAGCTCCCTGGAGCTGACACCACTTCATTCGATGGCCCAACATCTGCTGAAGTAGTTGCAAAGGATTTCACCACCCCTTTCTGCTTGTAGTCTAACTGCTTCCCATCACTCAAGCTCCTTGTCGGACACTCGTTTGCATAGTGACCCATCTCATTGCACTTAAAGCATTTCACTAACTGTAAATCAAATTTGTTCTTACCTTCACCTTGATCCTTTTCAGTGCAATCACGAGCCTTATGTCCCATCTTACCACATCGGTAGGACTTCCCAGAATTCAGAAGACATTCCCCAGCATGCCTTTTGCCACATTTATCACAAACCGGAAACTTAGTTTTCTTACCATCAGACTTTTTTGAAGAATTCTTACCTTTCTCCTGCCACCTCGGTCTCTTCTTCTGCTGGTTGTTATAGAACACTTGGTCATCGGCAAACTCCATTTCCACCTTCTCAGCACATCGAACAAGCTTTTCATAACTTTTAAACTCACGAGAAGCTAATGACCTCCGATACTTTGGCTTTAATCCTGAGTAGAAACGATTGATTTTACTATCAAGGTCCCGGATAAAATTTGGAGCATACCTTGCCAATCGAGTGAACTTTTCTTCATAGGCATCCACTGAGTCTTCTTCTTGCCTCAATTCCAAGAATTGCTTTTCCATCCTAAGTCGAACAGCCTTAGGAAAATACTTCTCAAGAAACATACCTTTGAATTCATCCCAGTCAAGAGCATCAATCTCATCGGCGTCCCTAATATTTTTAACCATAGACCACCACTAATCTGCTTCACCCTCCAAACGGTAAATAGCAAGACTAACCTTTTGATTGTCTGAACAACCCATGACATCAAAAATCTTCTCCAGTGCTTTAATCCACCCTTCAGCTAGCACAGGGTCAGATGATCCTCTGAATGATGGTGGATGTTGCCTCATGAAATGTTCCACCACTGACATGTTCCTCTGCGGTTGATCTGGCTGATCTCGTGCATGGATACCACCACCGTTTATAGCCTGAGTCAACTGTGCCATCACTGCAACAAACTGTTCAGTTCCGATTCCGACCATCTCAGGTTGCTGATTTGGAAGGTTGTCTTCCTCCTGATGTCGTCCCAACATAGCTGCTTTGTTTCCTCTGCGGAAAACCACTCCGAACACCGAAATATCTTAGGCGAAGCAACATGGTAATCCGTAAATGCTATATCATTTCAAAAAAAATATTTTTGGATAATCATTTAATATAATTCTAACTCCTAAAGTTATCTAAACCGACCTCTGATACCAACTATAAGGCCCCAGCCTCAAACCTTACTTAATCTTGAGTTATTACAAGATTACACATTGAGGATCTTTTCGGGTTTAGAGTTTTAGAGAATTAGATCATAAAACTTGCATTACATTCCACATATAAACAAAGTGGTTACATAAAGATAGTATTCCTCATTCCCATCAATGGAAACACATTTGAATTAAAACATGGATTCTTTTTGACACATCCTTGACCCTATCATCTTATCATGTACCTTTCCCTTGACCTGTGAAAAACATTTCAAAAAACTTGGGATGAGCATAAAAACTCAGTATGGGTTATAAAAAAAACATGGAAAGGAAACATGAGTTCATATGTACATAAGAATGAAATCATACTTTACCCATAAAACATAGGCACTTTAACACGCCTCATAAAATCATGAATAAATCATAGAAACCATAATACATAAAGGTAACTTGAGGCATTCATAACATTCTTACGTAGGGAGTAACCCTCTTGGTTACGTTTGGAATACCCATCACAGTATATTACCTGAAAATCTCTTCGGAGAAACCTTAATGTTTCACTCCTTCGCGTTACCCAATGCATTGGAGAGCTATAACGGGCTCACCCGCCCTTAGTTTATCACGGAACCACCCGTTCTTCATAATAATGCCCAAGAACCTCAACATAATCGTATCACATAAAACATGCATAAAGGAAATATAAAATTTCCACCATTCAATCACAAGATATCAATACCACACATTGATATAAAAAATATTGTGAAAACCATTTTCAATACCAAAATAAAAGAAAAGTAAAACATGGTATTTATTTTTCTTTTAAAAAGAAGGTATGGCTTGTAGAGGAAGACGAAACTCAAATAACGGTCACGACGGCGGAGAAGTCGTTGTCGCCGCATACGTACGACAAAAACATTCCCTTTTGTCGTTTAGTAAACGCTTCGTATAAAAAAGATTCCTTTTAAATAAATGTAAAAGTCAAAGGGGTTTATACACCGTATAAAAGAAAGTTGTGTATAAAATAAAATATGCCTCAACGGAAGGAGATTGAGACGAAGTCCCATACAATGATCATTTTTAAAATAAAATAGATACATTATGTGTATTAACTATAAGTACACATAAATAAAGTACAAATACAAGATACGACATAATAACATAATGACATAATTTGAAAGTAGGAGATTAACCCAAAGAATGGAAATTGGGTTAAGAAGTTCCCATACCTCGTATCTGACTTGACCCGACCGTTCTTTAAACTCCTGAATAATAAACTTTAGTTAATCTCTACTTGATTATGAATCTTTTCCAAGTTAATTATTCCTTTTATACCATGTTATGAACATCATGTAATCATTTAAGTTAATAATGTTCATTTTGTCGGTATTTGGTTCTTAAGTCAAAAATAGACTTCTTACACTTACATGTTGTTAATTTGGTCAAAGGTTCATTATATTCAGAATTTTATTCATGATGTAGATATCATATATGTCATATATATCCAGTACATACATGCATTTATAATATTACATCACATTTAGAGGTAAGAAATGAAATGCACCGTTCATGGAGACGGTAAGCCGTACGTACGCATGAACGCTACTTTCATTTCTTTGTCATATTGATGGAATTAAACTAAATGAGACTTATGTATATTTTAATTCCAGAACTATATTCATCATTTAGATATATCATTAATTATATATATCCATTATATACATGTACTTTTAATAATAAATTACATTTGGGAATAAGAAATGAAATGCACTGTTCATGGAGACGGTAGTCCGTACGTACGCATGAACGCTACTTTCATTTCTATCTCATACTTTAATTGAAATAAATGATAATGATATATATAGGTATATTATAATTCCAGTATAACATCATATATAATAACTTTAAATCCATCCTTTACACGTCCCACATATGGTATTAACGAATCAAATCACTTTTAGGGGGCGGTAGTCCGCACTTCCTAAAATGAAGATATCGTGTTTACCCATAATGGAAACCATAAAGGTATGACCAAAATGAAAAAAACAGAAGCTTAAGGAAAACATATACATATTATATATCATATATAAAAATAGTGACATCATAATGGCCACCTTTGAAGGTGTTAAATGAGTATTGAACAATCATCGTTTCGGGAGGCATAATTTCGCCATCCACGGAAAACGTATGTTCTTTAACCATTTGATGTAGTTGTGTGAGAGTGTAGCTCAAATAACTCTTATAACAAAATCCTAGTATATTGAAGATACTGGTGTTGTTACAAAAGAAGTATATAAAAAGAGTTTAGGGGGTTGGAGAAGCAAAATAAAACAAATGAACATGAGAGAATGAATTACCTTAAAAAGTGTAACTCCTTTTGAGTTGAGCCCAAAGGCTTCCTTTGAAAGGATTCTGCCCAAAGGGAATCCTCTAGGATGAGGAGAGGGATGTGGAGAGAGCAAATGGGCAGGGGTTGGCCGAGCCAAAGGCTTGAAGAGGTGTGAAATGAGGTAGAGGTGGGGGCCTTTTATAAGAGGAGAGGAGGGGCACTTTTGGAAAGTAAAGAAACATTACTTTATTTGAAAATTTGTTTCGGTTTTAAAAGGTCCCACATTGATAGAATTCGTGGATAAGGTGATAAGGTTTCGAAATCCACTCATCCAATTGGTTTTGGACATGTGTAGTTCATAGATATTACATTATCTTTCCATTTTATTTAAATCGTCAAATAATGATGTCATCGCTGCATCATTATTATGTCATAAATAATTAAATTTATTTAATGTCTAAAAATTATAAAAAAAATACTATGATATAGGAAATCTTTTTAGCTTTCCAATGAAGTTTTATAATCAAAATTTGGACTTGTATAACTCCACTTAAAAATTGTTTTAGTAAAACGATTTATGTTAGTGTTATTTTCACTTTAACATTAAATAAAAAGTAATTTATGTTATTTCCCAACAAAAGTGGATCCATGGGGTCCCCAAGTTAGGCCATGGCTTGTCTTGGTCGGCCATGACACAACCAATGAGGTTGGGACATGTGTCTAGGTCATTTCATATTATTAAAGTATTATTTATACCTTAAACTACACTAATTACCACTAATCGTGATTAAAAACTTAATAAGTTACTATTCACCAAAAAATTATTTTAATCTCATTGAACCACATTTTACTTCTTAATGACAACCATGTATGTCGGATTTTCAAAATTCAATACACATTAGTGGTAAACTTTCATTTAACTGGAAAATCAGTTTGCTTGATTACCACTTAGTGGTTTCACTATTCATCAAAAATTGAAGTTTTTCAGAAAATTACCAAAAATTCACCCTAAGCTATATTTGACATTCCGAATTCAAAAATGAAGTCTATTTTACAAAATTCAAATCATATAAGTCACATTAATTAATTTAATAATTAATTCCCGCTGCCAGAGCAAATAGCGTGTTTTTACAAAACAATAAGTATCAAAAGATTGACACCAGTTTAAGTATAATTTCAAATCGAAATTGATTCCAATGACCACCATTGGATAAAATGGTAAAAATATATTCTAATTTCACTTTAAAACCAATTCAAAAGATAATCTCATCATATAAATAAATTAGATCAAAAAGTGGTTTTGAATTAAAATGCAACATTTTACACTATTCATATAAAAAAATGAACTTTATCAGAAAGGTACCAAAAATTACACAAAGTAAAATTTGATGTCCCGATTCTTAATAAAAGTTTTATTTGGTCCAATAGAAAGTATAAGAGTGATCAAAACTATATTTAATGACAGTTCACCATTAAAAGGTGGTAAGTGAACCTTTAGTGAAAATTAGAGTATAAAAGCCTAAAATTGAACTCTTTCCGTATTTTAAGCCTTTATCTTTTATTGGGTAAATGTAAAAACATCTAAAAACATATCTATTCATATTTTAGTTATTTCTATTCATTCCCGCCAGTACAACGGCTACTTGTTAACTAACATTTAAAATAATATTATTTTATTACTAGTGTGCTACGTAAGTTTCAAAGAAACTCATCGTTGCGTATCGGGTACGCTATCGGACATAGCAACCCCTTTTAATTAAAATTCATATTTAATTCTCAAATATTAATAAATATGAAAATTATTTATTCTTTAATTACCTGGGATGTTACAATTATACCTTTTGTGTAATTTGATATGATCCTTCATATTTATTGGAATTAAATATACAATGGTGAAATTTATTTCAAGGTGAAGTACTTTAAAATTCATAAAGATGAATTGGAATATATTTAAATTAGAGGGGGAGAATCTTCATTTAAATCATGTCAATATCGACCCCGAATAAATCTCTATAATGATAATTTGGGTAAAATATAAGATTAATTGTGATATATGAATGAGGAATGTATCCTATTAATAGGGGATTACCCCATTGTACATATGTTTAGTGATTTTTTTTATATAATTACATCATTATCCACCATATCCTAAAGTTGAGTTCTCTATTGAAATATTTCTTACTAGAAGACCAATATCTAAATATTCTTTTGGATTAAACTAGTGGACATGCTGGATTTTAAGAGACTGTTTTAGTACTTCAGTGATAATGGATTTATATTCCCTAGAGTTTCACCGTAGGGAGACCCATTTTATTCTATAAAAATAATGATTGGTCCATGAGGTTGTCCATCGATTATAGGAAGATCACCTCCATCATGATACTGAATATGTATCCTTTTCCAAGCACTAATAAGTTATTTAATTAAATTCAACCAGAATAATAAATTTCAAAGATGAATATTATATCTAGTTATCATCATATAATTGTGAATATAGATTATATATAAAATTTAAAATTTTGAAAAATGAATAAACATTATGAGTTTGATATAATTCCTTCTGATAAACTAATGTACCATAAATCCTTATGAATCAAGATAATAGAGTATTCATGGGGTTTGTTCATAAATTTATGTTGGTATTAATTTAATATATATTGATAAAATTTAAGAGTTATGGATAGAATGATATTCATATAAAAATAATTATGAATACACTCAGAAAAATAGAATTTCATCGGAAGTATACTAAGCCTGAATTTTTTATCAATGAAGTTTCTCTTAATTCCATCATTTTCTCCAAGGATGGGATATCTATTAAACCATCCAAGACAATTTATAACATCCGATTATGGTTTTCAATTATTTATAAATCCCTCTTTCGGTCATGGTTAGTTTAGGTTTTTTAAGGGATCTTTGGGTGAAATTTTGATATCTTGGAAAAGTTTATGGGAACTACACAGTTGGAACATGGTTTTCCAAAACCATGTGCCATTATAGTGAAAATTATGTATAGACAGACAGGGATGTTATGAACATTTAGAACACAGTTTGACAACATGTGCACCCACATAGGATAAACCATGCACCGGGACAAATGGGGTGCATGGTTTGTTTAACAGTGATGCCCTACCTAGGGAATCGTACCCTATATTTAATTAAAAAATATATTTTTTTTAAAATATTATAACATTATTTTTAGATTCCTAACTAACCTAACTCAATATACTATGGTTTATTATTCCTTGGAGGCTCTAAAGAGGTTATCTTATCCCCTATACACCCTTCTAGAAGTGAATTGAAGCTAGGGAAACAACATTTGATCTTTGGATAGTATGTTTCCTCTTATCATTCTCTTTATCATGTTCCTTCCTATTTACTCCCTAGTGTTTGGTAGATATACATGTTGTCAAAGGATATAATCCCTACTATTTTAGATCTTTAATCTAGGAATTATTCTCAGATCCCTGTTGCCAACTTTCTTCATGGGAGTTTCCCATTTATGGGTTTTCATTTTGAGATCATGTTATCAAATGTTAGGTGGTTCTATTATGATAAATAATTATTATTAACCCTAAATTTCTTGATTTAAATTAAGGTTTTTTATTTAAATAAAATTTCATGATTTCAATTATATTTTGAAAACATAATTTTTTGTAATTTGGGTTTTTAATTGTATTTGGTATGAAATTGGGGAAAACCCCCCAATTTCATTGAATTAAGGAGTGTTTATGGAAATTGGTGGAATTTTTCAAATTTAATTTTTGAGATTAAATTTTGGGATTGAATTTGTGAAATAGAGTTATGAAATCGATTTATTGAATTTATTTCAAATATATATTTTAGGAAAATAGATTTAAATTATTTTGATAGAAACCCATTTGTTTTGTGTTGAAAAAGGCATGATTTGATTAAAAATACATTATGGGTTTTAAAGGTAAAGTTAGCATATTTGAAATTGTAGAATGGGCTGAAATTTATTTTAAAAAGTTTTAAAATAATTTACCCATCATTTTTTTTATTAGAGTACATGCATTCTTAGGTATTTAGTGAGTTATTCGGGATATCACTATATCACTTTATAACATTAAAAATAGATATATACAATAGCTACCATCACTGATGGGATGGTAATGGGTTCCGACTTGGTTAGTTTGGGGGATGATGTGGGTAAATATATTTTTGTGATGAATATTTGAGTGTGAGGGAGTCCCATAGTCAGGAACTATCCTACCTTTTAGTAGATGGTCATGTTTCTCATTGTTTATATTTGAAATACATATATATATATATATTCAAATTATTGTAAACTGTTTACAATTTATTATGAATTTATATAAAATGTTTTTATTAAAAATGTTTGTGAGTAGATGTTTTTAAAGTATTTCCTTCATTTGAAATGTAAATAATGATTTTTTAAATATGATTTTGAAATTCCATATCTGTTGGTTTAAAATTGAATGATTTATTTATATAATTAATTGTTCCATCTTATAATGGAATTCTTGGTGAGACCCTACTGGGATTTTATATCACACCAAATATATTCCATTGGGTGTTTTAAAATTATCTTTGAGTTTTGATCTATGGTAATGTGCCACTTGGAGGTGGTGATTGTTATTTATCCTTGGGGTTGGAGAGTTGTGTCCACTAGGATTGGGTGTTTATCCTTTTTCTCTGGTACATTGAGTTGTAGTTTGGGTTTTAATTTCATTTTTGACTTCTGGTACACTTCTCTCTATGGTTTTTTGTTTTATTCATACTAAATTAGTTATCTTTCTTCTCTTATGTTTGTGTAAAATACATTTTGAATTTATTTTGTTTTATTGTAGTTTCTCGTCCTCATCCTGTGGGTATTGGGAACACCGTTTGGGTTACTTCTGGACTGGGCTTGTTATTCAGGTATAGAGTTATCTGTGATGGTTTGTGACAAATTAATATTAGAGATCTAGATTGAGTTTCTTTTATAGGTTTTAGTATTCATTTTTTAATATTATCGGGAATTATGAGGTTGTTTTGATTAATTTTCTATCCACGTATCACTTCAATGAGCCTTATGTCACCATGGGTGGTTTGGGAAGGTTTCATTGAGGATTAGTTATATTTTTCCCTAATTTTTATTTTTTACGGAATGAAAATACAAATATTGTGTTCCTATATATTGGTATTATTTCTCCCTTGTTGATCTGTTTGATTATTAATATGATTTCGTCAATATTTTCTAATAATATCATTCAGCATTATGCCTCTAAAAAGATATAAAAATCAAATCAAAGAGGAATCTACTATTCAATTGCAATGATAAAATCCTCATGTGAACCTGAGTCTGGTTGAGGTGCTGTGCATACTTTCCAAGCTATGGGACATGCATTGCCAACATTTCTCTTTTAGGATCCATTTATTGACCTTCATATGGATGTTCTCTAGAATATTTTTTAGGAGTTCCTTCCTAAAACCCATAATTTTTCAACATCTCTAGTGATCCTCAGGATTCTGAGGAATGGTTATCGATGATGGAGATTATTCTTCATTTTCAAAACACCTAATGAAATTAAGGTGAAGTGTTCCACATTCATGCTAGAGGGATTCAGTAAGAGATCATGAGACATGATGGTGAAATCGAAAAGCACAAAGCCTTAATGTGGAATGACTTTAAAGATATTTTTATCAACCATGTATATCTGGATCTTATGGTGTCTTCCAAGTCTATAGAGGGTTTTAAACTCGAATAAGCTAACAAGACTGTGACAGAGTATGAAAACTATTTTTCTGATCTAGTATATTTTTCTCCAGAGATAGTTTCTAATAATAATATGAAGACTCTATAGTTCAAGATTGGACTCTGACTAGATATTCATTATCATGATTTCTTACTGAAGATTCCTTGTTTTGTAGATGTGCTTGATAGGGCATTTATGGTCAAAATAGACCTATCTAGCAAGTTATAGTTGATGGGTGTTTCTTTTTCTCCTAGTGAATGGGTGAATTACTCTAAAGGAAATATGATTTTTGATGATTCTCATGGTGGATATTGATAATATTATTTTAATAAATCTAATAAATTACATGGAAGAGGCCCTTTGATTTTCTACTATTGTGGTAATCTAGTGCATTCTAAGTGGGTTTTCACTAAGGTACCAAATGTATCTGTCTCTTGCAGATGGTCATGTCACTTTCTAAAGTTCTTACAAATATTTTTGACTCTACGTAGTGAAAATAGAACATAAGTGCATATTAGAATTGAGGCAAAATCAAATTCTTCATATACAAATGTGTTCAAGCCACAGACATCTATAATGAAGCTTCTTAATGTAGTAGAAGAGTATACAAAGGAAAAAAGATAGGGTTGTAGTTACTGTAAGAGGCACCATCAATATATATTCATAATTAATGAATACTTTATTTTATTCTGGTGTATATCATTTGTTTAAATTAACCATTATTGTTAATTTGTTAAATATTCCTATAGATATTTTGTTTAATGTGATGGATATTACTACACCACATATAACAGAGAGAGAATAGGGTCTCTATAGTCCTTATTGTTCTTTCTCATTATTATATGTTTAGCATTATTTGGGTTTTTTGGTTCTTGGCATGAAACCAATTGACATCTCATTCAGGATAGATAGGCCCATTTCCAATAAAGAATGTATTGATTGTTATATTTAACGGTTCTATGTTACTTAACCCTATGGGGTTTGTCGTATCCTTCAAGGAGAATTAGACCTATGGTTGAGTAGACCTGGGCATTATTTTTTAGAGTTGAGAAATGTTATATATATATATGATTTCGATCTGGAGTGCAAAACCATGAGCACTGAACTCCGTCCAATTTTCATCAAGTTTCCTGAAATTTTTCCTTTTGACTACTTTGGTTTCCATCGATAATGAAGGTAGAGTTATTGATTTATTTAGTTACTGGTACTCAAACTTTATCTATTCCATATTACCACATGGAACAAGTTAAATTAAAAGATTTCAATACAATGCTAGATTCTCTTTTGGTAAAAAGATTTATATGAGAAAGGGTGTCACCTTCAGTGGTGATGGTTCTCTTTGTTAAGAAAGGTTATGGTTCACTTCTCCATTGTGTGGATTACTGAAAACTAAATCAAGTTACAACAAAGAAAAAATATATGTTTCCAAAGATTGATGATCTATTTGATTAGTTGAAAGGGTATATGTTTTTATCAAAGAGTAATCTTCTATCTAGTTATAATCAGTTGAGAATAAATGAATATTACCTTCATAAAACATCCCATTAGAGTACGTATTTCCATTTTGAGTACCTTGATATATAATTTTTTTAACCAATGCTCATGAATTTTTCATGAATTTGATGAACGTGATTTTCCATGATTGTCATGATAAATTTGATTTAGTATTTGTAGATGACAACCTTATTTACTCTATGTTTGAGGATGATCATGTGCGTCATCTGAAGGAAGTTCTGAATTTATTGAGAAATCACTGACATTGTTACAAACATTCTAAATGTAATTTATGGATTCAAGAATTGTGGTTCATGGGACACATGGTGTCAAAACTTGTTATTTCAATTAATCTTGAAAAGATAATATTTTTATGACATGGGAACAACCACAAAATGTTTTTGATATTCATACCTTCTTGGTATTTTCTATGTATTATCACAGGTTTGAGAAGGACTCCTCAAAGTTATCTTCTCTAATGACTACACTGACTCAGAAGAGAGTAATGTTTTCATGGGATGATAAAAGTCATAATTTTTTTGTTGATATAAAATTTATTTTGACTACTACACCAATTTTGACTATTCTAGAGGTTGATTAGGGCTATTTTGTCTTTTGTGATGCATTGGGTTCAGGTTTGGGTTGCATTCTTATCCAGGGTAATCATGTTGTTTCTTATGGATCTCGTCATCTTAAGGCACATGTGAAAAATTAGCCAACCATGAACATGAACATGAAACTATGATTTCTGTGATTGAGATATTTTTGTAGAAGGTTTTACAATATATTCATATCATAAGATATTGAGTTATATCTTCTCTAAAAAATATTTAAATCTCTACCTGAGGCATTATGTGGAATACCTAAAATCTTTCAAATTTGAATTCACCTATACCCCAGGGAAAGGGAATGTCAGCATGCATTGTTTGAGTAGAAAAATTATGACCTTGTCCATGAATGAATATTTGGAAGTGGAACTTGGTGTTTTTTTTTCCATAGTTTAATATTGGAGTCTGGGACTTAGAAATTTGGGTTTCCTTGGCTAGTGTTCAGCTGATATCTGCTCTCCTGAAGATAACCCTTTAGAAATATGAGTTTAATGATGAGGTGTATAGCATTAGAGACTCTATTTATGGTGGGGAGACCATACTTTACTGGTTATTATCCATTGAGTGGATTCAATACTATCGAAATCATTTTTTTATTCTGTTAGCGGTGATGAATGATGTGATGGGGTATTTTAATAACTCCTACTCCTGGTGTGTAGTGCACCCATGAACCGTGAAGATGTTATATGAGATGTGAAAAAAATTATGGTGTCTAGGTATGTTATGGGATATTGATGAGTTTATATGTTGTCGTTATATGTTCCAACAGGTCAAGGACAAGCATGATAACCTTTGGGTTTGCTTCAACTAGTTTTAGTTCCAACATGGATGTGGGATAAGATCTTTATGGACTATTTGGTTGGATAGTTTCAAACCCAAAGAATATAGACTGTGATTTGTGTTTTGATAAATAGGCTAACAAATTCATCTAACTTTATACCAATTCATGATACAACCAATGTTTATGAGTTGAGAAATATCTATTTTAATGAGATCATTTATTTTCACTATGTTTCATTTTCTATAGTATCTGATGGTGATCTGAAGTCCAATTATCTATTTTGGAGAGAAATTCTGGAGGCACTGGTATCTCAAGTTCATTTGAGTATAGCAAACCATATCTAGTTAGATGTCCAGACATAAATAGTTGTACATATTCTTGAGTATATGCTCTACACTGATGTTCATGACTTTACTGGATCTTGGGATGATGATTTAGGTATGTTTTAGATTTATTATAACAATAGTTGCATTCCCATGATCATATTGGATCTATTTGAGGCCATGTATGGCATGACTTTTAGATATCCACTATGTTGGAAGGAGATTGGTGAAAGTTCCTTGGTTGGAATGATCTTGGTTAAAGAGATGACATCAATTATTTAATTGATACATTAGATAATATTGGTTTCAAAGAGCTGGTATAAATCTTATGATGACCATAATTGCTGATTGTTTGAATTCTCAGTTGGTGAACTGGTGTTCTTGAGAGCTTCACCTTGATTGGGTCATTTATGACTTCGGAAGAAATAGAATCTTTCACATCTTTTTGTGGGACCTTTGGTGGTTTTAATCAGTTGGGGAGAGTGGATTTTTGTTTATCACTTCCACCACTACTAACTTCAATACATAACATGTTCCATGTATCTCATCTATAAAAGTATCTATTTGATCCATCTAATTTTTTGAGATGGAGTGATCGTGATTTTGAACCCAATTTATCATGTGACTAAAAATTCAGTGTGGATAGTTGAATTTGAAACATGGGTGATTAATAAGAGGAAAATACCTTTGGTTTTAGTGATATGGTTGCACGGTTCTGATTCTCATGCGATTTGGGAGAGGGAGTCACCTATGAGAGATCAGTGGCCTCATCTTTTTAACATGGAAAATTCATAACCAGAGTTATGGTGATTGAAATTTTCTATAGTGGGGATGTTTTAACATCATGTTATTTTTTTCATGTATTCCTAAATACATCTTTTGATCATTATTTGGCTGGGTTTCATTTATGGGAGCATCGGGTGAAATTTTTCAATTTTTGAAGGGTTTTGGTTTTTCCCTAGTTGGTGCACAGTTTTCCCAAATCATGCCCCCTTCTATTGAATACCATGAAAACCTAGGAAGTGATGGTTTTCATGGTTTTTTCACAGCTTGAAAAATCGTTAACCCACCTAGGATATATCGTGCATCTAGGAAAAATGGGGTGCAAGGTTAGGGTGCATAGTTTGGATAACCATGTGGCCCTACCTAGAAAATTGTGCATGATATTTAATTAATCTGAAAATATTATTAAAAATATATCAACCTTATTTTAAACTCCCAATATATCTAACTAGACCTCATATGGTTTCTTCTTCCTAGAATTCTCTCAAGAGGTGATTTTGTCCCCTCAAAACCCTTCCATAATTATGTCAAATCTTTGATAACATTGTTTGATCTCTTCCCAGTGGGTTTCATCATCTCATTATTTTTCTCTCGTTCATTCCTCTTTCCACCCAAGGGTTTTATAACTCTCTCAGTTATTAGAGGATCTAATCCATACTATTTGAAATCTTAATTCATAGGTTTATTCTTATATCATTATTTCTAATGTTATATGTTGGAGTTTTCTATTTTAAGATTTTCATTTTGATATTATATGATCCTAATGAAGGTGATTCTTTTATGATGGTAAAAAAAATTGTAACCATAAATTGCTATATTTAAATTCAATTTTTTTATTTAAATACAAATGATTGTGTCAATTACAATATTGAAAACTATTTCTTCGTAAATAGGTTTTTGAAATTGATTTAGTACTAAATTTCTAAAAACCCCCAATTATATTGAATTGGGGTGTTTTTATGGAAATTGGTGAAATTTTTTTACTTTAATTTGTGAAAATAAATTGAGGATTTTTTATTTTGGATTCTAAGTTCTGAAACTAGATTTTTAATTTAATTTTTTTAATTGAATATAAATTTGTATTTGAGGAATATGGCTTCAAATGATTTTGATAGAAAACTATTGGTTTTATCTTGATAAAGGCTTGATTTGATTACAACCCTATTTTGGTTTTTAAATGAAATTTTTTCATATTTGAAATGGTAGAATGATATGAATTTTGTTTTAAATAGTTTTAAAATAAATTTCACATCATTTTTCGTATTAAAGAATATAAAATCCTTGGTAGTTAGTGAGTAATTCGGGACAAAAATCTATCACATTATAAAACTAACAATACATAAATGAAGCAATTCAAAATACCCAAAGGGATGGAGATGGGTTACTCCTTCGTCAGTATCGGGGAGGATGTGTGGACACATATTGTTGTGATGACTATTTGATTATGAGGGAGTCCCATATCCTAGAATTATCAAACCTTTTGGTAGATAACCATGTTCCTCATTGATTATATTTGAAATATATATATATACCAATTTTTATAAACTATTTACCAAGAATTATGAATTTATATAAACTTTTTTATATAAAATATGTGTTAATCCACTTTTTTAAAGTATTTCAATGATTTGAAATTTATTTATTTATTTTTTTAAATAATTTTTTGAAATTCATTGTATATTTATTAAAAATTAGAATATTTCTTTAGGTAATTCATTGTTCCATCTTATTATAGAATCCTTGGTGAGAACCTACTGATATTTTAGCTCATACCTTACCTCTACATTTAGGTGTTTATAGGTTATCTTCCTCAAGTTTTGATAAATTGTTATGAGCCACTTGGAGGTGATAATAGTTGTTGATCCTAGTGATTGAAGGGTTTTTTATACTATGGATAGGATTTTTATCTTGTTTTTATTGTACATTTAGTTTTACATTGGGATTTTATTTTTTGTTTGACTTCTATTACACTTCTCACTATAGATTTTTTATTGTATGGATACTAAAATTTATATCATGCTTATATAATGTTTGTGGAAAATTCATTTACACTTACTATTGTTTAATGGTAGGTTATAGTCCCCAACCCATGGGTATTGATACCTCCCTTTAGGATATGTCATTATCATCATTGTAATTAGGATACCGTTGTATGTGGGATGGTTTGTGACAAAGATTTAGTCAAATAATGTAATAAACTGATGAATATAACTAGGATTCGATGATTCATTGTCTTAGTAGGTTAGAATCAATGAATCTTTCTGGATTTTTCATAGTTGAATAGCCTATTAATGAATTTAACATGTAAAGGGGATAATTAAGATAGTTAAATTAATTTAATCAATGTTTTGAAAAGTTGAAGAGGATACTGATTAATGTACTCATTTTGAATCTATCATCAGGAATGGAATGATTTAAAATTAATATTGTTTCATCAAGGAAAGGAATTGGTTGTGTCCTTATGTATAATAATAGGTAGATTTACTATTAATGATTGTAATTAAAAATCCCTGAATAAAACATTCAAACTCAAGAACATGTGCTGATAGTTATAATCATTTCATTGAGAATATGGAGGCTCTAAATCTATAGAAAAATATGGAAGATATATTCAAATAATGGGATTATTATTTATATGTTCTCTCTAAAGGGGCTCAACATAAGGAAAAGAATATTTTTGAAACTATTCATGGTCTACAACGGATCGATACAATACCACCATGGAAAGAAAAACCAGGTTTCTCATGCATTGAGTATGAGGAACCATGTATTTCTGAACATGTTTAGGATTAATAAGGATCCTATATATAGAGATACTTTAAAGTTATATATGGTGATTTCTAGGAAAGGTAATCCATCATTCATTTTCCCATAAATTATTAAACCATCCACACTATAAAGTATAGATAACTCATATGATCATGATTATAAATTATGAAGACAGATTAAAGTAATGAGTTGTGGGAAAATTATGGGATTCATCTGTAGGAAAGTAGTTTTGATGGTTTGATATATTTTATATGTTATATAAATATCAGTATTAAAGGGGGAACTACTATATGATGTATATAGATCAATTTCTATTATACACTATATAAGTTCAACGGTGTATAGGTATTTAATAGAACATTATTGGTGGAATAGAATAATGAATGAAATTATGGACTATGTTTCACGATTCATAGAATTCCATTATTTCAAGGTTGAAAGACAAAATCCTAAGTGATTCAGGAAACATATTCCTCTACCAATATGGATGTGGGAAAATTTTATAATGGTCATTATCACTAAAATCCCAATAAATATAAGGAATAACCATTCCATTTGGGACATTGTAGACTATATTACTATGTAAACTCATTTCATATAAACAAAATAATATATAACCATTGATAACATTTCAAAAATATATATTAATGAAATTACATGGATTAGGGGGAAGAACTACTAATTATTTCAGATCATGACCCTTAGTTCACAAAAAAAATTATAGGAGAGTATTCAAAGGGATATCGATAGTGAAATACTTTTATGCACCACCTATCAACCATAAACTGATGGGTAGTCTAAATGAACTATCTAGGCTTTGGTATATATGTATATATTATTTTCTCATCACTTTAAAGTTATATGCAATCATTATCTCCCTTAGGTGGAGTATGTATACCATAATAGATGATATTTAGGCATCCAGATGGAGCTATATAAAGAATTATATGAGAAGAGGTCTCATAGTCCATAATTTTGTGAAGATGTTAGACAAAGAATATAAGTCATCCTAATAAATTTTTGAGGAGAGTATAGTTAATGTATGAACTATTCAGGATCCTATTAATTCATCCTAGAGAAAAAAAAGGGTTATGATGATAATCAAAGGTACAAATTAGAATTTGATGTTGGGGTTGATTTTTTCATGATGGTTTCACCATGGAAGGTAGTTTTATGATTTTGTAATAAGGTAATGTTAAGCCCTATATATGTAAGATCCAGGACATCATGGAGTTATGTCTATGTTTAAATTTTGGTTTATATTTATTAAATCTGTTTAATGGAATGTTTATCGAGTGTATGAGGTGTCTTAATGGTATTCTAGAGGATCAGGACATGATATAAGAATAAAAATGGACATCCATTTCCTATCACATGGTTTGAGAATAGTTAAAGATAATTGTGCACCCAAACCTTTCTAATCAATTGTAGGGGCGCAAGGCTAAAAAACCAGGATAGGAGGGAGGCCAAACCTTGCAAACTTAGATATAATAATTCAACATAGTTGGAACATGGTTTGTCATAGTGTATGGATTCCCCATGAAATTATGTGATGTGTACTCCTCTTGGATGGATGAAAGTGCACAATTGGTTCATAGTTTAGAAACCCATATGGCCAAGCTATGTGCCCCATAAAAATTTCAAAATTTCCATATTTTCCCCTTGGGATTTTTCTTCCTCACCATATTTTCATCAAAATTATTCCTCTTCCAGCCCTATTTATGAACCAGGACTCCAAAAATATTTCCAATGATTTATCTCCTTCGATTCTAGGTCATTTTGAGTTTTTTTGATTTCTAATCGAAGCTCCGAGTATGTCTAATTCTCCTCTTTATTCTATTTCCTTTTAGGGTTTTGGTGTCATTATTCTTATTCCATATACCAAAAAGCCACTTTTTATAGTGGAAAATAGTTTGGGGATTCAAAGGGTTCTTGAATATGGATCCAAGGATAAGTATAAGGGTGTTTTCATCATCGGATTCTAGGTTGGTGGTCTAAAAGTAATATCACATATTTTTATTATCGATATTTCACATGTGTTGCTCTCCCCATAATGTGAATTTGATTCCACTAGAAATATTTTTTAAAATGGTTGGATAAATGATGATTCAGATCCCTAATGATTCTTTATGGATGTGTTGAGGTTGATTAGACCAGATTAGGGCCACCCAAGGGGTGTTCCAATATTCCTAAATAGCGGAAAATTGTAAAGTTAATCCAAAAATTCATATGTGAGAAATAGTGTCCATGATAAATCTATTAACATGTTAGTTAGAATTATAATAGGTCAAAAATGACTATTGTGTCTACTTTTTGGAAGTGTAATAAGGTATTATTTTGAAAATGTGAAAAAGTTCTAAGTGTATTAAACATATGAATCAATAAATGTGTATGATGGTCTAATTATTGGGAATTGATGAATATTTGAAGTGGTATAATGTATGAGAATTGTTGGTTATGTTAATATAGTCAAATTATAAAATGTAAAATGGGTTAAATGGGATATTCTATGTAAATGGTAATTGTGATAATGGGTTAAGGTATAATTATGATCGACGTGTTGTATAAAATGTGAATTATAAATATTTCTTATAATTGGTTGTGAATGGTTTTTGATATGGTAAATGTGGTAAATGGAAAAATAAGAATGTGAGCATGGATTTGTGGTGAGGGATAGAGGACTAAATATCCTCCTACATAATGGTTTGGATTGAACCTCTAAAATCCACCCCTAGAATGCACATGTTACAGATTCAGACTGAGGCTCTAAACCCCTAATGCTTGCATTGGATGAAACTACCAAGAATAAGGATCCAAGGTATGTTTGACGAAATTGTGTTTGAATTGATTATCCCATGTGAGATAGGGATCTTGAATTACACCCTTATGCATGATAATTGGATAGTTGAGGCCATGGTGTAAATGTTGTAAATTCCTAATCCATGGAACATATGTTGAAGATAAATTTAGTAATGATAATGGTATATGTGATGAAATTTTAAATACTAATAGAATAGTTAGAGTGAATTTCGTTAACTAATGGAACCGAAGTTGTATTTTTTATATAATCATTTGTTTAGTAATTTCATGTAGTATCTATTAGACTGGATATTTTGTAGACACTATTTGTGGTATCCTACTAGATTTTACTAACACCATGCTCGAGACATCATTGGGTAACCGAGAATATTTCATGGTTTCTAGTTAGGAAAAGGGAGAGGGAACTATGCTAGGGAGTTGAGTAGGGATTTTTTATTTCCATGGATGAGGATCCATGTATAGAGTTAGGACATGTTTTGTAGATTGAGATATTTCTTATTTATTTGGGGTTTTCTTCCACTTTAACACTATTATCTTGACATGAAATATTTATTGTTTGGTTATGGTTGTACTCTGTCTAGGAATTGGTTGTTAATGCAGGTTTCAAGATTATTTTTTATTTTTCCATTATTTTATATGTTTTCTATTCTATCTTACTCTGGTAAAGAGAGTATAGTCTCTATGCATGATCCATTAGACCCTCACTACTAGTCGGTAACCTTTGGAGTATGGGGAGGTGTGCTTAAGGTCATGTGGTGACCCATATCAGAGATTCAGTTTTGTGTATTATGTGTCTGGGATGATAAAAAGTGGTATATGGGTAGGTTATTTTTATGGTCTTACTATTTTGGATGGTAGAAGAGAGATTATGATGTGTTGGGCCTTGAAAATTAGATCATGAATGGAATTATATAAACCATGTATGATGGAAAACCCATGTAACTAGGGTGATAATTATTGTTCTTGCTAGGTGTTGTTATAGTTAAATGATATTTCACTGTTAGATGATGCACTTGTTGTTTGATGTGACCATTTTATGATATTGTGTTCTTGAATGGAAAGGAACTTGGTTGTGCAATCATGTTTCATTGTAGGGACCTATGGGTATAGGTTGAATGAATCATGATATGCTGACATAGGATGGGTGTTTAGGACATGAAATGTAGCATGAATTTTACATTCTTGAGAATTTGAAGAAATTGTTATCAAATGAAGTTGACGCAAATGGTAAAATGGGAATAATTTTAAATAATTGTTAAGAATTGTCTTTAATAAAAATTTATAAATTGTATAACATTTTTCATGGTAACATTCAAAGTGGTACGATGATATTCTTTGGTATAGTGTAAGTGTGATGGGTTTGTTTTTCTTAGTGAACAACTTTCCCTATGTAATTGTGGATGCGTTAAGTTATGTGATCTGAGGTGCATTTTTTTAATTTAAGGAAGATTCCCCAATGATGTCATGTGACTATTGGGTGATAAGAGGACATCACCAGGAATGATCCTCTAGAAGTGGAGAAAGAATGTCCATTGAACCAGGGTAATTTAATAGAGGATCGTATCACATCGGTCGTTTTATGCAAATGATGGAACGAGACATAGGGTGTGTTTTGTCACGTATGTTTGAGCAGGATCAGGTATTTCAGCTACAAAAACCAATTACCTTACCTATAGATGGTGTACCATATGCAATGTATTTTTAGATATAGTTTAATCAGATAATTTTAGATCACATAGAGATTCCTTATAAAAAGAGAGTCAAGTTGGAAACTTATATGTCATGAGGTCATGTGAAGTGATTGTGGGATGTTTTGATCTAGAACTAGAAAGACAATTTCATGGAATGGAAAGACTTTTAGGAGAATATTTTGGATCATTTTTATCCATAGAACTTGAGATTAAAGAATGTTACAGAGTTTATGAGGTTGATCTAGGAGTTAATGTCAGTGATAGAGTATGGGGACCACTTCACTGATTCTCCACACTTCATTACAATGTTGGTAGGTGATGAGAAAGTTAGGGTGAGGCATTTCCAAGATGTACATAGGCATGAGATCAAGCAACAGGTAAATAACTTATATTATAAGAGGGTAGCTGAAGTGTTGGATCGTGTCCCTTTTTTAGAAGGGAACCTCAAGGAGGTTTCTAGTCATGGGTGTGTAGTTCCAGTTGAGTGATCCAATGGTGTAGATTTTGATGGTATGATGTGTTGACTTGTGAGTTTACACTAGGGAGTTGGTAGACCACATAGACAGAAAATAGAGCTATCCCCTCAGGGTAGTAATCGAGTTTTCTGATATCAGTACAGTAGTCTGGGACACTTATACTATTAGTGTCCCCAACCACTAGTTGAGCATTGATCATATAGAAGAATAAAACATGTGTAGATATTTTTTATGAACCCTTGATAGGGAGGTAATGAGGGAGGATCAATGACAGTGCAGAATACACGAATAGGGTTGGTAACCAAATACTTGGGAGACATTTAGAGCTTTAAAGGTCATACTAATATATGTGGTGGATGTGGTACTCCTGGATGATAGAATCCATATAAGAAGGGTAGTGTAGGACCATAAACCCAAACTGATGCCCATGGTATACGGGTAGGTAATCTTCATGTACTTTTGTTTACACATGAATTTGGTGAGGTTAGGTCATCCACTATCTGAGGTACGATTCATATAGCTTATAAAAATTATAATGCTTTATTTGATATAGTTTCTTCTCATTATTTTATATCTCATCAATTTGTGAGTTTATTGAGCCTAGAGGTAGAACATATGTGTGGGTTTGTGTTGATTGATACACCATTAGGGGTGTGAGTAGAGAATATCATGCATAATAAGGGGTGTGTGCTCGAGGATGTTGGGTACCATTTAATATGGGACTTTTATGTTCTAGAGAAGTCTGGTTTTGATATCATTTTGAGAATGGATTGACCAGCATTTTCCAGGATCATATTAACTATTACCATCATTGGGTAACTTTCACATCTCTTGAAGGAGATGCGTATGTCCATCGTGATGAATGGTATGTCCGAGAAGGACATGCATGACCAATTTTTCAATAGTTTGGTGAACACATGAACATAGTGGCTTGTCTCATGATTGATGATGGGTAAATAGGGAAGCATGTTTTCCCAAATGTGGTAGATCAATTTCATGATTTTTTATGGAAGAATTATCAGGGCTTCCACCAAAGAGGGATGTTTAGTTAATTATAGAGTTACTTCTAATATTAGAACTATCTTCCTTTCTTCCATATTGGGTGGAATAAAGAGAACTCCATGATCATTAAAATTAGTTATAGAAATTATATAATAATGGGTTTATTCATCCTAGTACATCACATTAGGGTTCGACTATGTTGTTTTCCAATAAATATGAAGTATCATTGTGACTATGTGTCAATTATAGGAATATTAATTAGATGAAAGGTATGAACTGATACACTTTTCCTCAAATTGATGATCTCTTTGGCCAGCTGAGAGGTTCTTTAGTGTCCTCCAATACTAACTTGAGTTCTAATTATCATCATCAGAGTGTGAGGCCATATTTTGTACCAAAGATAGCCTTTAAGAGTAGGTATGGGTTTTATGATTTTGTTTTGATGCTTTTCAGGTTTAAAAATGCTTTGATAATTTATGTGGATAAAATTAGCTGAATATTTTCCCCATATCTTGACCAATTCGTAGTTTTCTCTATTTATGAGATCATTGTGTACTGTAAGACTCACGATGATCATTCCAAACATTAGGACATTGTCCTAGGTACAATAATAGAAAATAGAATATATTCCAAACTATCTAAATTCCATTTCTATATCGATAGGGTTCATTTCATGGGTCACATCATCCCTGAGGAATGTGTCTTACTGGACCTAAAAAAAGTTTAGGTGGTTGTGTATTATGAGTGACAAAGAATTTTTCAGATGTTTGGAGTTTTCTAATATTGGTCGGATACAATTAAATTTTTACTAAATACTTTTCCCATCATGAAGTACCACTTTTAGGATTAACCAATAATTGTTTCAAGTTTGAATGGCCTAAAGAATGTGATGTTTCTTTTCAAGAGTTAAATAACCAGTTGACAACATCACCAATTCTAGTCTTACAAGAGATAGGTGAGGTGTATACCTTGTTTTGTGATGAATATTCTCCTGTTCTTGGATTAGTGTTAATGCAGGATGATCAGATGGTTGTGTACCGTTCAAGGTATTTGAGGCCTCATGAAGGAAATTAACCTAGTCATGATCTTGAACTGGATGAGGTGGTTTATGCCTTGAAGTGTTAGAGGTACTACCTATTTGGAGAGTGTTTTATAGTATACACCAATAATAAAGTCCTGAAATGCATATTCTTTATGTGTGATTTGAGTATTCTTTAGTAAATATGGGGTGAGTACATGTAATTGAATAAAATTTATTTTTTTTACACACTGAGTAAGGGAAAAAAGTATTGTAGATGCTTTGATTCAGAATACTTAAAACCAGGCATTTTAGGAATCATGTTTGATGTAGAAGACGATGATTTTGTTTGTTGAGAAGCATCTTGAGGTACAAGATGGCCAATGCCAGATGTATCTTGCATCCTTAGTAGTTTAGTCAATGCTTCTGACCAAGATTAAAGAAAGGAAGTATGAGGCTTTATAATGTCTTACGTTAAGGGAAGTTCTTAAAGGTGTGGAATTTCATTTTGGTCAGACCTTTGGTGTTGATTGGATCATTTATGTCAGTGGCCATGTTATTGTGAAAATGTGTCTCTGAGAAGAGTTTATTATCGATTTTCATTCATCAAGGTGGGTAGTAAATTCTAGCTTGTCCAAAATGTGTCATGATCTCAAAGGCAGTATTGGTGGCCAAGGATGAAAAAAGAAGGTTTTAGGATTTCTGGCATGATGCCTTACTTTCCAATAGGTGAATTCCAATCATCATAATTCAGGTGGTTTTTTATGTTCGTTTCCCATTCTGGAATGTAAATGGGATGACATGATAATGTATTTTGTTATAGATCATCTGAGGATGCCTCAGAGGAATGATGTGAACTGGGTTTTCATAGATTAGTTGAATAAGGTGTTTTATTTCCTTCTAATCCAAGAGTCTTTCACCATATATTAGTTGGGTGAGTTTAATGTTCAAGAGGTAGTGTGGTTGCATAGTATTCCATGGACCATGGTTTATGACTGTGATCCACAATTTACATTTCACTTATGGAAGGTATTACAAAAATTTCTTGGTACCTATGTGTTTTTTAGTATGGATTTTCCCCTATAGATAAATGGAAGTCACATTGTACTATCTTGTTTCCAGAGGAAATGTTAATGTCATGCATCCTAGATTTTAGTGGATCATGGTAAAAGAACTTTTCCCTTATTGAATTTTCTGAAATTAATAGTTACAAGAATATTATTCAGATGGAATCATTTTAGGTGTTCTAAGGTAGTCCATGTAGATAAACATTGTGTTGGATGGAGGTTGGGGAATCATATTTTTCTAGACCAATTCTCCTAAGAGATGTTAGAGATGATTCAGTTGATCTAGAAACATATAACAATGGATCAGAGTATGTAGAAGTTGTATATAGATAGTAATCCTCAATCTATTGTGTGTGTGGTGTGTGATCAAGTGTCCCTTCAGTTGTTTCCAGGGTTGGGTCACCATTAAATTCAAAAATAGGGAAATTTGGCACCCAGTTACATGGGGAAATTTGAGATTGTGGAGAGGATTAGACAAATAGAATACCTATTGGCTCTTCCAAAATGATATAGTGTGATGTATGATTCATTTCATGTTTCACAACTTTACCAGTATCACCATGACCCCTCTCACATGATTGGTGTTGAGTTTTTAGAGTTGGAGGCTAATGCGTCCTTTGAGGAGCATATAGTTCATATTTTGGATCATAAGGAGAAATTCAAGTGGGTTAGGAATATTCCATTGGTATGATTTTTATGGACCCATGGTAATGCTCAATAAGAATCATGGGAAATAAAGTCAGATATGCAGGCCCAGAGACCCGATATATTTACTTTAGAAGCTTAGTTGTGATTGGGAGTATGGCTCGAGAATGATCCACTATAACATGGGTAGGTTATAAGATCTCAAACTTCATGGATTAATGTGCTGGTTTAAATTTTTGTAAATCTCCTAAATATGTTTAATGAAAATTTTAATGTGTGTATGTGGATGATTGAGGGTGTTCTTGGGGTTCAGGATATAAAAGAAGGAGAAAAATGGCCATCCAGTGCATGTTGCATGGTTGGAACATAGTTAAAGATAACCATTCCCCCAAACCATGTTAATCAGGAGGGGTTCCTGGCTAAAAAAAGATGCAAGAGGGCGGCCAAATCTTGCAGACCTAGATAGATGAATTTTTCAAAGTTGCTGCCCAATTTTTTAAACTATGTATAGTATGTAGGTAACCATTCAATTTGGATATCTCTTGGATAGAGTCAATCACACGTTTTGTGCACATTTTGGAAAATTGTGCGGCCAAACATTGTTTCCCATTGATTTGTAAAAAACTATCAAAATTCACCCTTTGGATTTTAAGTTCAACACTTGATTTTCTACCCATTTATTCCTCCTTTATCCCTAGTGATGAACCATGACTCCCAAATCATCTCAAGGGTCTATATCCTTCTGTTCTAGGTCATTTCTAGTGTCATTGGTTGGGGATCAAATCTACTGGTAAAGCTAATGCTCCACTTTCTTATCTTATCCGGATTCAGGCTTGTAGTGTCATTATTATTCTTTTGAAGCCCTAAAACCCAAATTTTTTTGCGGAACATAGGATGGTGATTTCAAGGGAGCTTAAATCTAGATCTAATTCTAAGGTTAAGGGTGGATTAAACATCATATTAGAGTTAGGTGTTCAAAACTTTATATCCAATAGTTTTATTGTTTATTTTTTCATATGTGGTTATGATATTGTTTTCATGTTGATGTGAATTTGATAATGTTTTCATGATTGGGTAACATTTTCCGTGAAATGATGATTTAGACCCCTCATGATTCATGTGGAGTGCATTGAGGTTGATTATACTAGATTAGGTCCACTCAAGGAGTACTCCAATATTCCCAAACAAGGTAAAATTTTAATTTTAATCCCAAAGTTCATTTGTGTGAAATAGATCCCATTATAAATTCTTAAACATGTTAGTTAGAATTATGAAGGGAACAAATGATAGTTATGTACTGTTGTTGGCATTGGCATGATGGATTGTTTGGGAAAATGTGAAAAAGGGTTATGTGGATTAATGTGAATATTTCAAATAGCTTATGACTATGTAATGGGAAAATGTAAATGTATTTGTGAATATGAATCAATAAATTTTTATTATGGGTTAATGTATGGGAAATGATGAATATGTTAAATGGGATAATGTATGAGAATTATTGGTTATGTTAATTGAGTTAAAGTATAAAAAAGAAAATGGGGTAAATGGGGTATGCTAAGTAAATGGTAATTTTGTTAATGGGTTAAGGATTGGTGATGATTGACATATTAAAGGAAATGTGAATTATAAATGTTTGTTGTAACTAGTTGTGAATGGTTTGTTATATGGTAGATATGGTAAATAGATAAATAAGCATGTGAACATGGATTAGTGGTACGGGATAAAGGAATGAGGCTCCTCCCACATGTCAGGTTTGACTGTGGCACTAAACCTCACCCTTATAATTCATGGGATAGGGAGTCAGACTGAGGATCTAGGCCCCTAATGGTTGCATTGGATGAAGATACTAGGATTGAGGATCCATGGTAAATGTAAAGAAATTTTTTTGAACTGTCCACCCTTATTGAGATATGGAACTTGATATACACCCTTATGCACGATAATTTTACAACATAGTCCATGGTATAAATGATGTAAATTCTTAATCCATAGAACATGTGATTAAAATGTATTTTCTAATGATAATGGTATAAGTGATGAAATTGAAAATAATTATGGAATGGATAGAGTTAATATTGTTAACTAATGGGACCTAATTTTTTTATATTATCAATTTTTTGGTATTTTTATTCACTATCTGTTGGATATGGTATTTTTTAGACATTGTTGGTGGTGGATTACTAAGTTGAACTCAGACCATTATTAGGCCTCTATTAGGTACCTGAAAATATTTCATGGTTGCAATTAAGGAAAAGGGAAAGTGACCTATGATAAGGATTTTATTTGGGATTGGGTATGTGCATATATTAGGATCCATACATGGAATCCAATCCTATTTTATTGATTTGACTATTTCTATTTATTTTGGGTTTTCAACAACTTTGGCATTGTTATCATGACATGAAAAAATTATTGATTGGTTATGGTTGTTCCATGTTTGGTAAATGTTTATAAATTCATGTTTTTTGGATTATTGTTTATTGTTCAAGAAATTTATATGTTTTCTATTATGTCTTACTTTGGTAAAGAGGGTATAGTCTATATGCATGATCCATGAGACCCTCACTATTAGTCAGAAACATCTGAAATATGGGGAGGCATGCTTGAGGTCATGTGGAGACCGAGCTCCTAGAACCATTTTAGTGAAATCTAGGTGAAGGAGGATAAAATCTACATTGATTCTTTTTAAATATGGTAATGTATTGAGGATTTAACATCTATACTGAATATACCTCCCAAAATTTCCAAAGTAAATGATGTCTCTAATGATTCATTCATAAGGAAACGCATGGCAGATCCAATACAAGTTTTAAACTGTGAGGGAATAGAGTTGGATAGTGACTTTTCATATAATTTGGAGCCTTTCCATATTCCAGAAATGAGATAACAAGTATTTCTTAATCAAGAAAGTTTTTTAGTTGATGTACTTTGGATAAATCAAAAATAAGAAGAAAAAACATGGTATCCTAAAGAATCTATTATAAAGGAATATCCAAATTGGTTTAATAGTTTATATATATCCCAATTTAAAGGGTGGAATTATTTAAGTGGGGGAGAATGAAATATTCCAAATTCTATTGTAGTAGTTAAATGTTATATCATGAACCATTACACAAATGTTCCCTTTAAAGTGACATTATTCAAGAATTTTTTTAAAAATTATATTTTACAATATTAAATGGACATATATAATTCCATATTTTAATTCATTATATATAAATTATCATACTATAAATTTTTATTCTTTTAATTAAAAGGTCTGTATTTAGTTAAAAATTATGGTTTCATTGAAACATAAAATATGTATGTATTTATTATTATATAAGAATGACATAGATGTTAATAAAACCTTTTAGGTAATCATATATGAATATAATTATTTAAATTATAAATTTTTCAAAATTTTTTGAACTCGTATAATATATGGGAAAAAACATTACAACTAAATAAAATGTTACATTGATAAAAATATAGTTTTTCAGAATTTTCATTGAATAAAGTGTTTCCATGGGAGATTATGTTTTGGAAAGAACTGAAATCCTCAAAAAATTATTTATTTTATAATAAATCAATTTAGTTAAATTAAATTATTATCTGAAATAAATTTACATTATATATAATTTTAAATCATAAAAACATTTTTTCCGAAAAAAATGATTTTTAAACAATTATGAAATTTTATTTTAAATTTAACTTATCACACCATTAGAAATTTCATTAGACAAAATTATTTTCAAATATTAAATTTGAATTATCAAAATAGTTAAAATTCTCAATCTTAACATTTTTCCTTAAAATTAATTACAATGATTTGAAAGGAAAAAAGTTAAAGGGGGAATTGAGTTTAACCAAGTGAAAATGAAATATAACATTTAAAAAAGTTCCAAGAATTGTATTTTTTATCTTTTACATGAGAAATGAATTACCCCTACATTTTTTCATTTTTAATCCATTGAACCTTGAATAGTTTCATGGAATTATAGAAAAATTTAATGGTGTCCCCAAAACTAAACTTCCTCTCACATATAAAAGAGGAACATCTTCTATACTTAAAGACACACCACTCATTAGAATTTATATTTAATACTCTTCCATTTTTCTATACCTTGAAAACTATATAAGTTTTATATGATTTTGGTAATCATTACTTATTATAAGGCCCTCGTTTCTAAAAACAATCTAAGGAAAATTTCAGTCCCCAGCATGAGTATTATCAACAAATTCTCATGTACTTCTTAGTTATGTTTTTTAAAATTCATTTTAAACACACAAATATAATGATATTATTATAATTTATATATGTTAATGTGACTATATTAACTTTATTACAATTATTTAATCATATATCGTATCTATTAAAAAAATGATAGTTGTTCATGCAATATACAGACTATCACCTCCATAATGTAATGTGATTCATTTTACTTCATCACATTATAAGGATTGATATAAGGATGTTATTGAAGGATTAATATTATTATTATGAAAAAATTATGTATTTTTTAATAAAATATTCTAAAAATATTAATCATGTGATTTGAAAATGATCATTGTTATTTTAATCATTAAAAACATACAAAGTGGATAAATATTAATTCAAATAGTGAAATGCTTTGTTATCTATTAATTATTTTTAAAATTACTGATAATTCAGATATTTCTCAATAATAAAAATTAAAAATATCCTTTTTCTTTTTTAATAATTATATTACAACAAAACTGGCACCAAATCATCGATTGAAACATTATATGTTCAAGTTTTGTTCGATTTAACAAAATTATTGAACAATAAATTGGATTTATACAATTGAATACTAAGAGAAATAATTGAAAATTATATTATTATATAAAATTTATAAATAATTATTAAATTTTTTATAGAGATATTATATCAATATCTAATTAACCAACTAAGGAAACACCCTACAATCATTAAAAATAACCAAAACATTATGATTATCAACTTTATCTTCATGGATAAGGACTAAAAAACTAATGAATGGAATTTAAAACATAATAAATTATTATATATCAAAAATAATAGAATATTTATTAACCTGTTAATAATATAAGTTGGAATTAAAATTTATACAAAAAACATCTATTATAAATATATAACAAATGATCAAAACTATATACATTATTGTAGAAAATATAATGAATTCATGTAGACAGTGACCATTTATGAATCATATGAATGAATGTTGATATGATTAATATTATTAATTAATTGATTATGATATCTATTTTTATCATAAAATATCTTATACTACACTCATTGAATTCATTACATGATGTATAAGTTTTTCTGTCTCAAATTCCTCTCCTTGAGAAAAAAATTATATTATGCACATAATTTCCTTTATGTGGTGTATATAATACTTATTTATGTTTCTATATCATAAAATGACATCATTAATGGAATTTCAGGATCATTTTAATCCTTATATTCTATTAGATAGTGATTTAATTTCTACCCAAGCCATATGTGGGGTTTTCCATATTAATATTCATTCTTTGATATTAATGTTATAATCACTAACTATTTTCTTTTGTGTGGTGAATTAATTTACATGGAATAATTTTTTCAATGTGAGTCATGAAATTTAAGGTATTTAGAATTATATAATATTATCCCAATTTCATATTAATTTGATTCAAGATTTTCATTTTCCATAGTGGAAAAATCATCCTATGTTTTGGTAATTTAAAACAATGTGTAATTTCTATGAAAATATATCCCTATAGGGATATTTTAATTTTTATTTAGATGTGATATAGATACATGAAGTGGTAAACACACACAAAAATGTGTTCAACATTGGCTAAATAATCACCCAGATGCACGATTAGTGTTCCTAAGACTGAATAACTACAGAGACACTCACGGGGGATATGGTTTGAAATATTTACATGATCTTAAAAACCCATGAAAAAAGATTTTTATTACCATTATATTATGACCCTAATAATGAAATATATTGAATAAAATTATTATATTTTATAGATATACTAAATCATTTTACAAACATTGTCCACTATACTACTTTAATAAGGGAACTTAATGTTACTTGGAAGATACCCCTAAATTCCATGATTCTTAAGGGTTATTCTACAAGAAACACGCGTTAATTAGGTTGTGTTTGAAATCTATTTTTCTAAAAATATGGATAGGAATTATTTATTCAGTAAGAGGGTCCTTAGGGAATGGTATGAAAGGTATTAATGGATATTATAGTTAATTTATTGTACTAAGGTAATGATAGGTGTCGATTGAAACTATATATCCCATTAATGAAACCATAGGTCTCATGAGAAAAAACATGTTTGGTCTTGGTGTATTCCTCTTTCCATGATAGGATAATTTCTTGACTATGTTCTTGATAAAAAGTAATTTTTTTGTAATAATGCACTGATAGTTTCCTTCATGTCATATATTATACATTCCATCAGAATGAGATCAATGATTATTGTGATACATTTTTTTATTTACTTTCATGTATACAAAATTCCCTAATTGTTTTTTGATTATGAATTCATATTGTTCATTTATTCTTTCCATATCCCAAATTCTAGGTTTTTTTTGTAATCTCCCATTGTACGATACTCTTTACTAAGAATCTGAGTACATTCTTATTTAATTTCCATTGCCAAGAAAGCCTAGAGGTTTACTACATGTACTTTTAAGGGAAATATTGGAATGTATAATCATGTTGTCTTAATATATTAATGTTTAATATTATGTATTTACATTGTAATTTAGTTCTGTATATGGTATTACAAGGCTACTAAACTATTTGATCATCTATTAATTCCTTTAATTTATACCAATAATGTAATATAACTATTGGACATTGGTTTATGGTGTCTAATATGTTACAAAATAAAATAATTAAGGACAAAAAATGAAATGTAGTATTTTAAGCCTTGATTATGTGTCTCATTATTTTATCCTATAAGGGATGTAGTGTTACTAAAATTTTCTCTAAATCAATCCAAAGATAAAATTAAACAAGTATATATTATGAAAAATAATTTATAGGAGAATTTAAATATTTTAAAATTCACTATAAGATCCAACCTAACTAAATCACCACCCATAATTTCCACTATATCTTCTTTGACCCAAATGTATTATTTGAATGTATTGAGGGGTTTCTACAGAATTTTGGAAAATATAATCATGTGAGAAATTTTTTTATTAATAATAATGTATTGTTAATTCTCAATAAATGTTTACTGGATAAATAATAAATTTTAAATTATTAAAAATAGAATAGTTTAATCTTAAAAGGGATATTTTTTGAAGAATAATTTTTTATGGGAAATATATTTTTTCAAATAATCTATACTAAAGAGAAATTTTAATAAAATTAATTATTAATATATATATATAAATAAAATAAATTTAATATAAATATTATTACTTAGAACAAAATAATAATAAATTCAATTTTCTACATAAAAATATGTTTTTGTAATTTTTTTGTGTGACGTGGTAATATATTTAAATTAATTTTAGTCACATATAGATATTGAATCTAATAGAATGGATTTAATGTTTTTAACCAACATTTAAAAACTAGGTAATAATATTAATTTCATTTTTAGTTTTAAAAATAAGTTACTGATGACAATTTTGAGTTACATAGTAAAGATAAAATTATGTACAAGGGTTGAATTAAAGGGTTCGAGCCTTAAATATAACAATTTTTTTCTAAAAGTTCTTAAAAGCTAATTAAAAACTACTAATATCATATATAAATTATTTTTCAGATTTTTTTATTTATATTTAATGAGAACTTTCATTACTTATTCATTAAGTATTTGGTATTTGTGAAAATTTCAGTCAAACTCACCATTAGAAGGACCCCAACTCTATACCCACATTATCGTAAATATTTAATTTTTTTCAATATATAATACTAACCTAAATTATCTCCCAAAATATACTCTCTCATGTTTGATATCCTCATATAATCAGGGGGAGTCCCAAATCATTTATTTCGAAGGGGATCTTTGATAGAAGAGTCAAGTCTTCAATATAAGTGTTATATTATCCCTAATTATATTCATTGTCATTTCTATACACTTATTCATAAATATAATTTATTAAATTTGTAGAATTTATTATAAACCATTTTTTTGATTTAATAATGACATTAGAAAGATAAAATAACATGTTATTAATCATTCACTCATTATAAGGCATTTTTGTTTAGGTTGGTTCTACCACCTATAAAAAGAATGATATAATGGTTATATCATGAATGATTTAGAAAACATAAATACTTGTAATTTGATATAAAAACGATTAAATTCATATGTCTTGATAATTTTTTATTGGGAATACACACACACACACAGACACACATATATATATATATATATTCCTTAATAAAATCAATACATTTTATAGAATCAAAATTACTAAAAATGAGATTTTGACATCTCTTTTTGAACTATCACCATAACTTATGTAAAATATTTTTTAAGATTCAAAACAATATCAAACACAGTAATGTAACCCATATTTTTATACTATATTTATTGAACACAAGATTATAGATCATGGATAAGAACCCCCACACTGAAGCCAGTATAGGAAAATTAGAAATGTTAACACATGAATATTAATTTTTTTAAAAAAAAATATTATATATGGGTAACAAAAAATTTTAAATTAATGTTATTAATTAAAATAAAATTATTTCTATTTCATATGTAGGTTATTAATAAACATAACTTGATTATATATGGGGTTAGTGTGTGTCATGCTAAATAATTATCCAAGTTATGTAGTTTTGTTGACACAATATCATTTCATTGAATCATACACATTATTTTTGGTCTATGTTATTCTAATTTGATTATATTATACCATTTTTCTATTTCATATGAAATTTTATCTTTCTATCTAGGTAATTTATATTTTTATTTTATAATTTTATTTATTAAATATTGGTTTCCTTATAAAAGTGTTGTGTTGTTAATAATAATTCTCATATTCTCTATTATCTCATTCTCATCAATGTTTATATTCATTCATAAAATAATATAAATATTTTATTATTTAAAAATAAAAAGATATATTATCTTACATCCTCTATATATTTATCGTTATATCTTTTCAAAATGAAATTGTAAAACTCCTTTTCTTATGTGGGGTTTCTCAAAAATTACCTAAAATTATTTTAAATGAATTATATTTCAGTTTCATATATTTCATATATTCAAATACACATTTGATTAATAGAAAAAAAAATTCAAGGTTTTGTTATTAAGTATTCTTTTAAAATAATGTTTTAAGAAGTCTTTTTATGAGTTGCACTTAAATAATTTTTTCAACATGACATGTAACATTTTTTTAATGATAATGTCAAATTTTTATGAAATATATTATTATGATTTCTCTTTTATTCTCCTATATATCTCCAAAATATCTATCTTATATGGAATTATGTTTCATTAACAACACTATGATTTCTATTATTATATATTTATTGTTAGGTTACTAAACTTTGGTTATCCTTAGATTCAATTCTTCATTGATTTATATGGGATGCCTCATAAAAATTTTAAGTAACACATAATATTTTCTATTATTATTAATGGTAAAAAGTACATTTTTTTATGTAGTGCACATATGAATGGTTTATCATTAAGTGTGGTTAGATCCAATATATACCTTCAATAAATTTTGGAAATAATTTTATTTATTGTGATAATTATTTGTGCATGGACTATATTGTATTTGGATATACAGATAATACAATGTGTGGTTGTTGTTTTATTTATATTTTTTAAAGATTCTATTTATGGATCTAATTGTGTTTTAGTATGTTCATAACTCTTTATGTGGACCTATAGCTATATTCACAACCCTTTTCCTAGACCGAATTATGTTTAACTACGTTATAATATTATTGGGTACCCATGATTCTATTTATTCCACCTAGATATGTTTTTCTTTATGGAATATGATTATTTTCTATTGTTTACATGTTCAAATCCATGGTATAATTAACAGTTACATGATGAAATTATTGAGGTAATACATCCTTCTTAAGTGTATCATGGATAAATATTATGTTTTGATTTTATTTTTAATAAGATATTAACCCCTTTATTATTATTTCTCATATTCATAATATCTAACTCTTTATATTTTTTTATATTTTTTCAATTACTAGGAATTTATCCTAACTCCATATGTTTTTCCTATTTCTATAGGAAATTATATGAATAAATATTCTAGAAATAATTACATGTGTAATAATGTTTCTATGATATATTGATGAAATAAGGAGTAATAAAAAATTTATGTGGCTAATATCAAATGAATGTAAACATTTTGGTTATCAGATTGTGTTATTTTTTATATGTATGTTAAAATTATGAAAATTATGAAAATTATTTTCATGTTATGATCGTTTATTCACTTATGGTATTCTATTCAATAGTGAATCCTAATATTTTCTCCTATAAATGTCATGTGGAGTGTGAGTGATGTATTTTAGAGGCTATTATATACTCATTGTAAAGGATTGTATCACCTTATAGAGGTGACTATAAAGGTTAGTCAACAAGTTTTGTGGTTTCAAAATGAATGAGGATCACACAATGATGGTAGTGTTTATGTCATTAATAATTCTATTCAGCTGATTTTCGTATTCAAATATCAATTCATTCAATATGGTGATTGAGGAATTGAATGGGTAACTATGGATTTGTTTGAAGGTGGTTACAATATGTATTTCCCTTTCTAATTATAATGAATTGATGATAATTAAAAGGTGAAGCCTTTATGTTATTTCCATATTATTGAGATATATTTCTTCAAAATATGAAATAGTATAGTAAATCACTACACACATAAGGGAAAAGTGTATTTTAATATCAATTTTGGGTGTTCTTATAAGAAGATAACAGAGATCTATGAGGCTATATAAATTAAGGATCTTAGAGTTTTTCACATATATAAAGGTGGAGATTATTAATACATCATTACATGTATAACTTCACTCATATTTCATGAAGATTAAGGAAATCAATCTTGGTGTACCAGTGAGAATTCATATTATTTGAGAATTGAAATTTATTTATTTTATAAATGTTGTAAAACTAGATGGTTAGTGTTTATACATTAAATTGTATGAAATAAACAATTTTCATAGTTATTTAGATAAAATTTCATGTCTTTATTTCAGGATCCTTTTATTATTCTAGTTTTGTTGAACCATGTAAAATTTTTAATTACTCTATTTTATTTATTAATTCAAATTTATTTTTTTGGAGATTGGAGTTCTTACTAATAGTGGGGGAAAATTATTAGAGAAGTTCATTTGTAGAAGGCCAAAATATCATGATTCAATCACCTACCTACTCTTAGGGTGTCTACCATGCCAGGAAGAAACAAATTTCCTCTGAGATATTTCATTTCATATATTTTTTTTTCAATGAAGCAATGCATGTGATCATCAACCATAAAATAATTCTTATATCCAATAGAAACAATGTAAAATTATTGATGAATATGATGCAATACTATTTCATATCCATGGGAATGAATGTGAACATGAATTATATTTAATGGATATCAGTCTATTTAAAGGGATAATAATTATAATAAAAATACTAAAGAGAGATTGGTTTTGATATTAAAGGAGTCAATGAACATGAAGGTTATTTTTACACCATAATCTACACAATGGTCATTTCATATAAATCCCCCCACCATCATATGGAAAATATTTCTCAATATCAATATAGATGAATCAAAAGTACATGAATATAAATTGATATTTCTATGTAAAAAATTATGAGGATTTGAATATTCACTTGAATGAGTCAACTGTTTCATTAATTGATAAGGTAAACATTGTTGTGGAAAAAATTTGTGAGAATGGGAAAACCCAAAAGATAATAAAATATCGAACAGGGTATTAAAAATATTACCACCATATTTAAATGTTAATATAATTATTATTGAAGATAATGACCAAAATACAGTGACTCGGGATAGTCTTTACAATCATATCATTGTATTGAAGATAATAAAAATTGATAATAATTTAATTGAAACAAATAATTCCCTAGAATTGGTGTCTAATTAAATGATTAGAGTCAAATTTTTAGATGATCCTTAAGGTATGAAAGTTATCAAGGTGATATCATTCATTAACTAAAACCATAAAAGTGAAAAATTAGTATTTAAAGGGAATATTACACTTCTAGATTTTAGTTTTTCCAAATTGGTTATCTCTCTACGAGATGTCCAAACAAGTTCTAAGATAATGATAGAGATTATGAACCCACGAAAAAACTATCATAGGTTGTGAATGTAAATGGGATTAACCTTTATAAATTCTTTAAAAGGAATATCCTAGTTTCACAAGAATATTTTTTTCTTAAAAGAAATTGTTGTTCAGGAAATTGATGACTATAAGGAACCCAATAAGGAATTTTTTTTGGCTATTAAAGATTAAATAAAATCAAATGAAAATAATTATGAATGCATTTTATTTAAAGTAATATTAATACTCAAGTACAAACTAAAATCTATAATATATTTTTTTGGATTTTAAGGATAATACAAAGAAATAAAATGTATTTTTATGTGATTCCAACCAATATATGCAGAAACAAGAAGAAGAAAACTCTTAGTTAAAGGATGACATTGAATAACTAAAATATGGTAAACCAAGTAACTCAATAAAGATAATTGATATCAAGCACAAACTAATATATCTAGACAAGAATACTAATGAGTTAAATAATTTTTTTAAATGATCATGTCAAAAGGATATAGAAGCTCGATGTACAAGTCCTGATGATTCAATGAAAGCTCTTCTGTCAAGATAAACTTGCAAATTTCAGTATTATATTAGGAAGTTGAATGTATGGGATAAAAATAATCTAATTAGGAACACAAGGAGTCAATGTAAATGTTAATAAATTCCCCATAAGTTAATAAGTTCAAAGAGAAAGTCATTTATTTTGAGGCTATTAATCATAAGAGAAAAAATCAGTAGTGATTTATGAAGAAACATAAGCACCCACACCCCGACATAATTTTGAGTTAGTTGACTCATGAATTTAATGAAAGGATTTATATAGAGAACTAAATAAATGAAATAAAAAACTATGAATCATCTATTACTACTTTTTAAATATAGGGAATATAAAATATTTTTTTTCTATAGAAAAAAAGTATTTCTTCAATAAAAATAAGAAAAAATAGATGAGTATAAATTCTTGCACAAAATTTTTTAGCACATATTTTTTAGTTTTATTTTAATATGAGGTGTCTCATTCATAAAATACATAAATATAGAAAAACAATTATGAATATTAAATATCTTTAAATATAGTACATACTCAAAGTCTATTAAGGTTTAGTGTATTTTGGACATAATATGCATAATTTAATTATTTATAAAATGATCTTTAACATCTCCCACAAGGTTCCCCATATTAGTACCCTTATATACATATCATAAAAGGAACCTTTTATAAAATATTATGGAAGGAAAACATAATAAAGGGTGATCTCAAATGCTCAGTATGCATAACCTTGGAAGATACCAATCATAAGAGAGAATAAGATAATCATAAGTGTATAGAAATATAATCATGTACATGTTATCAATGAAAAATATTCATACATAGAAAATAAGGGATCGAAATCTCTAAAATTATTTTATACCAAGAATAATGATTAAAAAGTGTTTTAATTTCGTAATAATCAATCTAGAGTCATAAGATATTCATGTGGCATCATAGGAATATAAAATTATAATCTTGTGAACATAAAAATTCACAATCATTTCCATGAAAAATCTTGTCATCTTAAGTATAAAAAATGATAGTCAAATATAAAAATGTGAATATATATATTAGAAATAATTTTTACACATATTATTGTGATAATATGTAAGAAAAATAATACTCATTCATAAAAATGTTAAAAAAATATTAATAATCTTATCAAATTAATCATCAACTCCATATATATATATATATATTACATTACCCAATTCATTAGAGGGCTATAATGGACCAACCCATAAAATAATTAAAAGAATACATATATTACAAAATTGATTATAAAATCATTCATTAATTAATTATATAAGAACTCATTTTATGGAAATAATTTTCATAGAAATTCCATCATTTAATCATAGAAATACTTTTGGGAGAGGAATAGTTTCTAGAAAATCAACTTAAAATGATCATTATCATAATCCATATTGAAAATTTAATTGTATGGTATCATATTATTATTAACCTAGTGATTCATAACAATACATAGATGATATTGACATAGATTAAAAATACATTTAAAAGATTATTTGAACATTTCCTTAAAAACAAGGAACATTCCCTTTCCTTTTAGTACCATTAGAAAATAAAAATTTCTATAATATTTACAAATATATTTTATTTGAAAATAATAATTAAATGTTTCAATGGTTTCTCCAATTGAATTAATATCCATAATAGTATGATATTTAATTTATACAGTAAAAATTAAAATAAAGTTTATTTTCACAATTTTGATAAAATTCATAAATAATAAGTCTAGATAAAATTTTAAAAATTAATTTTTAAACCATTGAAAATGAAATCAAATATAGATAAAATTTAATTTAAAGAATCATCAGATAAAAAAATATAATTTTGGAATATATTTTAACAAACATGGATATGGAAGAGAAAGTTTCATTGACAAAAGTGGAAATGAAGTCAATTTACATAAAAAATCTTAGTCATTTTAACTAAAATAGAGAGGAAAATTGTGATATTCTATGAAAATTTCGATGAATAAAATATATGGGTTTTAATGTATTTTTATAAAATTATTTCCATCAATTTAAATTTAATATAGACTATATTAAAAGGAAATTTGATTTTTACATAAATCAATTACATCATGTCCTGACTTTCTTTGTACTTGTTAAAATGCCCTATATTATAAATACAAATTTATTATAGATTTATTAAATTAATATATTACTAAATAAATTACTATTTATCATTACTATATAATTTTTTAGTATCATTTTATTAACATCATAACCATTAAAATCATCATTTGTGTGAAAAATAATATGTTTTCAATGTATTTTTTGGTTTATTATATCTGCTACATTCATATTGGTCATTATTAAATAAAATTAATATATTTTATCATTAAATAAGTAAAATATCTATTCATTATATACACCTTTTAACTATTCATATGTATTTATGATGAAAAATGAATTACTTCTATTCATGGGGGCTATAGATTTTACGTACACATGAGTGATGTTTCAACTTTTTGATGGATTGAATGAGATAAAGGGAAGTAGTAATTAACATTTATATAATAAATAATATATAATAAATATCATATATATTCCTTAAATATATACCATTTACAATCTATGTGAAAGATAAATGAAAAATAAATCATATCACATCATGGGGTTTGTATTCCACACTTACGCATGATCGACGTTATCAGTTTCCAACGTATGGGATGGTAAGAATATAAAAATTATATTATAATTATATAAGAATAATTATTTCATAAATATAATAAAAAATCATTAAATCCTTCATAATAAATTATCAAGATTAACGGTTATGTAAAATGAATCATATCTTTTTGTGGAGGTAATAGCCCACATGCACACATGAGTGATGTTTTCACTTCCCATTTGAGAGGAAGGATGTGGAAAATGGATGTAAAATAATAGTAATAAAATAAATTTGTATTTATGATATAGTGTTAATAATTTTTAGATAAAATAGATATATATCATGTATATGTATAAATAATCTTTGAGAGAGTTAGGTAGTATGATTAAAACTTTTTTGAGAGACCACCTTTTACTTAAATGTTAATCCTTAATATGATGGTTATAGGGTAAGAAAAATGTCAATAACAAAGTGATTAAATCTGTTAAGTATTTTTTGGAAGATATTGGATGAGAAATATGGATAAAATTTTCTAACTAATAGAGGATAATAGGTTCCCATTTACATGTAAGTTGGGGGATATACATGGAATTAATTAGAAGATTCAAATTATAAAAGGACAAAAACATATGAAATTGGGAAAAAATATCATGAAAATAAATTTTAGGATATATCATGTATAATTATATTAATACACTAATTTTTAGATAGGTTTAAGTGGAATTTTTACCGCAATATCTTAATTTAGAACACCTCCCACATGTAAACCTCTTCTAATCATAACCATAGAAACAAATTTTTTTTGGATTTAAAATTAATTATTTCTAAAAATTAATTTTATACAAATAAATTTTATTAATTATTCAAATTTAAAATATGGAATCAATTATATAATAATTAATTTTATAAATATTTCTTAATTTATGTTAAAATATGTGTGAAAAACACAATAAAACTGTTTAAAAATAAATTAATTTTTAACCATAAAAATAAATTTATTATTATTAATTGAGTGTTAAAAACCATTAGTTGAATGTCAAAAAATATTATCCAAAAATTTAATTACATTTATTAATCAATATATATTAATTTAATTTATTATTATTAAAATATATTTCATTCAAGAAAAATATTTCTTTAGAATAACATATGTTTTTTACATTCAAATGATATTATTTTAGTTTCTAATAAATTATAACCAATGAATTCATTTTATAAATGTTTAAAAAATACTTTTTTCCAAATTTATTTAGACCTATTCATATCCACCAATATAATACATATTTGATAACTATTACATTATATAGTAATACTTTGATATTTTATTTTGGTTCATTTAAATTCATTATTGTGCATAGAGAAAGAAATCAAAAATAAATAAATTTATATAATGATAAATATATCATAAAATATATGGATTTAACTTTATAGAAAAAAATACATAATTTAATTAATAAGGTTATAATGATATATTCCAAATATTGAATAGAAAATGATATCTCAAAGGCTATTAGCATCATCAAGTATGCAGATAACCACAATAATTTATCAACCTTCAATGTTTGAGGATAGTTCAATAGACATTTTTGTGGCATTATCTCATTTACCAACAAAATAATAAAAGTAAGTAACATTGATCAAAAAGTAAAATGTATATAAGACTAATGTCATAGATAATGGTTTGGAAGTGATGGATATAGATATAGTATGGGTCTTCAATAGTAGACACAATTCAAAAATTAATGGATTAAAAAATATTATTATAGGGATTTAATATGATTATAAATGTTTCATTATACATTGAGATGATGAAATTTTGCATATAATTTGTGTTTTAAAATCCAATGTTTGAGATAAAAATGTCATGTGTATTTATGTTGTGGTGTTTGAAGGTCTTGGTCACAATTTTCTTAGTGTAAGTCTTTCCTTTGACTTGATGTGTGGGTTAAATTAAAAACAGAAGGATTGGATTATCAATGGAAAAAATAGTTCTACTCTCATTCAATTTATTTAAATAATGATTAATATCCACCAAGTTAGTGGAGAATAATATATTATTTTTTTATCTAAATAAGAGTAGAATATCAAATGGCGCAACAAGATTGTTCACTTAATCCACATTTACTTGTATAACTTGGTGAAAATCAAGGAGCATGGGTTATCCATAAATATTCTTGTGATTTTACAAAAACATGTGATACTTTTCAAAAATGAGAAATAATTTAGGTGACTTTCAATTTAACAGACATGAATATAACATGATATATTGAGTTGGTTCATATTAATGTGTGTGGGTTAATATCATTCAAATCCATTCATATAACATGGTGATATGTTATATTTATAGATCCTTATATTATTAGGGAATGGAAGGTGGTAATTTTAAATAAATTTAAAGTGTTAATGTGTATTACATATTATTAGATATTGGTATAGAAGATGTATTGGGTAAAAATCAGAAAATATATATTAATAATTGTATGAAATTTACTTAAACAATATTTTGATAAAATATTTTTGAACATGGGATAAGGAATGAAGTTTCAGTAGTGAGGAAACCTTAACAAAACGGTTCCCTTAAAATGAAAAAAATATTATTAACAACATGTAAAAGTTAATGGTTATTGAGAAAGATTACATAAGATATATAATAAGGAATTATATATTAAACAAATATATATCTCCAATATATAATTATAATGTATTAATATTTTTAAGAAATCATATGATATATCGTATGGAAAAAATACTACACATAAGTACTTCTAAATTTCCAGATGTAGGTTTTCTATACCCAATAATAGATAAAAATACAATTATAAAGATTTTGGGGATGAAGTTATATTATAGTATAATCATCCAAAATCATGAAATACTAATGTTAAAAATAATTCATTAGAATATTATTGAATGATAATAAATAACTATTGAAACAAATGAGCATAATTCTCAATATAGTGAGTAGTTTTTAGTGAAAAATAATGAATAAGTATTAGAGTAAAGTGATGCTAAGGTGACCATCCTAGAATGAGAACATGGAACATTAGAGGGATCAATAGAAAACATCGATGATAATGAAATCATAGTCAGTTCAATAGCTTCAAATAAGGAAATATTAGAGGACAAAATCAAATAAGGAAATGTCATTTGTGATTGTACAACATTAGTAAACACATTGAGGATGAAAACTCTCTAAAAATCATTCTTATCTCATGTTGGGACCATGAATTTTAAAGAGGCTTCAAAATATGAAATTTGGGAAAAGTTCATTCATAAGGAGCTTGAAGAAAATGGGAAGTTCAAACATGATAAATTATTAAATTAATGGAACAAAAAAATCATTTAGAAACAAGTGGGTTCTATATAAAAAAATTAAATAAATACTTAATGGTGAGTAAGATGAAATCATGAATTTTGTGAATGGGATATTTCAAAATATAAGGATTTTATGTTGAGGAAACATTTTCCCACATACCCTATTTGGAAAATACTCACTTATTCTTTGAAATGGTGGTGTAAAATAAATTCTAGGTGTTCCAAATAAAAATAAAATTTGAATTCCTTAATTGAATCATTGAGGAAGAATTACACATTATCCAACTAGATCTTTTTATTTTAAATGATAATAATTTCATGAATTTTTTTCTATAGAAATAATTTTATGAGATTAATGAATCCTCATGAACATGGTTTTATATACTTGATCAATACATTATAAATCATTAAATCTAGTGAGGTAGAGTTTAATACAATCCCAGCATCAAGAAAAAGAATGATCAAACTATTTTGACTCTCATTTATATTGAAAATATAATTTCTAGGGGATTAGATGAAGCATATTAGAAGCTATATTTAAAATTTATGAGGTGATATTTTGACATGAAATATATTGGATATCTAACATTTGTCCATGGATGATAGGTTATATAAGTAATTCATGGAATTTTTATTTATTAATCAAAATATTATAATGAAATTCTTAAAAGGTTATTAATAGTGGATTATAGTATAATGAGAACACTAGTAGAAACCTAGATGATGTTTTCAAGAGATGATGATGAAAATAAGGTTTATATACTTTAACCTAGGTAAATCACTAGAAGCATAATGTAACTAATAGCCAAATAAATCAACATTATATTTTTTAGTTATCAAGTCTCAAGATAAAAATGTTATCATATGGAAATCCACTTATTTGTATTTAAGTGTATTATTTTTTTAAAAAAAATAGTGTATTTCAATGTATTTTATCATGAAATATCACAATAGTAGTTATTATGATATATAGATGTGAATTAAGATAGTTCCTAGAATTTTCAGAAGTTAACATGGGTAATACATTATATCATTGAGTTGTTTATATTTATTTAATGATAATTATTAAAGAATATGTTTCAAAAAATATTGATGAATATAAAAATTTTATGGCTACTCAATAATGTGTTAATGAAAACATTTTTTATGAAAATCAGGGAAATAGAAAACGTTGATTTTGAGGTGAATTAGTTTACTCTATAATTCTACCTCTCTCCATCCAACTAGATTGTTTAAATAAGGGACCCAAAAGCCCATATGTTATTTTATATTTATAAAATGGTATGGGGATTCAATTAAATTAAATATTTTTATTTCTAACCACCTATTATGAACTTTCACAAATTTTCCCTTTGGGTTCTTTGAAAAAGTAGGACAAGTTATGCATGAGTTTATTATGGGGATATTTTCATGATTAGAGATAAATATTTATGAGATAGATCTTTATTTTTTACAATGGGTAGTTATCCTATCGTAAAACATTATATATTTAGAGAGTACAAAAATATCTATTCAAGGTGATAATCATGGTTTGGATATTTTGAAGATCATAAAGATTAATAAAGTGTTTTCATTATGAATGTTTCATTTAAATCATGTCTTACAATGATCCTAGATCATGTGGTGTTAGAGTTTATGATTTTTAAATCATTAATGAACTATGTAATTCTAATATGTTTCAAAAAGTGTGTATGACTGGTAATAACAATTTCTAGATAAGGATGTGGTAATTCTATTTTTGATTATTTTTCAACAAACCCAAATGGGGTGTCTGTTAACCAAACACCACCTTGGAGTATTGTTTTTCTATTTATTTTTTTTGTTTATAAAATTATCGAATGCAATTATAAAATATTTTTTAGAGTCATAAATGATGTTGAAAGAGTTTTATTAGGAGTAGGATGTAATAGTATTTTTTCTTTAAGGAAAAAAACTCATAATGACATTCTAGGTCACACCATGAGAATTCTATGTAATAATAAACTATTTTGGTGGTTGGTACCATGTTTAATAGTTCACACAATAATGGATTCCACATGAGATTTTGTATTCATACTATTGAAGGATGATTATTTATTTACATTGTTGAAGTTGAAATCATGCCATGACATGTTGATACATAAGGGTATCATCATACATATAAGAACTATCATATAATCCCTTACACATAATTTTTTTCCTTGGAGATTTTACATCATGTGGTGAATTTTCACATGTAAAACAGAATATAAAGAAAAAAATAAATTATCATAAAAAAGAAAGTGAAAAAATTAATATTTAACAATTTGGGAAGAATGGAAAAATCATGGAGAGGATTTGAATTTTTTAGTGGACTAGCCTAAATAAAAAATTCCATTATATGTAAATTCATAATAAAATATATGAAATTAATATTGACTACAAAATAAAACATTTATTATAAAAGATATATTATGGTGTGGAATTCATTTTTGAATCCATCAATTTTTACAACGATATATTTTTTTGAGTGTGAGCCTAGAATTATAGGGGATTATTTTACCCACCTACATAGACAATAACATGTTGTATAGGTCATAGTGATGGTTGGATCATAGATTCATGTTAATGAAAATAATGAGGATTATGATATGATTTTAGTGATCATGTCATGAAGAATATGAGTCTTTATATTTTTATATTCAATGATACTATATTTTTGGAGGGAGATCGGGGACTTGAATGAAAATGTGTGATTTATTTTGATGAAATTCAAGATATGGGTTATCGCTTATTAATTAAGGTGAATTGATGATCAATAAAAGGGGAATAAACAATACTCTCTCAAGTAGAGAGTGATTTATTTTTTCAAAATAAGGAGGATCAAGGATCAGTTCACACATAAGGGAAAAAATGAATTCTAAATAAATGTTAGAAATAAAAATTATAAGGGACAGTTTATCCATGATACTAACTCAATAGTGGTTACTAGAATTCATAACATTAATATAGATGAAGGTCATTTGTAAAAAATATTTGGAATAAATTCACTCATTGTTCATAGAGATCGAGGAAATAAAAATTGGAGGGAAAATTATCTTTTAGAGTTTTTAAGAACATTGAGTTCATTGAATTATAAATTTTATAAAATTATAGGGTCATTTTGGCCACTATTAGTTATATAAGACAAGTATTACAATTATTTTTTTAGGTGAATCAATATATTATTGTTTCATTATCCTTTAATTTTTCTAGTTTTTTTCTCATTACCTGACCCATTGTGGCCTATAAGGACAATGATAAGCCAATAGTGGAATCAAAAGACCACATACAATTTTAAAAAGGCTAGTAACTATTACTCTATATGAATATCACACACATGAAGTACATTTGACAAAGTACCTTCACAATAAAACATAAACACTCACACAATCACATCTTCATACACCAATATAATGATGAAAGATAAACAACTAACACTAGAAATTCATTAAAACCTAATATCACATAAGATTATTCAAAATAGTTAAAAAATAGAAAATGGGACAAATAAAAGCCACCTAAAATTGTATAAATAGTCTAACATGTTAGATATTAGTGTAATACTATCATGATGAAACTCATTAAACTGTCTATAGTACATATAGTCCAACTAAGTTCCACTAGCTCCTAGTCCACCTAGGACTCCATCTAACGGTTATTCATCTTTATAAAACACAACATGTTTGTACAAGGATGAGAATAAAATAACCATGTGAAACACCCAAAAAATTCCACACAAAAAGCATCACGGATAAAGATAACTCTAAATCAAAACCACAAGGTAAAATAAGATTAATCCTAGATATGATCAATGGAATACTCTATGTCTCAGGTGAGGTATGCCCCTATTCTCTTCTAATGAATTTTTGTAAATTACCTAAGGAAACTCTCTTATAAGGTAAATCACTCCACTATTATTTCCAATATTCATGTTTCTATCAATACAAGAATATATAGACTGGAGACCACATCCAGGGCCTTTAGTGGATACATGATCATAACATGAATGACCCACCAGTAATGGTATCCCATGCTTTGGATATTGATCATGGGATACCATGCCCATGTAAGGGGAAAAAGAAATAGAATAACTCCATAGACCACATATGGTGAAAACTAACTCAATATAGAACCAGACCATAGAGGGTACCACTCATTCTCTACTCTGTATGGGATTCCTATTAGTATCGTCCTAGGAATAGAAATTAGAAACTCACTGTAACATCCCAGGTAAATAATGGATATAATATTTTCATATTTATTAATATTTTTGAATTAAATATTAATTTTAATTTAAAGGATATGATATGTTTGATGGAGTACCCAACACACAACAATAGGTTTCTCTGAAGTCTTATGTTGCACACAAGGCTGAGTCATACTGAAAAATAATAATATAATATTATTTTAAATGGTAGTTAACATATAGTCGTTGTATTGGTGGGAATGAACAGAACTACCTACAATATGATTAAACATGTTTTTTAAATGTCTTTATATTTTTTCTATAAATTTTAGAGGCTTAAAATAAGAATTAATCTCATTTTAAGCATGAAATACTCTAATATTCTTTAAAAGGTCGATTTACCGCCTTTTGATGGTGAACCCTTTTTAAATATAATTTTTGTCACTTTTATATGTTCTATTTGAAAAAATAGAATTATTATTTTGAATCAGGATATCAAAATTAACTTTAGATGAAATTTTGGTATTTTTCTAATAATGTTCATTTTTTAATGAATAGTAAAAATGCTGCATTTTAATTCAAAATTATATTTCAATCTAATTTATTTATATGGTTAGATTATCTTTTTCATTGGTTTTAAATTGTAATTAGATTATATTATTACCATTTAATCTAATTTTTGTCATTTTAAGTAATTTAATTTTGAAATAGGACATAAAAAAATGTCAATCTTTTGATAGTTATTATTTCTTAAAAACAGGCATTTTGGTTTTGACAACGGAAATTATTTTTAAATTAATTTCTGAAAATTTTGTGTTTTGAATTTGAAAAAATTGATTAAATATTTTGAATTATGATTTCAAAATTGTATAAATAGTTAACTTTTATTTTTAGACATTATGAATAGTGACTTTAGTAAATATTTTATTTACCATAGTTAAAGGGTGAATTTGGTAAATAAGGGTAAAAAATATATGAAAATTACCCTAACATGTGTCTTAATCCTATTAGCTAATACATGTCTGACCATGGGTATCCTTGGATTGATTTTGGGACCCCATGTATTCACTTGTAAGTGAAAATGAAACTTTATAAAAATTAATTTAAAGTTAAGGAAAATGTAACAAAAACATATATCTCTTAGTAAAACAATTTTTATAATGTGTTATATAAGGGATATTTTTTACTATAATTAGTAATTATAAAGATAAAAATATTTACTATATCATGTTGTTTTATTTATAATTTTTAGACATCAAATAAAAAAAATTATTTATGACACAATGATGATGTAATGATTACCTCATCAATGAATGTTTTAAATAAATGAGATAATAAATATTAAAATAAATTTATTTTGAAAATTTTTATGCCATAAAAAAAATTTGTTGATGTTTATAACTTTTTATTTTGAATTAATGTAGGTTTTTTAAAATAATAAAGTTTTTATATATTTTTTAAAAGTCTTAATATGAATATTTTATAAGTTGACATAAATGAGTTTTTAAAATGAATACTATTTTATTAAATGATAAAATAATCACAAAAATATAAGATTCGGATAAATAACATATTAGATTTTAATAATGTCATTAATGATCCATTATTGTGTCTATTTTCATTTTATAGTAAATATATTAACCATATAGTATTGGTATACAAGAGGACATAGTAAAGGTTAAATTAGTTAACTAATGGTTAAATCAAAAAGATAAGGTTAAATTTATGCCCTAAACTTGTCTAAAACACATTGGATGAGAGTATTTAAAACAATAGTCACCTTATATTAGAATAAAATTAGTTTGGGACCTTTTTAAATCTAAATTATGTTTATAATAAAATAATATTTTCAAACTTTCCTAAGGATCCCATACTCCCCCTTATAAAAAGCCATCACCTCTAACTCTTAATCACACCTCTCAAGATCAATTGGATCATCCAAACTCTTCCCAAATAAGCTCCAAACATCCCTATATTCCACCTAGAATCCTTAAAGTAAACATAAGTAACTTCAAGAAAGCCTTTTGGTTCAAACCAATTGGAGTTACCCAATTTAAAGGTAACATCTTCTCTCAAGTTCTTTTCTTTTATTTTCCTTCTCTAACCCCCTAAACTCTCTTTATTAAATTATTTTATAACAACAAAAATATCTTAAATATACTAGGATGTTTTTATTATGATCATGTGAACTATACATCCAAACACATCCATCTAATGGATACGAACATACTGTTTCTGTGGACGACAAACTACTGCCTCACGAAATGATGATTGTTCAATTATCTTATACCGCCTATCATGGTGGCCATTATGATGGAACTATATTTATATGTGATATATATTATATTTATATTGTCTATATACTTATTTATTTTTCATTAATATCATACCTTTATTGTTACCATAATGGGTAAATGTGATAATTTCATTTGAGGAAGTGCAGACTACCACCCCCTCAAAGTGATATGACTCGTTCATGCCATACGTGGAACGTATAAAGGATGGAGTTAATGAAATTATATATGATATTATACTGTAATTATAATATACCTATGTATCATTAAGTTTTCATTCCATTAAATACAAAGTAGAAATGAAAGCAGCGTTCATGCATATGTATGGATTATCATCTCCATGAACAGTGCATTTCATTTTTTATCTATAAATGTTATGTAATATTATAAATAAATATATATATTAGATATATATGATATATATGATATATAAATCATGAATATAAATCTGTAGATAATGTACTTTTGACCACATGGATAACTTGTAATTATAAGAAGTTCATTTTTGACTCAAGTACCAAATATCGACAAAAAGACCGTTATAAACTTAAATGATTATGTAATGTTTATAACATGGTAATAAGTGATATAAAAGAAATAATAAACTTGAAAATGGTTCTAAAGAAATTATAAATTAACTTTAGTTTATTATTCAATAGATTAAATAATGAATGAGTCAAGTCGGACATGAGGTAAGGGACTTCATCTCAATCTCCTTTCATTGAGGAATATTTTTATTTATACACGACTTTCTTTTAAATGGTGTATAAAACCCATTGAATTTTAATTTCATTCAAAGGGAATATTTTTCTACATAGTGTTTTACTGAACGAAAAATGGAATGTTTCTTTTTAATGTATGTGGTGACAATGACATTTCCACTACCATGAACGTTATTTGATATTTGGCTTCCTTAACAAGCCGTAATGTTTTTAAAAGGAAAATAAATACCATATAATCTTTTTACATATTTTTGGTATTGAAAATGGTTTAATAATAGATTTATTATGTCAATATATTTAAATGATATATTATGATTTCAATGTGGAAATTTTATCATTCCATTATGTGTTTTTTATGTGTTATGAATATTTTATGGTTCATGGGAATTGTTTACATATATGGGTGGTTCCGTGATAAACCTAGGGAGGGTGAGACCGAGATAGCTCTCCAATGCATTGGGTTATGTGGCAGAGGTAAAGGTTAATGTTTCTCCTAAGAGATTTAGGTAATATAATGTAGTGGGTATTCCAAATGTAACTCCCTAAGTAACTGTGAAAGCTACAATGTAAGTATGTTATGGACACCACAAGTTACCTTTATGATTTATGATTTATATATGTTATTCATAAATCTTATGATATCATGAGGTATGTTAAAGATCTTATGTTTTGTATGTACTGATGGACTAATGTTTTCATTCTTTATTTTATAACCCTTACGAAGATTTTTATACCCATCCCAATTTTTTGAAATTTTTTTCATAGGGTATAAGGAAGGGTAAGAGAAAGGAAGAATTAAAGAAGATTTTATATCAAGAAAAGAATTCTTGTTTCCTTTTAAGAGATTTTAATTTATTGAAAAAATGGATATTGAGTAGAAGTGTCTACATTGTAATATTTGAGATGTAATGTAATATTTATGGTCTAATTCTCTAAAACTCTAAACCGGAAAAGATCATAAATGTAAATTATTAACTTAATTCAAGATTATGTAATATTTAAGGCTGGGGACTTATACTTACACTCACTAAAATTTTCAAGAGAGAATACTCTTGAAAAACCAAAGAAATCTTATGAGTTATTTAACATGATGAAAAAATGAATCTCTAGGATATTTTATAAATACATAGGATATACATCACATGTAATGGTCCACATGATATGTTCTATTCCATACCACACACCATAGTGGTTTTAGTTTTTCATAAACACCATTTATTCCATATGTAGCCACAAATTCCACTATCTCTTATGGTACCATCATGTGTCTCACCTAAAAAACAAAAGGATTGTGTGAAACTTTCAAATAGCATCATTATCATAATTAAAATTGAAACACCTAAAGAATTTGGATTGCAAAACCACCATCTCTTGTACCACCATCATACATTCATCATCACTATCACACATCCTTCACATAACTATTCTAAAAATCAAACTCACATAAAAAATCATATGAAACATTGTTTCAATCTTACTTTGAGATGAATTTTAATGAATTTAGTTGAATAATTATAAAATAGAATACCAAAGATGATATTAGAATAAAATGATGTAGATATAAAATAGAAATGTTAACTTCAAATGAAGGCTATATTTGTTTGTCCATCATGGATGGAAACTGAACAAGGAAGACAAAAAAATAAAAATTAATAACCCAAAATTCTAAATTGGAAAATAAAGATTAAAATTATCTGAACATGGATTCAATGGGATATTTTTATCCATATTCATTATAGAACTAAGTTATTTTTGGAGAAAAATACAATAAAATAATTGTTGTACCCTGGTTCTGGATAGGCCAATTGAGGAGAATCAACTATAAGTTTTGTTTTTGGAGAATGGGTTGTGTTCATTGTTAGATCCAATAATCCTCAAATCCATCCATCATCAATAAAAAGTAATGAACCTTCATTGTCCAAGGATCAACATTCCAGCAATTATGAATTAATATTCTATAGTGGAAGAAAAGTAGAAAAAACTTTAACTCACATTCCTTTTTCATATGTGTATCATTCATATAGAAGACACCATGATTGGAGGAGTGATCTAGGGGTGGAGATAAAATAAATTAATCAAGGGAAATAGGGAATTAAAGGATCATTAACGTTGTGTAATCAAATACAAAATATTTACATAAAATTTTCAAAATACCCAAATTAAAAATAGGTGAGATGACCACATAAAAGTTATAAAGATAGACACCATCACATACACCATGATTTAGACTTGGATATATTGGTTCTTAAACACACAACAAAATGAATAGTCACTATGGGCATGTGGAAAGACGTAGTTCATTTTCTATTCACCATAGCCTCCAAAACATCTCTAGTGAGGTTACCCAAGTTACACACAATAATAGTATCCTTGGAGCACTATGTCTTGGCCCCAACTTGGATAAGTCATTTTCCAACATATATATTTACAATTAGGTACTTTAGGGACACATTGTCTAACACTAGGATGTGGTGTTTCCCATTTTGGACAAAAAACTATGAAATCTTTATTTATGCCTCCAAAAACATACACAGAGATTGAAAAAATATGTTTAATTCATTAATTAATTTTAGAATATAATTTGAAATATTCTCAATAATTTAATAGAAAAATGGAGTCATTACATTCACCCCACCTAAGGGTTTTTTAAAAAAATTAAAAAACATACTCAAATAGTTATTGTTACAAGGGTATAATTTGGTTATGATATTTCCTCAATATCTCTTGGAGAATATTGTGATATCAAAAATTGCCTATCAAAAATGATGGATTTTTTCCAACCGAACTTCGATATTTATTGGGTAATTTAAGAAGGTAGCTTCATCCTCAAAATCCATATCACCCCAATCGATAATGTGTTATGGGATATTTAGATATCTCAATAGTTGTGACACATGGAATACATCATGCACTCGGTCTAACTGTGGTGGTAATGAAAATGGTACACCCCCTCATTTACCCTATGTATTATTTGAAAAGGTGAAATAATCCTTAGAGATAGATTTTGGAACTATCCAAATCTATATAGATCTCGCTGAGGTGATACCTTCAGGGAGAAATGGTCTCCCTCATCGAATAACAGTGTTCTCTATCATCGTTCTGCATGGGACTTCTGATAACTCTAGTAATTTCTCATCTCCTCCTAGATGATCTTTTCCTTCTCTATCGATAGTTCCACAAAATATGGTCCCACAAGTACTAATTACCTAATATCCAACCATAACAAAATTGAACTATAGTATCCCTCGTATAAGTCCTCAATTAGTTTTAAAATAATGGTGAAATAGTAAATATTATTATATTGAAACTCTACAAGGGGTAAATGATCCAACCAGTTATGGAAAAATTATAATATAAAATACTATGAAATATACTCTATGACATGAATTTTTAGCATATTATATCTATCAGTATGGGGAGGGAAAATCATGCTCAATCAAAAATTAGCCTAAAAATCCTAATGAAACCCTCTCAAAAAACATGATGTGAAGTGAGAATCGTGGTCTGGATCAATTATTGATGGACTAAATGATGTCTAACTATTTCCAGCATGTGAAAACATCCAAAACTCTCCACTTAACTATTATATTAGATAGAAAGGGAGTGGTCCAACTTAGTGCGTTAGTCTAAAATCACTTACATAGTGTTGAAACATATAGAATATTGAAAAATAACTATCATAAAATCAACAATGATACAATCCAACTTCTTCTTAGGAACCTAAATAAGGATATTCCAAACATGCTGTTACCTGATGCTCGAATTTCACCCACTATAATATGACGTATCAAGAGATAAAATCAGAAACACTCTTCTTCATCCCTTTCCAATAGAATTAATTTTGATGGTCCTGATATATCTTCACCAACTATGGATGTACTACTAATTATGATATATGAAAATCCACCATAATTTCATCCTAAAACATGAATAATACCATTTTACCTCTTCAAAAAATGATAATTTTCTTCTCAACATTGGATAATCCATTAGAATAATGTTCTATAAATATTTATCATGAAAAAACTCACAATTTTCATCACTATGTTGTGCCTCTGTGAATACACAATAGTAACTAAAATGATTTTAAATACAATTTTCACTTTCTTATAAATCATGAATCCCATTTACTTCTAAGAAAATCTACACCACTTTTCCCCTTCCTAAGAGTAAAGATTTTCTCAAAATCATATTTCGGTAGAAACTTATTTCATAACCTCTACCTCAGATTAAGGTCTTTCAATGTAAAGATATAACCAAGGCTATTATAGTCAGAATAGGTAATGAACTACTCTCCCATTAGATAGTTTCACCAAATTTTATAGTTAAACCCAAGTATTTTAGTTCCAAATCATCATTCGTGTAATTATACTCATGTAGACTTAGATGTATGGACACATAATTAATCATGACCAACCTCAAAATATGAACACATGTTAGTCCATTTCCAGAGGAATTTTAGAACACAATGAACTCAATTACCTCCTTTAGAAGACTAAATATTAGGTCACTAGTCAACCTCTATTTTAGATCATGAGGATCCTACTTATACTTCTCCAACTGTACAAAAGGATTCCCCTTTTTGGGTCAAGGTAGTGATATGTTACATGAATCAAGAGAAGAAGGTAAAAATTATTCAATAATATTATACTAACCTAAGGATTATCTTCTTCTTGGTCATAATCCTGGATGGATATGATGATAACACACCTCTACATTAGTTAGGTCCACCACAACTCCATATTCTATGAAAACATGTCCCAATAATTATTCTTTTTTCATGTAAAATAATTAAGGTGATTAAAATCCATGGACAAAATAATTATATCATGTTCCTTATTGTATGACTACATTGGGTTAGTCTAAGGTGACACACTTCATCTAACAAATCCCTTCCACTACAGATCCATTAACTGCACCTTAAACTCTCACAGCCCTGTGGGGGCTATCTGATAAGGTGGACTATATATCAAGATAGTCCCTCAGGATAGATATATAAATATATAAACCTATATTAATTGGAGGTAAGCATTTAATAACCTTGGGAATGAGGTACTCATACTCCACCACCACAAAAGCAACCTAAAATATCACAACATCAACTTATATAAGAGAAATACAATCTAAATAATGATATATCGGTTATATCCTCCTATGTATGAGCCCATCATTACCTAATAGGGATTCCTTCTCTCCAATGAAGTAAAATATTATCTCATATTACCATATTGAAAACATCCAGTTTCTTAAAAATTATATCTAATCATGCATTATAGAGAGAAATTACATACCTAGAATAACAAATTATGATCTCACTATGGATATAGTGATCCCATATGATGTTTTCGGTAACACCCAAAAAATTTTATATTAGGAAAAACATGTTATTTAGTTTTTATGATACAAAAAACCCAAATTATAAGATAATATAACATTTTGAGACTTTATAATACATTTAATTTTAAATAAATTCAATCACATTGATATCTAACGATGCATGAAACACAAAATTTAAATGAAACATGATACTACATTGAAATATTATTATCTAAACATTACCCTTAAAACTAAGCCATTAAGATAGAGTGTATTAAAAATACTAAAAAATTATGAAAATATTATCATTTACGAATATATAAAATAAATTCAATGGTTATATATTGATTATAAATAATATAAAAATTATTTTAATGCCAATTATTTGTTTTATGAAGAATTATATTTTTCTAAATGGTGTTTTAGTTGTAATTTTCACACATAATTTATAATTAATTATTACTATCATTAAGATATTTATTTTCAAAAATAAATAGAATTTATAAAATAAACATATCAATATTATCTGATAGTGATTTTTTGTGATTTTTCTAAAATGTTCCATATTATGTTTAATAGTTAAAAATATTGAGTTTTACTATAAACTTTATTTTCATTTGAATTATTTAAAAATAAAAATTATATTTTAAAATTGTTTTAAAGAAAATTTACATTAATTATATTAAAATTAATCTTATTTAGGTCATTTTAATCAATTTCTTATTGACATTTTGTATTAAAACCTTTTAACTTATTAGAATTTCTGTTTGAAATCTTTCTTTTTCATTGTGCATTTGGGTATAATTTTAGATTGAATTATTCCACTTATGTGAATTGAATTTTTAAAAATGTATTCCATATTTTTAATAATCATAATTTATATTTTATTATAATTTTAACTAATTTTTTTTCAAAATTGAACATTTTAATCATAAATAATTAATTATCATAATTAAGGTAAAAATGGGTTTACAATTGGGTAAACTAAGATGAAAAGGGTTAAAATTCCTTAACAAATTGTGAAAATATTATTATGTGTCCATATTTACTCCTTATACAACCTAAAATTAGAACCTGTTTCTAATTTAATGTTTTTTCATGTGAATTAATTTATTAATTTTCATTCTTTTAGAACATTTCACAGTAATTTTCAAGAGGGTTCCCTTTCAAAACATACAAATGATAACTCTTGACCTCACTTATTCACACCCATGAAGACATTTTTCACAACAAAAATCTGAAAAAAAATATATCCTAAAAAAATTATACATTTTATGTATCTTCTTTTTCTACCAAAATACCATCACAATGTTCCTTTATAATATTTACATAGGAGGTTTCTCTTAGAAAAGATGATTATTTTAATAATGATCTATCATTTTGTTTATTAATTTTTCCACATTAAATTATGTATTATTAATTAAAATAATATAAAAATATTATATTCCATATACTTACATGTAATATATTTATGTCATAATATTTATCCATCTCCACTTCTATCAAATGAGAAATTAAATCATCGATCGGGTATATAGCGGACTACCGCCTCGAAAAGCAATGAAGTTCGTTTTCCATCAACACCTTTCAAGGATGGTTGTAATTATGTATCTTTAAAATTTATAGGATATTTATAATATTATTATACTTTTCTAATTTTAATATCACATATACATGTTTACATTCCATTATGTTTCAAATATGATATGTTGCTTGGGTGTGTGTGTGACCACCACCTCATGAAGCGTTGTGATTTGTTTTTAACTTACTTTTTACATGGAACATATTAAGGATAAAATTAATGAATATAAATTACATATATTATATTATATTATTTATAGAAAATTATTATATCCCCCACTTCATTACACTATCACTATTTAGGGGAATTATATCATCGCTCATACGCACATATGGATAACCATCTCCACGAAGTGATGTAATTCATTTTTAATTTCCAACACTAATAAATGGTTATAAAATGTATCTAATGATTAAATAGGATATTCATATAATATTTATAATTATATAGGTTGTATTTAAAAAATTTAAAATAACTCAAAATTTCCAGACAAAACGTGCATGAGAAAATATGACAATCAACTCTCGAAGAAATAAAAATAATGAAATATTATTACCAAATGGGTGATAAAATGTTGTAATAGAAACATATATAAAATTATAAATATGAGTATGGATTTTTTTTATATTAATAACATTATTAAATCTATTATACATGAGGTATGGACATGAATGATGGATATCAGACCTGCAGTAAGGGTTTCTTATCTCACTTTTACTTCCATGAGACATATGTCAAATTGAACACTTATTCTATTTATGTGGTATATATAATACTCATTTGATATGTTATATCATTAATATATTAATCTTAATTTAATTTATAGTTTCATATGATGACATTTTTTGTATGGGTCTTATGATTTGGAATTTTCCAACATAGTAAGGGTTATTTCACAATCTCATCATTATTCATGATTTTTTGTGAATACATGTATCTTGTGGGAATTATTTGATATTTTTATCTTAAAATAAATCTATTATTCTCATATTATTATTAATTAAAATTTTTAATTGTTACCGCCACTTGTATACTATTTTTTAATTAAAAATATTGATAGTTTTCTTAAGAAAAGATGTCTTTATTTATCTCATCAATTGAAAATCATTTTTCATCAAAGACAATGTTTTATAAAAATGTTTTAAAATTTTTATAAATATTTTAAAATGATTTATTGAAGTAATTTTTAAAAAAATTTATTTTTTTCAAATGTTTTGGAGGTAATATTCATGTTTATTTATAATAATTCCTATTGAGATATTATGAAAATTGTGGAAATAATAATTATTTTAACGTGTACAATATAAATATAATTTTATACCATCATAACTAATCATTGTTTTAATTATACTTTTACATTTTTTTAAATTATATTTTCACTTGTATATATATTAAAATTATTTTTTAATCATTTTTTAAAAGTTTTTTTTCAAAATGAAAGTATTATATTTCTAAAAAAGTGTTGTTAAATAACTTTTCCTGTAATTTCTATTCATTAATGAAATAATACCTATATTTTAATTATACTAAATTTTGGAAATATTTTATTGATATAAACCTTATTATTTCTCTAAATGGTCTATGGATTGTTTGACAGGGGATGTATAATTTCATTATCAGTCACCATTTTACTCTGGACGGTTTATTACTATGTTTTTTATTGAGGTAAGTATAATCATTTCTTATATTAGTTTTTCAATTTGAATTTTTTATGTTGATGATTGAAAGGAGTTTTCGTGAGCACCCTCAAATGATTAATGGTTTTTGGGGTACTTAGGTGTAACATAGTGGCTGACCAAGGTAACCTCTCAAAGGAGGAAGTAAATTCAAACAAATTTTTAAAGGTATTCTAAAAATAAAATAAAAGATAATAAAAGAACTACTTGAAAGTATGGGGTCATTTATATTTTATAAATCTAGAATAAGTTTTCTGGAAGAAGATAGTATTTTTTTTCTTGATTTTTGTTTTGAAATGAAGTTCGATTAAAATGACCCAACAAGAAGATGTTTTTTAGACAATATTTAAAAGGCGTAATTGATCTAAATCTACCTATACAATCAATTATTTGTCATTTTCATTTATATTAACATTAACTTAACTATAATCCTCTAATTTTTTACCCCTCTAACCCTACGGAAGTTAACTTAACCCAAAAGATGAAATTACTTAAACCCTAGGCTAGCTTTGAAACATGCAATCGCAGCACCCTGCTTTGATTGATGTTATTAGGTTAGCTTATGGTCAATGGTTAATTAGAGAACATAACCACTCTTGAAATGAGGATTAATTGAGTTTAGGGATTATATTTTAACTCTACAAATTTATCCTGTGTGGTCTTTTGTTACCGATTAAGATCGCACTCTCACAATTTATACAACATCCGACCTCGCGTGTTTTTGTGTCAATTGATCAATTGCTTGCTTAGTTTCATTTAAATTAAAAAATCAATTAATATATCATATTAAGTGAATTACATTATCTCATTTATTCAAAATAAATTAATTAATAAGGTTATAGGTATATCAATTAATAAAAAAACTACTCTTTCATGGGCAGTGTAGTCATCATAAAAACATTTTGCATATGCGAAGGTTTAGAAATGGTAGAACCCAATAATTTTTTTACTATTTATTCCAGACCAAAAATAATGATTAAGAGAAGTATAAATTTTAATAATACAGAAGAAAAGATAATAAATAAAATAAGAACAAATAATTTTATTATGAAAACACAAACATTACAACATGAAGAACAAGAAGAGGGCTTCGTCGAAGGGATCCTTGCTTCAAGATATTCCCTTATTGAAATGGTTGGATAATTGGAGTGGATCCACTTATCCTCTTCCCTAAACTTCCCAATGCACATCGCAAACCCTCCAAATGAGAAAACACTAATTTATAGAGCATACGGGCGGCTAGGTTTAAAGAGGTTTCAAGTGTGAATGGGGAATCTCGGCCAAATATTTTAAGCCAACTTGAACCACCCATTTTACCTCCAAAACGTGTAAACCAGCTTTTATTACATTATAATTATTTGTGGAAAATTGGGTTGTTGATCTCTTATCAAAATATATGCCCAATCCAAGCTCTGATGAAGGATTTATGCCCCAAATATAGAACCAATTTCCAATCTAGCGGGTCCATCCCACCATTGCTTTCATGGTCCATTTAGTCCAACCATATTAAATATTTATCTCCAATTTCCTGAAAAAAAGTTGTGGAAAATTAAGTGAGAAACACTGTTACAAAATTTTAAGTTCAAATTTCATATTAAAATATTTATGTGTGAAATACTACAGTGCATTTTAAAAGGGTAAAACAAGAATTTACATTAAATTTTTAAATGAATGATCTAATCCCAAATATTTCATAAATGAACATATTTAGCACATTGTGTGGAAATTATGTCATTTATTATAAATAAAATATTAAAAAAATAGTATTTTTTCAACTCCCCCACACTTACCCTTTTTCACTCCTGGGAAAAACATCATATCAAGTAAACATCAATATCAAATCAAAACAATTTTTAAAACACATATCTTTCCTATCCAACAATTCCACACCAAGAAACAAAAGATATCATGCCATATAAAAATCCATTATTTCAAGTTCTCCATTTATATCATTCAATATATTTCAACTTTATTTATCCTCCCATGTACAAAACACTTCCCTCAATTGAATTTTCTCTTATCACACAAATGTCAATTTTTAGCAATGTCTTTCTCATCCAAACTCATACAAGGGTCACCATAGGCTTGATAAATTCTTATATCATCACATGATGTGAGTTAAGAAAATATGTTTATCATGAGGACTTTTTAGGGTTTTTCTATGGCTTTTGGTTGGTAGGATTAAGATGTGAAAAATTTTGAGGCTGAATAAGGAGGGCTTGACTCTTTTTGAAGAAAAATTGCATTAATCTAATTTTCACTTTACTATGGTCTCCTCATCAATTTCCATAGCATCGATTCATGTTCATCATCATGAAAAATAAAGTAATGTGCACACCATTAAACATTTCACTAGTAAAAATGCTAATCTTTTCAAACATGACTTTCTTGAAAGCTCCCGATAGGTACAACTTCCTCTCTCTATTAGAAGCTCCAGAAAGGCACTGCTTCACTTATCATGAAAGCTCCAAAAAAGGTACATCTTTCAATATGATGATTTTATTTAGCAGCAAAAACATCTCTTCATAATTTAATTTTTCACCCAAATTATCATAGAATGTGGTAGCACAACACCAGATATCTTTCCCCACACTTAAGTTCAACTAGATTATGCAATTTCACATTAAGAGTTGGTTGGATAGGGAAAATTGGCTTGTAATGTGGCTAACCTAACAGGTTGTTCATGGATTCTAAGGGCTAAAAGGATTAAATGTTCAAGGTAGTCCATTATAAAAAAAATATTCTTTGAAATATGGGATTTAATACCAAACAAATGCCTCAATAATTTAAACATAAGTACCTCAAACCCTCAAGTTTTGACAGGAATAAATCAAATTCTGGTTAAATCAAGCATGGTTTGGTTCTCCCAAGAAATGAGGTAAATGTAAAGAATATGAAAATAATGGTTCAGAAACCTCGTGGGAAAGTGATTTCAAATATAAAGATAGTGATATGTGTCATGGGATTCAAAATTCAGTGTACTTTTTATGAAATTACTAAAAATTTGAACTTGAAACAAAGTCATTTTCAACATTCATTTAAGCTCAGTTTCAAGGGATAAATTGTTTAAACTATTTATATGGATTTAAAAATGGTGATTAGAATCATTTAATCTCAAAAGTGGCAAAAACATGCAAAAAATGAAAAATAAACACACAATTTTTAAAAAACACACAATTTGTTTTGTTTTTTTTTAATAGGAAAACAATTGAAATTACTAAAATAAAAGGTTCCCCCCCCCCCCCCACACACTTAAAATATCGCATTGTCCTAATTGTGAACCCATGAGATGATATATGCACATGAAATGGAGAATTTTAAATAAGACAAATAATATAAAATTGAAAGGGTTAGGAACGGCCTGCTATGCTCAAGTGATGATGGGGTTATGCAGTGTGATGAAATCCATTGCATCAGTAGGAAGTCCCTCAATGTATTTCTTCAAAAGTTTCCTATTGAGTGTAAAACTCCTTCAGTGTCCTCTTGTGTGATCTCCACTACACCATAAGCAATTTCATTAGATACAATATAAGGACCTAACCATCTGAAACGCAACGTACCAGGCATCATCTTTAGTCGTAAACTGTAGAGAAGGACTTTCTCTCCAACATGAAACTCCCTTTGTTAGATCATTTTGTCATGATCTCCTTTTTATCATTCCTTGTTGAGCCTTGAGTTCTCATATGAATACAATTGAATCTCTTCAAGCTCTTGAATTTGAAACTTCCTTTGGATTCCAGCTTGGGCCAAATCCATGTTGAATTTCTTTATAGCCCAATAAGCCCGATGATAAACCTCCATGGGGATATGACATGCTTTCCCAAAAAAAATATGAAATTGTGACATACCAATGGGTGTCTTGTATGCTATCCTATAAACCCAAAGCGCATCATCCAAGCATTTTCTCCAATCCTTCCTATTTGGCTGCACGGTTTTCTCAAATATTTGTTTCAAATCCCTATTTGAAAACTCAGCCTGACAATTTCATTGAGGGTGGTTTGGTGTTGATGTTTTGTGTGTCACCCCATACTTCCAAAGGGGGAAAGACAAATTACGATTGCAGAAGTGTTTCCCTTGGTCACTGATGATGGCCTTTGGTACTCCAAACCTACAAAAAATATGTGTCTTGACAAAGTCCACTACAGCATGAGAATCATTAGTCCTGGTGGCCTTAGCCTCCACTCATTTACTCACATAATCAATAGAAACCAAAATATACAAAAAACTAAAAAAAATAGAAAAAGGACCCACAAAATCGATGTCCTATACATCAAAAATCTCACAGAATAATATGGGTTGTTGGGTCTCATGTCTCCTAGAAATGTTCCTAGTGTGTTGGAAACAAGAGCATGACTTGAAAAACACATGGGCATTGTGGAATAAGCTACGCCAATATAATATAGAGTCTAAGACTTTCTTAGCTATAAGTTGGGGTTCAAAGTGTCCACCAAAAGAAAGTGTATAAAAAAAATGTAAAATAGACTCAAACTCATGATCAGGAACACACCTCCTAAAAACTTGGTCACTACACATGCACCAAAGGTATGGATCATCCCACACATAATACCAAGACTCACATTTTAATTTTTGGACTTGATGTTTCTTTAAATTTCTAGGTATGTAGGATGCAACAAGTTAGTTCACTAAATCAGCATACCAAGGATGCATACCAGAGATGTAATAAAGATGCTCATCGAGAAAAGTGTCATGAAGTGGTACCTGGTTCAAGGTGTCATCCTCTAGTGTGTGAGTAAGCCTAGTCATGTGTTCCACCACTAGGTTTTTTGACCCCTTATTTTCCTTTATCTCAATGTTAAACTCTTGAAGATGGGGAATCCATCGGATTATCCTAGGCTTTGCATTCGGCTTCTTCAATAGGTACCTCAAAGCAGCATGGTCAGAAAAAACCACTACTTTAAAGCCTAATAAATATGAACAAAATTTATTTAAAGAAAATATGACATAAATAAAGTCTTTTTCTATGTTTGGTAGTTTTATTGGGATGAATCTAGGGTCCTCGATGCATAGGCAATCACATGTGAACATCCCTCTACCCTCTGAGATAAGACAGCTCCAACTACGAAGTTGGAGGCGTCACAGATAAACTCAAAAGGAATCTCCCACCATGGGGGTTGTATGATCGGTGGAGTGGTCAGACACTTCTTTATCTCATCAAAGGAAGTCCTGCAAGAATCATCAAATACAAAATTAGAATCATTTTGAAGTAATCATGACATAGGAAGAGAAATCTTACTAAAATCTTTGATGAAGTGCCGATAAAATCCTGCATGCCCTAGAAAATATCTAACATCACACACACATGAGAGATATGGTAAGGATGAAATAATGTCTATCTTAGATATATCAACCTCTTTCCCATGTTTTGACACCACATTACCTAATACAATTCCATGATCTACCATGAAATGACACTTTTGAAATTTTAAGACTAGATTCTTCTCAATACAAAGATTCAACACCTTTCCCAAACTAGAGATACAATCATCAAATTAAGACACATACACTATAAAATCATCTATAAATACTTCCATGAAGGTCTCAATAAAATCAAAAAAAATACTCACCAAGCATCTCTGGAATGTGCATGGGGCATTGAAATGTCCAAATGGCATCCTTTGGTAGGCAAACATACTGAATATACAAGTGAATATTGTATTCTCTTGATCCTCTAGGGAAATAGGAACCTGAAAATATCCACAAAATCCATCCAAGAAACAATAGTGTGTTTTCCCAGCTAGTCTATCAAGCATCTGATCAATAAATGGGAGGGGAAATGGTCTTTGTGAGTGGATTGTTTTAGTTTCCTATAATCAATACACACATGCCAATTTTTTTCCACCCTCATTGGAAATAACTCATCTTTCTCATTTTTAACAACTGTAACACCACTTTTTTTAGTCACAACCTGAATAAGACTCGCCCACTGGGAATCTGAAATGGGATAGACTATACCTACCTCAAGTAATTTTTCAACCACTTTTTTAACAAGTTCCAAAAGTTTTGGATTGATTCTCCTTTTTTGTTACCCCACTGGTTGAGCCCCATCCTCCAAAAGAATCCTATGCATGCAAATGGAGGGGCTAATACCTGATATGCCAGCCATGGTCCACCTGATTTCCCTGATGTTCTCCCTCAAAAGATTCAAAATCTTTTCTTCATGTTCAAAAGGAATATTGTTATTAATGATAATAAGTAATTTCTTGCCACTTAACAAGTATGAGTATTTGAGATTTTGTGGTAATGGCTTAATTTCAAATATTGGGGGGTGATGTATGGATGGATAAATTGAAGGAACTGAAATATGTGCACAATGAACATCAGTATCATAATATAAATCATAAAAATGATAGAATAAAGCATCAAATCCATAAGCATACTCAACAGCCATGTCATAATCAGAGTTCACATGATCAAAATCAGAATATTATTCCATTTCAAAATAAAATCTGAGAGAGTCTTGTGCATTAGAAATAGGTGTGGAAGTATTCTTAGACATCAAACTAGAACCAATACTCATAATCTCTCTAAGCATAGGACAATCAAAATCCATGGAGTTTTTATTTGGTGGTTCAAAATGGGAGATAAAAATTCAGAATGGTCATCTGAGGGGTAATTCATGGAGTCCATAACATTAAATATCACAACTTTATCCCCAAATTCCATGGAAAGTGTACTCTCATTGACATTTATGTTATTTTTTTAGTTTTGAGGAAGGTTCTACCTAAGATAATTGGAGCATGAGAACTTACCTAATCATCCTCCATGTTAAGCACATAGAAATATGCTGGAAATATCATGTCTCTTACCAGGACAAGTACATCCTCAAGGACTCTCACTGGATATGTGGTAGCTATATTCGCCAACTGCACCACTACTCTCATCGGTTTTAGCTCACCAACATACAAAGAATAGAATACAGAGTGAGGCATCACATTTATAGAAGCTCTCAAATCACAAAGAGCATCAGAAAATTGAAACTCCGCTATGGTTCATGGGATATTGAATATCCTGGGATCCTTGCACTTTACTAGCATTTCTAGAGTCGTTGTAATGAGTGCTGACACATTTCTTTCAAGATTGATCCTCTCATTTACCTTGATCCCTCTTCGATTGGTACAAAGATATTTTAAGAATTTGGCATACCTTGGTATTTGTTTAATGGCTTCAAGTAAAGGGATGTTGATCTCCACATGCTTGAATGTATCCAAAACTTCTTTTTTTATCACCTCTTCATCCATCTTCTTGGTTTGTACAACCTTTTTTCGAAATGGAAGGGGTTTAGGAGGAACATCATCAATCTTTTTCTTAACTTTATCTTTCTCTTTTGGTTGCTCTTCAGCTGGTCTTGAATGGGGATTCTCTGGTTTTAAGGTGAATCCTAGTGGAATGGTAGGTACAGATGTATCATTAATTTGCTTCCCACTTCTCAATGTGATGGAACTAACATTCCCCTTGGTATTTAGAGTAGGTTGGGAAGGTATATTTCCATAATTATTACTTACCAGTTCAGGGAGGGCAGTGGCAGTCTGGTTCATTTGATTCTTCAACTCCCTCAGCTATGAACCTTGACTCTTCAGCTCATTCTATTTATTAAGAACAATTTGCTTCAAAAGTTTATTAGTGTTAGAATCTACCTTGGTTGGGGGGATTACCTTTTTGTTGTCTTGTTGATTCTTGAGATTCAAATCTCATTTGGGATTGTTGGAAACCTTGCTGGTAAAGAGGAGGCTGATGGAAGTTCTGTGGAAAAGGGGGCCTTTGTTATTATCTAGATCCATACCTTATGTTTTATTGATATTTCCACCCTTGGATGTATGTTGGGGCCAATTAATAAAGCTTATTTTGGGTATATGGTTGTTTTTGTTGTTGATATTGTCTCCCAGGAAACAATGTTGCACAATCTTTTGTCTCTTGTAATTGCGGGCAACAGTCAGTTGGGTGGCTTGTCTCAGTGCAAATTCCAAAAGGCCTTAAAGGAGGGGGTTGGGTGTCTTTTGAGACAAATCAATCTATCTCACCATATTTTTCAATTCTTCTAACTTGGTATCAATCAAATGACTTTCAAGAGAATATGGACTTACCTAATGTACTCCCCTGACATGTGGTGTACCTCGATCACCAAATTGTTGGGAGTTTTGGGCCATTTATTCTATCAACGCACATGCAACTACTAGTGTCTTGTCCACCAATGCTTCTCCAGCTGCATCATCCACCATGCTCTTTCCAATAGGTGTGAGTCCTTTATAGAAGTATTTGATGAGGATTTTTTCACTGATTTGGTGATGTGGGCAGCTTCTGCACAACTTCTTGAATCACTCCCAGTACTCATACATTGACTCCCCTTGGTCATACTTGATCCTCGAGATCTCCTTTCGAATGGATGTGGTCTTTGATGCTGGAAAAAATATCTAAAAGAAAAGACATTTCAAATCATTCCAACAAGTTACATCTTCAGGTTGTAAATAATACATCCAATCCTCTTTAGCTCCATCAAGTGAGAATGGGAATACTCTTAGTTTGATTTGATCTTCAGAAAAATTTCTTGGTTTAAGGGTTGAGAAACCCAGATTAAATTATTTCAAATTTTTGTTTGGATCCTCACCAAATAATCCATGAAACTTTGGAAGAAGATGAATTAACCTGGATTTCAGGTCAAAATCTGGTTCGAGATTTGGGTATGCAATACAATTTGGTTGATAGTTAATATCAGGTGCAGCCAATTCTCTAATAGTTATATTAAGTTCATTTCTACTATTTTCAGCCATTGGTTATTGTTTTATGTTGAAATTAGAATTGTTTCCAATTTTAATGTTCTTGGATTGGAGAAATTCTCAAACTATTTAAATGTTGAAACTTCTCGTAGACTGAGAATGTCTTAATCGATCCCTAAGGTTGCATTCAATCTCAGGGTCAAGATCTAAGAGATCTTCGAGATTAGTTCGTGTCATAAATCAAATAAAAATGAAAATAAGTAAAATGGACCATAGTAAAATAAAAATGAGAAGTTTGATTTGATGGTCTAAAAATAAGTATAAGAAAATAAAAGAAGAAGAAAAAATTCAGATTGGGATAAGAAGGAATAAAGAAGAGAGAAAGAGAATAAAATGTAAAATAAAACAAATACCTCTAATTGGTTTAAATAATTACTTGCCTCCCCAGAAATAGTTTCAATTTGAAATGAACTATCGTGGGTTCCCTCAAATTATTAATGGTGTTTGGGGTACTTAGGTGTAGTAGAGTGGCTGACCAAAGTCATCTCTCAAAGGAGGAAGTAAATTCAAAAAACATCTTAAAGGTATTCTAAAAATAAAATAAAAGAGAATAAAAATACTACTTGAAAGGATGTGGGTTGTTTATAGTTTATAAATCGAGAATAAGTTTGTTGGAAGAAGATTGTATTTTTTGTTTTTTGTTTTGAAATGAAGTTCGATTAAAATGACACAACAGGAAGATGTTTTTTTAGACAATATTTAAAAGGCGTAATCTATCTAACTATACCTTTTCACTCAATTATTTTTCATTATCATTTATATTAAAATTAACTTAATTATAATCCTTTATTTTTTTTAGTTTTTATGCCCTCTCCTCACCCGATTTCTTCTCATTGGATATGGTCTCTAAGGCAGCGTGGTTCCTATTCACAATCGAGTATCTCGATACAGTGTTTGGAGGTCTCCATATCATCTCTGGGGTGTGCGGTGGGTGATTTTCCATGGTCTTCGCATGCGTTCTGGGTGGCGGCGATAGGATCTGGGAAGCCGGGCTATCGTCTGGTGGTCTGTTTTTTTGTCTTTTGCTTTCGTTTTCTTTTCAGTAGTTTGGTTCGGGATATGCCAGTTCCATTGCTGAGTCCGCACGTTGATTTTGGTTTCTTCTTTTCTGAATTGGTGATCTTCGTTTCCTATTAATATATATTTTTTAGGCTAGATATTTCTCTTTGAAGGTTTTCGAAAATCACATGGGTTGGAAGCTTCGGTGTTGTTTGGTTTTTGGTTGATTATGAATTGTGGTTTTATTGGATTTCGGATGGAAGGGGGACGATGGCATTATACTAGAAGTGATTGGATTTGAGTGCTTGGATTTGGTCTTGGTAGGTCGTGGTTCTAAGGGATTCTGAAATGAAGGTGTTGATGGAGGATTTTGATTTTGATTTGGTTTTAAGGTGTTTATTTAGTTTAAGGTTTTGTGCATTTAGATGGTTTTGTGGTTGCATTTTGTCTGTTCTGCGGTCCAGTCATATTAGACAGTGCATCCAGTTCATTTTCAAGGGACTGTTCCAAAAGATGTTCAGAGCAGGGAGCATTCTCCTCTATATTGCTATCTATAATTGGAAGTTGATAGGGTATGGTTCTTTCCATCGGAATCAGGACCATGCATCCTTGCACGGGACAACTAGCCGAGCAGCGATGGGAAGGTGGATGTTGATCGTATTGTTTTTGTTGCTTGGGTGGAGATTTTTCTTTCTTTTTAATTGGATTGTATTTGGTGTTGATGATCATGGATATGGAGACATGGTTTTGTCTTATGTCTCTGGTTTCATTCTGGTTTCTCACTTTCTCCTCAAAAGTGTTTTTGAAATAAAAATTTAATTTTTAGTCAAGATCGCACTCTCACAATTTACACAACTTCCGACCTCACGTATTTTTGTGTCAATTTTTCAATTTCTTGTGTAGTTTCATTTAAATTATAAACTCAATTAATATATCATATTATGAAAATTAAATTATCTCATTTATTCAAAATAAATTAATGAAGAAGGTTATAGGTAGATTGATTAGAAAAAATAACTACTCTTCCATAGGCGGTGTAGTCATCGTAGAAATGTTTTTCATGTGCAAAGGTTTAGAAAGGGTAAAATGCAATCACGTTTATACTATTGATTCCAGCCCAAAAAAAGACTAATAGCAGAATAAATTTGAATAAAACAGAATAAAAGAGAAGAAATAAAAGAAGAATAAAGAAGTTTATTATGAAAGCACAAACATTACAACACGAAGAAGAATAAGAAGGCTTCGTCGTAGGGATCCTTGATTTGAGAGATACCCTTATTGAAATGGTTGGATAATTAGATTTGATCTACTTATCCTCTTCTCTCAACATCCCAATGTACATCCCAACCCCTCCAAATGAGAAAAAGACTAATTTATAGAATGGATGGGAGGCTAGTTTTAAAGAGGTTTCAAGTGTGAATGAGGAATCTCGGCCAAATATTTTAAGTCAACTTTCACCGCCCATTTGACCTCAAAAAAGAATGAACCATCTGTTCTTTCAGAATAATTATTTGTGAAAAATTGTGTTGGAGATCTCCTCTCAAAATATGGTCCCAATCCAAGCTCGGATGAATGAGTTATAGCTCAAATACCAAACTAATGTTCAATCTGGTGGGTCCAGCCCACCTTTCCCTTCATGGTTCATTTAGTCCAACCAAATGAATGATTTAGCTCCAATGTCCTGAACATAAGTTGTATAAAATTAAGTTAGTAACATTGTAACAAAATTTTAAGTTCAAATAATTCATCTTAAAATATTTATGTGCGAAATTCTACAATGAATTTTAAAAAGGTAAAACTGGAATTTTCATCAAATTTTCAAATGAACGATCTAATCCCAAATATTTCATAAATGAACATATTTAGCACAATGTGAGGAACTTATTTCGTTTATTATAAATAAAATATTCAGTAAAATAGTGTTTTATCAATGATGTTTCATCAATTTCATATTAGGAAATCATTATACATAGTAAGTTAAGGTTGATGCCCTATATAACTCCTCTATACATCGATAAGTCACATGAGACAAAATAAATTCATTTTTGGCCAAAACCTTACCAATTTATTTGAATGTCTTCCATTAATGCCTCTATGGTTTATTTTATATGTTTGGAATTATGTATTATATTTTTATGAATTATTTTATTGATATTTCAAGTCATTATTCAATTATTTATAGTACCCATGGTTATTTTTAAAACCTCATGTGATTATTTATATAGAAATATTTATTCATTATTTATTACATACATATTTCTATCATGATATTGATTAAATGGAATGTGATTGATTTATTTATATATCCATATTGATTACCACTTATTTATTCATTTATTTTATTTTACAATTACAATTATTGAGCATATCATCTCACCCCTTTATTATTTTAGTTTTTTCGAGGACACCATGAAGTGTTTTGTGATTAATATATAGCAACACACTATGAGGAATAAATGTATTATCAAAAAAATTACATTTTATATTTTATGTTTTCAACTATAATAATAATTTCAATTATATATCTTTTTTTAATAGTAATGTATTCATTCCTTTGGGATAAAATTAGTTTCTTCTTATTCAAATGTAATAAATTATACACAGATTCTTGTCTACTAGGTTTGGGGTCACTACCATTGGTATTAGAAAATTTTTAGAAGAATCCATGGGAACTATATTATGGAAAAAATAAATTTTGGATAATAAAACTTTTATATAATTTTAGTATATGTATAGAATAACATCCTAACGTTATAGTAAAGAATAGATTATGTGGTTTTTCCTAGAAATACATCCTCATCTGGATACTATTTAAATATGTGGTTATGGAACATATGTAACTAGGGTAATAACTCTTAAAAGGATGAACTAGTTATGACACTATCATTATAAGGTGCATTAAAATGGTCCTTAATTTTCTCCTTGTTAGACACTGCTGGGGGATATTCTTATGATAATTCACATTTTTATTATAATACCTTATAAAGGAGTTAAAAAATAAAGGTATCACAAATGAAATGATGATTATGATTATGATATTAGATATGAATAAATTTTTCAATTAATGTTATGTGTTTCAATATCTTTGGGTTATATATTATGTTTTATAATGTTATAATCTTATATAATGTTTTTCATTTTTTTTAAAATGTAACCTAATGGAAGGAAAGAGCATTGTATCAATTCACTTACTCTATGTTGGGATTTTCCTCTAGGGTGTGATAATGGTGCTCGAGATGCAGTTGTAGATGGAACTTATCAAATTATAACCATATTGAATAAACTCAATCAAATTATGATTAATACCCATTATTGTATGGATCATCCACCTTATCAACCACATCATTTAATGATGTTAGAAAACATCAGGTGTTAGAAATCTCCATCATTCAATGGGATTACAAATCCTTTTTTGGTTGATAAATGGATAAGTACAATAGTTATATGAGAATTAGTGAAAGGAATAATGTTTTCCTGGAATTTTATCATCTCTAAAGATTTTTAGATTAATGGTGGTCATTGATTCAAAATACTAAGGATGAAGAAGAAATAAAAAACCTATAATGAAAGGATTTAAAGGTAAAATTTCTGGAAAAATATATTACTCATGAGAAATGAGCAGATATGAAAATATTTTTTCTTGTGTCTATGATAGGAAGAAGAGGGGAAAAAATTATGTTTGAATAAAAATTAACAAGTTCAGCAAGGCATGTTGTGAAATACATAGGTAATTCAAAGAGAATGATTTTCGATTTCTTTTATGAGCTTAAGATAATACATCATAGATCACTAGTTTCCCAAACATTCTTATCATATGAATCCTTAATATCATGATCTATTGAGATAGAGATATAATTATCTATGTATTATGGCTTCAAAGGGAATTCATTGAATAAGAGGAAAAAAAAGAAAAAAATTGATATGTGGAATAAGGTAAATAAGAATTTTTATACATTCGATAATTGTTGGAATAAAAACCATTTTACTTTCTTGAATAAGATGAGAGTTTTCTATAATTTTGGAGAGAAAAGACATTGTGCTCATGATTCATAGGACAATAAATAAATTTCTAATGTTCATTTATTCAAATTTAAGGATATCTAGCACTCTGTAAAATAATTCCTTAAGCGTAAAGGTAATATAAATTAAAAAACATATATGAGATTATGGCCAAGTATGTTTTATTACTACAAAAAAAGTAGACTAAATAGTGTGATTTTGTTTATATTAAATAAATATGTTATATTTATATCTTATCACTGATATTATAGTTATAATAATCATAAAATGTATAAGGATTTTACTTTAGAACAACTTATTAATATATTTGAGATAATTTTTTTAATAGTGCCTATGAAAATTAAAAGTGATTTAGTGAGTAGTTGAACCTTTTAGAAAACACATGATTAAGGGAAGATAAAAATAAATATGTTATCTGTGATTATATAATATTTATAAATATAGTCCTATGTTATAGTACTAGTGAACATGAAACTGTTTAGTTTGTTATTTTTTATGTTATCTTTTCTATATTTTACAGCATCTTTGGATCCATGATAGTATTAAACAACCTATGATTTTATGTTTTAAAGTATGCATGTTTTAATTATATTTTTATGATGATCAAGGTATTCACATGTTTGGAAGGTGACATTATGATCCACATTATATTATTTGGGGAAAATAATTTTGATTTAATGACCTTTCTTAAAAAAGTTCATATTTTTAATTTAGTCATAAATATTTTAGATGAGTCTTAATTTTAACCATTTATTTAGTGGATTAAGTTGAATTTGTTTTAGTTGCTATTGAGGTTTTAGTGATTAATTTATTATATGGGATAACTTGTGATAACATTTTTTGTTTTATTAAATATATGAGGAATATATGGTTAAACTTTTAGAGATCTTATGATCTGTTAAAAGTTAATTTTATTTCTTTGGGATTAAATATGACTATTGGATATTCACTTATAGTTCTAAGAAATTATGTCAAAATAGTTCAAATAAAACCCAAATGATCAAATTATAAGTATACTTTTGGCGTTCTCTATCATTTTGGTAATGGAATTTCTCAACTCTAGGAAAGGTATCATGAAAAAATATATTATACTATAATCTTTATATCATATAAATCAAATGGTCCCTTGACTCAATAATGATTTATGGTTTTTATAATTAGCCTTCTCATGATCACCCAAATTATTATGATAAATTATCTATATCACTCTCTATTAATCATTAGGAATTTTTTTTCAATTCCATGTCATTATTTTCATTTCCTACTAATATTCTCCTACTTAGAAACCTATTTATGTGTTATTACATATGAAATTTGTACATCCCTTTCCCTCTTATGAAGAAAGTGTTTTATTGAAACTTTTTACAATTTAGTTTTACAATTTTGGTGTTTACAAATTCCAAACCCATGATGATCAATATCAAGATTAAATTACAACAACGCAATTTATTAGGACTGATAATGTAACACCCTGAGATTATTAAACTTGACACATCGTGATTAATAGAATGTATGACACAAAAAAACATGAATTGAATAGAATATATCATCTTGATACATATAAATACGTCTCTTTATAGATAAATTTAATTTATTTGATACCTTGAGATGTACACAACAACTAGTTTAAAAAAACATGATACCTTATTAAGACATTATTATTTAAAAATTAACATTTTAACCAAACTATTATGTCAGTAGGTTTTCATAGTAAAAAATAAAAGTAAATTTTTTATTTTTTACACATGAATAAAATAAATAAAATGGTCATCAATTTATTATAAATGAAATTAGAATAATTTAAAAGTAAAATAATGGTTTTCTTAAAAAAAATTAATTTTCTAAAAGGTATTTAGTCATGATACACCCACATAATTTATAATTATTTCTCACATATTCTAGAAAAATAAGTTGAAAAATATTCTTATTTTTTCAAATTATCTTAACGAAATTATCTTAGGGTGAATATTTGATATTTTTATGAAATTTTTCATTTTTTAATGAATACATAAAAATAATGATGTTTATTAAAAACTTTCATTCTGTTTCAATTATTTAAAAATATAAAATTTATTTTAAATAGTGTTTAAATTAAAATTATTTCAATTATATTTAAATTTATCTTATTTAGGTTATTGGAATCAATTTCATATTTAATTATGAGATTAAAAACTTATATATTTAAGATAATTTTCTCTTTGAAACCTCGCTCTTTCGTCACGTTTACTGGTATATTTTTAAATCGAATCCTACCACATATATGAGTTTAATTTAGAAATATTGACTCCATATTACAAATAATTATTATTATTATTTTCTAAAAAGTTAAATTCTATATTCTAATGTAAATAAATGTTGAAAACATTAAATTTTTATTACCATGGTTTAAGTAAAAGTGGTTTCACTATCGGGTTAAACTATGAAAAAAGTGTTAAAATTACATACCATATTGTAAAAAGAAAATTTGATGACCATATATCAATAAAACCTTATCATAACTTCTAAAATATATTTATTTCTAAACTTTTTTTCATGTGAATTACTTTATCATTTTGTATTCTTTTGGGAAATTTTCAAATAAGTTCCAAGAGGTTTTCTGTTACCAACTCGCAAAGTAGCAGTCCATAAAATCACTTATTCATCCCCCAAATGAATTTTTTCATGAAATCCCCATGAAAAATATCTCTCAAAAAATTACTTAGACATATAATATTGATTCTGTTCCTCCAAAAATACCATCCTTGAGGTCATTAAGAAGATATCCATGGGATGTTTCTCTTAGAGAAGGTAATTATCTTAATGAAGCTCTTTCATTTTGTTTATTATTTTTAAATATTAAATTATTTATAAACACATAAAATATAAGAACACCAATATATCTGATATAATTAGATTTTATTACATTGATTGCATAATATTAATCCACCTCCAATTTCATTAAATGGTAATCAAAATCATTGAATGTTTTTACATCGAACTACAGCCTCATAAACCAACATAGATCCTTTTCCATTAGCCCTATTAAAGGATGGATATAGTGATGGATTTACAAAATTAATATTATATTTATTATATTTTTATAAATTTTAATTTTAATATCATATATACCTTTTTACACCCCATTCCATTTCAAACATGATAATGCCACTCGTGTGTACGGTGGACTACCACCTCACAAAGCGATGTGATTTATGTTTCACATAGAAATTAAATGGAATTTAATAAGTATAAAATTAATTAAAATATGTGATATATATGATATTATATTACTTCTTTAAAACAATATATCACTCACTTCATTACACCTTCATTTGTTAATCGAATGATATCGCCACTCATGCCTATGTATGACCAACCGTATCTACGAAGCAATATGATTTATTTTCCTTTTAAAACATTCATAAATGGTTAGAAAAATATATTTAATGATTAAATATTATATTTATAACATTATAATAATTCAGGATATGATATAAATATATCTTATTCATAATAACCAGAACTATCATGACAAAATAAACATGAGAAAACATGGCAATTAACATATAAAACAACAAAACTAATAAAATATTATTAACAAACGGGTATTAAAATGTTTTAATAGGTCCATATAATATATTTTAATTATTATTATACTTATAGGTAAAATTAATAACTTTATTAAAACCATTACACTTGAGTTATGAACAAGTACAGATGAAATTGTACCCAAGGAAATACTTTCTCATCTCGCTTTTACTTCTATGAGACATAGTCCATATTCACCACTTATTTCCTTTTTGTGGTTTATATACTTCCACATTATATATTTTATATAATGAATATATTTATATTAATGTTAGTTTAATGGTAAATTTTATGTCATTTATTTTATGGGGATTAAGATTCAAAATTTACCAAATTGGTATGATAATATTTCACAATCCAATCATTAATCAAGAAAGTTTTTGTTTACATCTCCCTTGGGGGAATTATTTCTTATTTATATATTAAAATAAATCTATTTTCTTCACCAATTTTTGTTAATGAAATATTTAGTAAAATATTAATATTTTACACTCTTTGTTAAATACAATGATAGTGAAAATATTTTTAAGAAAATCAGATTCTATTTCTCTATTCATTCAGAAATCCATTTTCATCAAAACTGTGTTTTATAAAATTGTTTTAAAAAATGTTTTTAACTTTTTATAAATTATTTATGAAATAAATTTTTACACAATTTTAATTTTTAAAAAATATTTTTAATGAAATATTCATGTCATTTTCAAAACAATTTCCATTTATCTTCTAATGAAAATGTGAATATAATATTTGTTTTAAAGTGTACGACATGAGAAGAATTTACCACCTTTAGGACCAATCATTATTTAAATTAAAATTTTAAATGTTATAAAAGGTTATTTTCAATTAAAGGTATTTTAAAAATTTATTGTGAACTTTTATTTAAAAGGTTATTTTCAAAATGCGATGTTTATTTTTCTCAAAAAAAGTTTTTAAGGTTCATTTCATAGAGTTTTTATACATCAATGACATCAATGCTCTATTTTACATATGATGCACCCATAATATATTATATTAATGTCATCCTTATTATTTTTTTGGATGGTTTATACTATATTTTATTGGATATGTACAATTTTATGACCATTCACAATTTTAATTTAGATGGTTTATGATTATGTTTATTAACGGGGGTGTGTATTAAATTTTTGTATGTTAATTTTTCAATATGAATTTTTATGTTGATTATGTTTCACCCCATTTTATTTGGAATATATTTTACATATTAAGTGATTTTTTAGGCCTTTTATATCCCCTTGATTTATTAGTAGTTCTCATGAGAAAAACTATATTGGTTTTTGGCTAAGGACTTACCCATTTATTTGGATTTCATGGAACAAGGACTCTATCGTATGTTTTATATGTTTATTATTATAAATTTCATCATTATAAATAAAATTATTTTAATTCCAAGTGGCTATTAAATTAATTTGAATAACCACGGTTAATTTTTCAATGTCGCATGATTATTTATATGGAATTATTTTATTATCATTTATTCATTATGTATTATAGTAATGTTATTGATTAAATGGAATGTGTTTCAGTTATTTGCCTTTCCATATTGAAAAATCCTTTTTTTCATAGATTACATTGTATGCTTATGCTTATTGAAAATCAGACCCCACCCCTTTCTTATTTTTTATCCTCCCAAGGATACTAAGAGGTGTTTTGTGATTGATATTTAGGGATATGCTATAAGGAATAATGGTGTTAACAAAGAAAATACTTTGTGTATTTTATATTTTCGATTGAAATTGTATTTTCATGTATGTATCTATTTCACCAATAATAATAAACCATTTATTAATTTGAGATTATTTTCCTTGTATAGAATGATAATGTAATAATTTATACATCAACTTCAGGTTAATGGTGTTGTAGTATCTATTTATTCCCATTCATGATTTAGGTTCATATACCAATGAAAGTGTGTGATTATCAAATCCACAATTTAGATAGAGTTTCAAATTGAAATGGTTAAGCTAAAGTATCAACAATAATTTATATTCATCAAATAAGATACATGGAAAAATAGTGGCTCTCACATATGTTTAACAAAAATAAATCTAAAAGAGTAGATGAAAATCATACCATAAATTATGCTTCAAGCCTTTGGCTCATAACCATCCACCACCTATAACATTCCAAATCCCTAAACAATAACTCTTAAAGCCATGAATTTTTCACCTAGGTGTGTTAGTGATGACAAAATATCATAATGCAAGACACCACCCATAGCTCTCTTTGATACTTTGTCGCATCTTCCATAATATAGAACACCTTTCTCCAGCTGTTAGCTTTGCTTTGGTGGTCCATCAATTTAATCCTTATATGTAGAATGAAGGCTCATGAAAACCCATACCATATTAGTTCACCCTACATATTAGTATTATATTCACTTCGTTGATTTACTTGAATCTCCATGAGCACCTTATGCAAAAAATATATATCCTAAGACTATCTCTGAAAATGCCATGTGTTCCTAGATCCATGTGTCTCAAGTAAACTACCATCTACTAATGTCTTTGTTCTAGGTCTTCTAATACCATATATTACAATTCAATTATTCTCCATTAATAAATTCTCAATAACTGAGGCACACTATAGAACACTAATGTATGAAGGGATTCAAAGAGATACCACTCCATCATGGATATCATAGAGAAGACCGCAATAAAAGGTTAACTCATAACAAACCATCATGAACCATATCCATAGAATATCATGAAAGATTAATGTACTTCGATGCATAATCTATGACTTAAATTCTACCTTGATGGATCTCTAAAAGTGAAAGAATATGTACCACCCATAATGTTATTATGTAAAATTCCTCTATGATGATGCACAGAAACAATTCACATACTAGGGTCACCTCATAATATGTAAAATCTAAAAAATCCCACTATCAACCCATTAGTACATATAGAAGGATCGCTACATTGAATACAATTTGGTCAGGAAGGGTCCTCAAAATATAGATAACTTTATAAATTACCTTAAGCCAGTCCTCAGGTTCCTGAAGGTTAGGCTCACTAATAAAACTAAGAAGTAACTACCTATGGAACTTTAGAAGAACAATAATCTTGTGTGTGAGTGTGTGTCATTTCATGGTACAATTGGAACAATTAGATTCTCTAAAGGTAGAGGTAGTATCATAAATACACCTATTGGAAACAGCTCTATAATAGGTCATCTCATTGATGAATCATTACAAAATGGATTATCATCATGATCCCACTATGGAATCCTTGAAGGCTCCCATCATGGAGGCATGATTTAATATTCATGATGAAATATAGTTAAAATATAATATTTAGAGAGTTAGCTAAAGAAAAAATAGAGAAATAAATAATTACTATATGTTTAGTGTGCCAAAATTTTACCTGAAACTAGTCCCTACATGTATCCCATCAAAATAAAGGTTATCAGAGTAATGGTGAATGGATACATAAGCCACCACATAAGGACTTGGTTCTCTAGCCTGAGAAAAATACTTTAATCTCTTAATTTCTATTTCCATAGTTCCCAAACCAATAATCATGACTACATGACCTCCACACTATGGTTCATATATAACCTTCTCTAATACCACTCCACCTTAACTAGACCCACTCGGGCCCTCCGACCAAGTGACAATCCATGAGGGATTCCTCAATACCACCTCCAATATGCCATGGGATAGTGATTCTGTCTATGTAGAAAAATCAAATACAAGGTAGGCCTTCACCTAAGTATCTATACACACAAAGACACACACATATCACCATCATCATTAACAAATATAATTAAAAATGATAAACAAATAATGTTGTAAATTCCGGAAATACAACTAATATCACATCAAAGTATGAAAAAGAGTACAACAAAATTAAAAGGGCTCAATACAACCCCATCCAAAACTATATAAAGAGTTCAACATGATATATAATAGGTGAATTATATAAATATGACACTCCAAGAACCACCTATAGTCCATATTTTCCAACTAATATCTACCTACACTTATTCCACCAATGACTCGATCGAAAGATTCCTCATCTTCATAAGACCTAACCCATGTGGGTAGATCCTATGTAGGGGTGAGTATTGTTAGAAACCAACCTGGGTCGACCCTAGACAGGTCACCCGAGTCGATCTGCAGAAAGGCCTGAGAGGTGTTCCCAATCCTCCTGGGCTGACAGTAAGTGATAGGGCATCAACAGAGAACAACAAGGGAATTATTTCACCCAATAAAAATAAAATAAGAAGCATAAATAAAATAGAGCAGCACAAAATAAATAAACAACATGAAAGAGAAAGAACAGCCAGCAACACATACTAACCTGACCACAACCAAAACTCCACGTGACACTGATTGTCACTCTCCAACACCCAAACCAAACATCGCCCAAGGAGAACCAAACTAGAGTTGGAACCTGCAGGAGAAACTAAAAACAAGGAAACACTATAGGCATGAGTATTGAAACTCAATAGGAATGCCCAACACACTATTCCAAAAGCACTACCTTTGAATAAAGAATTTATTAATTCTAGGTTTGAACTAAATTATATAAAATATGGGTTTCCACACACATTTTCATTTCCAAAAACATGTAACAGTCCATTGCCCTTTTTAATTTAAAAACAAGATTAACATTTGAAGGGAAAAGGTGCATTACATTTTAAAACATTTCTGCAAACAATTTAGAATCCAAAAATTTAGTTGTTAGACAAGAGGAAAACCCCACACAACACACAACACACAATAAGGGGAATGTTAAAGTAGAAAATGGGGACCAGTAACCGTACTAGGTACCACAATCGTATTCCACATACAAATAAGAACTAAAGAAAACATGGGTTGAACCTAGGAGCTCATAAACAATCTAGAACGTATTATACGTGTGACTCATCCTGAAGGTATTCCCTACTCAATGACCTTATAATTCCCAAACTCTCATTGTTTCCCTACCTGGCCTAACCGAGGGGCCCATTCCCCTAGTAGAGCAAAGTTTATACTAAGGGCCACCAGCCAGAGCATAATCTAAACTAGTGTGGCAATTTTTCTCAAATTATTTACTTACTATATCAGGTTTCCATGCCATGTACTAAATGAACAGAGGGGTGAGTCAACAATGTAAATCAAGGAACCAATCACTATGCATAAACATCACGCACAACAACTCATAAAAACAACGTACCGAGTAAGATCACCCCTGACTCACCCCAAAGAGTGTTTTTCAAAATAATTTATTCTATTAAAGTGTCAAATGGGAATTATGAAACTTTAAAAAGAAACACCATTTATCAAGAGAGACCAAAACATTTGTTCACACATCAGAAGAGAACATTTGACATCAAACCAGAATCACACGTGAAAGTTCATGAATTATGTTTAAAGGCTAAATGGGCATTTTTTCACTACTGTGAGTCAATTCATCAAGAAAATAATTCAAGTGTCATGTATAAAATAAAAAACTTCATTTAGATCAAGTAATTATTCCAAAAATAATTATCTAATACTACTTATCATTTATTAAAAAACAATGAAATATAAAGTAATTCATAAATTCTAAATTTAAAGGCCAGTGTAGTGGGGGACCTACCTCAAACATGATGCTATTTTTTGACGACCACTCGAACCAATCCTTGTTGTATACATGCACTTGCATATATATATATATATATATGTGTGTGTGTATATATATATATCCCTAGCTGCATTTCACATACTCCCCATTCCATGAGGTAATATGCAGAAAGAGGGCATATATATATATGCCTTACCCTCTTCATGTACATATAAGAATCCTCGACACCCATAGTCCAAAACCATCGCAGCGAGGTCCAACGCACTAGACATATAATTTAGTAAACCAATTAAACACTTAAAAATCTATAAAATATTTCAAAAACACATGCACACCAAAAACATGTCTCATTTTATATAAACATATCACTTTAAAAAGAACATGTATTCACTCTTACAAAATACCACTTTTACGCTATCTAAATAAATCAATAAATCATTTTAGCTACTTATGAAATCATTTCAAGAAAAATCAAGAAGACTTTACACCAAAAACCACTTGATTCCATATAGATACGTCACTTTAAAACTAGATACTCAAGGTAACAGTATCAAAAACATGTTTTCCACTATTAAAACAATTTGCAATTAATTTCAAAGGTTCCCAACAAGGTGAACACACCAAAATAATCATTTTCCACTTGAACACATACCAAAACAATCAAAAACAATATTTCCCACAACAAAATTTGATCATAAAACACATTTATAAAATAAAATAAATATATTAAATTAATCAAATGATGCAATGGGTATGAAACCACCTACCTCACATTGTGATTCCTTCAGAAAGTGGTTCAAAACCTCGTCTGTACAATAATATCACAGCAAACAAACCCTAAAAAGAAATTTTTACCCAAAACAACCACAAAAAAATCATAAAACTTAAACCGACACCATGAAATTTAAGGAAAACCCTATATAACCGGGGTGGGGTTTACCCAAAGTGGCGACCGTCAAAAATAGAAGGTGAATTTTGTCGGACGGAGGCTGACCAAGGGGAGAAGGGGGTGGCGTGGCATGGGTGGTCACTGGAGGTGTAGGAGGACACCGATAGGGACTTTCCATAAGAGGAGGAGGCCAGTGGACAACGATAGTCACGACGGATGTGAAAAGCCGGCGAGACATGGGGTAGGGAGGCGGCGCGACGGGGGTTCCAAGGGAAGGTGGTACGCCGTGAGTGGATGGTTGGGAAGCAGGGGTGTGGTGGTGGGTTACTAGGGAGAAGGGGTGATATGGAAGACTTTAGGGAAGCAAGGTTGTATCAGTGGGATGAAAGGTGTGGCGGAGGAATGTGCAAGGCTGGAGAGCACAGATAGGAGAGGAGGGTCGTGGCATGACTGGGATTTCCAGGAGGGAGGCGCTGCGACAGCGCCCGACCATGGGAGGGAGTGCGGCGTGACTAGGTTCTAGGGAGGAGGGGATGCACTATGATCAACAGAAGGGGGGAAGGGGGTGGAGGACCAAGGGGTAAGGGGGGGACGCAAACCCTAAGTGACAAAAATAAATAAAATAATAATAATAATAATAATAATAATAACAACAACAGAAACAAAAATGATGATAATAATAGTAATAATAATAAACTAAAAAAGAGAAATAATAATAAATAAAATAACTTAATTATCATCACTAATATTAATAATAATAATACTCAATAATAATCAATAATATCCTCAAATAATAATAATAAAATTATCATTAAAACAAAATTAATTAAATTTTCATTACACTTACTATTTTTATTTTATTTTCTTTTTATCACTCATCATTATTTCGTTATTCCTTTTTGTTTTTAAATTATTTTAAAAATAGGGAAGGTCACGTGGTCTCAAAACCGTGCCTTTCCCATGTGCCCGATGACGGTAAACCCAAATTTGCATGTTTCTCAACAAGACTCAAAAATTTTAAACATTAGCTCACCTAAAACCAAGAAAAAATTACCATGGCAAAAAAATAAAAAAATAAAATAAATTGAAAAGGTTAGGGTGTGAAAATTATCCCCACCATAACACATTCTGTACCCATAAATCAACAACTAAGATTGAACCCCAAAGTAGAAAATGACACCACGTTATGGTTCAAAGAGGATCCTCACAATCAACAAGTAAAAAGAAGAAAATGCACCATTATTAGAGGAAGTGACTTAAATTAAAACTTCAAGAAACCTATAAAAAAGAATTTTTCACTATGTGTTTCCTGACCCAAAGAGATAAAACACTTTCGGTTGATCGATTAAGGAAAGGAACTCTCACACCCACAGAAACCAAATTCACAAACAGAATACCTCAAGTACCACAAAATGGAAACTTCACTGTTTTTCTAGAAGGAACAAACAATACCAAACGTTTCTAAGGAACACTCTTATCACTCGCCACCTAGCCATCTTAAGGAAAAGAACTAAAAGGCCAATAGGGAAAAGCCCTAAGGGGATCCCCACTATAGAAACTTATTGACGCCTGAGACGAGATTGGAAAACTGATAAGGGGAGGCCTAGGCAGACTCCCCACCATTATGAACAAAGTCCATCACTGATTTATTCCAAAGACAATTTTGTGAGACCCATCGTGGGTCTCCCCACCATTAGAACTGATAGAAGATACAAAACTTTGAATATTTCCCAACAGTGACCAAACACCCTGCCACAAGGGGTGGGGAGGGTAGGTACCCAACTACCGGGGTGTCAAAACTCCCAGCCAAAGACAAACCAACTTCTTCCCACCCCTGGATGAGAACTAATTAAAATTGAGGCTGATTTACCCAAACAAACCCCATAAGGACCACTAAAAATGATTACATCTGGTGGGATGCAACCCCCCAAGACATTAAGGTAACAAGACAACCACGCCTCCTCATAGCCATGGGAAACCTCATGCACCCAAATTGGTTGTTTGGAATGGAACAACTATAGGAAATAATTTAAACTTCTTTCACCTCCAATGCTGATGACAGAAAAAAGGTCGGGTCCCATACACTCACGGGTTCCGGACTACATGTCAACTTCACTTCGTGGCCTATGGCTAGATCCCTGATGTTTGAAGCATCTCCTACCTTGCATTCAGGTATTAAAGACTCCTGAATGGAGTTTCTCCTTTTGGTTTCACACGCAACCACACAGCAACTGAGACAACACCAAAAAAACACAACATACCATGACATCAAACTACCCCCTTGCAAAACATCCACCAAAATAGGGGTTTAGATGATACGAATGCATCACCTCTTCACCTTAACCCAGAAACTTAAGAAGGAAAATATGCCCGACAAACTCTCCCCTTTGAACAGAAAAATTATAACTCTCTAAGAGGAGGACACACTCCTATGAAAACAGGGATTCCCAAAGGATTCTACGAAATACACCATTGCTCTTCAAAGAGGACTCACACTGCAAGACATCACCAAAAATGAACCTTTTGGATGATTAAAGCACTACAAGCCTTTCAAGATATCACCAGCACTGATAATTTTGAACCACCTTCACCCTTCCCTACTGGAATTTCTTTCACCGTGTCCAGGGGGAACCTTCAGATACAACGGTGTCAAACTTCATACCCGATGACTCAGACAACACAAAGAGACCAAAACTCCCTTCAACTCCCCTCACATATGCCATCCCACTGTGAGAAGATCTACTTAACCAAAAAGGATAAGGGAAAGACTTAGAACTATCACTCAAAAGGGATATTCCTTGCTTTAATCAATTGGAGGGTCGACCAACGGCGAATTACCCATGGAAACACTTTAATGGCATGTTGATTTATGGGGGTTTGCACTAGTCAATAAAGGAAACCATGGACCCAATCAAATAGGACCAATGGCCAAGAAATACTACAATCTAACACTAAACGTACAGGGGGAACCACTACAAGGGCTTCTTGAATAACTTTTCAAAAGAAACCACTAACCACACGCTTTCACACCAACTTACAAATAAGAATTAAAAATAAGACACAAATTAGTAAAAAAGGATCCTTATCTCAAAACGCCTCATATCTAAAATTTTAAAAATAGAAGGACACACCACATAGTCACCGGTTATTAAAACACAAAATTTTCCTTCAACAAAACTTTTTGAAAATAAACGAATCCAGTGGGTTGCACAAACACCAATGATGTCCCATGGGCCTCACACATGCATGTTCTCATGCCACATCGGCACCCACCTCATGTACATCTAGGAACTCATCTGATCATACCATTAATCATTTCACTTCCCATATATGTACCCATGCATGAGTTTTCCCATGAGAGCACCAAGGATCAAAACCAGACCCTTCTATTTTTCAAAACCAAAACATTCTACCCACACTTTTCAAACCTTACACATCATTTTCTTTTTAAAGCACTTCATTTCAAAACATTTTCCAATACCAAATCATTTTTACTTAAAAATCCATATTTTCACAAATTCAAAACAAGGAGACGAGGAATGATGCAAGAGGTGACTAGTGTCGGTAGGTGACTGGGACATATGGTTGGCATCCATATGCCAATCATGCCACTGCCACAGAGAGTATTCTAGGAAATAATCCTTAGATCCACATGGATTTCCAGACCTTCCATGCTCACTGGTACCACTGACCCTACTCCCTTTTCATTTCCCCTAAACAAGATTAAACATAAAGACCAAAGACTCAGAAAAACCTCAACTTACCCCGGTAACTTGAGTCACGCCACGAGGTGTACTGGACATGCACCTTACTTGTAGCCAGAATGTCAAGTTTCGACACCCTTAACTTTTTTATACCCTGACTCTATCCCAAAGGAACATGACCCAAAAGAGAAAACCAATTATGATACCATTTTGTCATAAACCAACCTGGGTCAACCCTGGACCGGTCACTCGAGCTGATCTGTGGCAAGGCTTGAGAGGTGTTCCTAATCCTCTCGAGCTAGCGACAAGCGCCATATAATTTAATAGAGAACAACAGGGGAATAATTTCACCCAATAAAAATAAACTAAGTAGCATAAATAAAATAGAACAACGGAAAATAAATAAATCGCATGAAAGAGAAAGAATGGCCAGAAACACATATTAACCTAACCACGACCAAAACTCCAAGTGACCCTGTGAGTCACTCTTCAAACCCAAACAAAAATTCAATCAAGGAGAACCAACCAGAGTTGGAACCTGCAGGAGAAACTAAAAATAATAAAACACTATAAGCATGAGTATTGAAACTCAGTAGGCATGCCCAAAAAAACTATTCCCAAAGCACTGCCTTTAAATAAATAATTTAATAATTCTAGGTTTGAACTAAATTATATAAAATATGGTTTTCCACAGAAATTTTAATTTCCAAAACAAGTAAAAATACATTATATTTTTTAATTTAAAAACAAGTTTAATTTTTGAAGGGAAAAGGACCATTACATTTTAGAAATTTTCCGCAGTCAATTTAGAATCTAAAAAATTATTTTTTAGTCAAGATTAAAACCACACACAACACACAATAAGGGAAATGTGAAAGTAGAAAATGGGGACCAACAACCGTACTAGGATCCTCAATCATCCACCACATACAAATAAGCACTAAAGAAAAAATGGTCTGAACCTAGGAGATCATGAACAATTCATAACGTACTATATGTGTGACTCATCCTAAAGGCATTCCCTACTCAATAAAATCATAACGCCCAAACGCTCGATGTAGCCCTACCTAGCTGAACCGAGGGGCCCAATCCCCTAGCAGAGAAAAGTCCGTACTAAGGGCCACTAGCTAGAACGTAATCTAAACCAGTGCGACAATCATTCTCAGAAGATTCACTTATTATGAAAGGTCCCCATTACAAGAACTAAATGAACAGAGGGGTGAGTCAACAATGTCAATGAAGCAACATATCACCATGCATGAACATCACACAAAAAAAACTGACACAAAAAGTTTAAATAGAAAGATCACCCAAGAGTCACCCCAAATAGATTTTTTCACAATAATTTATTCTACTAAAGTTCCAAACAGGACTTATAAAACTTTTAAAAGAAACACCATTTCTCAAGAGAAACCAAAACATTTGTTCACACGTTAGAAGAGAACATTTGAAATCAAACCAAAATCACACTTGAAAGTTCATGAATTGTGTTCAAAGGCCAAAAGGGCATTTTTTCACTATTGTGCATCAATTCATCAAGAAAATAATTCAAGTTTCATGTATAAAATATAAAAAAATTGTTCACATCAAGTAATCATTCAAAAAATAATTATCTAATACTACTTATCATTTATTGAAAATCAATAAAATATCAAGTAGTTAATGTAACATCCCAAGTAAGTAATGAATAATAGATATTTTTATCTATGTCTATTAATGATTAAGATAGTGTTATAGAGGCTTAAAATGAAAATAAATACAATCTTATGCATGGAATACACTAATATTCTTAAAAGATTGTTTTAGTGCCTTTTGATGGAAAACCATTTTTGAATCTATATTTTGATAATTTTATAAACTATGTTTGTCAAAATAAACTTATCCTTTATTATTTGGACATCAAAATTTACTTTGTGTGAATTTTTGGTATTCTTCTGACAATGTTCATTTTTTAATGAATAGTGAAAAATACTGCATTTTACATCAAAACTGCTTTTTAATCTAATTTATTTATACGATTAGATTATGTTTTGAATTGGTTTTGAAGTGAAATTAGAATATATTTTTACCATTTTATCCAATGGTGGTCATTGGAATCAATTTCACTTTGAAATTAGACTTAAACTGGTGTCAATCTTTTGATACTTATTGTTTTGTAAAAACACGCTATTTGCTCTGGCAGCGGGAATTAATTATTAAATTAATTAATGTGACTTATATGATTTTAATTTTGTAAAATAGACTTCATTTTTGAATTCAGAATATCAAATATAGCTTAGGGTGAAGTTTTGGTAATTTTCTGAAAAACTTCAATTTTTGATGAATAGTGAAACCACTAAGTGGTAATCAAGCAGACTGATTTTTCAGTTAAATGACAGTTTACCACTAATGTGTATTGAATTTTGAAAATCCGACATACATGGTTGTCATTAAGAAGTAAAATGTGGTTCAATGAGATTATAATAATTTTTTGGTGAATAGTAACTTATTAAGTTCTTAATCACGATTAGTGGTAATTAGGGTAGTTTAAGGTATAAATAATACTTTAATAAAATAAAATGACCTAGACACATGTCCCAACATCATTGGTTGTGTCATGGCCGACCATGACATGCCATGGGTAAACTTGGGGACCCCATGGATCCACTTTTGTTGGGAAATGACATAAATTATTTTTTATTTAATGTTAAAGTGAAAATGACACAAACATAATATGTTTTACGAAAACAATTTTTAAGTGGGGTTATACAAGTCCAAATTTTGATTATAAATAGTCATTGGAAAGCTAAACAGATTTCCTATATCATAGTAGTTTTTTTATAATTTTTAGACATTAAATAAATTTAATTATTTATGACATAATAATGATGCAGCGATGACATCATTATTTGACGATTTAAATAAAATAGAAAGATAATGTAAAATCTATGAACTACACATGTCCAAAACCAATTGGATGAGTGGATTTCGAACCCTTATCACCTTATCCACGAATTATATCAATGTGGGACCTTTTAAAACCGAAACACATTTTCAAATAAAGTAATGTTTCTTTACTTTCCAAAAGTGCCCCTCCTCTCCTCTTATAAAAGGCCCCCACCTCTACCTCATTTCACACACTTGGAAAGCCTTTGGCTCGGCCAAACCCTGACCATTTACTCTCTCCACATCCCTCTCCTCATCCTAGAGGATTCCCTTTGGGAATAATCCTTTCAAAGGAAGCCTTTAGGCTCAAATCAAAAGGAGTTACACTTTTTAAGGTAATTCATTCTCTCATGTTCATTTGTTTTATTTTGCTTCTCCAACCCCCTAAACTCTTTTTATTTACTTCTTTTGTAACAACACCAGTATCTTCAATATACTAGGATGTTGTTATAAGATATATTTGAGCTACACTCTCACACAACTACATCAAATGGTTAAAGAACATACGGTTTCCGTGGATGGCGAAATTCTGCCTCCCGAAACGATGATTGTTCAATACTCATTTAACACCTTCAAAGGTGGCCATTATGATGTCACTATTTTTATATATGATATATAATATATTTATTTTTTCCTTAAGCTTCTTTTTTTCATTTTGGGAATACCTTTATGGTTTCCATTATGGGTAAAACACGATATCTTCATTTTAGGAAGTGCGGACTACCGCCCCCTAAAAGTGATTTGATTCGTTAATACCATATGTGGGATGTGTAAAGGATAAAGTTAATGATATTATATATGTTATTATACTGGAATTATAATATACTCTTATATCATTATGATTCCATTCCAGAAAATATGAAATAGAAATGGAAGTAGCGTTCATGCGTACGTACGGCTTACCGTCTCTATGAACGGTGCATTTCATTTCTTACCTCTAAATGTGATGTAATATTATAAATACATGTATATGATGAATATATGTGATATATATGTTATCCAAATCATTAATATCATTCTGGATATAACGAACCTTTGACCAAATTAACAACATGTAAGTGTAAGAAGTCTATTTTTGACTTAAGAACCAAATACCGACAAAATGAACATTATTAACTTAAATGATTACATGATGTCCATAACATGGTATAAAAGGAATAATGAACTTGAAAAAGGTTCTTAAGCAAGTAGAGATTAACTCAAGTTTATTATTCAGGAGATTAAAGAACGGTCGGGTCAAGTCGGATACGAGGTATGGGACTTCGTCTCAATCTCCTTTCGTTGAGGCATATTTTATTTTATACACAACTTTATTTTATACGGTGTATAAACCCCTTTGACTTTTACATTTATTCAAAAGGAATCTTTTTTATACGAAGCGTTTACTAAACGACAAAAGGGAAGTTTTTGTCGTACGTATGCGGCGACAACGACTTCTCCGCCGTCGTAACCGTTATTTGAGTTTCGGCTTCCTCTACAAGCCATACCTTCTTTTTATAAGAAAAATAAATACCATGTTTTACTTTTCTTTTATTTTAGTATTGAAAATGGTTTTCATAATGTTTTTATATCAATGTGTTGTATTGATATCTCGTGATTTAAATGTGGAAATTTTATGTTTCCTTTATGCATGTTTTATGTGATATGATTATGTTATGGTTCTTGGGCATTATTATGAAGACGGGTGGTTCCGTGATAAACTTTGGGTGGGTGAGCCCGTTATAGCTCTCCAATGCAATGGGTAACGCGAAGGAGTGAAACGTTAAGGTTTCTCCGAAGAGATTTTTAGGGAATATACTGTGATTGGTATTCCAAACGTAACCAAGAGAGTTACTCCCTACGTAAGAATGTTATGAATGCCTCAAGTTACCTTTATGTCTTTTGATTTCTATTATTTATTCATGATTTTATGAGGTATGTTAAAGTGCCTATGTTTTATGGTTAAAGTATGATTTCATTCTTATGTATATATGAACTCATGTTTCCTTTCCATGTTTTTTTTATATAACCCATACTGAGTTTTTATGCTCATCCCAAGTTTTTGAAATGTTTTTCACAGGTCAAGGGAAAGGTACATGATAAGATGATAGAGTCAAGGATGTGTTAAGAAATAATCCATGTTTTATTTTAAATGTGTTTCCATTGATGGGAATGAAGAATACTATCTTTATGTAACCACTTTGTTTATATGTGGAATGTAATGCATGTTTTATGATCTAATTCTCTAAAACTCTAAACCTGAAAAGATCCTCAATGTGTAATATTGTAATAACTCAAGATTAAGTAAGGTTTAAGGCTGGGGTCTTATAGTTGGTATCAGAGGTCGGTTTAGATAACTTTAGGAGTTATAATTCTATTAAATGATTATCCAAAAATATTTTTTTTCGAAATGATATAGCATTTAAAGATTACCATGTTGCTTCATCTAAGACATGTTTGTTCAGAATGGTTTTCCGCAGAGGAAACAGGGAAACAGTGCTAGGAAGGCATACAGAAGGAAATAACCTTTCGAATTAGCATCCAGAAATGGTCGGAATTGGAACTGAACAGTTTGTTGTAGTAATGGCGCTGTTGACTCAAGCGATAAATGGCGGTGGTATCCATGCACGAGATCAGCCAGATCAACCGCAGAGGAACATGTCAGTGGTGGAACATTTCATGAGGCAACATCCACCATCATTCAGAGGATCATCTGACCCTGTGCTAGCTGAAGGGTGGATTAAATCACTGGAGAAGATTTTTGATGTCATGGGGTGTTCAGACAATCAAAAGGTTAGTCTTGCTATTTACCGTTTGGAGGGTGAAGCAGATCAGTGGTGGTCTATGGTTAAAAATATCAGGGATGCCGATGAGATTGATGCTCTTGACTGGGATGAATTCAAAGGTATGTTTCTTGAGAAGTATTTTCCTAAGGCAGTTCGACTTAGGATGGAAAATCAATTCTTGGAATTGAGGCAAGAGGAAGACTCAGTGGCTGCCTATGAAGAAAGGTTCACTCGATTGGCAAGGTATGCTCCAAATTTTATCCGAGACCTTGATAGTAAAATAAATCGTTTTTACTCAGGATTAAAGCCAAAGTATCGAAGGGCATTAGCTTCTCATGAGTTTAAAAGTTATGAAAAGCTTGTTCGATGTGCTGAGAATGTGGAAATGGAGTTTGCCGATGACCAAGTTTTCTATAACAACCAGCAGAAGAAGAGACCGAGGTGGCAGGAGAAAGTTAAGAATTCTTCAAAAAAGTCTGATGGTAAGAGAACTAAGTTTCCAGTTTGTGATAAATGTGGCAAAAGGCATGCTGGGGAATGTCTTCTGAATTCTTGGAAGTGATACCGATGTGGTAAGATGGGACATAAGGCTCGTGATTGCACTGAAAAGGATCAAGGTGAAGGTAAGAACAAATTTGATTTACAGTTAGTGAAATGTTATAAGTACAATGAGATGGGTCACTATGCAAACGAGTGTCCGACAAGGAGCTTGAGTGATGGAAAGAAGTTAGACTACAAGCAGAAAGGGGTGGTGAAATCCTTTGCAACTACTTCAGCAGATGTCGGGCCATCAAATGAAGTTGTATCAGGTACATTGTTTGTTTTTTCAGATTATGCCAGTGTGTTTTTTGATTCGGGGTCTACACATTCTTTCATCTCTGAAACCTTTTCTAGTAAAATGGGAATACCATCTCAAGAAATGACTCCTGAACTTTTGGTAAAAACACCTGGGGGAAGTGTCGAGGCAAAAAGAATTTATAAGAATCTTCATATCCTTATCTGTGGGAAGAACCTACTTGAAAACCTTATTGTTCTACCTCTAGAAGAGTTTGATGTTATCCTGGGTATGGATTGGCTCTCTATTTACCATGCTAAGATTGACTGTAGAGCTAAAGAAGTTTCTTTTCAGAAAGACTTTCAGTTTGTTTACAAGAATGAACCTTTACTTTTGATAACATATCAAGAGGCCGAGAAACTTTTAAAAGATGGAAATGAATGTTACCTTGCACATGTCGTTGAAAATAAAGGAACTGTTCAGATTAATAATGTGCCAGTGGTAAATGAGTATCCTGATGTTTTTCCTGATGAGTTGCCTGGAATAATACCAGATCGGGAAGTTGAGTTTATTGTTTACTTAGTTCCTGATGCTAAGCCAATTTCAAAACCCCCTTATCGAATGGCACAAATTGAACTTTTAGATTTGAAGAAGCAAATGCAAGATTTATTAGAGAAAGGTTTCATTAGACCTAGCACATCACCATGGGGTGCTCCTGTTTTATTTGTTAAAAAGAAAGATGGTTCTATGAGACTTTTCATTGATTATAGAGCCTTGAATAATATCACTGTTAAGAACAAATATCCTTTGCCTCATATCGATGATTTGTTTGATCAGCTCCAGGGAGCTCAGTTTTTTTCAAAGATTGAATTGAGATCGGGGTACCATCAGCTGAAGGTTAAGGAGGCAGATATTCCGAAGACCGCATTCCGTACGAGATATGGCCATTATGAATTTTTAGTAATGCCTTTTGGGCTAACCAATGCACCTGCTGTATTCATGGACTTAATGAATAGAATTTTCCATGAGTTCTTGGATAAGTTTGTGGTGGTTTTCATTGATGATATTTTGGTGTTTTCTAAAAGTAAAGAAGAGCATTAAAGACATTTAATTGTTATCTTGCAAACCTTAAAAGAAAAGAAATTGTATGGGAAATTCAGCAAGTGTGAGTTTTGGTTGCAACAAATTTCTTTCCTTGGTCACATTGTTTCTAAAGATGGAATAACTGTTGATCCTGCAAAAACAAAAGTTGTGGAAGAATGGCCAAGACCCACAAATGTAACCGAGTTTCGTAGCTTCCTTGGTTTGGCGGGCTATTACCGAAGGTTTGTTATAAATTTTTCACGGTTATCTAGTCCAATGACTAAGCTAACTCGGAAATGTGTTAAGTTTATCTGGACAAAAGAATGTGATGATTGTTTTCAGGAATTGAAAAGAAGATTGGTGAATGCTCCAGTTTTGGCACTACCTTCCAGGAATGGTGAGTTTGTTATATACAGTGATGCTTCATTGAAAGGACTTGGTTACGTCCTAATGCAGAATGATCAGGTAATTGCTTATGTTTCACGACAGTTGAAAACTCATGAGGTAAATTACCCTACACATGATTTGGAACTAGCTGCTGTTGTTTTTGATTTAAAAATTTGGAGGCATCATTTGTATTGAGTAAAGTGTGAAATATATACCGATCACAAAAGTTTAAAGTATATATTCACTCAGAAAGAGTTGAACATGAGACAAAGGAGATGGCTGGAATTAATCAAGGATTATGATTGTACAATTCATTACCATCCGGGAAAAGCAAATAAAGTGGCTGATGCTTTGAGTCAAAAAAGTAATGCTTCATTAACAATGTTGCGTTTGGAACGTGATCCTTTGGTTAATGATTTGATGAACTTTGGCATAGAAGTTGTTGGTGCAGGAAGCCCTTCTGCTTTGTTTCAGGTGTCAGTGAGATCTTCTCTATCAGATAGAATCAAGCAAGCACAGAAGCAAGACAGTGAGTTGCAGAAAAAGGTAGAGCTGGTTCAGAAAGGTAAGTTGCCTGAATTCAACATTGATAATGATTGTGTTTTGAGATTTGGGAAGAGATTGTGTGTGCCTTGTGATTCACAGTTGAAGAGAGAGTTGTTATGTGAAGCTCATAGTTCTCCGTTTTCAGTTCATCCGGGCAGTACTAAGATGTATAGAGATCTGCGGGAGTATTACTGGTGGGATGGAATGAAAAGAGATATTTATGATTTTACTGTGAAGTGTTTGACATGTCAACAGGTTAAAGCAGAGCGGCAATTACCGAAAGGGATGCTTCAACCTTTACCAGTGCCAGAGTGGAAATGGGAGAATATATCCATGGACTTTGTTGTTGGATTACCGAAGACATCTCGAGGTAATAATGCAATCTGGGTTATTGTTGATCGCTTGACCAAATCTGCTCATTTCCTTACTATACGAGATACTTTCTCTCTTGATCAACTTTCCCATTTGTATCTTAAAGAGATAGTCAGGTTACATGGAGTTCCTCTCTCCATTGTATCGGATCGTGATCCCAGGTTTACTTCTAACTTTTGGAAAGGCCTTCAGAAGTCGTTGGGTACTGAATTAAATTTTAGTACAGCTTTTCATCCTCAATCAGATGGGCAGTCAGAACGAACAATTCAGACATTGGAGGATATGCTACGAGCTTGTTCTATGGATTATCAGGGAAGTTGGGACCAACATCTTTCTTTGGTTGAGTTTTCATATAATAACAGTTTTCATTCCAGTATACAGATGGCACCATTTCAGGCATTATATGGGAAGCGGTGTCGAACTCCAGCTTTCTGGGATGAAGTGGGTGAAAGAAAGTTGATGGGACCAGAATTGGTAGAAGAGATGGCAAAAAAAGTTCAGCTGATTCAGAAACACATGAGAACAGCTCAGAGCAGGCAGAAGAGTTATGCGGATAATCGGAGGAAGGATCTATCTTTCAAGGTAGGTGATCATGTTTTTCTCAAGGTTTCTCCTTGGAAAAGTGTGATGAGATTTGGTAAGAAAGGAAAGTTGAGTCCAAGGTTCATTGGACCATATGAAATTCTAGAGAGAGTTGGATCAGTTGCATACCGAGTGGCTTTACCTCTGATTTTATCTCAGGTACACAATGTTTTTCACATTTCGATGTTGAGAAAGTATATGCCAGATCCATCTCATGTTTTGAGTCCAGAGGTAGTTCAGCTGGAAGAGAACCTATCTTATGAGGAACAACCGGTCCAGATTCTTGACCACAGGGGGAAAGTGTTACGGAATAAGGTGATTAAGCAGGTAAAGGTTTTGTGGAAAAACCACATGATTGAAGAGGCAACATGGGAATCTGAAAATGCAATGAGGGATAAGTACCCCCATTTATTCGATAAGTAAATAAATTGCGGGGACGCAATTTTCTAAAGGGGGGAAGGATGTAACATCCCAAGTAAGTAATGAATAATAGATATTTTTATCTATGTCTATTAATGATTAAGATAGTGTTATAGAGGCTTAAAATGAAAATAAATACAATCTTATGCATGGAATACACTAATATTCTTAAAAGATTGTTTTAGTGCCTTTTGATGGAAAACCATTTTTGAATCTATATTTTGACAATTTTATAAACTATGTTTGTCAAAATAAACTTATCCTTTATTATTGGGACATCAAAATTTACTTTGTGTGAATTTTTGGTATTTTTCTGACAATGTTCATTTTTTAATGAATAGTGAAAAATACTGCATTTTACATCAAAACTGCTTTTTAATCTAATTTATTTATATGATTAGATTATGTTTTGAATTGGTTTTGAAGTGAAATTAGAATATATTTTTACCATTTTATCCAATGGTGGTCATTGGAATCAATTTCACTTTGAAATTAGATTTAAACTGGTGTCAATCTTTTGATACTTATTGTTTTGTAAAAACACGCTATTTGCTCTGGCAGCGGGAATTAATTATTAAATTAATTAATGTGACTTATATGATTTGAATTTTGTAAAATAGACTTCATTTTTGAATTCGGAATATCAAATATATCTTAGGGTGAATTTTTGGTAATTTTTTGAAAAACTTCAATTTTTGATGAATAGTGAAACCACTAAGTGGTAATCAAGCAAACTGATTTTTTAGTTAAATGACAGTTTACCACTAATGTGTATTGAATTTTAAAAATCCGACATACATGGTTTTCATTAAGAAGTAAAATGTGGTTCAATGAGATTATAATAATTTTTTGGTGAATAGTAACTTATTAAGTTCTTAATCACGATTAGTGGTAATTAGGGTAGTTTAAGGTATAAATAATACTTTAATAAAATAAAATGACCTAGACACATGTCACAACCTCATTTTTTGTGTCATGGCCGACCATGACATGCCATGGGTCAACTTGGGGATCCCATGGATCCACTTTTGTTGGGAAATGACATAAATTACTTTTTATTTAATGTTAAAGTGAAAATGACACAAACATAATATGTTTTACGAAACCAATTTTTAAGTGGGGTTATACAAGTCCAAATTTTGATTATAAATATTAATTGGAAAGCTAAAAAGCTTTCCTATATCATAGTAGTTTTTTTATAATTTTTAGACATTAAATAAATTTAATTATTTATGACATAATAATGATGCAGCGATGACATCATTATTTGATGATTTAAATAAAATAGAAATATAATGTAAAATCTATTAACTACACATGTCCAAAACCAATTGGATGAGTGTATTTCGAACCCTTATCACCTTATCCACGAATTATATCAATGTGGGACCTTTTAAAACCGAAACACATTTTCAAATAATGTAATGTTTCTTTACTTTCCAAAAGTGCCCCTCCTCTCCTCTTATAAAAGGCCCCCACCTCTACCTCATTTCACACACTTGTCAAGCATTTGGATCGGCCAACCCCTGCCCATTTACTCTCTCCACATCCCTCTCCTCATCCTAGGGGATTCCCTTTGGGCAGAATCCTTTCAAAGGAATCCTTTAGGCTCAAATCAAAAGGAGTTACACTTTTTAAGGTAATTCATTCTCTCATGTTCATTTGTTTTATTTTGCTTCTCCAACCCCCTAAACTCTTTTTATTTACTTCTTTTGTAACAAAACCAGTATCTTTAATATACTAGGATGTTGTTATAAGATATATTTGAGCTACACTCTCACACAACTACATCAAATGGTTAAAGAACATACGGTTTCCGTGGATGGCGAAATTCTGCCTCCCGAAACGATGATTGTTCAATACTCATTTAACACCTTCAAAGGTGGCCATTATGATGTCACTATTTTTATATATGATATATAATATATTTATGTTTTCCTTAAGCTTCTATTTTTTTCATTTTGGGCATACCTTTATGGTTTCCATTATGGGTAAAACACGATATCTTCATTTTAGGAAGTGCAGACTACCGCCCCCTAAAAGTGATTTGATTCGTTAATACCATATGTGGGATGTGTAAAGGATAAATTTAATGATATTATATATGTTATTATACTGTAATTATAATATACTCTTATATCATTATGATTCCATTCCAGAAAATATGAAATAGAAATGGAAGTAGCGTTCATGCGTACGTACGGCTTACCGTCTCCATGAACGGTGCATTTCATTTCTTACCTCTAAATGTGATGTAATATTATAAATACATGTATATGATGAATATATGTGATATATATGTTATCCAAATCATTAATATCATTCTGGATATAACGAACCATTGACCAAATTAACAACATGTAAGTGTAAGAAGTCTATTTTTGACTTAAGAACCAAATACCGACAAAATGAACATTATTAACTTAAATGATTACATGATGTCCATAACATGGTATAAAAGGAATAATGAACTTGAAAAAGGTTCTTAAGCAAGTATAGATTAACTCAAGTTTATTATTCAGGAGATTAAAGAACGGTCGGGTCAAGTCGGATACGAGGTATGGGACTTCATCTCAATCTCCTTTCGTTGAGGCATATTTTATTTTATACACAACTTTATTTTATACGGTGTATAAACCCCTTTGACTTTTACGTTTATTCAAAAGGAATCTTTTTTATATGAAGTGTTTACTAAATGACAAAAGGGAATGTTTTTGTCATACGTATGCAGCGACAACGACTTCTCCGCCGTCGTAACCGTTATTTGAGTTTCGGCTTCCTCTACAAGCCATACCTTCTTTTTAAAAGAAAAATAAATACCATGTTTTACTTTTCTTTTATTTTAGTACTGAAAATGGTTTTCATAATGTTTTTATATCAATGTGTTGTATTGATATCTCGTGATTGAAATGTGGAAATTTTATGTTTCCTTTATGCATGTTTTATGTGATATGATTATGTTATGGTTCTTGGGCATTATTATGAAGAAGGGTGGTTCCGTGATAAACTAAGGGCGGGTGAGCCCGTTATATCTCTCCAATGCATTGGGTAACACGAAGGAGTGAAACGTTAAGGTTTCTCCGAAGAGAGTTTTAGGGAATATACTGTGATGGGTATTCCAAACGTAACCAAGAGGGTTACTCCCTATGTAAGAATGTTATGAATGCCTCAAGTTACCTTTATGTCTTATGATTTCTATGATTTATTCATGATTTTATGAAGTATGTTAAAGTGCCTATGTTTTATGGGTAAAGTATGATTTCATTCTTATGTATATATGAACTCATGTTTCCTTTCCATGTTTTTTTATATAACCCATACTGAGTTTTTATGCTCATCCCAAGTTTTTGAAATGTTTTTCACAGGTCAAGGGAAAGGTACATGATAAGATGATAGATTCAAGGATGTGTCAACAAATAATCCATGTTTTATTTTAAATGTGTTTCCATTGATGGGAATGAAGAATACTATCTTTATGTAACCACATTTTTTATATGTGGAATGTAATGAATGTTTTATAATCTAATTCTCTTAAACTCTAAACCCGAAAAGATCCTCAATGTGTAATCTTGTAATAACTCAAGATTAAGTAAGGTTTAAGGCTAGGGCCTTATAGTTAATAAATTCTAAATTTAAAGGTGAGTGTAGTGGGGGACCTACCTCAAACATGACGCTATTTTTTGATGACCACTCAAACCAACCCTTGAAGTATACATGCACATTAATTTATACATATATATATATATACGCACACCTAGTTTCATTGCACATACTCCCCATGCCATGAGAGAATATGCACAAAGAGGGCACACATATATATATATGCCTTACCCTATGCATGTACTTGTTGGAATCCTCAACACCTGCAGCCCAAAACCATCGCAGCAAGGTCCAATGCACTACACATATAATTTAATAAAACAATTAAACACTTAAACAATCTATAAAAAATTTCAAAAACACATGCACACAAAAAACAAGTCTCATTTTATATAAGCATACCACTTTAAAAAAGAATGCATATCCACTCTTACAAAATACCACTTTCGTTCCATTTAAATAAATTAATAAATCATTTGAGGTATTTATGAAATCATTTAAAGAAAAACCAATAAGAATTTACACCAAAAACCACTTGATTCCATATTGAGACTTCACTTTAAAACTAGATACACAAGGTAACCATATCAAAAACATGTTTTCCATTGTTCAAACAATTTGAAAATTAATTTTAGAGTTTTGAAACAAGGAAAACACACCAAAATATTCATTTTCCACTTGAACACATTCCAAAACACTCAAAAAAATATATTCTATGCCACAAAATTTGGTCATAAAACACATTTATAAAATCAAATAAACATATTAAATTAATCAAATGGTGTAAGGGTATAAAACCACCTACCTTACATGGAGATTATTTTATAAAGTGGTTCAAAAGCCCATATGCATCATAATCACACCACAAACAAACACTAACAAGATAGTTTTATCCAAAACAACCACAACAAATCATAAAACTTAAACTAACACCATGAAATTTAGGGAAAAACCCCTACAACAAGGGAGTAGGTTTACCAAAAGTGGTAGTCGTAGATATAAAAAGGTGTGGTTCTTCAGACGGAGGCTGGCCAAGGGGAGAAGGGGGGGACGCAGAATGGGGGTCACCTAAGGTGTGGGAGGGTGTCGGCCAAGACATACCAGAAAAGGAGGAGGATGGAAGACAGTTGTGGTTGCGATAGAAATGGGGAGGTCGGCGAGCCATGGGGTAGGGAGGCGGTGCGACAAGGGTTCCAAGGGAAGGGGGTCTGTCGCAAGAAGCTGTCCGAGAAGTAGGGGCACAGTGGTGGGTTTCCAAGGAGCAGGAGTGCAGCAGCAGAATTTGAGGAAGCAAGGGTGTGGCACCATGATGAAAGGTGTGGTGGCAGAATGTGCAAGGATGGAGAGCGCCGATAGGAGAGGAGGGTTGCAGCGTGACCAAACTGGCCAGGAAGGAGGTGTTATGACAGCAGTCATCCATGGGAGGGAGTGCAGCACGATCAGGTTCCAGGGGAGAGGGGATGCATCGTGATCAACGGAAGGGGGGAAGGGGGTGACGGACCAAACGGTAAGGGTGGAACGCAAACCCTAAGGGAAAAAAATAAAAACAAAATAATAATAATAATAATAATAATAATAATAATAATAACAATAATAATAATAATAATAAACTAAAATAAGATAAATAATAATAAATAAAATAACTTAATTATCGTCACTAATATTGATAATAATAATACTCAATAATAATTAATAATATCCTCAAATAATAATAATAATAATAAAATTATCATTAAAACAAAATTTGTTAAATTTTCATTACACTTACTATTTTTATTTTTTATTCAATTTATCACTCATCATTATTTCATTATTCCTTTATTTTTTTAATTTATTTTAAAAACCAGGAAAGATGTGCGGTCTAAGAAATGTGCCCTACCCATGCACCTGATGACGCTAAACCCAAAACGTGCATGTTTCTCAACAAGACTCAAAAATATTAAACATTGGCTCACCTAAAACATAGAAAAAATTTCCAGTCAAAAAAATAATAAAATAAAATCAATTGAAAAGGTTAGGGTATGAAAATTATAAACATATCCTTTAGAAAAACCCAAAATATAAATACATAAATAATCATGGAGGGTTTCAACTCTAAATCACAATAGAAATGGAAAACAAGATAAAACCTAGATATTATCAAGGGAATACTACTAGTCTCTGGTGAGATATTTCTTCTCTATGAACCATAGGATTTTGATAAATACACTGAGGAAATACTCATTCGAGGGAACTTACTCCAATGGTATCACAAACATTGATGGTTCTCGCAAGATAATGATACACATATAATGGATCACTCCTATGGAATAATGAAGATACCTGACCTAAACAAGAATAACCCACTAGAAAGGTGATCACATGACCCAAATGACATTTACTACATGCATGAAACAATGCATGGAATAAAACCAAGACCATAAAGGGGGTACCTTTGCCTCTACTAGGTATGGGATGCCTCTTAGTGACATCATGATAATGGAAATGAGGAATAAAAATGCATTATAATGGTTCAAGAGAATATACTCATGTTTAAATGAGGTCAGAATATTAGTCATTATATATGAAGGAAAAATTCATAGTCCTAACAATTCATTAGCCTGGAAGTATAGAATCCCCAATGAGGGGTCAACATAATGTGACCACTTACAAAAAAAACAATATTTTAGGTGTAGTTTATTATAAATTCTATTTATTCAATGTGTAACTACCAGCATCAATGTCTCTTTTACTACTGTTGTGGGACTGACCTAAATAACTATCTGATTATGTTGAAAATTTCGGGGTATTCATCATCACCCCATTGTATGGAAATACCCACAATATAGAGATCATATAACCATGGTCTCTTATTAAAAAATCATGTTTTTTGGGATTTTCATACCACCATCATATCTCTAATCCTAATAGTTAATCCACACAAACAAACCACATAATCATAATATCAAATATACTATGAAATGGGGCTTCTATAATTTTTTCAAATAACCAGCTAGAAGAATATAGAGGATGGATATACATTAATGGGATTAAGAAATAAAATAATAATGTTAATTATAATAAATTTCCATGTTTGTTTTGGAATCATCAGAAGAATCTGAATGTGGAAGATAATGTAACAAAAAACTAATTAATAAAAAAATTTTCTCAAACTTGAAAATAAAGCTTCAAATTTTCAAAGAATGGATTAAATGGGAGGATATTGCCCATGTTTATTGTATAATAAGTAAAAGTGGTAAGAGTTAAAAAATAAAACAATGGCCCTAAATTGATTTTTGATTGACTAATGTTGAAGGAAAAGCCTGTAAGAACTAAACAAGGAGAACATGTGATTCTTGCTACTAGAACCATGATTCCTAAATTCCTTCCATCACCAATCACCCAGAATGAACCTTCATCACCCTGGTTTCACCTTCTATCATGAATGAAAGAAAATATCCTATTCTAATAATAATTTATAGGGTATTTTCACTCACATATGTTCAGCTATAGAGTCTCAAACATATAAAAAAATTTGATTAGAGGAATGATCAAGGGGGATGAGTAAAAATTGATCAGTTCAATGAAATGATAAACTAAAGGTTTATGGTAAATATGAAATTAACACCCATTTTCTTATTTCAGAGAATCATAACCCCATAAATTATCAGAGAGAGAATCAAATGTCTCAAATTTAGAAATAAGGTCACCATAACCTACACCATGATATATCCTTGGCCATACTAGTTCTTGAACTCATTTCAAAATGGTTAGACACCATAGGAATGTGGAAACACCCAATCATATTAGCCTCACTATGGCCTCCAAATTAGTTTTGGTGGTGATTACTAGGCCATGGAAAATAGTAGTATTCTTCGAACACCATAGCCTATCCATGGCATAGAAAATCTATTTCCCCATTTTCACATTTAAACTCAGGCATTCTAGGTCCACCATACCTTCCACCAAGCCATAGTGTTTACCATTTTTGACCTAAAAATTAAAACCTATATTTAGTCCTCTAACTTCTTTCATGGGGATTTATAATCCACATCGACTATATACTTTAATATTAATATATCATTTTAAATATTCCAAATTATTTTATAAAAAAAAATTGTCATTATTGTTTGGGATATCTAAGTAAATTTTTGTACATGACTATTTATTTGATTGATCCTTTCATATCTATTGTGATGGATAAATTTTTTCCAACTCATAGTTGAAAAATAGTTTTATTGTTTACTATTTGTAAAAAAATTGAAATTCCTTGATCCACTACCCCTCCCTCATGGTATCAACCATTCTTGTGACTAAAAATGTTTTAAGAGAAAATAATCCTAGAATATTTAAAATAATAGAAAACATATTCATAGAAAGTATAAAATAGAATGATTTAATGTTATCTTGTAGGACTATATAAAAATCGTTTCAATAAATAAAATTAATAATCATGAATTTATATTTTAAAATTATATGAACGATGTCCAATAATCTAAAATAAAATGTATGGTTATATCTTTTTTTACTCAAAAATAAACATTGATGGATTTCAATTAAAATATAAATCATAAATTGAAATTCTTATTGATTACTGATAATATTTAAAAAATTCAATGGAATATTTCTAACATACTTTTACAATTATTACATTCTATAATATATAAAAAGAAATGATCTTTTTAAAACATTACTTATATATGTAATTAGTTTTCTAGTGTATACTTATCTAAAAATGTTTATAAAATGCATGTAAATTGAATTATGCATTCCCATACTATATTTTTTACCAGAAAATATAGACTCCAAAAATAATTCTTTATTAATTAATTCTATTTATTTTTTTATTTGGAAATATAATTTCTATAAAAAATAGAATCCTTTTTACATAATAAATTTCCTTTATCATTCTAAGGGTGTTTTTTATTATATATAGTGATACCAATTAAATAGAATATGATTAAATAAACTAAGTCATTTTCATATTATCTTTAATATAATTGAATATTTAAATGTATATTTTTTCCTAAATATATCAAAAAGATGATTTTTAGATCAAGTAAATTGGAGAGAAAATTTCTTCTTTTTTCGAATGATCTCAAAAAATGTGGTGTGTTACATGTATTTGTTTAACTCATGTGTGATATATCAAAATATTATAAAGATAAATAAACTTTTTTATCATATATAGTCAATTTTTGAGTGAAAATTACTATGAAATCCATGAGTGTCTCTTGTATTCACAATAATTAATTATAAAAACATCAATATTTTTTGTTTTTATCATTATTAGTGTAATGGTATAATAGATTTTGTTTCAATATGATGAAACTAATACAAAAATTAAAATGTTTCTTTCTATGAAAATATTTTTTTGATTTATTCTACATGTTAAAAAAATTACCTTTGTAATTTTTATGAATGATGTTATTTCAATAAGAATTAAGAAGTTCAAGAGTCAGAATTTTCTAATGATAATGAGAGATCCATTTTACTTCTTTTAAATGTGATATTTATATGTCATATTTATATCATTTAAAGATACATACATAAAACATTACATTTTTAAAAATATTAATTAAATATATTAATATTATGATCACTTGAAAATAAATTCTTTATAGAAATGGTTTCATTGATTTCTCAATAACAATTTTACAAGAAGTATTAACTTGATTATTAATACCACTTTCATTATTATATCCATATTATCTACATAAATCATTTATGTATTAATGCTGAGAAAAAATGATTCCATCTATATTTTGAAAAATGTTGACGGTAAAAAAAATAAGTCCACTCATCAAACTCATCTCAAATATTTTCACAATCTTTTTGCTAAAATATTTTATATGAAATATTTAGGTGGGTATAAAAAAATTAGAATATACAAATTTTTATAATTTTGGTGCCAATAAAAACTTTCTAGATGAAAAAAATTAGGTATGTCATTCATCTTGTCATGATATTTTGAATAAACATTCCATACATGGCTCCTCACACTCCTAGGTTTCACTCATAGGATAGTGTTACCCATGGATGTGTCCTTTTACCTATTATGATCGACTCTCTCTATCCTAGCGGTTTTTTATTATCATGCTCGCTACTACTATTCCCTCTAACATCTATCTCCTTTTACTACATTAGCTACTTCAACATTCCAAGTAATCTCACACCCATCCATTTTATGTTTTTGGGTGCATACCCCCAGCATCCACATGACTTTTCCACATTCTACCATTACCCTTATTACCTTAACTATCCCACCAATCACCTAAACAATAATTCTAGACCCCATATTGGTCAGGAATGATTTATTATTTTGATAGGTTTTCATTTTTAGGGTTGAATAAGTTATTTTATTTTCATAACTAATTCATGTTTTTTCAATGATTTTCCTTGATTAGTGATCTCAATCATGGGACTCATTCTCTTTCCACTCCTCCTTTAGTTTTCCTCAATACATGAGACCACATCCTTAGTGTAGTTCTTTCACATTTTATATGGTTTGGATTTTCTTAGTGGGAGTGTTCAACAGTGGACCTTGTCAGTGATTCAAAGATATCATCTATATTTATTTTGAATAATTCCATATTTCTATGTGTGCCAAGGGTTCTGGGTTGTGTCCTCTATTTTGTTTTATCACATGTTATTTCATGTGATTATCTAGTCTTTATTCTCAAATTTATATATAGGGTATCTGCTTTGTAAGGTATATATTGTGGTAGTTTCATTAGGGGAAGTAAATAAAATGGAATAGTGTAATACATTACTAAAGTGTACCATGTGTTATGTACATTGATTTTATAGAAGTAATTCAAAATTTTATTTAAAAATGTGTGAGGTGGTTTTTGGTTGGGGCTTATAATAGTTGTTTCCTCTGGATTCATAAAATTTTTACCTTTGTGTATGTCATTCCTAGTGGTAAAAAATGATGGCGAATCTCTTATTATTTTCATCCAATTCCAATATTGCATTAGGTCATCCACTATTTGTTGTTTTGGTTTCTTTTCTCTAGTGAGTTCGTCAATTTCATCCTTACTGGTGTGATCAATGAGGCTATTTTCCTCTAATAGATACTTGAGAAGGTTATGGAATTTGATTAAAGTTGAGGGGATATCATATCATGTGTGTATATAGAGATTTTTTCCCCTCACTTCACTAAAATTATTGATGATACCTCACATGGGGAATAAAAAAAGTATGGATTTGGGATTTTTGGATCATCTACTAGGTCAACGCCATTAAAAAAATTATTACTATTGTTTTGTGATGTTTTTTTGGTAATATTTTTTCTATTAGGGATATTTATTGATATAATGGAAAAGTCTTGGGGTACATATTTATGATGTATAGTAAATCACTTATCCCATAAAATTTCAAATTTAAAAAAATGATATATAACAATTAGTAAAAATAAGAAATCGAGTTAAATAATTATAATGGACTCCCATTGCTTATTTTAGTCAATAAAGTTCCTTATAATTCTTAAACACATGACTCAAAAAAAATTATTTTTGAAACTATATGGTTTTTTAACATGACATTATTCTTCAATATATCTATTTATGAAGGAACCCATTAAATTAAATTTAAATAGAATAAAATTTAGATGAGAAAATAAACATAATATTATTCATATTGACTTAAGTCATTTTACTGAAGTGAATGTTTCTATATAGTATATGGTAAATAATTTATTATAACAATTAAAAACTACTATATAATTATTCAAAATTATCATTCTATTTCAATAAAATTTATTTTTGAAGAACTATTTAGTTCTTAAAAATGTGAAATTATTTGGAAACTTCACTAATGACCAAACCTTGTTCTCTTCAAACTGATTAAGTTTTTCTCACATATACATTATCTAACTTTCACCACCTAGGAAATAATTTACTAAATTTTTTTAAAATTTAGATATTAATTTTATATATTCAAGATCATTCTATAAAAAATAGGTTTTTATTTGTTGATAAACATCATTAATAAAATTTTTAATAACATAACTATTTAAAAAAAATTATTTTCTAAGGAAAGAGTTATATTTTTCATGAGTCATAACATTACAACCTAAAAAAATTATATTTTTTTCAGTGAAAATAAATATATGTTGTTTAACTAATAGATCTATAATAGATGGGGTTTTAAAAATAACATTAATACCATATTCATTGTTTTTATGTTTATAAAATTAATATATAAATGGATTTTTTTTCTTCAAACATCATGTGTACTAGATTTTTTATAGTACATGATTATTTATTAAAAATTTAAAAAAAATATTGTGACCGAGTGACCAAGAAAAATTCCATAACAAAATTTTGAAATTAATTTACCAAGATTAAACTTAGTGTTTATAATAAATAACATTATTTTTTTCATCCAAGCAATCTTATGTAATAAAATATTTTTCTTCCTACCATTACATAGTTGGTAAGAAATTTTCTTTGGATTTGTATAGTAAAATATGATTTAATGTAAAATATAAAATATTAATATAACCATATTAAAATAAATATTTAATTTTAAACTGTATAGATCAAGATATTTCATAAGTATTTATATTCATTTGTTAAATTAATTTATTATTTGATGATATTGGTTCCCATTGTAAATTTTTTATTACATTCACGCCATAAAAGGTTTTGAAAGAATATTTGGAAATTAATCTTCCATTATAACACTGGATATTGAATATTGGAAGGTTGTAATCATTTTTTTCTTGAGAAATTTTATTTTATTAACATGAGTTCTTCTAATATATATAAGATAATTAAATCTTATATATATCTAGTGTTATCATCAACTAAGATAGGCACATATAGTTTGTATCCAGTACTTGTAGTTTTCGTGTGTCAAAAAATAATTATATGCACAATCATTAGTGATGTGGATATTGAGAAATCCCTAATTGGATTAATGTCACGACCCCCTCCCACCAAAGATGGAACTCCGAAGCTGGAAATGGTGAAAGGGAGATAATGACCCCCGAGTCCCGCCTCTAGTAGGCCTCAGGGTGGCGACTAGCACCAAGGGTATGAGTTTTCACAAATCTGGGAGGCATTACCCTTTTTATTATTTAAGATCAAGAAATAGGACAAGTCAACCACCAAAAAGGAAAAGAACAAGTGTATATAAATAAACCCAAACCAATCCCACATGCATGTTTAAATAGTTCTGAAACAAGGTACAAGTACAAGAAAGATCAAATTACAATACCAAAAGAAACAAGAGTACAGTAACTGCAACAACTCCAACTGTCCCGACTAGTAGGGTCCCGCACGGACCTGGTAGTCGTCCTGGAAACCTGAAAGTAAACGTAGGGTGAGCATACAAGTATACTCCTTAGGGAAACCTAAATCTCTCGTGCACAAGTGGGGAGACATCCTATTGTCCCGTGAGAACAATAGAAGAAACCTAGAAAGGAATTCTATCCACCCAACCTCACTATACAAACTCACCAAAAACACAATCACAACAGGTAGTAGTATATAAGAACAAGAGTATTGGGTACCCCGCACCATTTCCCACTAGTTAGCTGCTCTTCCTAACGGCGAAATTCCTGACGCTGCCACACTCTTCCCGCCCACACACACCTGGGCCTCACAAACCACACATCCCGCCCACACACACCTGGGCCATAGAACCACATATCCCGCCCACACACACCTGGGCCTCAGGACCACGCATCCCGCCTGCACACACCTGGGTCTCACAACCACGCATCCCACCCGCACACACCTGGGCCTCATCCCTAAGATTCTTGGGAACAGTAAAACCTGCCCGAAGAGTCTTGGGCTAAAACCACCCCAATCGAAACCTACCTGAAGGGTCTTAGGTGTCAGGTCACCTCAAGCCATCATAGCCTAGGTAAGAAGGATCAGGAAGGATCTAGTAACTAAGGCGAAAACACCCTCTCCCATGAAATGGGATTGTTTGGCACTAAGTGCTCAACATGAGTGGGGTGCAATAAAACACAAAAGATACAGATACATATATGTATACCAAACACACAGCCCAACCTATGGATTCTAAACAGAGAAACTGAGCATGTGCCTCAGCACTACTACTATGGAGCATGCATACAACAAAAAACCCCAACCCCATTTAGGTTTTCTTGTTTCAACAGAATTAGTTTATTAGTTCCTTAACTACTGGGCAATCAACCACAACCAACCATATCAATCGTTCATAAAACATATCCCTTCCATCCACAAATCAAGTTAGAAAAACACAAGAAACACAACAAGTCCCTTCTTATTGACCAACCAACCCATTGATTATTATTCCCATTCCATTACCATGCCCCACCATTTATTAACTCTTCCACTTTTTATTTATTATTCACAACTCATGGTTCGTTCACATTCAAACCCAACCCTGTAGCCCCACTGCCAACCACCATAACCACAACCAGACTGTACATCATCACCCCTTAATACCATTTAGCATAGCCCCGCTTCCCATCACTAACATAGCATTCACACCAACCCACAACCAAGCCAAATGCAGCCCCAATGCTCACCTGATCCACAACAACCCACAAAAACACCCCCATTACATGCCACGTATCCAAGCTAACACCCACATGTTCATTATTACATTTTGTTCAACTGGGGTGATCACACAAGGGTTCCAGATTTTAAATCATCCAACTTTACATGATTAACCAAATTCCACATTCAACAAAGTTCCATTCATAAAAATGGTCCAGAAAGACAAGGCGACATTTAATTGTGCAAGAAAAGGCCCCAACGACTGTGATTTTCAATAGGCATGTGCCTATTCAATTCACAACATAATATCGCAGGATATAAAGATAAACATAATAACTTCCCCATCCTCGTTCTTTAACCAGTTATTATCTTCATTTAATGGTTCAACCGTTTCTCATGAAAACAAGAGGATACCCACCCCGCATGATGCATAATTTAGAGAGATGACGGTAAGATCCCTACCTCAACAGGTTCTGGTCACAACGCTCCCCCAGATCAACTTTAGAAGACGTCCATTGGCGTCCATCACTTTTTTCAAATCCCAGAAAAACCACCTCGGGTGGAAGTTGGAAAGGAAAGGCCGAAGGAAAGACAACGGATCCAAGCTCTGAAGTTCCGCCTTGTCATTACGATCTTGTGGCCGCTGACGAATCGTAAATCGAAGCTCGAACAAAGAAGTTATGGAAGAAAAAGAGCCTTTGAGTCTATTGGGAGAGCTCTGCTCAGAGGAATGGGGAGGAGAGGAGTGATTTGAAAAGGAGGAGAGGACCCCTCCTTTTATAGGCATGAAAAACAAAAGTACATGGCGTGTACTTTATGTTACACGGCGTGTACTCGGCCATTTCACACGGTCACCAAGCGGCTTCCAACAAGGCCTTCAACGTGGCATGCGGCCATTGACTGGTCAACACACGGTTTCAAGGTAATGCATACGCGGGGAGGGACTACACGGCATGTAGTATTGGCTATATGGCATGTACTCATTTATTTCACACGGCAAGGACATGACTCCAATATAGCACACGGTCATTGACTGGTCAACACATGGTTTGAGGGTAACGCGTACGCGGGGAGGGACTACATGGTGTGTAGTATTGGCTACACGGCGTGTACTCATTTATTTCACACGGCAAGGAAACGACCTTCAAAATGGGGTATACCCGGTGAGGGGGTACACGGCGTGTACTCACACTACACGGCGTGTAGTTTCAAAATTCTGAAAAGTGTGGGAAAAGTCCATTTTACCCTACAGAACACTTCACGACCCTCTTTTTGACAAAGGAATGGGCCGTAGAGGTTCAGGACATTACATCAGATACCTCTTAAAACATTATCGTCCCCAAGAATTTAAAATCCAACCCAGAGGAACCCAATAAGATAACTCTTAGGGCCCTCGTTATAACAGGAACCCATCCTACAACCCTAATCATATGTGTTAGGAATTCCTTCTCCTATGTTGAGTTATTATCCTCTTTAGGCGGAACTGACTTGCCTGCATGAGTTTAATCGCATCCTTATTAATGTGTCTGGTTTAAGAATTGGGTCTTCCCACTTTCATACATTAGGATTTTTCAACTTAGACCGCCCCCAACACCGTACAACCCACACATTGCCCGAACACGTGGTTTGAGGAAAATTCTTTCTCCTATGTAGAGATATTATCTGCTTTAGGCGGAACTGACTCACCCGCACGAGTTCAATCGCATCCTCATTAATGTTTCTGAATTAAGGGTCAGGTTTTCCCCTTTCCCCACACGTCCGGACATGTTACACATTTCCAGGGAACAAGGAAACAAAATGTCTCACAACCGACAAGCCAAGCATTCCATATATCAAAGGTACAGAGTATAACATCAAAAAAAAGCTCAGAAGAACAAAGCAATAACAAGTCAAAACAACTCTGGGTACTGAGCGTTCATCTGATCCTCTCGCTCCCAAGTGATCTCCTCGAGGCCGCCATGCCTCCACAACACACGAACCAAGGGAATGGTTCATCCACGGAGCACCTTCTCTTTATGATCCTCGATTCTGACTGGTCGTTCCTCGAAGGTCCTGTCGTCTCCCATATCTAACTCTCCCCAATTGATAACGTGAGATTCATTGTGTAAGTATCGACGTAGCTAGGAGACATGGAAGACGTCATGAACCTTCTCCAACTGAGTTGACAGGGCTAGCCGATATGCCACCTCGCCGACTTGCCTCAGCACCTCAAAAGGTCTAATGAACCTAGGTGAGAGCTTGCTCCCTTTCCCAAACCTTCGCTGCCCCCGTCGAGGGGAAACCTTCAAGAACACGTGATTTTTCCACCTCAAACTCCAAGGGCCTCCTATTACGATTAGCATAAGACTTATGTCGGTCCTGAGCTGCTTTCATCCTCTCACGTACAAGATGGACTTTCTCTGTGGTGCTCTGCACTACCTCTGGCCCAAGAGCACCTGTCTCACTAACCTCTGCCCAGAAAATGGGTAAACGACATGGTCTTCCATACAAATCCTCAAACGGTGCCATGCCAATAGTAGAGTGGAAGCTTTTGTTGTAGTAAAACTCTACTAAAGGAAAGTGTCGTACCCATGATCCTCTGAAATCCAGAATGCATTCTCGTAGCATGTCCTCCAACGTATGGATAGTCCGCTCTATCTGCCCATCGGTCTGGGGGTGGAAATCAGTGCTAAGGCATAGCTGGTTGCCAAATCATGTTGTAACCCCCTCCAGACTCGTGAGTTAAACCGAGTATCCCGATATAAGACAATAGTCTTCGGAACTCCATGCAAATGCACCACCTCGTCTACGTACCTCTGTGCTAGGGTACTCACCGAGCCTGACTCCTTAATTGATAAGAAGTGAGCTGATTTCGTCAATAGATCCACCACCACCCAGATAGCATCATAACCTCCCTGAGCTCTGGGTAGTCCTGTGATGAATTCCATTGAGATTTCATCCCACTTTCACTCGGGGACATCTAAAGGATGCAACAAACCATTGGGAACACGGTTTTTAGCCTTTACTTGCTAACACACTAGGCACTTAGCCACAAACTCCGCTACTGCCCATTTCACCCCGGGCCACCAAAACTGTTCCCTCAGGCCTCGGTACATTTTTGAAACTCCCGGATGTACCGCCAAGGCTGATCTATGGAACTCACGGAGAACTCCCTCACGCATCGCCTCTAGAACAAACAACCTTCCATGGAAAAGCATTCGATGTCGGTTTTCCTCTGACCATCCTTCTCGAGAGTTTCCCTGATCGACATGATCCTGCATTACTTCCGCCTCGGAGTCCCCCCACTGAGACTCTTCCACTTGCTTCAACAAGGATGACTGCACCATCATCTGAAACAAATAGCCTCTAACACCTTCTACCCTTGCATCCAAGTGCAATGCGGCCAACTCTCCCATCGCTTTCCAAGAATCAGTGGATTCTCGAACCACTTCCTTATGCAACTTCCTGCTCACAGAATCAGCCACAACGTTACCCTTACCTTTAGTGTAGGAGATCTCGAAGTCATAGTCTTAGAGAAACTCGACCCATCTTCGCTGTCGCAAGTTTAGGTCACATTGGAAGAAGATATAATGTAAGTTATTGTGATATGAGAATACCACAAAGCACTCCCCAAAGAGGTAATGTCGCCCCAAATTCAGTGCGAACACTGCTACTGCAAGCTCTAGGTCATGGGTGGCATAGTTACGCTCGTGAGGGAGCAACTGCCTAGACCCATAACATATCACACCCTTCTTATGCATCAGTACGCATCCCAAACCAAGGCCAGAAGCATCACAAAACACCTCATACAACAACCCTTCCTCTGGCAACCTGAGTACTGGAGCACTGACCAACTTCTCCTTTAGGTAGTCGAAAAATTTATGACACTGCTCGCTCCATAGGAAGACCTGGTTCTTCCTAGTCAAAGCTATCAATGGAGCAGCAACTCGAGAGAAGTCTGAAATGAACCTCTGATAGTAACCTGCTAACCCCAAGAAACTACAAACTTCTGCCACGCTCTTGGGTGCTTCCCAAGAAACAACTGCCTCCACCTTCGACGGGTCCACTGACATTCCATGTTGAGACACTACGTGCCCAAGGAAGTGTACTTATTGTGTCAAGAACTTACATTTCGACAATTTCCCGTAAATCTGGTGGTGTTGAAGGAATTATAAGACTACCCTGAGATGCTCAACGTGATCCTCCTCTGATCTTGAGTAGATCAGGATGTCATCAATGAACACAACGACGAACCGGTCCAGAAACACTCGGAAGAAAAAGTTCATAAGTCCCATGAACACAGTCAGTGCATTCGTAACTCCAAACAGAATCACTACAAACTCGAAGTGCCCATACCTTCACCTGAAATCCGTCTTCGAGATGTCACTGTCCTTTACCCTCAGCTGATGATATCCAGATCATATGTCAATCTTAGAAAACCAACCAGCTCCCCTCAGCTGGTCGAAGAGATCATCTATCCTTGGAAGGGGGTAACGGTTCTTGACCATTACCTGATTCAACCTTCGGTAGTCTATGCATAACCTGAGACCACCATCTTCCTTCTTCACGAACAAAACTGTAGCACCCCATGGCGACACGCTGGGTCGAACAAAACCCTTCTCCATCAGATCTTCAATCTGAATCCGCAACTCCTACAACTCTGAAGGTTCCATCCAATAAGGGGCCATTGAAATCGAATGGGCACCAGGCTGTAAGTCTATCCAGAACTCAACATCACATCGGGGGGGAAGGGTATAGTCACAACCTCCTCGGGAAAAACATCGAGGAATTCCCCCAACAACCTCTGGGACATCCATCATCTCTGCATCAGCTGAAACCACTGATAACCCGCCTAACAAGGAAAGGAGAGGCTTCACATACTGGCTTCCCACTTGATAGCTCCTCTCGCCAACAAAAGATACACGTTTTCCGTCCACATCGGAGAACACAACTCTTCTTTGGAAGCACTCGATAACAGAACTAACGGAAAACAACCAATCGATGCCAAGGATGACATCGTATGGCTGCATCTGTAACAGAAGAATGTCCCCACTAGATCGATGTGGTCCCAATGTCATCCCACATCCCTGGAAAACACAAGATATGCTGGTCTGGCCTCCAACTGGTGTAATCAGCACCAGTGGTACAGAAAGTCTCTCTACGTCTAGTACCAAAGCATGGGCTAGACCAGGTGCAACAAAGGAGTGCGAAGTTCTTGAATTGAACAAAGCAGAAATGAGAGTGTTGAACAAACAAATCGTACCTCGCACCACCTCTGGTCCTGCTGGAGCTGCCAACTCTACTGCGTGCAACTGTCCACACCCAGATCCTCTACCTCTCTGATGTCATCCACATCCCCGACCATGACATGGTTGAGGTCTCTGAGAAGCACCCTGAGGTCGTCCTCCTCCCGCAAATTCTGCCCTCATAGGATCATGGTCATGCTACTGCTGGAAGGGCCTCAATGGAAACTGGTGCTACTGAGGTGGGCACTGAACCTTCCCACCTCCACCGTACTGATCTCGGGTCAGGCACCGACTCTGAATGTTCCCAAAACCACCACAAGAAAAACACTTTGGTCTTGGGCTCGTGAAAAAGGGACGAGGACCTGAAGATCTGAACTGGAACTGTTGGGGCCTGCTCCCCACTGGCCTGAACCTAGAAGGTCCCATCGCAGGAGACCTGCTGCTGACTGCCTTCCCCTTCGACGAACCTAGATGGATCCCCTCACGTGGTGCACCTCCCTATGAGTGCATCCTCTCTACAACCTCTGCCTTCTTCTGTACCGCCAAGTATGTCGGAAGGGTGAAGGGGGTGACAGCATACTGGAGCGAAGGATGAAGAACCTCCTCCAAACATCTCACCTGAGACTCCTCATCCAGAAAGAGATCCAGAGCAAAGTGTAGGAGATCTTTGAACTTGATCCCTAACTCTTATACTGACATACTCCCCTGCTGAAGGGAGAGTAACTCCTGCCGCTTCTCCGCCTTGATCATGGAGGAAAAGAATTCCTCTTGGAATTCCTTCTCAAAGTCATCCCATGGAACTTCTTCCTCTATCCTCTCTCCGAGGTAGAGCGTCCACCACTGTCATGCTTCACCTCTCAGCTAACTGACTACTAGGGGAACCCAGTACTCCCTCGAAGCACGGATCAAGGTAAAAGCAATACCTAGATCCCCAAGCCACCCCTCCGTCTCCGTATCCGAAGTACTACCCTCGTACTTCTTGAGGGTTTTCCACTGGAAAGAACGAAGAGTCTTCTGTCACTGGCTATCTTTCCCCTCTCAGTCAATCCTCAACTGATCGACCACCTAAATCTACTAGGCCTCGGCCATCTGAGTCACCCGGGGACGACTTCCAGGTGCCATAGCTGTACAGTAAACAAGTATTTCCTAATCCCAAGTAGCAAGGAATTTCTCAAGGTTTCATTTTATCATTTTATTCAATTTCTTTCCCAGAACACCCAAATCAAGTAAAACACAATCATGATGATTCATGTACCTTCCCTAAGGTCTCTACCCTGCAATCAATGTAGTCTCACTTGGTCGTTCGGTAGGCTTAGAGTCCTTGCATTAGATCACGGGGGGCCGAAAATCCCGTGTCCTAGCCGGTCTTCCCTAGCTTATGTAACGCACCAAGATCAACCAACACTATTGCCCTACCATCCCATATAATCCTCACTGTGCCTAACTCTAAACTCCATTCTATCTCTCAACCATCATCTCTGATAACATTCTGTCACGACCCCCTCCCACCAAAGATGCCCCTCCTGAGCTGGAAATGGTGAAAGGGAGATAATGACCCCCGAGTACCGCCTCCAGTAGGCCCCCGGGTGGCGACTAGCACCAAGGGTATGAGTTTTTACAAATATGGGAGGCATTACCCTTTTTATTATTTAAGATCGGGAAATAGGACAAGTCAACCACCAAAAAGGAAAAGAACAAGTGTATAGAAATAAACCCAAACCAATCCCACATGCATGTTTAAATAGTTCTGAAACAAGGTACAAGTACAAGAAAGCTCAAAGTAGAATACCAAAAGAAACACGAGTACAACAACTGCAACAACTCCAACTGTCCCGACTAGTAGGGTCCCGCATGGCCCTGGTAGTCCTCCTGGAAACCTAAAATTAAATTTAGGGTGAGCATACAAGTATACTCAGTAGGGAAACCTAAAGCTCTTCTGCATAAGTGGGGAGACATCCTAATGTCCCTTGAGAACAACAGAAGAAACCTAGCAAGGAATTCTATCCACCCAACCTCACAAGGCACACTCACCAAAACCACAATCAAAATATGTAGTAGTATATAAGAACAATAGTATTGGGTACCCCACACCATTTCCCACTAGTTAGATGCTCTTCCTAACGGTGAATGTCCTGACGCTGCCACACTCTTCCCGCCCACACACACCTGGGCCTCACAAACCACACATCTCGCCCGCACAAACCTGGGCCTCACAACCACGTATCCTGCCCGCAAACACCTAGGACTCACGACCACGCATCCTTCCCACACACACTTGGGCCTCACAAACACGCATCCCGCCCGCACACACCTGGGCCTCATCCCAAAGATTCTTAGGAACAGTAAAACCTTCCTGAAGAGTCTTGGGCTAAAACCACCCCAATCAAAATCTACCTGAACGGTCTTAGGTGTAAGGTCGCCTCAATCCATCACAGCCTAGGGAAGAAGGAGCTAGTAACTAAGGGGAAAACACCATCTCCCATGAAATGGGATTGTTCGGCACTAAGTGCTCAACATGGGTGGGGTGCGATAAAACACAAAAGATACAGATACATATATGTATACCAAACACACAGCCCAACCTATGGATTCTAAATAGAGAAACTGATCACGTGCCTCAGCACTGCTACTATGGAGCATGCATACAAAAAACAACCCCAACCCCATTTAGGTTTTCATGTTTCAACAGAATTAATTTATTAGTTCCTTACCTATTAGGCAATTAACCTAAACCAACCATATCAATCGTTCATAAAACATATCCCTTCCATCCACAAATCAAGTTAGGAAAACACAAGAAACATAGCATGTCCCTTCTTATTGACCAACCAACCCATTGATTATTATTCCTGTTCTATTACCATGCCCCACCATTTATTAACTCTTCTACTTTTTATTTATCATTCACAACCCATAGTTCGTTCACATTCAAACCCAACCCTGCAGCCCCGCTTCCAACCACCATAACCACAACCACACCATACATCATCACCCCTTGATACCATTTATCGCAGCCCCACTGCCCATCACTAACATAGCATTCACACCAACCCACAACCAAGCCAACCACAGCCCTGCTGCTCACTTAATCTAAAACAACCCACAAAAACACCCCCATCACATGCCACATATCCAAGCCAACACCCACATGTTCATTATTCCATTTTGTTAAACCTGGGTGATCACACAAGGGTTCTAGATTTTAAATCAGCCAACTTTACATGATTAACCAAATTCCACATTCAACAAAGTTCCATTCACAAAAATGATCTAGAAAGACAGGGCAACATTTAATTGCACAAGCAAAGGCCCCAAATGACCGTGATTTTTAGTAGGCATAAGCCTATTCAATTCACAACATAATATCACTGGATATAAAGATAAACATAACAACTTCCCCATCCCTGATATTTAACCAGTTATTATCTTCGTTTAATGGTTCAACTGTTTCTCATGAAAACAAGAGGATACCCACCTCGCATGATGCACAATTTAGAGAGACGAAGGTAAGATACCTACCTCAATAGGTTCTGGTCACAACGCTCCCTCATATCAACTTTAGAAGACGTCTGTCGGCGTCCGTCACTTCTGTCAAATCCCAGAAAAACCTCCTCGGGTGGAAGTTGGAAAGGAAAGGCCTAAGGAAATACAACGGATCCAAGCTTCGAAGTTCTGCCTCATCGTTACGATCCCGTTGCCGCTAATGGATCGTTAATCGGAGCTCGAACGAAGAAGTTATGGAAGAAAAAGATCCTTTGAGTCTCTTGGGAGATCTATGCTTAGAGGAATGGGGAGGAGAGGAGTGAGTTGAAAAGGAGAAGAGGACCCCTCCTTTTATAGGCATGAAAAACAAAAGTACACGGCATGTAATTTATGGTACACGGCGTGTACTCAGAAATTTCTCACGGTCACCACGCGGCATCCAACACGCCCTTCAACATGGCATGCTGTCGTTGACTGGTCAACACATGGTTTGAAGGTAACGCATACGCGGGGAGGGACTATACGGCGTGTAGTATTGGCTACACGGCGTGTACTCATTTATTTCACACGGCAAGGACATGGCTCCAACACGGCACACGGCCGTTGACTGGTCAACACACGGTTTGAGGGTAACGCATATGCGGGGAGGGACTACACGGCGTGTAGTATTGGCTACACAGCATGTACTCATTTATTTCACACGAAAAGGACACAACCTTCAACACGGGGTATACCCAGCGAGGGGGTACACGGAATATACTCACACTACATGGTGTGTAGTTTCAAAATTCTGAAAAGTGTGGGAAAAGTCCATTTTACTCTTCAGAACACTTCATGACCCTCTTTTTGACAAAGGAATGGGCCGGAGAGGTCCGGGCCATTACAATTAAATAGAACTATTTTCTTCTTATCACATTGATAAGGACTAAAGAATATAGAATATGTAAATTTTATTTATAAGAGTACTTCTAATGTTATTTCTTTAAAATTTTAGAAAAAATCTACTTGTTATAGTGTATTATGTTTGTTGTGTCATTGTCAAGACTTATGCAAAATTCCACTAATGCATGGAAATATTTGATTGGAAAAGTATATTAATTATATTATATAAACATTATCATGTCAATTGTAATATTATATATGAACATTTTGTGATCAATTTATGGTATATTATCATTATGAATCTTCATAGAGTATTCTTTATCAGAAATTCAGAAATTATTGATAATGTTGTGATTAATTAATAAAAAATAGAACATTGGATATTAAGTTCTCCTCAAAATATATTAATATCATAGAACCGTTATCTAAACTTATAAATTGTATTTGAAAATAGTCTGTACACCATCATCATTTTATAAGTTATAAAATATGGAATTGTTTCCTATAATATGTCTAAATTAATCACTAAGAATGTACAAATTATTCTATCCATTGGCACTTGAAAGTTAATCCTAAAATTTTAAAAATAAATATTGTTATGCCCAAACTTTCTTGGGTATGTAAATAATAGTAAAATGAAATGTTGGAACCCACATATAAAAAACTCCTATAGGTTAAATATATTTTATGTCCCTAGTAATATCATCATTAATTATTCAAAAAGTTTGGGGATTTCTTAAGAAGAAACTATTTTTTAGTAGATCTCAATTTGAAAAAACATATAAAATGGACCACAATAAAAAAGAGTTTATTAATAATAACAATATAACATACTATAGGAGGTATATCCCACTATAAAAATAGCTTAGAATATTTCTATAAGCATTGAATTTTCTTCAAATATTTTTTTTCCTATAAATTTATTGGATAACTATTTCTAAAGGATATCAATTTGATTTTTAATTTCGATAAACACATTCTGATTTTCCGAAATCACATAAACAAAAATAGTTTTGGAATTAAATTCAGGTGTAAATTGAGAATTTTTTTATTTTCTTTATCATGGTCTAACTTAGAATTATTATATATCATTGGTATTGTTTTATTGGATTTATAAAATTTTGGTATGGATTCATTTATTTCATAAATTATTGGTGATTTATCTTCATTATTTTGGAAACAATAATAATCTAAATAATTAGTAAATAAATAATCAATAACATTGTCCATAAATAATATTTCTTAAATTTAAATTGGTTTAGAAATAAATATATAAATTATCATTCTATCAACATTATAATATTAAATTTTAGAAAAGGAATCTTCACTTTCACTCCTTGTATTATGAGCCTTCAATACATTCATTCCTTTTAATTTATTTGATCTAAAAGAATATTTTATATTTTTATTTAACCAAGGAAATTCAGGTTTGATATTCAATGTTTTATTTTATTCAAATCATATCTCATCAAAAAAATATTTTGTTTCTTCAATCCTTATATATCTTTCATATTTATCTTTTATGTCACTTTTAATATTTTATTTTATGGAACATTCTTGAAAAACATTTTTCCCATTTACATTATAAATTAAGAAAATTCATCTTATTTATGTGTAACTTAATCTTATTCTAAATTATCTTTTTTGTTTTTAACATAAAATTAATATTATTTCTTCATATTCTCTTTTTTATTATCTCTCTTAAAAAAATATTCATATTGAATCATTGATGAAATATTCTCATCCATTTTTAGATCCCTAAGAGGAATTATATCTTATTTAGTTGTTCATATAGATTCTCATTATTTTTAAATGATGCCTATGAACTTTTCAACCATATAATTACCAGTAATATAGAATTCTATTGGATATTTTAAACTATTAAAATTTTTAATAAATATTAGATAAATTTGAACGGTTTTTCACCAGGTAAGAAATAAAAAATCATGATAATATATATATATATATATATTACATTTCATAACATTATATGTTCTATAATGAGTAATTTTCACCTTCTTGAATATAAAATTTTATATCTCAAATAATGATACATAATTTTATATATTTTTTTCATATCACACAACTAATAGTTCCAACATTTATAAATTTTTTAAAAAAAATTATATCTCATTATGAGTAAAATATTTAATGGCCTTATTCAAACTCGTATATTCACTGAACATAATCTGATAATTATCAAATCTAATGTTAATAATATCTTTCTACATTCAATCCCCATATCTTTAATAATCACACAAATCAATGACTATTTTTTTATTCAAATTTATATTCTCAATAGTTTCAGATAGGGTATTTTTTTCAATTATGGATATTTCTCAATTTATATTATATTATAAGGAACCAATAAATACTTTCCCTAATACCAAACATTTTCTTATATTGGGATCTTTAAGAGGAAGGTTAATTAATGATAATAAAATCTTACAAAAAAAATTAATCGTTAAAAATAGTTTCAACAGATGTTGTAATGACACTCTAAACTGAAAAAAAAATATTAAAAAGAAGTTAAGTAGTTGGATTATAGAAAAATAATTCGAAATATAAATTCACAATGAGTAAACTAAAAAAATGTAAAACAATAAATTTTAAAAAATCTATAAATCTAAAATTAATAAAATAAATAGAGAGTGAAATGTTGCCAATCGGGAGGCCTCTAAATCGGTGCCCCATGCTGTGTCACCACGTAACCTTTGGCATGCCTCCCCATACACTAGAGACTACAGAATAGATGCAAGGGTTTAAAGGATCACATGAGGATATTATACCCTCTTTATTAGATTATTCCAAAATGGATAACAAATAGAAATAAAGGAAAGAGAATAACCAACGACATGCCTCGCCAAACATTTTCCAAAACTAGGTATAAGCCCACAAACAAATATTAGTTATTCCTTGTCTTTTCAAAAAGTACTAAGCATACATAAACTAAAAAATAAATAAAAACTGAATAATCCCCCAAAAATGGTTTCCAACACCAAGTCTGGTCCCCTTTTCCATGAACAACCCATGCCCACTCAACCATATAGCATCTTTCCTTGTCCCTTATCCTGAAATGCAACCATGAAATCTGCTCAGGTACCCAACAATGACACAAGAAGGGTGAGAGTAGAATTTAGTAGTTCACCAACAATAGTGTTTACAAAATACCCAATATAAACTTATAGTGTATGCATGAACCAAAAGTTTAACAAGGTAAAGAAAAGATAAACTGGGCCACTAATCAAAAATTATTCACATTAACAAATTACATAATTTAGTTATGGGGTTATAAAAATAATATTATAAATAATGGTTGATACAAGTCAACTACTAAGCATAAAGAAAATAAATCATGTTTCCCACAACTCTATTTAATCCAATTTACAATCAATTATATCACATTACCTTATAGCCTCAGTACATGTAGTCTTATTTAATGCAGCTGTTAGGGGCATATAGACTCAGTTCAACTCCTAAAACCATTCATTTTAGTGTCAGGGTTTATAACCTTGGTCCAAACCAACTTGTGGGTGTTGAACATCTGTCAACACCCCACACACCATAAACCCATTTTCACATGCTTTATTAACTATCAATCACATAAACGATAATAAAACCATACACACAACATTTACAATTCATGATTCATTTAATTCATAAATCATTTTCATGACTTACCCTTTTAAACATTTTCATTTACAACCATAACTCATTTATCACATTCACTTTAATCCATTTAACCCATTCATGATATTCCATATAAACCTTTATTCCATGTTAACAACCAACAAAATCACCAATAGTTACCAATTCATAACCTAGGCTAACATGTCAACATATATATTATGGGATATGTTTCATAAAAATTTCAATTCTATGCCTATAATTTCAATTTTCATGTTAATGAAGAGGCACACCCCATGGGTTTCCCTCAACCTGATTAAATCAACCTCAATGCATCTCATGGTGATCATGAGTTGTTCAATTAAACATTTACCAAATCAAATAATCATTTTTACCAAGTAAACCCAAAAAGGTAAACACAACCACACCAAAACAAAACCACATAAACCTAAATAACCATGAAGACTATAGGATATAACTTATAGACCACATACCAAAATTCTAAAGATGAATGGTCACTTAACCATGGCCTTTGAATTGGATTTGAACACCCTTTAAAACCTTAATCTATGATCCATTGTAAAAATAATTTTTATGGATTCGAAATAATATTAACAAATTCACAAGCCATATTTAGAAAGAGAGAATGAGGATGATATTTTAACTCACATGGAGCTTCGATTAGAAAAAAAATGATGCTCTAAATGGATTAGAAATGAAGTAGACCTATCATTGAGATGCATGGGGCATCTTGGTTTGTCACTAGGGGTAAATGAGAAAGAAATTAGGGAAATCATGAGATAGAACACATAAGGTATGATCAGGTAAAATGGTAAAATACCATTTTAAAGTGGATCATGCTTTGGCCTCACAGTTGTCCAAACAATGTGCCACCCTCTATCTAATAGGGGCTAGGATGCATGGTTAGCTGAGGGTCTCATGCAGTTTGATAAAACATCATCAAAACTTGATGGATGGATATATAAAAGACCAAATTATTTTTCCTTCCCCATTGCATGGTTTCTTCAAACCATAAACCTCCCCACCAAGAATTCCTGGTAAGGGCGCATAGTTTCTACTAACTGTGTGCAAACTATGTGACATGCACTAGATTGACCTATTCTTCCTTCTTTCTTGTCCTAATCCATAAGAACACCATCAATCATAAACATAGACTTGAAAAACCTTTAATTATCCATATTAAATGTATTATAACTAGAAATTTTAATAAGGACGTGCCTCAAAGAATTATGGGATCTTAAAACCTTCTGACCTTATAATGTCTTGTCCTCGAGCAGCTCTTCCCAAGAATCACTGAGCATTCGAAGTTAAAATATCATGCCATTGGGCTAAAATATTATTTTCCCTATCCCAAGTATCCTCTTTAACATTAATATTATTCCACAAAACATGAACCAAGGGGACTTTTTTCCCATGGAATAATTTCTCACTAAGATACACAATAACAAACAGATTCTCTTTAAAGGATGCATCAACCTAGAGCTCAACATCATCATCATTAATCACATGAGATTGTCCATGGTGATACTATAGAAGCTATAGCACATTGAAAACATCATTCATGACACTGTACCACTATGGAATACCCAATCATAATTCCACTGGCTGATTCTCTCCACTATCAGAAATGGATACATGTACCTATTCACCAACATACCCTATTTCAAAATTCTATAGTGACCCAACTTAGTGAAACTCTAATAAACACATGATTACCCACCATAAACTCAAGTGGTCTATTATGTCGATCCATATATGAAATTCTCCTACTATGAGCCATTTTCATTCACCTCCAAATCAACTGAACTTGTTTTGATGTATCCTACATGAGACTTGGTCCTAGCAACTCTGATTCACCAACCACCATCAAACATAAAAAAGATCTACATGGCCTCCCATAGAGTTCCTCAGACAATTCCATCTGAACCTTCACCTAGTAACTATTGTTATAATCAAATGAAACAAGTTCCAAGTTATTTTCCCATGATCCACTAAAGTATATGAAAAAAGAACTCAACATATCTATTAACACCTTATTAATAGTCTCTAATTTCCCATATGTCTACGGGTGAAATGTCATACAAAAAAACAGTTGGGTACCAAACACTTTCTACAACCTCTGTTATAAGCACAAAGTAAAACATGGATCACAATATAAAACTATTGTTCATAGAACCATAGAAAAATGTACAATCTCTCGGATACAAAAATCACCTAAATGATCTCTGGTGATGGTCTCTTGAATTGGTAAGAAATGTGCCACCTTGGTCAACTGATCCAACAATACCCATAATGTATCATTCTTCTGAGGAATCCTCAAAAGACCCACCAAAAATCTATAATAATGTCATCCCATTTCCATTACAGAATGCGAACATACGATAAAAAACCACCTAGTTGGTAATGATCGACTTTTAAATTATGATAGGTGTGTCATCGATCTATTGAACCTGCCACCTATTTATTCATCCATGGCCACCATTACTCTCTATGAAGGTTAATATACATTTTGGTTAGTCCAGGATGCACCACCCAGTTCAAGGCATGGAACCCGTTATTCAACTCTTCCAGCATAAAAGTTGTCATGACAACCCATCCACAAACATAAACAACGTCATCATCACCAACAGTCCAATCAGTAGGTGAAACACCACCTTCAAGGCTTTCCCTCAAATAAAAACACTATGTATCATCGTACTATTTCCCCTTGATCTAGAAAAGAAGGGTGTACTCAAATTCCAATGATACAAGGGTATTTTGACCTTTCCCATCCTGAACCTCTCAATGCATCCCTATGAAAAACACCATCATTTTCTACTTGATACTAAATTCATAAACCACATGATTTTTAGTCTTCCAACTCAAATAATATGTAAAACTATTCCCCTTTCCTGGTGTCTAAACCATCACAGAATCATAGTACTATATGTATTCAACTCATCTTCTATGAAGAATATTCAAATCAAACTGGGACAATATGTAACATGGGATATTATAATTAGTATATATAATAAATCTCTCACCCAACAAGTAATACTCCCAACACTTTAAGGAATAAATAAATATGGTCAATTCAAGATCATATGTAGGTTAATTTCATTTCAGAGGCCTCAGTTTCCCTAACCCATACACTACAACCCAATCACAATGCATCAACACAGCCCCAATCCCACCATCATATGCATCACCAAATAAGGTATACTCCATACTCGGCTAAGGTATGATCAAAATTAGTGCATAAATCAGCTGGTTATTTAACTCTTGAAAAGCATTCTCACAGGATTCAAATCATTTCAACATGATTCCTTTCTTGGTTAAAATTGAAAATGGTGTTACCAAGATGGATAAATCCTTGATAAACCTTCAATAATAGACTACCAAAACATAGGGTGATGTACTTGGGTGAATAAACCCCTTATTCTCTAGTTCCTCTAATAGATTTTTAAGTACCTAGAGATCTATAGGTACCATTCTACATGGAAGAATAGGAACTGGTTCTTCTCACCACAGATACACTATCATGAACTCAACCTCCCTCTCTAGTGGAATCCCAAATAAACATTTAGGAAACACATCATGAAACTGATCCACTACAAGAGGAAGTACATACTACTTTACTTCCCCATCATATTGCATAATACAAGCCACTTGGGCTGTGAGTTTACTCAACTGCAGACAGACTGGCCCTATAGGGCCTGCTCGGGTATCTCCATCCACATGGTGAACATATTCACTACCCTCCATGGATGAAAATACAACCCAATTATGGTAAAAATAAATATGATCCTAGAACCCCACTATCCAATCCATGCTCTAAATCAAATCAAAATTTGAGATCTCCAGCACAAACAAGTCCCAAATAAAATGGTACCCACCAATCTTGAGGGAACACCACTTATAATGATTTATATTTTCATCCCAAACTCCCAAATGTGTATCAATATACATAATTCCACACATATATTCCATCATTCAGTCCAACACACTCACAAATTTGGTATATATAAAATAATGTGGGGCACCGGTATCAAATAATCCACTAGGAAGCGTAAGAGATACAAGAATCATACCTCGAATAATTGATGGTCTGGCCTCACTACCTCCAAGTGTAGGAAGAACTATATGAATTTGACATGCTCCTATTCCACGATCTTCAGTCTAAGTTACTAGTGTTGCACTACTTTGCGTATAAGGATTCTCTCAGTCGAGAGTACCATGCCCATTACTCCAACTTGTAAGGACAATAGAGCTCTAACTGCCTACCTAATATGGGGTAATTGAACCCATAACTACACTTTGTATCAGCCTCAACCCTCCATTAGTACCCATCTATTAAGGGTTCCTATATAATCTCTGCACATAACCAAACCTACCGCATGTTCTACACTCAACTAGTGGTCAGGGAAATTAAACATGCATATGTCCTTTCCTACCACACTGATAAAAGGAAATTTGGTCACTACCATGAGAGGATATATCCCTTTCCAGACTACTCTATCCCCTAATACCCTAGTATAAACTCTCGAAGAGTCACTTCCTACCTTTAGAAACCACACCAGTAGGCCACCCAATTAAAACTGCATTCCCTCTACAAGAAGCATCCTTGAGGCTTCATTTTTAAATAAGGGATTCATCTACCACCTCAATAAACCAATTTAAGAAGATGATATTTACCTAGGACTTAATATCATGTCTAATCCCATCCTAAAATGCCACTCTAAAACCAAATTATCCCTGGACAAAGATAGAACAAACCATTGCAAGTCGGTAAAGTGGCCAATAGAATCCATCACTCGCTTAGTCCCCAAGGTAAACCTTATATACTCTATGTCCTACTATTGTATTAAGATTTCTAGATATAAATTTTCTATAAAAATTTTCTATAAATCATTCCATATCATATCACATCCCACTCAGTCTGAACCAGAATATCCCACCAGTGATTTTCCTACCCTCGCAACATGTAAGAATCAAACATTACTCCCTTTTCAGGATGAGAATATAAGTGATCATGAATCTTCTGAATGGACTCCATCTATAACTCGTCTATGTCCGGTATACCCACTCTAGAAAAAGATGGAGGGGGTTTTAATTAAACTCCCTAGTAATCTCAAACATAGTCAGAAAAACCCACCCTGGGTCCCATTCCATCATCTATATTAAACGAGTGATGTTCCCAAGGAAATTATCCTCCCCTATATTACACTAGATCATCAGATTTTCTTACTCCACATCTAGAGGATCATTCTCGGTGACATCCTCTTGACACCCAATAGGCACATGACATTTTTGTAGAATCTTCCAATAATTCCAGACATATATATCAGAACACATAAATAATCATCTATACTTACACAAAAGATCTATCTCCAATGGTCATAAACAACCAATTACGAATACACTATCCAAAGGGATATAATCACACCACCACTACCCTTTACATTCTCTAGGATGGGTTATGTTCAACATGAGGAAAAAACTCACTCAACCCTAGGTCTTTTCATAAGATACACTTTTTAACCATTCTGAACTCCACAATACAAATATTTATCTTTTAAACACCCTTCCATATTTATAACTTATTACCACAAAAAATATAACAAACTGATAACTTTCCCTTATGCATTATTATTTAAAAAATCCATTTATCTATTCACATCATATTTATTAGACACCACTTCATTAAAAAAAATTCAAGAAAATAGAATTATCTTTTATGCATCATGACCCACACATCCTCACCTTCTGTACCAACCATGATAAATTCCATCCATAACCCTGGGTTCTTAAAATAATGCATGTATTCACAATATAGTACCATTTTGACTATGATTAAACTATCATAAAATTGTCACATCACACAACGAGAGCACCACCCAATGGTAAAATATCATTAAATTATAACAACACACATCAAGAACAACAATCCTACCCTGGGTACTCAGGTTTTCCCTTGAACGTGGATTAGTTACTCCTAAGAACAAAATCATTTCCAAGGCCTGACTCACCATAGCCTCAATTATACTATCCCTAAATAGAAATACGGTAGAAAAAAACCCACTCTGATACCACATTGTAACATCCCTAACCCGAATACCGCTAAACTGGTGCCCCAAGATGAGTTAGAATATAACCTTATGCATGCCTCCCCATACACCAAAGGCTTCTAATTAGTAGCGAGGGTTTAAAGGATCATGTGGGGAGACTATACCCTCTTCATTAGAGTATTACACCATGGATAAAAAATAGAAATAAAGGAAACCGAATAAATAACAACATGCCTTACCAAAAATTTCCCAAAACTGCTTACAATCCCAAAACCAAAAAGTAATTATTCCATGTCATGTCATATATTTCTATATTTAAGGAAAATATAAAATTAATAAAATATGAATAATTCCCCAAAAATGAGTTCTGAAACCAATTATAGTCCCATCCTCCATTTGCAATCCATGACCACTCAACCATAGAGCATAGGGACCTTACCCTTCTCCCGACCGACAACCATGAAATATTCTTCGGAACACAACAATAACCCAACCATGGTGTTAGTACAACTCAATTGGTCACCACCAATGGTGTATTTAAATTATATATTCTAAATAGATATTATATGTAGGTACAAAAAGGATAACAAGGAAATCAAAAGATAAAAAATTCTACTAGTTAACAATTATTCACTTTAACTATTTACATCTTTTAATTTAGGGGATATAAAAAATCATTTATAACACAGTGTCTGATACTGATAAATCACTAAGAATAATGAGAATATATCAATTTTATTATCCCATTAGGGGATCAAATTCACAATCAATTGTATCATGGTACCTTGGATCCTCAGTCTAGGTAGTCTTGTCCAATGTAACAGTTATGGGCCTCGAGCCTTAGTCCGACTCCATAACCTTTGTATTCTAGGGGTGGGGTTTAAAGCCTCATTCCATCCTGACACATTGGTGTAGAACATAATTCAAATTCCCACATACCACCAAGCCTTGTTCACGTGTTCTATTAACCATACATTATATAAACCATAATAAAAAATACACACAACATTCACAATTCATGGTTCATTCAATACGTAATTCATCTTTCTGCCTTGCCCATTTACACATTCACATTTACAACCAGATTTAATTTTTCACATTCAATTTAATCTATTTAACTTATTCACAATATTCAACACAACTCTTTATTCAAAGTTAACAACCAACACAATTAAAATTAGTTTCAAATTCCTAACCCAAGATAACATGTCGACATATTTATTATGGGGTCTATGTCATAAAAATTCCAATTATGCACATATCATTTCATTTATCATGTTTATGATGAAAAACACCCCACAGGTGGCCCTTAACCTAGTTAAATCATTCTCAATGAATCCGATAGGGATCATGAGGGATTCAATTAAATATTTACCCAATCAATTCAACATTTATACCAAGGAAGTCCAAAATGGGTACCACAAATACACCAAATCACATCCACATGCACTTAAATAACAAACAAGAGTATGGTATATAAATTATAGACTGCCTATATCAATTCCAAAGATGAACACTCGATTAACCTTGGCCTTTGACTTGAATTTGAACACCATTTGAAAACCCAAACTAATATCCATTCAAAAAAAGATGGTTTTAGGGATTTAAATATAGATGAAAATCTACAGAAGCCCTAATCTGAAAAAGGGAAGGAATAGGTTTGTTAGACTCACCCATATCATCGATTCGCAACCAACGATGCTCCAAATAGCCTAGAAATAAAGGATAACATTCCTTACGAAGATTGGGAAATTTTTTGTTATTCACAAGGGCGGTCAGTGGAAGAACTGGGGGGGGGAACAAAGTTATAACACTAAATTTTTGAGTGGAAAAAATGGTAAAATGTTATTTTTAATGATGAATGTTGTTTATCCACACAGTTGGCTAAACCATTCACCAACCATGTGTCACCCTCTATGCTAGAGGGGTTTGGGATGCAGAATTACATAGGGGTCCCATACGGTTTGAAAAAATGTTCTCTAACCACATGGGATGGATCTGTCTAAGACCACATCATTTTTTCCTTCCCCTTGAATATTTTCTTTAAATTGTGCACCCCTCCTCTAGGCATCCACAGTTAGGGTTCACATTTACTCCTAACCAATTGCCAACCATGAGACATGCACTGAATGGCCTCGTTCATCCTTGTTTCACGTCCCGAACCCCCAGAACACCCCTGAGTCTCCTCATAGACATGGAAAAACATTCATTAATCATCTTAAAGGTATTCAAATCATAAATTTTAACAAGTATAGACCACAATGATGTATGGTATATTACATAGAGGATTCATATATACAATATATAAGATTCTTAAGTAATATACTAAATAAGGATATAAATATTCATATCCTTAAAACCTATTTTATTTTAATTGAAATTTATAGGTGCATCACCAACCTAATATGGATAAAAAGTTTCTGATATAGAATGAATTCAATCAAAATATTGAAATCACAAGCTCTTATACTCAGATCCTCTTCGATCATGGTTTTCTAGTATAAATTAATTATCATATGACTTCATTAATCAATAAGGATTGGATGAAAAAAAACGTTTATAAAATAAAAATATAGTTCTCGTATAATAATCTCACAAATTTAGTCTATGAAATATTAAAAAGAAAATATAAGCATGTTCTTTTAATTATAGAGGTAATGATTTAGTATTATAATAGAGTTTTTTATCATTGACCCCTGGACTCTATTTATATAAATCAATTGTGATTAAATTACATTGTTTTTTATTTTTTTAGGATTTTTTGTAATGAAATCTCATGCATATCAAACATAGATGTTGATTTATTCATCAATATGAATTTAATAAGTTTTATTATGTAGTTAGTTTGTAGTGAATATGACTCAAAATGAAAATAATATTGATGAAAATTTCTAAAAAAATCTATAAAAATCAATGAATAAATTTTACTAAAAAATAATAGTGTATTATGTGGGATAAATATTAATATATAGAAGGTGTAATTTGGAAAATTAATCAACTGAAAAAAATGAAAAAGGACCATAAATTCATCCATCAATGTGTACTAATAGTTTAGAGGATTCAATCTAAATTAAATATGAATTTCACAAAAAAATTCCAGGTCAAAATGTGTAACTTTATTTTATGTACATAGTTAATATGAGTAGTTTATTCAAACCATGCATCTACCTCTACATTTATCTCTTCCCAAAAATTTTGAACTGTATGGTTATGACTAAAAATGTAGATAATAATGACTTATACACTACATCAAAATTTTCTAGTTGAACATTATTCTAAATCATGAAATTAACCAACCATATTTCAAAAATATCTCCTAAAATTTATATTCAACCTTTGATTTTATAAAAAATTATTTCATAATAAACACTACATTTTGGAACCAGTAGAATACTAAAAATTCAATTTTTAAGAGATTAAACTAAATTTTTCAGACATGTAATAAAAATTATTGAAATATTTAATGCATTCACAAATTCAGTATTCAAAAAAAATTAATCTCTATATTATATAAATTTTAAAATACTTTTTTTATGATGAAACAAAAAAATGGAATTGGTGTAGTCACAAAATTTTAAATCACCAATAAAAACTTATAGGATTTTATTAACCAAAAATATTAACTATGTCATCTCAATAAAAAACTAAAAAATTTCCTTATGCAGTTTAAAAAATTAACAATATAATTACATAAAATAAAAATATCAAAATAGTAGATGGTATTGACCATTAATTTGTGAATTTCATTCTTAATTTCACTCATTCAATACATCAAGTCTCAATAAAACTCATAATAATGTTATATATCATCCACAAAACACCTTCCTGTATTGATCCATAGTAAATAAATGTTTCTTACCATATTATGAAGCACATATGAGCCAATAAAAGTGGACATATCCAAGTTATCCAAATAAATAGAAACATTTATCATTAATAATCCTTAATGTAAACATAAAAGTAACTCATAAATCACTTTTTTATTAATATATGTGCCTCATCCCCAAAAATCACATTATATACCCTAGCACAATGAACATATCACTAATTTTTTAATATTATTCTCTTGTATCATTAAAATAATTAACCACTTTGAAAATTCATTATCCATGTCAATAAATCCTACTATATGTAAAAAAATAACTTCCCTGATACTTATTTAATAAATAATACTATGATTCTCTCTAGACAGTGTTAGTATAGTGACCATCTAAATCCCAACTCAAGAATATATGTCTGAATTACCTTGTCATGAATACTACAATGGAAAAAATACTTTAGTAACATTACACTTTACATTAATCATATATTTAAGTGTTTTTCAGTTATGATTTTCTTGGGTGAATCCTCAAGAATATTCTAGTTAGTTTTGGAAGGTTTTAGAGTCCTTAAATTTGGTACATGGTTAACAAAAACCATGTGGTTCTCCCTAGGAAAATATGTGGCTTGTTTGGAGAAGGATAGTGGTTGGCACATGGTTAGAGCTAACTGTGAAGAATTTCCCCTAAAAACCAAATATATCATGATATACTTGAAAATTATGGTTGGATAATGGTTTACTAAACCCTAAATCCAAACCATATAGATTCCTAGAAGTTATAGAAATCCTATCACATTTTTCCAATAATTTAGAAAACCATGTGAAAACCCATGTGTATGGTTTTAATTAATAAAAAAAAATATTTTAAACTTGAATCCTCTCTCAAACCTCATATTATTTATTTTAAGCCTAGTAATATGAAACCTAGGGACTCTTGTTGTGTTTTTAAGTGATTTTTCCCCCTCTTTACTCCAAATATGAAGGATATAGGGCATTTCGTCAAATGGAATCATGGTAGGAGGTTGTCTCTTACTTTTTACTTCACTTTTATCATGGATATCCTTTTCTCTCTTGAGAGGAATATAAAATCTAGAATTTTTTAGCCAGAAAAAAAATCTCTTGAACTAATTGTTTTTTCTTGTTTTTTATGATAAATTCCTCATCTATATAATTGGCGTCATTTCCTTGGGAGAATATAGATTTACCATTGATGGAGGATATCATTAGTTATGTTGATGTGAATATACTCTATTGGTATATTTTGTTCCTTCAATCCCAATTCTAGAGACTCTATGATGATGGATTAGTATTTTTTTAGAGTGAATATTAGTTTGAAGAGAATATTTCTTTCTTAGTCCATGGATAATTAGGCAGTTTGAAAATGAAATGCTAATTGTAGGAATCCTTTACCAATCACGGTCCCTTGAATGGAGTTTTTTGGAATGATTTTATTGTGTGTATGTGTCACGAACCATCCTAGAGGGGCATATTCCATGACTACCCCAATCCCTCATCCAATAGGGCAGGGGTTGGTGACTTTCACTAAGTAGGAATATCTGACAAATGGGAGGAATTTTCCTAAGTACATGTACACATGCACAAATCTCAAAGTCCAAAATGTAGAAAAATAAAAATACCAAGTAAACAAATACATGCATACCACTATATCCCAACCAATAGAGTACGCCAGGAAAGTAAAATGTAGTAAAGTATAACTAAGCCTGAATATAAGCCCAACAAAATGAAAGATGATAAAGCACAAGGTCTTGAAGCTCATCCACAGAAAACCCTACATGAAAGGTAGGTACATGAACAACTTTATAAAGCCACAGGAGTATACCTCAACTATCTGGTCTCTTTCTATGCAACACCTGGTCCTAGTCCACCTAAGACTTTGTCAAAGCATCGATGTTCTGCACAAGACACGACAAATGTGGGAAAATACCATGTAGGCATGATTAAAACAATAATCATTAAGGCACCCTAAAACACAAAGTAAAATACCATAGAGGAAACATCACTAAGAATATATAGTCAGCTCTACACAGGTAAATGTTTGTAACACATATACTAATAAGGTGTTGGTATACACATAAAGGATTCAAAGAGGCAAGGTCCCATCCACTACAAGTTGCACGGTAAAGAGGTAAGTCACAACAAAAAATCAGCCACAAGATTCATCTCAAGGGATGCTTGTTCTGAGATGAATCACCCCTCGAGCCATGATGTCATTAGAGACTCTTTAAAAGAGGTCCCACTAATTTGGGCCCCACCCAAAGAGAACATACTGGTCAAAGATCATGATATAAAGAGAGGGGATCCTTCCTAGAGAATACCAAAAACCCAATCTATATTACCCTACAACATTGGGGATCCTTCGCAGAGAACATTGACAACCCTTCCGATGCATCTCATAACGTAGGGGATCTTTCATAGAGAATACTGAAAACCATACTGATATGACCCAGTGGATGGAGGACTAACACCCTACGCTTGGAGGTCACTACAATTCCCACAAAACTCCATCAAGAGTGATAGAAGACCTCACAAGTTCCAAGGAGGGATACCACAACTCTATTTGGGACTCGTCCTCTAGAGCGGACTATTATCCAGTGATGTGGATGCAATTCCATACTAAACCCTCTAGAAAAAAACCAAAGGAAACTCTCCACCTATATTGGTCCATACTAAAAACCCCAAAAGCCACCTCAAAAGGACCACCTCATCACAAGGTTCCTAACACCACTTACAGCTCGTCAAATGGACCTTCTATTGGAAAGTTATGACCATTTTCTTAAAAAGTCTATGGTCTGGTCTGGGTCCAACCAGAACCAATCTGGCCTATTCGACCTGACCCAGTCAGTCAGGGTCTGCCTGAGATGGTGTCATGACCCGTCCTCGGGGCCCGTGTCGTGACTACCCCAAGTCCGCCTCCCATAAGCCAGGGGCTGGCAACTAGCAACAAAGGCATAAATCCCGATAACTGGGAAGGCATTGCCTTTATAAAAGTAAACAAAACACCACAGAGTACAAGCGGAAGTAAAACACTAAGTAAAAAAGAAAGTGCTGAAAAGTAAATGGGCCAGAATACAAACCCAACTGAAAGTACAGCTACAACTGAATGAAAGTACAACAGAAAAAGACAAAAAGCTGGAAGAAAGGAAGAAGCTCCTGGGTCGTCCTCCTCGGATCCTACCTGAAGGTTAGGTACAGATAGCGCAGCTCCTGGATCGTCCACCACGGATCTTACCTAAAGGGTAGGTATAGATAGCGCATCTCCTGGATCATCTACCACGGATCCTAACTGAAGGGTAGGTACAGATAGAATCCACAATGCTCTCACCCGTCAACCACCTCTGAGTGTCATCTCGTCGTGAAGTCCACCTCTGGATACTGACTCGTTGTGTGGTCCACCTCCGGGTATCGTCCAGTCCTCGAATACTCGGCCTCTGTCAGCGCTGCCCGTCGTCTGAAACCAACACAACGAGGTGCTGGCATAACCCGTGCAGGGGTGAGTATATGATACATAGTAGGGACCCCGAGACCCTCAAGGTCTCACTAAAACCAACAAGGATAACCACAAAGAAGATCTCAACAGATAACCTCTACTTAGTTACATGCCCATACATATACCTAAGTTATCAAGTAACTCATCTCAATCATGAGGAAACACATAGATTATGAAATCAACGGATAACAACTACCCAGTTATATTCCCATACATATACCCAAGTTATCAAGTGACCCATCTCAATCATGAGGTAAACACAAAGTTCATAGACTCAGCTCAAACTTTGATTTTCATTATCGAAACTGTAACTACTGAAGAGCCCCATCTCTAGAGTGTGCAGTGGTCCTGTCACGACTCCGAGGTACTGCTCACTAACCTAAGACTGTTGAGGTACTCCTCCTGTAGAGTACCGCGGGCTAGCCACCCAAACACAGTAGTGCTTCCCGCCAGGGTATCCCACCCAAACACAGCAGTGCACACCCCCTAATAGCCTGCAGAGGTACTCTCCGGACGAGTACCGCGGGTCTGCACTGTCACATAGGTAGTTCTTCGTCCGCCATGGGTCTTCACCAAACAAGTAGTGCTCCATCCACTGGGCTAGTCGACTCACTCCAAGTCGAGTCGGTTAAGCAGTCGTCAGGTCTCAGTCGGCTACACGGTCTCCGTACTCCGCACGCTCGTCTCTGGGAGGGTCCGCTCCACGAGCTACAGGTCGATACCCCAAGTATCTCAAAGTACCACGAAGAAGTATCTCAAAGGACCGCCTCGTCATAGGGGTCTCAACGCAACAGATGGCGCGTCAATCGGACGCCCGGTCTGTGAGTTGTTAGCCTTTTCGTCCCCAGGGCCCGGTTGGTTTCGTGTGCGAACCAACCCGGCCGTATCTCAACTATACCCCTAACTCTCATAAGTTATACTCATAGGGACTGTTTCTCCACGTGATCGCCAACGCCGCTGACGGTTCGTCAAACGGACGTCCAGTCTGAAAGTTATCAGCTTTTCCGTTCCAGGGGCCAGGTTGGATTTCGGGTACAATCCAACCCGGACACTATCCAACTACATCCAAAACTCAAGAAGAGTATTCCAAAAGTTCCGTCTCAACAATAGGAATCCAACAAAGTCAACGACACGTCAATCGGATGTCCGGAGCTCAAGATATAAGCGTTTCCGCTCCGAGGGCCAGGTTGGTTTCGTATCCGAACCAACCCGGATGAACCCAAATTTCTTTGAAACCTTGAGTGTAATATACCGAAACGACCGTCTCAATCCAAGGATCGCATCGCAACTGACGGTGTGTCGATCGGAGGTCCGTAGCCCATTTTATGGGTGTTCGAACAGAAACAATCCGAAATGGGGGGGTCTGGGCTCGGCCCGGCCCGGCCCAACCCCCCCTGGGTCGGCCCGAACCGGGTCGACCCGAACCGGGTCCGGGTCCGGCCCGGCTACGCGCGGCCCGGCGCGCTGGCCAGGTGGCTCAACCGAACGGCCGAGCCGATGGGGGGGGCGCCTGCCCCCCTGTTTTCGCAACCGCGGCCCCCATAATGGGGGGGGGGGGGGGGCGCTCGAGCTGGCCGCCGGGGGTTTGTAACCCACGACTCTTCCCCTGACCGGCCGGCTGGCTGCTGCCGACACGGGACCGGCAAGGCCGGTCCCCCTGCTCCGACGCCAGCGGCCCGGAATCGGCCGCTGGTTGCCCTACTCCGCCGCGGCCCGAAACCGGCCGCAGCCTTGGGCCGTCCGGTGTGGCGCGACGGCGTCGCGCCCCTCCGCCGCGGCCCCGCTCCAGTCACGGTGCTTCGAGGTTCCTTAAAGGTTCTTTTGCGTGGCGCGACGGCGCCGCAGATTAGTTTGTTTCCAACGGCGAGGCGCGACGGCGCCGCGTTTCTCCGGCCTTTCTTTAACAATTTCCGCGCGGTGCTTCAGCACCGCGCTGCCTTACATGAGCCGCAACAAAAATCAACCAACAAGGGGGAGGAGGGTCGGCTGTGTTTGTGCGGTCCGACCTCCTCCCGTTATTGTGATAACTGGCGATTCAAAATAGACGATAAAACAATGATGAAGTAATCAGGAACAAACAAAATAAATAAACCCCTACAACCTCTTAAATAAAAAGAATCATACCAATATTCCAACCCGCAAAATAAAACATTCACGGATCAACTTAATGATGAGTTGATTCGGGTTCTTTGTTTTAGAAGTAACAACCAAGGGAATAATACCATTCTCAAAATAATCCCCCTACCTGATGTAATCGTTGAACGAAGGTTCGTCGCGGATGAAGGCGTCACGGAAGGAGAGGGTCGTTGGCGTCGCGGTACACAGCGTCGCATCGTCGATCCCCGAGGAGGACGTCTCTCACCGTCGTCCTTCATCGGAGGTCGGCGTTCTTCGTTGGTGACAGTGCGTTCTTCGTGTTCTTCAAGGAGGAAGAACATCCTTCGGAACTTAGAGCTTTCCTCCCCAAATCCTTTCGCATCATCAACTATCCTCCTACGAAATAAGACTTAGTCTTATTTAATTAACACACAAGCCAATGGAATTCATTTGAAATTCAAACGAATCCAAGAATTAATTACTTGAAAAACCTACACAATTAAAGAGTTGACTTTTCAATTAAAGGGGGGTGCGAGTGCGTTACCTAATTAAAAGAGTGGGTTTTTCTTTGAGAGTTACAAAAATAAGAGGGGAAAAGGTTATGAACGTTAGAAGAAGGTGAGGGGTTGGGCTCGTGTGGGCCCCACCCCACCATAATCCTCACACAGGTAGTTAACTACAAGTGGGTCCCACCCCCAACTCCCTTACTTAGGTTATAACCACATAAGAGAGGGGAAAAGTGTTGTGACACAACACTTTATCCACTTAACAAGAAAAGAAAAATATAATTGTAAAACAATTATATTATTATCCCTCACTTATTTAAACAACACATCCCGAGAAAACGCATCTCCAGAAAGGGGTCTTCTTAAGAAATTATCAGCGCTGCGAGTTCATCGGTGCCCTCGAATTTCAATTCCGAGCACCGGTTCAAAAGTTAGAAAATCTTGCTCGTTCGTTCACTGAACGTACCCGAGCCTAACTTCAGAAATTGATTTCGGGGACACCGGGCCTCGGAATCAGGCGTCGTCAGAAACTGCATTCTTGTAAAATCCCAAAGAAAATTAAGAAAAAATTTCCCTTGAATTTTACGGGTCTTTACATTACTCCCACCTCAGGGATTTACGTCCTCGTAAAGCTTTAACATAAACTAGGGATACAAAAGCGGTATTGAGCATGCATCTGAGCCTTCCGCTCCCATGTGCTTACCTAGAGGTTCCCATACTGCCAAAGAAAGCGCACCCGAGGAATCGACCGTCCTCGTAGGATCTGCTCCTGTCGATCCTCGATCCCCACTGGAACCTCCATGAAAGTCACCCCATCACCATCATCAAGCTCCTCATCGTCGATGATATGCGAAGGGTCGAGCACGTATCTCCTCAGTTGAGATACGTAGAAATCGTCGTGCACCAGGTGCAACTGAGGTGGATGGGTCAAGGAGTAAACCACCACGCCTACCCAGCTGAGGACCCTAGAAGGTCCGCTGAACCTCGTAGATAACTTGTCGCCTTGGCCACATCTCCGTAAACCTCGTCGAGGTGAGACCCGTATAAGGACGTGATCATCATCCTCGAACTCTAGAGGTCTCCAATTACTGTTAGAACTGAAACTCAAAACGACTGCTGCCACGAGGATAAGGTTGACCCACTCAAAAGTGATTGGTCTCACCCTCCTGTGCATGAGTTTATCCTGTGCTGCCTGGGGTTTCTTTTTCACTGACCAAGGGAAACCCATCCCGACGTCGTAGTTAAACAACACCCTTTTTGCCTAATACCGTCAATTTGTGTATGAATTGTGATTGCCCAGTCCATACTCAAACCAACGTCATAAGGCCTCGACGTTGCCACCAAGAGATTCCAACCAAAACTCTCACCTAGAGGGTCTGACCACACCGTCAACATAAGTGTGATTATCGAGTCTCCTCCCAAGGTATCTCCAGACGTGAGGGTCAAGTCCACGGCTTACCAGAAACTCTAGGTCTGAGACAAGATTCATGGAAGGAAGGAATGATTCATATCAATGTCTGTTACTACGGAAGCTAGTAGTGGACACAGATTGTCCCTTGAATCATTCTTAGAGCCATTGGGTCACTCTCCCTAACCGCATGCAGCTACTCTCTTCCCCTGCCCTCCAGCTCCCTGAGCCCGGCGGGGACAACTAAGGTGGGTGGTTGTAGCATGTTAAAATGTACACCACCTCATGCTTCTCTCCTAGCTCTGCCTCCACGTCTTCTGCTTCGCAGTCTCATCTCTCTTTAAAGATTCCTATTCTTGAAACATTTAACACACCCGAGTCTCTAAGACTGGCGCCGGTTTCCTGTTTCTTACTGCACTGTGCAGTCTTCATCCGCTCTTGGATGATCTGCACCTTCTTTGCCTACGATCTGTAAGAGCTGCTAAGATTTCTCCTTTGACGAAAAGAGAAACTCGGTCCTATCCCCTGGATGAACCATGCCCATTGCCTAATACACTCAATCCTGACATGAATGATGTATTCATGCCATGGATGACGTCGTAAGTCCTCGACGTTACTACCAAGAGATCCAACTATCACTCTCGCCTCCAAGGTTCGAGTCACACTGTCGGCATCAGTGTGAGGTCACTGGGTCTCCTCCAGTAGAAATCTCAAAAGTGAGGTTCAAGTCAACAGTCTTAACTGGGACCACTCAGTATCAACCAAACAAAAGGACAAGAAAGTAAACATCACAAAGATAAGTGTCTTTTTATTATTGCAGCTCATATTACAAAGACACGAATACAACAAAAACATGGAACTAGAAGTACAAGGGACGTATCCACTAGTTCCACTCCTATCCACCTGCTCCCAGAGCTCTACTGCCTTGTCCACTGCTCGGCTGTTGCTCAAGCACCCGCCGTTGCTTCTGTCTCGGTGGCTCCTCCAACGCATGTGGATCAACTGTGCGAGGAGTCGGATAGTCACGTGCCAGGTGAACCTTCCTGCTGCAGGAGAAACACTATCTGTTTCTGGCACGCATGGATCTGACCCCACCCCAGGTGCCCCGCACCACCGATCCTAAAACCCGAGATCGCCCAACTACTGGTCTGGTCCCCCTGGACCTCTGCATCATCTGTCTACTACCTACAGATGACTCGGCTACTGATCAAAAAACATGCGGTAAAGGCATCAGATCCTGAACACGCTGGGGGTGTAGAGATACTGGTACAAACTCCACCCTGAAGAAGGTCTCGAAGTCTCCCCATGTGAAGGTCATCCCGTCACAAAACTGAAACAAGTGGCTCCACCACCTGCTTGCTGCTGCCTGAAGAAGGCTAGCAGAAAAGATCACCATGAAGTCTGCTGGCGTCCCCACTAGCCTGAAGACTCTCACCACATCCTCCAGCCAATCCTCAGCCACCTGCAGGTCCGTCTCTCCTCGGAACCTGAGTGGTCTCTGGCGCTAGAACTCGTGCAGCGCGCTCAAGTGGCGTGCATCGCCTACTGCTGGGGCTGGTGGCATCGGTGGCCCAACATATGGTAGTACCGCTGGTGCCTCCGCTGGTGCCTCAACTGCAAGAGGGCCCTGTACTGAAGCCTCATCGCTCGGCAGGCTGTCAGTACTCACATCCCTCTGGGCTCTAGCTGGTCGTTCGTGAAAAGGAATCCTAAAAGAAACAACATGACACGGTCAAATGTTTATACCTGGTGAGCTGACCTGGTTTGAGCTGTTTTAAGGGAAAACCTTTGAAAACACACACACAATCAGTGTTTTTCGTGCACAAAGTCGGAAATCAGTTATCAAGGTCCTGGTGTATGGATACGTCGGACGCCTGCACCAACACAGGACTCCCTGAACTGAAGACCACACTCGGTACCCTTAACACTATTGCTTCACATAGAAAAAAGATCAGAGTCCTGAGTTCTGTGGTAGAACCGAACTCCTCTGATACCAATTTGTCACGACCCGTCCTCAGGGCCCATTCCGTGACTACCCCAAGCCCGCCTTCCATAGGCCAGGGGCTGGCGACTAGCACCAAAGGCGTAAATCCCGATAACTGGGAAGGCATTGCCTTTATAAAAGTAAACAAAACACCACAGAGTACAAGCAGAAGTAAAACACTAAGTACAAAAGAAAGTGCTGAAAAGTAAATGGGCCAGAATACAAACCCAACTAAAAGTACAGCTACAACTGAACGAAAGTACAACAGAAAAAGACAAACAACTGGAAGAAAGGAAGCAGCTCCTGGGTCGTCCTCCTCAGATCCTACCTGAAGGGTAGGTACAGATAGTGTAGCTCCTGGATCGTCCACCACGGATCCTACCTGAAGGGTAGGTACAGATAGCGCAGCTCCTGGATCGTCCACCACGGATCCTACCTGAAGGGTTGGTACAGATAGCCTCCACAACGCTCTCGCCCGTTAACCTCCTCTGAGTGTCGTCTCACCGTGAAGTCCACCTCCGGATACTAACTCATCGTGTGGTCCACATCCGGGCACCGTCCAGTCCTCGAATACTCGGCCTCTGTCAGCGCTGCCCGTCGTCTGCAACCAACACAGTGAGGTGCGGGCATATCCCGTGCAGGGGTGAGTATACGATACTCAGTAGCGACCCCGAGACCCTCAAGGTCTCACTAAAACCAACAAGGATAACCACAAAGAAGATCTCAATAGATAACCTCTACTTAGGTACATGACCATACATATACCTAAGTTATCAAGTAACTCATCTCAATCATGAGGAAACACATAGATTATGAAATCAACGGATAACCACTACCCAAGTATATGCCCACACATAAACCTAAGTTATCAAGTGACCCATCTCAAGCATGAGGTAAACACAAAGGTCATAGACTCAGCTCAAACCAGGATTTTCATTATCGAAACCGTAACTGCTGAAGAGCCCCGTCTCTGGAGTGTACAGTTGTCCCGTCACAACTCCGAGGTACTTTTCACTAACCTAAGACTTCTGAGGTACTCCTGTTGAGTACTGTGGGCCAGCCACCCAAACACAGTAGTGCTTCCCGCTGGGGTATGCCACCCAAACACAGTAGTGCACACCCCCTAATAGCCTGCAGAGGTACTCTCCGGACGAGTACCGCGGGTCTGCATTGTCACACAGGTAGTGCTCCGTCCGCCATGGGTCTGCACCCAAACAAGTAGTGCTCCGTCCACTGGGCTAGTCGACTCACTCCAAGTCGAGTCGGTCAAGCAGTCGTCAGGTCTCAGTCGGCTACACGGTCTCCGTACTCCGCACGCTCGTCTCTGGGAGGGTCCGCACCATGAGCTACAGTTCGATACTCCAAGTATCTCAAAGTCCCACGAAGAAAGTATCGCAAAAGACCGCCTCGTCATAGGGGTCTCAATGCAACAGACGTCGCGTCAATCGGACGCCCGGTCTGTGAGTTATTAGCCTTTTCGTCCCCGGGGCCCGGTTGGTTTTGTGTGCGAACCAACCCGGCTGTATCTCAACTGTACCCCGAACTCCCATAAGGTATACTCATAGGGACCGTTTCTCCACGTGATCGCCAATGCCGCTGACGGTTCGTCAAACGGACGTCCAGTCTGAAAGTTATCAGTTTTTCCGTTCCAGGGGCCCGGTTGGATTTCGGGTACAATCCAACCCGGCCACTATCCAACTGCATCCAAAACTCGAGCGGAGTATGCCAAAAGTTCCTTCTCAATAAGAGGAACCCAATAAAGTCGACGGCACATCAATCGGACGTCCGGAGCTCAAGATATAAGCGTTTCCGCTCCGAGGGCCCGGTTGGTTTCGTATCCGAACCAACTCGGACGAACCCAAAGTTCTCTGAAACCTTGAGTGTAATATACCCAAAAGACCGTCTCGATCCAAGGATCGCATCGCAACTGACGGTGCGTCGATCGAAGGTCTGTAGCCCAAGTTATGGGCGTTCGAACAGAAACAATCCGAAATGGGGGGGTCTGGGCCCGGCCCGGCCCATCCCCCCCTAGGTCGACCCGACCCGGGACCAGGTCCGGCCCAGCTGGGCGCGGGCCGGCGCGCTGGCCAGATGGCTCGGCCGAACGGCCGAGCCGATGGGGGGGCGGGGGGCGCCTGCCCCCCTGTTTTCGCAACCGTGGACCCCATAATGGGGGGGTCGCTCGACCTGGCCGCCGGGGGTTTGTAACCCCCAGCTCTTCTTCTGACCGGCCGGCCGGCTGCTACCGACACGGGACCGGCAAGGCCGGTCCCCCTGCTCTGACGTCGGCGGCCCGGAATCGGCCGCCGGTTCCCCTGCTCTGCCACGGCCCGGAACCGGCCGTGGCCTTGGTCCGTCCGGCCGCGGTGCTTCGAGGTTCCTTCAAGGTTCTTTGGCATGGCGCGACGGCGCCGCGGATTAGTTTGTTTCCAACGGAGAGGCGCGATGGCGCCACGTTTCTCCGCCCTTTCTTTAACATTTTCCGCGCAGTGCTTCGGCACCACGCCGCCTTACACGAGCCGCAACAAAAATCAACCAACAAGGGGGAGGAGGGTCGGCCGTGTTTGTGCGGTCCGACCTCCTCCCATTATTGCGATAACAGGCGGTTCAAAATAGACGATAAACCAATGATGAAGTAATCAGGAACAAACGAAATAAATAAACCCCTACAACCTCTTAAATAAAAAGAATCATACCAATATTCCAACCCGCAAAATAAAACATTCGCGGATCAACTTAATGATGAGTTGATCCAAGTTCTTTGTTTTAGAAGGAACAACCAAGGGAATAATACCATTCTCAAAATAATCCCCCTACCTGATGTAATCGTTGAACGAAGGTTCATGGCGGAAGAAGGCGTCGTGGAAGGAGAGGGTCGTTGGTGTCGCGGTACATGGCGCCGCGTCATCAATCCCCGAGGAAGACATCTCTCCCCGTCGTCCTTCGTCGGAGGTCGGCGTTCTTCGTCGGTGACGGTGCGTTCTTCGCGTTCTTCAAGGAGGAAGAACGTCCTTCAGAACTTAGAGCTTTCCTCCCCAAATCCTTTCGCACCATCAACTATCCTCCCACGAAATAAGACTTAGTCTTATTTAATTAACACACAAGCCAAAGGAATTCATTTGAAATTCAAACGAATCCAAGAATTAATTGCTTGAAAAACCTACACAATTAAAGAGTTGACTTTTCAATTAAAGGGGGGTGCGGGTGCGTTACCTAATTAAAAGAGGGGGTTTTCTTTGAGAGTTACAAAAATAAGAGGGAAAAAGGTTATGAACGTTAGAAGAAGGTGACGGGTTGGGCTTGTGTGGGCCCCACCCCACCTTAATCCTCACACAGGTAGTTAACTACAAGTGGGTCCCACCCCCAACTCCCTTACTTAGGTTATAACCACATAAGCGAGGGGAAAAGTGTTGTGACACAACACTTAATCCACTTAACAAGAAAAGAAAAATATAATTGTAAAACAATTATATTATTATCCCTCGCTTATTTAAACAACACATCCCGAGAAAACGCAACTCCAGAAACGGGTCTTCTTAAGCAATTACTGGAACTGCGAGTTCATCGGTGCCCTCAGATTTCAATTCCGAGCATCGGTTCAAAAGTTAGAAAATCTCGCTCGTTCGTTCACTGAACATACCCGAGCCTAACTTCGGAAATTGATTCCGGGCACACCGGGCCTCGGAATCAGGCACCGTCAGAAACTGCGTTCTTGTAAAATCCCAAAGAAAATTAAGAAAAATTTTCCCTTGAATTTTAAGGGTCTTTACAGATGGCCTGGCCGAATGGGATGTGTGGTCCATCCCCCTAGTTTGGCGTAGTAGCCCAGGTTTCTATCATGGAATGTGTCATGCATGTTGGCCCTGCTCCGCTAGATGTGTCCTACCTTGGTTACATCCCCAGCTGGTCCACATGGCCACCCAACCACATGGCCAACCATCTTTCCCAGTTAATGCAGTTGGATCGTGCTTCACGTGCCCATTCCATGCTCCCCACCTAGTCATGCGGCCTCCCCACCACCGCAGGGTACGTCTGACACAGTTCTGAGATGCGTCATGTCGCCGCCTCCTACCGCAGCCCCATCTGGTCACCACCCACAACCTTCACCCATGTGGGCCCTCCTACGACGTGGTCCCATTCGACTGTGCCCCATCTCTAACACTGACTGCCCCTCCAATAATCGTTCTGTTGCACCCTCCTGGCCCGGCCTCCCTGCCGAGCAGATGTCGCATCTGCTGTCGGTCATCCGGTCGACGGCCTCGCTACGCTGCGCTCCACCTGAAATGGTCGGAGCTGTCACCCTGTGCTTCCACCACCTTTCACCACTGTGTGTTTCGATCCTATCATGAATTGTTGTTCCATTTTCATAAGTCTTCACACCCTTGTTGTCTCACCTCCATGGTGTCGAATCCCTGGTCTCATATCATTGCACCACAAATCAAAGGCGTAACAATCCCTTGTCCATACTTCACGAAGAATGAAGAACACAAGAAAATTGGTAGAAAGAGATAAATGCACAAGAACACCCAAAGAATGCATCTTGGCCTTATTCGTGTTGGACTCTATCCTTTCATGTTATAATTGAAGAAAAAATATGAAAGAAATCAAATCTCTAAAACATAAATCTTCCTTGATAATCAACCCACATAATTATCCATCCCACAAGAATGATCGAACAATGGATCAACCTATTAATGGGTTGGTCCACATTCATCATTGGAAATTAAGAATTGGGAAATAATCACAAAGAAACAAAACCCTACCTGAGGTTTAGATCTGTCGTTGATGAAGGTCGATGTTGTGTTGTTGTCGTTCATCGATTCATCGATTCTTGATCCGAGTTTCGACCTCCAATATGTCATCGTCGGCGAGAGAGCCCCTTCTCCTTGCCTTAGAGAAACTGTAGGGTTATAGCACTAACCCTAGATTTCTAAATTGGATTATTAAAAAGGGAAACCACTAATTCGTCAACATGTAACTTTAAATTAAATATTTTTATTAAATATTTTAATGATGGTCACGTTCAAAAACTATCTTTCATAGTTGGCCTACGCCGGCTGATGTTAGACCTCGACTAAGAAAAAAATCCATTAAGAACTCAATGGTTTTTTTGTATTTCCAATCTGAGTTTCCGTGTAGATGTTTTTAGGATTTTAAAAATAAAATAATTTATATAATAATTTTATTTACGATTATTCCATTTTCAGGTTTTTCCATAGAAGGCCCACACCGACTAATGTTAAGTCATGCCTATTGTAAATACACAACTCAAAGCTCAAAATTTCCCTCTAATTTATGATCTGATCATTCATTTAAGAGTTATTCCACTTTTTCATAAATTTCATGCGCGCGTGCTATTAAAAAATTAACATTTTTTAGCAAATCGTTTTGGGAACACCGGGCCTCAGAATCGAATGTCATTTTTGCACCTAGTCTTGGAATTTATCCAAATAATTTCTAAAAATAAATTTGGGAAAATCCAATTCATTACATTCTCCCCACCTTAGGGATTTATGTCCTCGAAATTCAAAACAAAGGGCTACTCATACAACTGAGGGTACTATGCATGAATCTGAGCCTCTCGCTCCCATGTGTTATCCTGAAGATTCATATTCTTCCGCAAAATGCACACTAGAGTAATCAACTGCCCCTGAAGGATCCCCTTCTATCGATCCTTGACCTCCACTCGGTTTTCAAAAAACATCTCCCTAGTGAAAGATGTGTGATGAATCATGCACACATCTCCTCGGCTGAGATATGTGGATGGATTTGTGTACTCAGTCTAACTATGGGGTTAGAGGCAAGCAATATACCACCTCACCAAATCTACACAATATTAAGAAAGGGCCTATGAACCTCAGAGATAGATTGTCGTCCTGACCAAATCTCTATATCATATGTCAAGGAGAGACCCGAAGGAACACATGGTCTCCCTCCTCGAACACTAAAGGCCTTTGTCACCTATCAATATAAGATTTATAAAGGCTATGTGTAGTCTTCATCCATTCCTAGATGACCTGCAACTTCTCTATAGTCTCCTACACCAACTTCAGGCCCATTAGTGCCGAATCTCTTGGGCCAGTCCAACAAAGTGGTGACCTATGGGGTTGCATGTACAGAGCCTCAAACTATGCCATACTGATGGTGGAGGTGTATCTGTTGTTATACGCAACTCCACCAGAGGTATATGATCCTCCCAACTATGGAAAAAAACTTAACATGAAAGCCTGTAGCATGTTCTCCAAAGCCTGAATGGCCCGCTCAGTCTAGCTATCTACCTGTGAATGAAACATTGTGCTTGAGAGTAACTGAGTCCCAGAATCCTCCTTTAATCCCTTCCACAACCGGGATGTGAAGCGAGCATCTCGAACTAAAACAATCATTGATGGAACTCCTTATAGTCAAATTATCTCCTACACGTAGAGGTGTCCAAATATATCTACTAAACTATGCTCCCATATAAGTAATAAGTGGACCAACATGGTGATTCATTTAACGATCAGATAGATGGTGTCACGTCCCCTGGACATACATGGTAAACCTGGTATAAATTCTATTGATATCCCATCCCACTTCCACTATGGAACCTCAGGTGTTGAGTTAAACCCACTAGAACATGATGCTCATCCTTCACTTGTCGTTAAGTAAGGCATAGATACACAACCTATGAAACTTTATTCTTCATCCATGGCCACCAAAATGATATCCAAGGTCTCGGTACATCATTGAAACACATGGATGTACCATTAAAGGGGATTTATAAACTTCTTCAGAACCTCCTCTTGCAACACCATTGTTATCATAATGTTTCCTCTAAAAAAAGAATGTTCTCCCCAGCTTTTGAATATCCATTAGGGTATGCCCTGTGGAAAATTGAGCACGTAGAACCTCATAGTTGGCATCCCTAAGTTGTGCCTCCCTTCCTTAACGTAAGAGTGGAGGGGTTCCAACCATCAGTTGGAGGTAATCTTCTCCATCTCCATCTACAATAGATATTTGCGATGCAACCAACTGGTGTGATGCCTCACTCAGTAACTGCAAGATGGATCTCCTTCTGAAAGCATCTTCCACCACGTTCCCCTTCCCAGGAGTATTAAAAAACTAAAATTCATAGTCCTGGAGGAACTGTATCCATTGCCTCTACCTCCAGTTCATATCCTTCTGAGAGAATATATACATGAGACGCTTGTGTTCAGGGTAGATGGTAAACCATTTTCCCATCAGGTAGTGTATCCAAATCTTCAATGCGAAGACTACCGCTGCTAGCTCAAGATCATGGGTCACGTAGTTCTGCTCATGCTACCTCAACTGACGTAAACCATAGGCATTCACCACCTACCCCTATATCAAGACACAACCAAGCGTGATCCTTGATACACTACAGAACACTACATACCTGATTCCCTCCTCTAGTAGTCTCATGATGGTAGCGCTCTTCAAAATCTGCTTCATCTCCTGAAAGCACTACTGGCACATCTTTGTCCACACGAAGGGATACCCCTTCCATGTTAAAGTCGTTAAGGGTGCTACTACTCTAGAAAATTTAGGTACAAACCTCTTATAGTACCCAGCCAATCCCAAGAAACTGTGAACCTTGGTAACAGTCTTGTGTGGATCCTAAGAAAGCACCACCTCAATCTTCACGAGATCCACTGCAATTCCAGCCTATGAAAAGATGTGTCCCAAAAAGTGGATCTCCCAAATCCAGAACTGAAAACTCAAGAGGTTACCATAATGTTGGTGCTCTCATAGGGTTTCTAGGACCATCCTCAATTGTATCATGTGATCCTCCTCGGATGTCGAGTACACTAGGATGTGTCATTGATGAAGACCACCAAGAACTGATCTATGTACGGATGGAAGATCCTGGTCACGAGTTCCATGAACACTGTTGGGGAATTCTTCATGACAAACAGCATCAACAAGTACTCCTAGTGGTTGTACCAACATCTGAAGGTTGTCTTGGGTACATCCTCATCATGTACACAAAGCTGGTGATAGCCATATCTGAGGTCTATCTTTGAGAACCACCTCACTCCCTTCATATGATTGAAGAGGTTGTCTAACCCTCAATGGGGAGGTAAACCTGAAACATATTTAGGGAATACGTCCTTATACTCCACCATCATTACAAGAAATTGAGGACTCATAAAATCCAATACACTGAGGGTCGGGCTAGCCAACTGAAAAGAAATCAGTTGTAGCCTCCTATGCGTGAGTCCATCATGAGCTGCAAGGAGTTCCCCTTTGCCGATAAAGGGAAATCTAGTTCCATTATCATGGATGAACCACGCCCTTTTTCTGAAATGATCAATCTGAGTATGAACTGTGGATACTAGTCCATACCAAGAAGGACATCATAAAGCCTTGACTCGACTACCAAGAGATCCCAACTGAAACTATCACCTTTAAGAGTCAGGTCACACTATCGACACTAGTGTGTGATTATCAAGTATCCTCTAGTATGTGCCTTTAAATATAAGGGTCAAGTCAACAGTTTAACCGGAATCTCTAAGTATCAAACAAGAAATGTGGCAGCAAAGGAAATCACTAGCACATGTTTATATCAATGTTGTAGTAAAAGTAGAAAGATGCAGATCATACCTTGAACCATTCCAAGAGTCCTGGGGTCATAAGCCTCGAATGCACACATGAGCCTCAGGCCAGTTGGTGAGGAATCCTTAAGTGCATCCAGGCGACCCAAGATCAAATCTATTCGGAGTCTAATTTTCGGTACTGTAGAAGTACTATAGCAGGGGTTGTGATAGGAATTGTGCAGTAATGTAGCAGGAACTATAGCAGGCACTGTTTGGCACTGTGGCAGCTGGGAATATTCCATTGTTTGGGCCTTTAGGCCACCAATTTGGTCCTCAAGTCCTTTAAGGCCTTCGGGCCACCCAGGCCTTCAGGTCAGTAAGGCCTTTGGGCCACCTCAAGGCCTTCGGGCCACCTCAAGTGCTGATGCGAACCAGACAACCTACAAGGAACAAGCTTCAGAAGGAGGATGAGTAAGGATCATTCACCATAGCAGAAGCTAAACGGATCACAAGAATGAGAGAGTATGACACCTTCCATTGGGAAAAGTCTGTGCATGCACGAGAAAGCCTAGTCGAACATCCATGCGAAGGTGGAGTGCTGATTTTATGATGAAGATGCTAGGGAGGAGCAGTTCTATGTAGTTAGTTTGGGTTGTATGTAATGTTTGAAGCCTATGGGAAATGAATTCATTTAAGGCCTATGGGCCATGTAATACTTACGCCTACGGTCCTTGTAAGGGTTCCACCTCACCCCTTGAAAGGTGGATTATGAAAATCAATAAAAATGAAGGCCTTCGGACCATTGGATGGATAAGCCTCGAAAGCCTGAAGTTGTATCCTCCCTTGTCCTCCAGGTCCATGACTCTATATGGACCTCATGGGGGTGGTGGACGAAACACGTTAAAACATTTTCCAACTCCTACTACTTCCCCATCTCTTCTGCTATGTCTGTCACCTAATAGATCTGTCTGCTCCTGCCACTGCCTCTTCCTTATTAGTTCATCAACCGCCTCTCTAACTATAGTGTGAACAGTGGGACATTATCTCACAAGATGTCCCCTCTCACAAAAATCATATAAAATCCTATCCCTCAGGGATCTAATGTTCCCCTGGAACTTCAAACAAAACCTCCTATTCCACATCTTACATCGCAAACCTATTATCGATAGGTCCTTCTGACCCCACGCCCCGGGTGATCGCTAACTAGAAAGCCTATCATATGTGCTCGAAACCTGTGTATCATCATCCAACACTAAAAGAGACATTCTTGACTTAGTCTAGTAAACCACATTCACCTGAACCACTGGAGGTGGGTCTATGAACTGATTATCATGAGAAAACGAAACATGCTGACCATCCTGAAGAAAAACTACCCTCTGACTAACTCCCATCATGGAGGCCTCTTCAAACATCATGTCAAACCCCCAATCCTGCTACAGAAACCTCACTGGATGGTGTTGTAAATACATCCTGAAGAAAACAAGATGTATCACGTTCAAAAAAGAATACCTGGTGAGCTGACTCAAGAAGGATATGGAAAACACAACACATTCCTATATGATGCAAGTACCTTTATTTTTTCCTACAATATGTTTTTTCATGTACTGAGTTGAAAAGAAGGTGTCCAGAGTCCTTGTGTATGGATATGTTGGTCGTTTCATGAACACTAGAGTTCCTAGCCTGAAAGTTGAAATCGAAACACTTAACACGGTTGCCCCCAAACAATCTCATAGACTCCTAATCCTAAAGTAGAACATACCAACCTACCTCTGATACCACTCTATCACAACCCGTCCTAGAAGGGCTCATGTCATGACTACCCCATTCCCGCCTTGAGTATGCTAGGGACTAAAGACTAGCGTCAAGTAGTCATATCCCACAAATGGGTGGAATTTTCCTAAGTACCTATACACACGCACGCATCTCCAAGCCCAAAATGCTGAAAAGTAAAAACACAAGTTAAACAAATACATGCATACCACTATATCCCAACCAAAATAGTATGAAAGGAATGTAAAGTGTAGTAAAGTAAAACTAGGCAAAAATACAGGCCCACCAAAAAGAAAGAGTCTATAGCACAAGGTGCTGAAGGTCATCCGTAGAAAACCATACCTAATGGGTTGGTACAGGAATAACTGCCTGAAGCTGTAGGATCACACCTCAACTTTCAAGTATCTCTCTAAGCACCACCTAGTCTTGTTCCACCTAGGAATCCATCAAAGTGTCGATGGTATTCACAAGACACAACATGTGTGGGAAAAGCCACCTCAAAACAAAAAGTAAAATATCACAGAGGAAAAACCGCTAAGAAGATATAGTCAGCTCTACACAGGTATATATCTGTAACACATATACAAAGAACGTGCATGTATAATCATAAAGTATTCCAAGACTCAAGGTCTCATCCACTAATAGCTACATTGTAAAGAGGTAAGTCACCACCAAAAATCTTCCACAAGATTCTTCTTGAGGAACACTCGTTTCGGGTAAACTCACTCCTCAAGCCATGATTTCATCAGAGACTCTTGCAAAGTGGTCCTACTAATTTGGGCCCCACCCAAAGAGAACATACTAGTCAAAGATCATGATATACAGAGAGGAGATACTTCCCATAGAATACTGACAACCCAAACTATATTACCCCGCAATGTAGGGGATCCTTCTAAGAGAATACTGAAAACCCTACCGATGCGACTCGTAATATAGGGGATCCTTTATAGAGAATATAGACAACCCTATCGATGTAGCCCACTAGATGGAGGACTAACGCCATGCGCTCAAAGGTCATGTAAACTCCCACAAAACTCCATCAGTAGTGATATAGGATATCTCTAGTCTCAAGGAGGGATACCACAACTCTATCCGGGACTCAGCCTCTAGAGGGGATTACTATCTAGTGATGTGGATATAAAGTTGTATTAAAACCTTGAGGAAAGAACCAAGGGAAACGTTCCACATATATTGGTCCATACTAAAAACCCAAAAATCCAACTCAAAAGGACCTCCTCGTCGCAAGGGTCCTAACACTACAGACGGCTCATAAAACAGACCTTCTGTTTGAAAGTTACGACTATATTAGTAAAAAGGGGGTGGTTCAATATGGGCCCGACCCAACCCAGATCCATCCAACCCGACCCGCCTCGGTCCAGCCAACCCAACCCGACCCGGTTTGGCTAACCTGAACCAACCTGATTGGTCAGGGCCTAGCCCGTTGGACCACGCAGTCCAGCCTATTGTGCTACTGGACCGGCCTGGTTTTCCAGCCCGGCCCGCATCGTGCGGGTCAGCCCTGCTCCCTAGAACACAACACGCCCAGGCTATATCCCCCATGGTCCACGCGGTCTCTTGACCGCATGACCAACCGACTTTCCCAATAAACGTGGCTAGACCACATTTCACGCGGCCGGTACACACTTCCTGCCCTGTCCTGCGGCCTCCCCGCCGCCGCAAGATCCGTCTGATGCAGCTCTGAGTCGTGTCCCACCATTGCATCATACCGCAACCCCATCTGGTCGACGCCCATGGCCTCCATGGCTATGGGACCTCCTCCAATGTGGTCTTCAGGGACCACACCACATCACATTTTCCGAACACCCTACCAACATCAGTTATTCTACACCCGCCTGGCCCAGCCTCCTTGTCAGGATGATGCCGCCTCCGCCATCGGTCGTCCCGTCGGTGGCCTCGCCCCGCCGCACACCACCTGAAACGGATGAAGCTGCCGCCTCTGGCTGCTGCCCTATCTTATCACCACCTTTCACCACCGTGGGTTCAAATCCCATCCTGGATCATTGCACCACCACCATAAGCCATCGCTCCCTTGTTGTCATACCTCCATGGTGTCGAATTCCTAATCTCATATTATTGCGCCTCATATCAAAGGTAAAATGATCCCTCATCCATACTTCACAAAGAACACATAAAATTGGGGGAAAGAGATAAATGCACAAGAACGAACAAATAATGGATCTTGGATTTTTTTTCATTTCGGCCTCGATCCATTCATGTTCGAATTGAAGAACATAGAGGAAATGAATGAAATCTCTAAAACAAAAATAATCCCTGATAATCAACCTGCATAATTATCCATCACGTAAGAATGATCAAACCGTGGATCAACCAATTCATGAGATGGTTTGTGTTCATCATTGAAAATTATGAATGGGGAAATAATCACAAAGAAACAACACCATACCTAGGGTTTGTATCGGTCATTGATGAAGGGTGAATCTGTGTGGTCATCGTTCATTGATTCGTTGATGCTTGATCCGATTTCTGACCTCCGATCTGTAGTCACCGATGAGAGAGCCTCCTTCTCCTTGCCTTAGGAAAACTCCAGGGTTATAGCGATAACCCTAGATTTATAACAAGGATTATTAAAAAGGAAAATTGTTGATGCATCTTCAAGCAATGTTAAATAAAGGTATGTTTTGTGTGTATAGGTTGTCCCTTGAGACCTTAGATTTGTTATGGATTTTGTGTTCCTTTCTATGTCACACATAATATATGGTGATATAATAACCAGTGGAATGTTTGATATTCCATGTTGTTCCTTTCTATATTTTTTATTACTCATGCAATATTTTGTTGATTATGGAATAATTATTGTTATATATTTCCATGTTATCCCTTGTTTTGTTATATAATACTTATGTAATATTTCATAAACTTTGGAATAATTATTGTGATATATTGTTATTTGATAGGTTATGCCTTACATGTGGAATTTTACATAGGAGGAGGAATCTATATTTCAGTGTTCTGGTTGACATGTGTCCATGATGGATTTAGATGACCCCATAGAGGGGAGATTGAATGACATAACACATTGGTTGTGGTTATGGCATAGGATTGTCAGTGAATGATCATGGAATATTTCAATCCCATGATGGAACCATATACACCATTATAATAGGATCTATATTCTGGTATGACCCATCTATAGGGAACACCCATGTATATGTATAGAGTTCTATTGATTAAGAAATTCCATGTGTTCATAACATCATATGAGAGTAGGTATGCATAGGTTATGGGTGAAACCATCCCATTAAGGTGAGCATGGAACTATTATTTAAAGGTAGAACATGAAATTTACTTAATGGTGGATAAATATTGATAGTGTTATTTATGTCATGTGATAATTACATACGATATTTTTCAGGTAAAATTCCAATGTCGATACAGTTGGAGTAGTGGAATCTTGGTTATAACAAGATAACTTGTAATATGATTTTTTGTATACTTGTATGTGAATATACATTTAAATTAAGGCATACACCTACATAAACATCTTTACATGTGTTAAGGATGCATTGGTGTTGTCCTATTGGGTTTATACTCTCACACTATATGTGTTTCTTGGTCCACATGCAGACTTCATGATCAGGGATTCAATGAATGACAATGGACCAGGGGAAGGTTGTTGAGGATCTTGGAGTTAGGTATATACACAATACTAGGACACACTGCTAAAATCTACCTTAACATATTTTATATATCATTTCCAACTATATTGTTTATGCTTATTAACCTATCACACTAGGAGTCTATTTGATATTATTGTATGACCTGACTTACAGTCTGTTATATAATTTATTTTATATTGTCTTATGTTGTCTAGTTTAGATGGACAGTGTTTATAATATTATTTTATGGAGTATTTCAATGATTATTTTTGGTATAGTCTCCCAATGTCACCTTATTGGCTCACCACTATTTGTTATCCCCTTTCATATAGGGTAGCACATATGAGGTTATGTGGAACTTTCAGTCGGTCCTAATGATTCAGGATGGGATGTTGCAAATAAAATATGAAATATGTTTACTTTATTTTTATCATGATAGTAAAATTACTTATAGATGATCTGTCTATTTTAATATCCTTTTTTTATATATCCTATCGAAAATATATAATAGTTCCCTACAATAATGATAACCCCAATATATTATGGCAGTAATCTTAAACCAATGACCTATGTTTTGGATATATCAATCTAAAAGGACACATATGATTTTTAAATATCATGTGTTTTGGATCACATTCATTAGGACCTCTCCACATGAAGTTCACATATGGTGATCACAAGTATAAAAGATCCTGACAAATAACCCTCTAATGGGAACACTGCATGTTTTAGGTGTCTTTGGATGTTATGATATATGGGCATGTGCATTGGTCACTTGACATGAGATCAATATTGACATATTCAATGAATCACATACATTAAATCATAATGAAAACTACAATAATTAATATTTTATCAATATAGATCATCCATTATGCATCATTAGTGTCATTAAATTTACTCAATGACTAAGAATGAATTTATCCCCTTCATGTATTAGGAGCAGATATCTTTGTCCTTTTGAAATGGGAAGTAGTGTCAACATTAAATATATTTCAATGGTATATATAATAAATACAATCAAACATAGTCCAATAAATATAATTAAATCGAGGAGGAATGATGAAACAATTTATTTATTCTACTTTATAAGATATTAGTTTCCAAAGAGATTATAATAAGAAATTAGTTTTTAAAGGATTTTATAATTGTTATGGATTATCATTATCTCCTTTTGGGGAATGATATGTTGTGAAATACATCTATTGGTCTACGAGTTAAACTCGTTTATATTTGATTATGATCCTAGAGGGTTATACATAATGATTATTAAAAAATTCACTTATTCAGATTAATTAATGTTTTGGATGAAGTTGGATATACGTTAGTGGGATCGTGAAAGTCCACGAAAATACAATCACATATAAATTAATAATTAAATTCAGTTATAAGATAATAATTTTTATAACAATATGAATTTAATTTCTTTCTCTAGTATTTAATATGTTATTTATGTTTTTAAATGAATATAAGAAAAATAAATTCAAATAAACAACAACTGGTTGAGTTTTGTTAAATCTTTTTAGGATAAAATACGTTATTTTAATAGTTTGTATTTCATCACTTGAAATTTGATATTATAAAAAGTGAATAATAAATTGTATTTAATGCATATGATAAATTAAAAAGGTTTTAAGGGGAATTCAGAGGGAGATGCTACATTCCTTTAATAGGAACCAGACTATTGTCTTGTAACCTTCAAGTGTGAAGAGGATTGTTAATGATAAAACATTTACGTTTAGTAGAAAAAATGATAAGATGGAAGGACAAGACATGGGAAACTTTTTGATTAACAATACTAGAAAACAAAAAGTAGAAAGGACTAATCTTGCCTTCCCAAACTAATGGCTATGATGTTGGTGAGAAAAATATCAATGGCCAAAGCCATGTGAAGAACCCCCCCCCCCCCAAGGTGCAAGGATTCTCAATGAGTATAGAGAGGGAAATTAAACTTTAACAAAAAATTATATAAATTGAGGAAACAAACGACATATCCCCCAGGAGGTAGGATGGTTCATGTTCCCCAACTAATAAGGACCAATTTTCACATGGAAAATAAGGTCATGTAAGAAAGGTAGGGGCTCTAATTATTACATCCAAATCAGAGATGCTTGTACATTCCAATGGAAATACAGAGGTTGCTGCTAAGGAAGCTAATGCAACATAGTTGGAAAATAATAAAATGTATGAAATAATTTTTTATTTTAATGTCAATGTTAAGAAATCAATGAGGATCAATTCCCAAGAATGAATCCTTATTTTTTCTTCAATGAAGGAATGATTAACTTGGAAGTGTACATTAAGGCATGGGATAAAATGGAAATAATCTTTGAGGATATTTAAAAATATGAACAAGAGATGATGGAAATTTATTATAAATGGATACTACACAAGATACAAGTAAGTAATTTGTTAAAATTGTTTTGGAAAAAGGAAATGATGACTTATAAATTTTATCTTCCTATTTATGGTTTTTCAATGTTTGCGTTCTCACTAAAACATGAATTGTTGTTTTTCTTTAATATAAATTATAATTTTCAGTCAGTAATGAACATAATTAGATTTTTTTAGAACTAAAACACTATTATATAATAATATTTTTATCCCAAAATGAGAATGGTAAACTCCTGAATGGATTTTCTCACCTTTCAATCATTCTATCAAGAATCATAGATATAAATTAGAAAGAATAATGTGTATGATTTGATTCTATCATCTTGAATTATGTTTTTCATATTATAATGAATGGATAGGAATTAAAAGACTCACTATTCCTTCAAAATAATAAATAGGGATCATATAAAATGGATCTATGTGATTTTAGGGAAGGTTTAGATTGTCTAATGGGACTCTATCTTAAATAATTTAGGGTATGATGATACAAAAATAAGAAAAGAACATTGGGATCTCATTAAACATTGAGGTATCATTTAGTTTATTTTTTCCATGATTAAATTATATTTTATATCATCCATGATGGGGACCAGATGTCAGTATACAAAATACAGTGTTACAATACATATCTCAATACTTTTTTTTAAATAATAATTTTCAATGATTTTTTTTCTTCTTAGGTTCCTTTACATAGATATTAGGTCCTAATATGTTGCACAACTAATCCCCAGGGACCATAATTATTTACATTTAACAATTACATGTGATTTAAATTCCTAATTAACCAAACCATTCATCTCAAAAAAATTACTACTCACAACTTAGGCAGAAATAGATATTTAAAATTTTAAACATCCATATGATAAGAGATTCTCCAAACCATAATGATGGTAATTTCAATTTATAATTTTCTTAAGAATCATTATATAGAAAAAAATGACACAATACTCTTATTTGATCATCAAACACATTTTATTTTACTAAATCGTGATATAATGTTTTAGTAATACTAAAAATTATTATTTTTAAAACTCAGGTTACCAACAATTCCAATTATAAATTCTTCGTACATTATCTAAAAATTCCACACATAATCATATCTCCAATAATAACCATAAGTAAGACACTATTATTTCTATAGAATCTATTTATAAGTATGTTGCCAAAAAATTGATTTTAATATAATTAGATAAAAATCCATAACCCCATTTTAAAAGTGAATATTTTAATGAACCAAATTATATGTGCGTATGTTTTTGTCATTTTTCATTACTCTTCATTTATCTGTGTCATGAAAAAATTTATTTAATATTTCTCTTTTATGTAATAAAAATTATCATTCATTAATTCGATATATAAAGAAAAGAAAATATTAATGTAATCTGGATTTCATTTTTTCTTAACATATGAAAAATTATACGCAATCACAATATTTAATTTGGAATAAGAAATTATTAAAATTAAATGTCATGATCGGGGATGTAAAACTCAATGAATTCCATAACCATCATGGCTATGATAATAATTATAAAACTATCAAACATAAAATATACATTATCTCATATGCATTACATCGTGAAATTATCATTGTTTTATTACTCTAAAAAAATGTTACAAAGTGAAGGTGGATAATGTATATAATAGTGGATAATAAATTCATGTAAATGCCTCTTAACTCATAAAAATCAGGAAACGTTATAGTTTTTATAAAAAAGTTACATAAAGCGAATGAAAAAGATACATGAATATATATCCTCTTTCATTGGAATGAATTAAATCTAGATGTATGTGAGTTAATTTTTACATTAATGGCTTTTAGTTATATATTATTTTTATGTTTTTTAGTTATTAATAGGTGATACCATTTTGTATATGTTAAAAATATTGATTCATTATAAATGATATGTTCTTATACATAAAAAATATAAAAAATATGAAGTAATAATAAAATTTAATGAAATATTAATTAGTTAATTTAATGTTGGGAAAATTTCTCACAATTTGTAATCATGATTTTATAATTCCCTATTTTTGATATCCTTATTTTTTTCAGAAGATTTTTTATGTTTACATATGAATTATGTGTTTTTATTTTATTTAATATGAAAAAATAATTATTATTATTCCATACATCATGGTGGAATTTTATGTACATTTCTTGGAATAATATATATTTCTTAAAATTATTTAAAAAGTTCCATCAATATAATTCATTCTTCTTTAATATCTATATTTAATATATTTTTTGTTTTATTTCAATGTGGACATTATAATATTATAGTCTCCATAACTTTATTTCTAAAATAGTATTACAAGTTTAACTTGTAGCCATTTAAAATATTAACTCGTTATATAAATTATTAATCATAAATGACTTTTCATATGCATAATAGAAAAAATAAATGTTTAAATAATATTTTTACTCTAAAATATATTTTTTAATGTAATGTTAATATTTACACAATTATTCATTTAATATATAAATGATTTTCTATATATTTACTAACTAACACCCCATTCAACATGCATTTTTTGAAGTCCCTAAACAAATCTTTTAAATTTGATAAGATATATTTTTTAGTAATATTATATTTTATAAGGTATTTATTATTTAAATTTTGGAATTAAGTTCGCATAATTTAGGGCTTATTAAGCCATTATTATGTTGACATCAAAGTTCATATTCCTTTTCTTTCTTCTTCATAAAGTAATATTTTGTAATAATCTCCATTAGATTCACATAATAAATGACTCCATTAATATAATCAATTATATTTCCATCCCATGAATGTACTTTTTATTAGATATTATTCATTCACTATCATTAAAACCTTTTGATAAGACATTACCATGCTGAAGTATGAGTTCCCAATCCTCTTCTTTCATTTTCCTAATAGAAATTGTTTATTAAAAAATATTTTGAATTAGTTATTCGTATTATGAAATAAATATTAATCTACGGTATTATCGTTTTATTATCTTTACTCCTTGATATATCCTTTACACAATTTTCCATTATTATACTATGTCAAATTTAAAGGGTCATAAAAAACACAATATTCACAACAATATAAAAAACTCATTAAACCATGAGTCAAACATCACATGTACTTCATCATCTGCTGGTGTTGCTACTCCAGTAAATGACGCATCTTCTCCTCCTGCTATTGTTGTTGTTGTCATCGACACGTCACATTCTGTCTGCCCCAGTATACAGATCACAACGTGTCGGATTAAAGTGTGGTTGATTCGTACACATCCCAAAGTCTCAAAACAGTCATAACTGCCAATGTAACCACGTTTCCATTTTCATTCTATGTCGAACAGCTGGCACTACATATTAACTCAATTTTCTTAGCCGAATTTTTTCCTATTGTTGAAAGTCAAAAGAGCAGAATAAGCTCATGTGCACATTATATCATGAGAATTCACCACAATAGGCACATGAGCTTCCTTTAATCTCCTGTCCTTCAAAAAACGAGAAAGGTTTTTCAGTTAACAACATTGAATCAGTATGCTATGATGGCAATCCGACTAAGAAAGGCGATAAATATGGAAAATGTGGTTACATTGGCAGAAAGAATCATTTTATCTATTTTGTGGCATGCTACAGATAGTTGAAAACAAAACATGTAACATCCCAAGTAAGTAATGAATAATAGATATTTTTATCTATGTTTATTAATGAATTAGATAGTGTTTTAGAGGCTTAAAGTTAAAATAAATTCAATCTTAAGCATGGAATACACTAATATTTTTAAAAGATTGTTTTACTGCCTTTTGATGGCAAACAATTTTTAAAACTATCTTTTGACAATTTTATAAGCTATGTTTGTCAAAATAAACTTATTCTTTATTATTGGGACATCAAAATTTACTTTGTGTGAATTTTTGGTATTTTTCCGATAAAATTCATTTTTTAATGAATAGTGAAAATGTTGTATTTTAATTCAAAACCTCTTTTTAATCTAATTTATTTATATTATTAGATTATCTTTTGAATTGGATTTGAAGTGAAATTAGAATATATTTTTACCATTTAATCCAATGGTGGTCATTGGAATCAATTTCACTTTGAAATTGGACTTAAACTAGTGTCAATCTTTTGATACTTACTGTTTCATAAAAACATGTTATTTGCTCTAACAGCGGGAATTAATTATTAAATTAATTAATGTAACTTATATGTTTTTTATTTTGTAAAATAGACATCATTTTTGAATTCGGAATATCAAATATAGCTTAGGGTGAATTTTTGGTAATTTTCTGAAAACGTCAATTTTTGATGAATAGTGAAACTACTAAGTGGTAGTTAAAGAAACTGATTTTTCGTTTAAATGAAACTTTTCCACTTCTGTGATTTGATTTTCAAAAATCCGACATACATGGTTGTCATTAAGAAGTAAAATGTGGTTCAATGAGATTAAAATAAGTTTTTGGTGAAAAGTAACTTTCATGTTTTTAATCGCGATTAGTGGTAATTAGTGTAGTTTAAGGTAAAAATAATGTTTTAATAATATGAAATGAGCTTGACACATGTCCTACCCTCATTGGATGTGTCATGGCCGACCAAGACCATCCATGAGTCAACTTGGGGACCTCATGGAGCCACTTTGGTTGTGAAATGACATAAATAACTTTTTATTTAATGTTAGAGTAAAAATGACACAAACATGAGATGTTTGACTAAAACAATTTTTATATGGGGTTATACAAGTCAGATTTTTGATTATAAATAGTCATTGGAAAGCTAAAAAGATTTCCTACATCATAGTATTTTTTTATAATTTTTAGACTTTAAATAAATTAAATTATTTATGACATCATGATGATACAACGATTACCTCATTAATAAAGGATTTAAATAAAATGAAATGATAATGTAAAATCTATGACCTACATATGTCCAAAACCTATTGGATGGGTGGATTTAGAACCCTTATCACCTTACCCTCGAATTATATCAATGTGGGACCTTTTGAATCCGAAACTCATTTTAAAATAAAGTAACATTTCTTTACTTTCCAAGAGTGACCCTCCTCTCCTCTTATAAAAGACCACCACCTCTACCTCCTTACCCACACTTCCAAAGCCTTTGGCTCGGCCAAACCCTGCCCATTTTGTCTCTCCACTTCCCTCTCTTACTCATTGAAGCCTCACTTTGGGCAGAAGTCTTCCCAAGGAAGCCTTTGAGCTCAAACCAAAGGGAGTTACCCGATTTTAAGGTAATGTCTTCACTTGAGTCCTTTTGTTTTATTTTACTTTTCCAACCCCCTAAACTCTTTTTATTCATTTCTTTTGTAACAACTCCAGTATCTTCAATATACTAGGATGTTGTTATAAGAAGGATTCGAGCTACACTTACACACACCTACATCTAATGGTTAAAGAACATTCTGTTTCCGTGGATGGCGAATTCCAACCTCCTGAAACGATGATTGTTCAACATTCTTTTAACACCTTCAAAGGTGGCCATTAAGATGACACTATATTTATATATGATATATAATATGTTTATGTTTTCCTTAAGCTTCTGTATTTTTCATTTTGGGCATAGCTTTATGGTTTCCATTATGGGTAAACGCGATATCTTCATTTAAGGAAGTGCGAACTACCGCCCCCTCAAAGTGATTTGATTCGTTAAATACCATATGTGGGACGTATAAAGGATGGAGTTATGATATTATATATGATATTACACTGGAATTATAATATACCTTTATATCATTATGATTTCATTCTATAAAATACGAAATAGAAATGAAAGTAGTGTCCATGCGTACGTACGGCTTACCGTCTCCATGAACGGTGCATTTCATTTATTACCTATAAATGATTATGTAATATTATAAATGCATGTATATACTGGATATATATGATATATATGATATATACATCATGATTATAATTCTGGATATAATGGATACATGAACAACTTGTAATTATAAAGGGTTTATTTTTTACTCAAGTACCAATGATCGTTAAAACGACCGTTATTAACTTAAATAATTACATAGTATTCATGACATGCCAATAAGTGATATAAAAGGAATAATGAACTTGAAAAAGGTTCTTAAACAAGTAGAAATTAACTCAAGTTTATTATTCAGGAGATTAAAGAACAACAGAGTCAAGTCGGACCCGAGATATGGGACTTCGTCTCAATCTTCTTTCATTGAGGCATATTTTGTTTTATACAAAACCTTCTTTTATACGGTGTATAAACCCCTTTGACTTTTATGTTTATCCAAAAGGAATCTTTTTTATACGAAGCGTTTTACTAAACGACAAAAGGGAATGTTTTTGTCGTACGTATGCGGCGACAACGACTTATCCGCCGCCGTGACCATTATTTGAGTTTCGGCTTCCTCTACAAGTCATACCTTTTTTTAAAAGAAAAATAAATATAATGTTTTATTTTTCTTTTATTTTGGTATTGAAAATGGTTTTCATAATGTTTTTATTATATCAATGTGTTGTATTGATATCTTGTGATTGAAATGTGGAAATGTTATGTTTCCTTTATGCATGTTTTATGTGATACGATTATGTTATGGTTCTTGGGCATTATTATAAAGACGGGTGGTTTCGTGATAAACTAAGGGCGGGTGAGCCCGATATAGCTCTCCAATGCATTGGGTAACGCGAAGGAGTGAAACGTTAAGGTTTCTCCGAAGAGATTTAGGGAATATACTGTGATGGGTATTCCAAACGTAACCCAGAGGGTTACTCCCTACGTAAGAATGTTATGAATGCCTCAAGTTACCTTTATGTCTTATGATTTCTATGATTTATTCATGATTTGATGAGGTATGTTAAAGTGATTATGTTTTATGGGTAAAGTATGATTTCATTCTTATGTATATATGAACTCATGTTTCCTTTCCATATTTTTATAACCCATACTGAGCTTTTTATGCTCATCCCAAGTTTTTTTGAAATGTTTTTCATAAGTCAAGGGAAGGGTACATGATATGATGATAGTGTCAAGGATGTGTCAAGAAAGAATCCATGTTTTATTTTAAATATGTTTCCATTGATGGGAAAAATGAATACTATCTTTTATGTAACCACTTTGTTTAAATGTGGAATGTAATGCAAGTTTTATGTTCTAATTCTCTAAAACTCTAAACCTGAAAAAATCCTCAAGGTGTAATCTTGTAATAACTCAAGATTAAGTAATGTTTAAGGTCGGGGCCTTATAGTTGGTATCAAATGTCAGTTTAGATAACTTTAGGAGTTAGAATTCTATTAAATGATTATCCAAAAATATTTTTTTTTGTGGTCAAATTGAAATGATATAGCATTTGAAGATTACCATGTTGCTTCATCTAAGACATGTTTGTTCAGAATGGTTTTCCGCAGAGGAAACAGGGAATCAGTTCTAGGAAGGCATGCAGAAGGAAATAACCTTCCGAATCAGCATCCTGAGATGGTCGGAATTGGAACTGAACAGTTTGTTGCAGTAATGGCGGAGTTGACTCAAGCGATAAATGGTGGTGGTATCCATGCACGAGATCAACCAGATCAACCACAGAGGAACATGTCAGTGGTGGAACATTTCATGAGGCAACATCTCCCATCATTCAGAGGATCATCTGACCCTGTGTTAGCTGAAGGGTGGATTAAAGCACTAGAGAAGATTTTCGATGTCATGGGGTGTTCAGACAATCAAAAGGTTAGTCTTGCTATTTACCGTTTAGAGGGTGAAGCAGATCAGTGGTGGTCGATGGTTAAAAATATCAGGGACGCTGATTAGATTGATGCTCTCGACTGGGATGAATTCAAAGGTACGTTTCTTGAAAAGTATTTTCCTAAGGCTGTTCGACTTAGGATGGAAAAACAATTCTTGGAATTGAGGCAAGAGGAAGACTTAGTGACTACCTATGAAGAAAGGTTCACTCGATTGGCAAGGTATGCTCCAAATTTTATCCGAGACCTTGATAGTAAAATCAATCGTTTTTACTCAGGATTAAAGCCAAAATATCGAAGGGCATTAGCTTCTCGTGAGTTTAAAAGTTATGAAAAGCTTGTTCGATGTGCTAAGAAGGTGGAAATGGAGTTTGCTGATGATCAAGTGTTCTATAACAACCAACAGAAGAAGAGACCGAGGTGGAAGGAGAAAGGGAAGAATTCTTCAAAAAAGTCTGATGGTAAGAAATCTAAGTTTCAGTTTGTGATAAATGTGGCAAAAGGCATGCGGGGGAATGTCTTCTAAATTCTGGAAAGTGCTACCGATGTGGTAAGATGGGACATAAGGCTCGTGATTGCACTGAAAATGATCAAGGTGATGGCAAGTTCAAATTTGATTTACATTTAGTGAAATGTTTTAAGTGCAATGAGATGGGTCACTATGTAAACGAGTGTCCGACAAAGAGCTCGAGTGATGGGAAGCAGTTAGACTACAAGCAGAAAGGGGTGGTGAAATCCTTTGCAACTATTTCAGCAGATGTCGGGCCATTAAATGAAGTTGTATCAGGTACTTTGTTTGTTTTTTCAGATTATGCCAGTGTGTTGTTTGATTCGGGGTCTACACATTCTTTCATCTCTGAAAACTTTTCTAGTAAAATGGGAATACCATCTCAAGAAATGACTCCTGAACTTTTGGTAAAAACACCTGGGGGAAATGTTGAGGCAAAAAGAATTTATAAGAATATTCATATCTTTATCTGTGGAAAGAACCTACTTGCAAACCTTATTGTTCTACCTCTAGTAGAGTTTGATGTTATCCTGGGTATGGATTGGCTCTCTATTTACCATGCTAAGATTGACTGTAGAGCTAAAGAAGTTTCTTTTCAGAAAGACTTTCAGTTTGTGTACAAGAATGAACCCTTACTGTTGATAACATATCAAGAGGCCGAGAAACTTGTAAAAGATGGAAATGAATGTTACCATGCACACATCATTGAAAATAAAGGAACTGTTCAGATTAATGATGTGTCAGTGGTAAATGAGTATCCTGGTGTTTTTCCGGCTGAGTTTCCTGGAATAATACCAGATCGGGAAGTTGAGTTTACTGTTGACTTAGTTCCTGATGCTAAGCCAATTTCAAAACCCCCTTATCGAATGGCTCAAATTGAACTTTTAGAGTTGAATGAGCAATTGCAAGATTTATTAGAGAAAGGTTTCATTCGACCTAGCACATCACCATGGGGTGCTCCTGTTTTATTTGTTAAAAAGAAATATGGTTCTATGAGACTTTGCATTGATTATAGAGCCCTGAATAACATCACTGTTAAGAACAAATATTCTTTGCCTCATATCAATGATTTGTTTGATCAGCTCCAGGGAGCTCAGTTTTTTTCAAAGATTGACCTGAGATCGGGGTACCATCAGCTGAAGGTAAAGAAAGCAGATGTTCCGAAGACTGTGTTTCGTACAAGATATAGCCATTATGAATTTATAGTAATGCCTTTTGGGCTAACCAATGCACCTGCTGTATTCATGGACTTAATGAATAGAATTTTTCATGAGTTCTTGGATAAGTTTGTGGTGGTTTTCATTGATGATATTTTGGTGTTTTCTAAAAGTAAAGAGGAGCATGAAAGACATTTAAGGGTTATTTTGCAAACCTTAAAAGAAAAGAAATTGTATGGGAAATTCAGCAAGTGTGAGTTTTGGTTGCAAAAAATTTCTTTCCTTGGTCACATTGTTTCAAAAGATGGGATAACTGTTGAACCTGCAAAAACAAAAGTTGTGGAAGACTGACCAAGACCCACAAATGTAACTGAGATTTGTAGCTTCCTTGGTTTGGCAGGCTATTACCGAATGTTTGTTAGAAATTTTTCACGGTTATCTAGTCCAATGACTAAGCTAACTCGGAAGGGTGTTAAGTTTATCTGGACAAAAGAATGTGATGATTGTTTTTAGGAGTTGAAAAGAAGATTGGTGAATGCTCCAGTTTTGACACTACCTTCCAGGAATGGTGAGTTTGTTATCTACAGTGATGCTTCATTGAAAGGACTTGGTTGTGTCCTAATGCAGAATGATTAGGTAATTGTTTATGCTTCACGACAGTTGAAAACTCATGAGGTAAATTACCCAACACATGATTTGGAATTAGCTGCTGTTGTTTTCGTTTTAAAATTTTGGAGGCATCATTTGTATGGAGTAAGGTGTGAAATATATACCGATCACAAAAGTTTAAAGTATATATTCACTCAGAAAGAATTGAACATGAGACAGAGGAGATGGCTAGAATTAATCAAGGATTATGATTGTACAATTCATTACCATCCAGGAAAAGCAAATAAAGTGGTTGATGCTTTGAGTCGAAAAAGTAATGCTTCATTAGTAATGTTGTGTTTGGAACGTGATCCTTTGGTTAAGGATTTGATGAACTTTGGCATAGAAGTTGTTGGTGCAGGATATTCTTCTATTTTGTTTCAGGTATCAGTGAAATCTTCTCTATCAGACAGAATCAAGCAAGCACAGAAGCAAGACAGTGAGTTGCAGAAAAAGGTAGAGCTGGTTCAGAAAGGTAAGTTGCCTGAATTCATCATTGATAATGATTGCGTTTTGAGATTTGGGAAGAGATTGTGTGTGCCTTGTGATTCACAGTTGAAGAGAGAGTTGTTATGTGAAGCTCATAGTTCTCCGTTTTCAGTTCATCCTGGCAGTACTAAGATGTATAGAGATCTGCGGGAGTATTACTGGTGGGATGGAATGAAAAGAGATATTGCTGATTTTACTGTGAAGTGTTTGACTAGTCAACAGGTTAAAGCAGAGCGGCAGTTACCGAAAGGGATGCTTCAGCCTTTACCAGTGCCAAAGTGGAAATGGGAGAATATATCCATGGACTTTGTTGTGAGATTACCGAAGACATCTCGAGGTAATAATGCAATCTGGGTTATTGTTGATTGCTTGACTAAATCTGCTCATTTCCTTGCTATACGAGATACTTTCTCTCTAGATCAACTTTCCCGTTTGCATCTTAAAGAGATAGTCAGGTTACATGGAGTTCATCTCTCCATTGTATCCGATCGTGATCTCAGGTTTACTTCTAACTTTTGGAAGGGCCTTCAGAAGTCGTTGGGTACTGAATTATATTTTAGTACAAATTTCATCCTCAATCAGATGGGCAGTCAGAACGAACAATTCATACATTGGAGGATATGCTACGTTCTTGCTCTATGAATTATCAGGGAAGTTGGGACCAACATCTTTCTTTGGTTGAATTTTCATATAATAACAGTTTTCATTCTAGTATACAAATGGCACCATTTGAGGCGTTATATGGGAAGCGGTGTCGAACCCCAGCTTTCTGGGATGAAGTGGGTGAAAGGAAGTTGATGAGACCAGAATTGGTAGAAGAGATGGCAGAAAAAGTTCAGCTGATTCAGAAACACATGAGAACAGCTCAGAGTAGGCAGAAGAGTTATGCGGACAACAGGAGGAAAGATCTCTCTTTTGAGGTAGGTGATCATGTTTTTCTCAAAGTATCACCATGGAAAAGTGTGATGCGATTTGGTAAGAAAAAAAAGCTGAGTCCAAGTTTCATTGGATCATATGAAATTCTGGAGAGAGTTGGATCAGTTGCTTACCGAGTGGCTTTACCTCCGAGTTTATCTCAGGTACACAATGTTTTTCATGTTTCGATATTGAGAAAGTACATGCCAGATCCATCTCATGTTTTGAGTCCAGAGATAGTTCAGCTGGAAGAGAACCTATCTTATGAGGAACAACCGGTCCAGATTCTTGACCACAGGGAGCAAGTGTTACGGAAGCAAATACCTTCGGCCTCATTAATTACTGCTGGCGGTTAAAAGGGTATTTGTGACGGGACCCGTCGTAAATAGTGACATGCTGACACACTATTTGCGACGGGAGCATATCTCGTCGAAAATAGTATCTACCGCCGCCGGTTATTTGTGACGGAGGGCATCTCCCCGTCGCAAATAGTATTTATCACCGCCAGGTATTTGTAACGAGGATGCACCCCCGTCGCAAATACTCTTCCCGTAGTTTGGCGCGCAAACTGCACCAAACTTTTTGCGACAGGACCCCTTATTCCATCGCAAATAACCTTTTCGACGGACTATTTACGACAAGATCTATTCCCGTCACAAATAACTTATCGCAAAAGATCATTTTGCCCGTAGTGTTTTATGTTGTGATAATTTTCTTATTACACTTTTAAACATTAGTTTCATATTATGATAACACTTATATTTAGTAAATTATTATCCTTTCAATCTATTATTATAGATATATCACCCAATCCTTTTAATTTAACCCTTCTCATAATCCATTAATATGAAAAAATTATGCATGAATTATGATTTATTATCAAGTTCCTGTATATTCAAGATGACATAGAAATGAAATCTCTATGAAGAGGGTGACACATCAGTACACATTTTTTGAATTGTTACCCATAATTGAAATGAAGACATTCATACCAATATTGCCTTCTTATAAATAAATAAAAAATCACATCCATCACAATCTTCATGTGTCCCTATTAGGGAATGTTGAGTAAATATAGTTTCAAAGTATAATTCCACATAAATGGGGGTCACTCATACTCTATGACATTCCATAGAAAGATCACATAATATTTGTTGCATTATACACTGGGTCCTTGATAGAATCATGTTCTTTTACTTCTTTGATAGAATCGTGTTCTTTTACTTCTACTAATATGGTTATATATTTAAATGTTATATTAATAACAAATTTATACAACCAGTTGAAAAAATTATTACAAAGGATAACATTATCATATACTCACTCACTCAAAGTTCGATTTTTTTTAAATTTTCCAAGGAGCCTAAAAGAAGCCCAGAATTAAGGCCGGAGAAAATGATGGAGTCCAAAAGCATCACCCCATACAATAGGACCACAATCAGTTGGTAAAGAACCTGTATTATGATACACAATGATGCACTCATTAGGACACCCTTTACTGGCCAAGAAATCCGCAGAAAAAATCCCTTCCCTCCATGTATGATTGACATTGATGCCTGGAATCTGCACCGTCTAACCAGATACCTCAAGGCCCAAGGGAAGCTATCCTTATCTTGAGGAAGCTCAATCAGAACACTAGAATCAGATTCCACCTCATCCAGTAAAATGCTGTAAAGCCTGCAAAGAGAGAGGCATGTGTTCATGGCCCTCACCTCTGCCCACAAGGAGTTTCCCGGACCGAAATAAGCACTGAAATCCATAATGACCGAACCTTAATAGTCCCGCATGATAGATTTGCCCCGCATGTTCCCGGATAAGCAGGAGACATCAACTTTCAACTTTGACCCATTTAAGCTGGACGCGCCATCTGACCCATCTACCTAGATTACCCCTGTATCTACTCCCCATTCCAGAAGGGGCTCTTGGAATATATCTTCTGATCAGAGATGATGATTCCCTGCCGTTGAGGAGAGACCCCAGCTCCGCCACAAAGGACTTCACTCACACATTGAGGAAAAGGTCCGAACACATTTTACCTTCCACAACCCTATTCCTCGCCTCCCATTAAACCACATCAGACCCCAATAAAAATCATTCTCGAGCATTACTGTCCACCCCCTGGCTCGCCACCCCTAGAAACCAATTGGCCATAAATTGCGGAATTGAGTCGCTGTCTCCTTTGAGGCTCAGCTCCTGAACCAATGAGTTCCAGATCCCAGAAGCCCATTCGCTGTGGAAGAACATATGCCAAATGGATTCCAGATTCGGATAGGAGCAGCAACTACAGCAGGAGGCCAGAACGACCCCTTTTCATTGCACGTTATCGTCAGTGGGGATCTCCTGGTTTATCATCTGCCACACCTGGAAAATCATCTTCAACAGGATATTCTTACACCATATTCTATCTGCCCATTCGTGCTGCACCCGGTTGCTAAGAACCATCGCCTAAAAATCATTGGTGTGGAAGCAGTCGTCCGTGGAACATGGAAAAATGCACACATCAGGTACTGTCATTAACGCTCTTTTGCTGTTGATCGACAGTGGAATTGATGAAAGTTGGGGACCGTCTCGCCTCCCGAAACGATATACCCAGAACAGGGAAACCCAGGAAGTGAAGAGATTTCCTCGTCCAATTGTCCTCCCAGTAACTGATATCTCCTCAGCCAATAACCTATCTGATCTCGTCTTTCAGCACCACTAGATGATGTGTCATGCATTTAGCCAGACTGGAGAGTGACCTGTTACCTCCTCTCAATTCGTTCCATTCATTCTCGTACCTTCTCCTCATAAACATAGCCCATAAGGTCTTCCCCTCAAGGATTTCCCATGCCATCCTTGCCTTCATGGCCCTCATTGAGTCTAAGACGCTCGGTAGATTAGCTCCTCCTTCCAGAATTTTTCTAGCCATTCTCTTCCAGGATGCCCAATGACACCTGCCATCTTTGTTTGCATTCCATATGAATGCTGTTAAGGATTTTTCAATCCTCTCAATAGGTCCCTTTGGGGCTTGGATAATAGATAGGATGTGCATTAGGATGGAGGTAAGAATAGAGTTCACCAACGTGATTCTGTCACCAAAGGATAGAAAAACATTCTTCCAGTTACATATTCTCCCTGCAATCTGACCTATAATTTCATAAAAAAATATCTTTTTGATCCGGCCATTTGAGATGGGTTCACCAAGATACATCGTTGGAAAGGAGCCCCTCCTTATATCTAATTTGGTTTGGATGATATTGTTGCGCCTGTTGGAGCACCTATTGGAGATGAAGACATTGCATTTCCTTTGACTAATTAGTTGCCTGCTCCACCTAGCGTAGTCTTCAAAGACTTTTGAATCAGCTGATTGACTTTAGCCTACCATTCAGGAAAAAAAAAATATCTTCAGCAAACATGAGCTGAGAGATAGGACCATTCTCAGATCTGCATCTAAAAGGTGATATCGTTCCTTCATCTAAGCCTCGCTTGATGTTCTGCGAGAGGGCATCCTGAGCAAGAATAAAAAGGTCTAGGGACAAGGGATCACCCTTCCTTACTCCACTTAACACTTTTGAAGAAACAGAATCCCCTCCCCATCAAGGAGATAGAGAGCCACGGAGAAGCAAATAATCTGAAGCATAAGTCGCAAATCCACTCCCTGAATCCGAATTTTCTCATAACTCGGAGAATGAAGATCCATTCAAGGTGATCATATGCTTTTATTCATGACCACTTTGAACACAATGTTCGATCCTGGAGATTTCCTATTGATTTCATTGATAATCTCCTTGGTAATCCCAATTTACCCTTGAATACCCCGCCCTTTGATAAAACCGTGTTGCTCCTCTAAGACAAGTCTCAGAATTACCTGACTAAGCCATCGATTAATGATGCTGGAAATGATTTTGTATGCAAAATTAAAGAGTCAGATAGTCTTGTATTGATTAATAGATATGGGGTCATTGACTTTTGGGATGAGAACTACCTTGGAAGCACATACTGCTCTGTTGAGGCTACCACCCTTGAAGAAATCTCGCATCGTCTCCCCAACTTGGTCTTTAATGACCTCCCATGTATCCACATAAAAAGCACATGGAAAACCATCCGGCCCCGGCTCATATTCCAGATGCATACTGCACACGTCCTCTTTGATCTCCTTCTCATCTGGTAGGGCCTCCAAGAGGTCATTATCATGGTCTTGAATCAAACTCATAATGCAACTCAGAAAGGAGTTCCCCCTGTCAGCCCCAAAAAGACTTCCGCCATTGCAGTTACTATCACCTGCCAATAGCTTTGTGAAATGTTCATGAGCCATCTTCCCCACTACCTCTATATCCTTTGTGAAGGACCCATCTTCCAATTTAATATTCAGTTTCTTGAATAACTTCCTCTCTTTCATGCATGCTTGAAATACGGATGTGTTCCTATCCCCCTCTTTGAGCCACAGATTCCAAGATTTATCCCGCCACACCCTTTCAATTTCAAGGATTTTCTATGATAGCAGCGCTAGTTTCTAAGACAATGACACAAAAATGTCATCGTCCCAATTCTATTGAAGTTGTTCCTCCAGTCTGGAAATGCCACCTTGGATATCCTCCAAGTTGTTGTCTATTACCGTTCTTCCTGCTATCCACCCTTGATTGTCCTTCCTCAGTGACTGCAGCCGGTGAGTTAATCCTGTCCATCAGACTCCCGCCTCTGGCTTGTTCTAGGATATCTGAACAAACTACCTAAATCCTTCCAACCTCATCCAGTTTATGGAGTAAAAAAGCATTCACCTTGCACACCTACTTTTTTCAGATTTACCACAATCGAAGAGTGAACTGAGTGTGATCGAGAAAGATGGAACACAGAGACCTGTGAGAAAGCCTCCATATCGTAAAGGTTAGCCAAGCATCGACCCCATCTGCACCAAATCCAGCTCAATACTTTCCTGTTATTGCACCATGTGAATCTGTTCCCTGAGAACCCCAGGTCTAAAAGGACCCTTGCTTGCCAGCAAGTCCCTGAGGGTCTTGTGAAGCCGTGCTGGAAAAGCTAGCACCACCTTTCTTCTCAGAAGCCTCAACAATGGTGTTGAAATCCCCTCAAACGAACCAAGGGAGGCGCCCTGGTTTAAAGTAAAAAAGATAACTCCACATCTCCATTCTTTCGGCCACTCCACAGTTAGCATAGACAAAGGTAAAGAGGAACTCAGATCCACTTGAAACCACTTTAGTAGTTATGTGTTGGGAGGCAGCCTCGATAAGAACCACGGAAACACCAGCTTTCCAAAAGACACTTATGAGAGAATTGCATGGACTAGCATACATGCAATCTGGGAACCCTAAGTCCCTGGCTAAAATCTTCAAATGATCCACTTGAGGTTTATGGTCCAACACCACAAAAAATAGTTACTTTTAAACAATTTGATTCTCTGTGAATGAAAGATGTTTTTGGACGGGCACCCAGGCCACAGACATTCTAGATGATGACAGAAACCATTAAACAATGGAAGAGGGAGCCTTACGGCTTATAGACGAACCTGAATTGGTTGTCGAAATGTTGGTAGAGAGACCTCTAGATTTAGCCATGGTGGCCGGACCTCCATTAGAAAAGGAAGTTACATGCACCGACTTCTTCCCATCTCCGTGATCCGAAGATAAATGACAGTCCAAAGGCACTGACGTCTCACCTAGCACTGCGAACCTGTTGGAGTAGCACGCCAGACGAGTCCGAAGCAACATTCGAACTTCTGGGGATTGATGAGATGGAGACTGAGAAAACACCCCCAACAATGGATGAGCAGGCTTCTCCATCACATCCTTCTTAGCCTTGGAGAAGACTGTAAGGGCCTCATTCACAAAAGAGGTAGGACCGAGAGGATCATGGGTGCCATCCTGATGCTCAAAGCCATCCTGAGCACAGGTAGGTGAAGGGCGCAGACACTCACCCAGCGTAACGGCTGTACAGACCGAGGAAGGAGGGAGCACTGGTAGAGGAACCTCTGGACACCCTTGTCATAAACCGCATCCTCAGGAGCACCGAGAAGGGATTCAAGACGGAACCCGAGGAAGGCATACGAGTTAAGGAATAGGTGACGCGCCCAGCGCGTGGGATGTACACCCCTCATTTGAAAATCTAGTCAAAGGGGAATAATATGATGTTATATCAATGTAATAAGGATTCACACAATACACAATAGATGTTATAATTTTTTATGAAATTCACACTATCAAACCTAGGGGCACTCCCTCTTCTTGTCTCATTGAGAACTACTTTGAGAAAATTAATGAAATGATGGGATTATATGATCACTTTTAATAATCAATTTCAAAATGAATAATTCAAGTCAAGTAAAGGTTTTTTCATTCTTCTTTAATTACTTGATCAAGTCCAAATCATTAATAGGGTTCTTCCAATAGTATTCTTCCCTTAAATTTCTTATCTATATATTATTTTTTTCTTCTAGTATCTCTATTTTTCTTGATTTCCAATAATCCCCCTTCATCGTCATCTCCTCCTATAGATTCTATTTTAAATTAGGGATTCATTTATCCTTAAACGTAAGTCTACAATTCTCCACTATAATCTACTTAATAGAACATCCAACCACCCATTATGTTCCCAATAAGATGAAAAAATCCCATGTTTTCTAAAATAATTTTGAACAATTAGAACATGATTGATCAATATTCCACATTACATGACATACTTCCTCATAGTGTGGTCTTCATATCAATTCTAGGATTACTTCATGATGTTCTACATCATGGAACTTTTGATATCATATAACAATATCTATATTCATTGTCCAAATATATCCTTCCTAATTCCCATCAATATCATGGTGAAGTATTACATGCTTCATTTTCTCCCAAAAATTATCTTATTATACCAATTTATGTTGTAAATACATATAACATATATAAAATAAATCTTCTTCTATTATATCAAAAACACATCCATCATGGTGAACCCTGTACATTATCTTGTGTTCATATTGTTTCTTCAAATAGATCATGGTGTAATTTGTAAACCACAACATTGTTGAAGTTAATCAAACTTTATGATATTACCTATTATTGTGTGAGCCATTAACCACATCATAGGAATATCCACAACAATAGAACCACTAAAATTCACCAAACTAAATTCATGGCGTGGCTTTATGTTGTGCAATGTAAAAAAACTAATGCTTTGATTAATTAGGGTGCATTTTGTTTTATCCAAGGTGAATATACGATGAATCTTACAAATATAGACTTTTCTCTTTTTTTTCTAGTTTAACTCCATTCACAACATGTACCGTAACCCCCCTCCCCAACTATGATTTTCTTATTAATGATTCTAGAACTCCTTTAAACATCTCAACTCAACATACTTCAAAAGTATTCATATGAAATTAAATCAAATTCCAATTATACAAAAATACATTCAAGAAAGCCCAATTGTTGAAACATGATCCCTTTTTGAATAATTTCTCTAAGCCTATATAATCCAATAATTTTTATAGGAAATGAGATAAAGCAATAAGTGTTATAATATTGTCTATGAATATTTCTAGTCAACTATTTTTTATTATTCAAAAATTTATTGATTGTATCTCACCTTGTATTTTATTCCAAATTAATGATATATTCCACAAAAGAAAACAAAATAAAAGTCAAGAATTATAATCAATGAGGAGAGGGGAGATTCTAAACCGCCTCAATCTTAGGTTTTTTTAAACTCTAAAGATCAACTATTATTTCTCAAATAATGATATGGCCAAAATATTTGTAATGATTTCGTCCACTTATTAATTTTCATTGACATGCTCTAGTTTGGGAATTCCTTACTTAACATTCTGATTAATGAAGTGATATTTAATCTTGTTATACGTAAATAAATAGTTTTTTTGTTGAGTATTTTTTTATTTAATTTAAATTAGTTTTCACAATAGTTTATCATGGGTAGCATCACATTTTCCAAATGATTCTCTAGTTGTTATTCCATAATACACAGGTCGAGTGCAAGATTTTGTTATTGAAATATACCTTACATCAGATGTACTACGAGAGGCCCATTCTTAATTCTTATTAGATACCCAATATACATTCTTCTAATGAAATAAACTCGTACACTCAGGGATTTTATATCTATAACATCTGACGCCCAATCCCCATGTTTTTACACATATAATTTCTTATTATTCAATATACACTATACTAAAAATATAATCAAGTGTTTCTTGTATATACCACATGATTGTTTTTTATACTATGAGGTACCCATATATGGGACAAATTTAGAAGAGGGAAGCCAACCATATTGTTCATAAAATGTTTAGTCTTTTTAATATATTATATGACAATGTTTTTTTCATTGTTCGATAAAATGTTGTATCAACTATTTTCCCTTCGACATATTATTCTAGTATGGTTCATAAAATAATGGTTGTTGAAACTGGATTTATGTGATGAATCTAAAATCTATTCACAATCTCCATTGAAATTTTAACCCAAAAAAATTAATAAATCCCTTTCTAGTTAGCTTTATGTCATAATAAATACATTATCTAACATATCATTTAAATCTAAAATTATAACCTCATAAAGAAATACAACATTTTTCACCAAATTTATTTTTCTACAATTGAATATGATTTCCTCCACTTAGATGAGTACCATAAAATACTATTTATAAGTCTATTTCATATAATGATTGTTATCTAATTCATTGCTACCTAATTCCATGTTTTTATGAATTTTCTAGCTTATCATACTAGTCCCATAATGCTTATTTAAAGCCATATATAGAAATAATCAACTTATATAATTTTAATTCTTAATTACCAATATGAAATATCATCGGATATTCAATGTAGACTACACCTTTTAGAATCCAATTTTAAAATTTTGTTTGACATCCATTTGATATAATCATTAGTTTCCATTGATAACTATAAAGAGAAACAGTATTATTGACACATATATTTATACCAGTGGGAAGGTTTCCTCTACCTAAATTAATTCCAATTGTACACACCCCTTTCACAAAAAAAGTTTCACTATTTTAGATCAAATTTCCCTTATCATCATTGTTATTTTTAAAACTAACTTTGTCACTATGATATTTATCTTTTTTGGCCAATCTATGATCTCTCATGCATACTTTTCCCGTATTTGGTCTAAATAGTTAATCTTTTCCTTAACCCATGACTCATTGTTCAATGATTCTTAAAATGAGTTTAGTAACACATATGATAATATAGTATTTTATTATATATTTATCATCCACTAAACTTGTGTAGGTGTAGTTTTACCAATGGTGATATTTGACTCATAAACATATGTTCATATTTTTCTCTATGGATTTAATATTTTTGTAATTTTAGTATCTTCTCCAACCTCTAGTTTTGCCTCTAAATCCCCATCAAATGTGTAAATGTTCACACAATGATAATCGGTATATAGTTTTTCTTCTTCATTATATATCATACTCAAATATGGGAAACTAGACATGTTCCCATCTTTTTTACATAATAATTTTTAAATAAGTTCTTTTTAAGAATTAGTTTATCCCATTATTAGGACACATAGAATCTTTTACCTAGAAGGTGTAGCAAAAAATATCCCTTCTTCAACTATATATCAATATTTTTCTTGGTTTTCATCCTTTTTCTGAATGTAACACATGGTCTTGAATAATTTAAAGAATTTAAAAATTATATTTATTCTCTTACACATCTCATACAGAGTCATCTTATCACCATGACTCAGTAAAGACCTATTATTGATTAAGATTGTACTTGTATTAATTATTTCAAATAGTGGTGAGATAATCTCTTTACATTGGGGAATTTTTTGGCAATGTCATTAACCATTTGATTTTAACTTTCAAAAACATTAATTTATAATAGTGTTCACACTAATGAGGATTACAAATTTATATCAGTATCCTATAGGTATTTTCCACCTCATGATGTATTCTTAATTATATAGTCCATATGAAGAACCTAGACTATTCTCCCAATTTATTTCTCAACTCTCCTCTAAAACACATAATGCACTCAATAACGTTTATCTAAACCTTCATAAACATGACAAAACTCATCAAACTATAATATTTATAAGAAATAATGAATCATTTCCCACTATATGTACTTGGAACCTTCATAGTTTCATAATAATCTGTGAATACACTCCTATTTTTAATATAATATATATTTCTAATGACTTTATCTCTTATGCAGGAATCATAAATCTTCTCTCATATTTGCACAGATTCGCCATATCAGTCCAAAAATTTTTAGGTATATATTTCACATTAGTTTTTATTAATATTTTATCCTTTTATGAAAATATATATAGTCTTCCTCCACCATAAAGAAACTATTATTTTTCCTTTCATTATACTTGATATAAATTTTTATTTGTTATATATCCTATTAACATAGAGTCACCAGTTCTACCTTTGATAGGATAACCTTTCTAATAGAACATTACATCAATTCCAAATTCAAAACTTTGAATCATGCAAGGATAATTATATTGAAGTAAATCTAAATAATTAAAAATTATATTCATTAATTCCTCTCCATCCAACCTAATATTTCTACTAAAAATGAATTTTTATACTTTATCACTACACAATCTAACATTCCCATCAAAATGACTATCCTAATTCTTCATGATATTCGTGTTTCAGATCATGTGGGATGAAAATACACTATAAAGGATCTATTTGATATTTTTTTGGTAGTATGAAAAGTAATTTCCACAAATATATCATTCTCATTATTCATGTTTCTTCTTTTAATAGTTTCCTTATGGTGTTATGAAACTATGTGGTATATCTTAATTTTTTATCAAATTTTTTAAGATATTAATGATCTTCTTAGAATGGATATAAAATATTTTCCCAAATGAATCCCACATAAATATTTAGTAACCCTTCCCCTTTTTATTCTATTGGAGTAAGTTTGATGTCTCTGTCACCAGAAATATGTTACATTTTGAAAATATTTATGCGAAGGTTAACAATATCCATAAAAATAATTTTCTCTTTTCAGATATAGGATATGTTCAATTATATTATTACTAAATCTTAGGATATTTACATAAAAATATCTCTCTACTTCTATACACAAGGTTATTTTATATCAAAGAAGTCCATAGAATTGGAATTACACCAAATTTATGTTCTTTCTACCACTTTCTCTCCACATATTTCTAGCATTGGAGTAGTTTTTTATCATTTGGGGTTACCTTGGTAAATGAGGTATTTTCCAACAATCTAATTTAATTTATTATATAAAGTTACTGTACCTACTCAAGTTGTCTCACCTTTACATCTAAGCCCACTATTTCACATAAGCACACATATTTGTTCATTTATGATCTTCTCAATAATTATTATAAAAATTCCTAGTATTTGAATCAATTCCTTATCATTCAAATTTATAAATTATAAATTTTTCACATCATAAGTCACAATTTATTAATAATATAACTTCCTTAACAATTATGAAACTTCCTCATGAAATATTGAACCATCTTGTTTCATTCTACCAACAAGGTATTAAGATCATTAAAAAAAATTCCAACTCTTTGATTTTCACCATGAAATCAATCACATAATCAATTGTTTCTTTATATGCCTTGAAATCTTCCACCAAATTTTATAAATAAATAATTTTTCATCATTTTGATCACCATATACTTTCTAGTCCTTTAAAACCACATATATTTTCAAATTCTTATGTTGAATGTCTAATTCAACAAGAGATATTTCTAGTTAGAACATCAATCCAACAATTCCATCAAGTTGACTTATTTCTCATATTTAAGATATATTCATTTTACTATTTACATGATATCATCATTCACATCTAAAAAACCCCAACATCATCATCATCAAGACACATTCATCATTATCTTGAACTTTAATAATTTGGTTTTTCCGCATGTACCATTTTTAATTGATCATCATAATATAAATTTTCATCTTAGGTTAAAATTTATCTTTTATTTTTATGTGAAATCAAATTTATCTCTATTTTCCACCTTAATTGGGAACATTTACATGATTTTAAAACATTTTCACAATCAAAACATTAAAATGGTAGATTTACTTCATATCTTTTTCCCACAATTGAATCTTCTTAAAAAAGTGAAATAAATTCATCACTAAAATCATTTTTATTGTTTCCTATATCATTAATGTAAATATTATATATTTCTAATAAAGTAATAAATTTTCATGATTAGACAAATGTTCTTTCATTTTTCACATGTATCCTGTAAATCACTAGCATACTATGAAGATCATAAAGTGTTATACAATCATGCTATTGTTCATCCAAAGAAATTACCTTAATATTATACAGAAGTGACAATCATTAGATAATTATTTTAATAATATGAACATGATTCATCTAATAAAGAAGTTCACATATGAATCTTAAAAAATCAATGATATTATATAAGAATATATCAATATTATCATTTTTGTTCATCTTCATATCATCAATCTTATTATAAAACACTTAAATTTACGCTGACTTCAACATTCATTCTCCTTCATAAATATTTTCTACTTTATCTCATAAATAATTTTATGAGGTTCAGTTCATCACAATCATATATATCTAGATAAATAGTGTTCGTGGTTATTCATTTCTGGTCTTTTCATCAACATCAAAAATTTTATGTCATCTTTAGTCATTGACATCCTAATAGGATCATTAAATTTTCTTCCATCTATTGCCGTAGTGGAAAAATATATTCTAGGATATTGAAAGTGATATAATAAGTTATAAATTCAAATATGGATGTTTTTATAATATTCTTATTGTTTTGAAAGGAAGAAAATTATGTTCGATAATGTATACAATACACAACATTGATCTTAAATAAATTTCAAAATATTAATATTAAAATATTCATGTTTTAAACAATCTGTAAAATTGGTGGGCATGAATAGGATTAAATATTGTTTGAACATTATATAGGTTCTAATCAGTATAATTTTTATTGATTAATTCTTAATATGTAAGCACTCAATTTTTAGAGAATCCATTTTATTCTTCGAGTTCACCCATTCCTCAATGATGTGGTTTTATTTGTTTTTGAGGTAGAATACCATAATTGATTGATTCAAAATATTGAATTTTTTTTTGATAAAATCAATTTATTTTATATATATATAATTTTAAAATTATCTTATGGTGAAATTTTGAAATTATTTTGAATGTTCTATTTTTCAATGAACAAAGAAAGGACTGATTTAATTTAAAAATGAATTTTATTTTAAAGTATCTACAATGTAAAATAATTTTATTGAGTTGTTTTACAATTTAGTTATATGTGTTTGATTTAATTTAATCCAATTACTGTTTTTTAAAATAGTTTTGTACTTTAATTTATTATAAAAACAATATATATTATTAAAAAAGACGTTTTTTCTGAAAACCAATATTTTTTCTTGTTTTGTCAGTTTGATTTGAAAAAAAAATCTTCAACTTATTTGTTTTAAAATATAAAAATTGTAATACTTTTTTCAATCTATGGGTATCGATTTGTTAAATATTTCTGACATATTATTAGTCAATTAGAATTGTTACCATAGAACTTTTTGTTACAATCGTAAAGGGTAAATCAAGAAAATAATAGTTAAAAATAAAATGATAAGAACCAGAAAATGGATCTAATAGTAGTATTATTATTTTTGGATGAGTAATATTCATTCATTATCATCCAATATTAAGTTACATGAACTTTTTTATATTTTTATGTGAATATGACTATTATAATATTTTATGTAAATAAAATAAAAAAATGTCACACTACTTTTTTAATAACTATAATGTTTTTAAAATGGAGATAACTTATGGATATGTTATTTAATTAATATAATATAGAAATAAAATTGTTTTCTATTCATAATGGAATTTTATTTTTAACATTTTAATGAATAAATAATTACATTATATTCTTACACATCGCTAATGTTGTAACTATTTAATTAATTGAAAATTAAAATTAATGATATTAGAAATATTAGAACTATTATAATTTCAGAAATTAATGTTATACACAAATTTTATAGGTAAGTATAATATTTATAGGTGTATTAGATGAATTTATTATAATTTTGTTGGTTCTATTGATGTAATTAATTTCAATTAAATTTAATAGTTATAAAATCGAAATTATTTATTTTTTATGAAAATATTATTTTATTAAATGAAATAAAATCCCAAAAGGCTATTTTTAGCACGGTTACCACGATATGGTTTCAAATGTCCATGATGTTCCATTTATGATTTGTTTTTTCATTTATGGTAACTATCTTGATTCTTAAGGAATAATAAACCTTTTTATCATGATAAGTTTGAAAAGGGTTAATAGGGTGCTAAAACAAAATGATAAGGTTAAAATTGTAATCTAAAATTCTTAAATTTTTATAAAATGTAATTATTTAAAATCATAATCCAATTATATTAAAGTATCATTAATTTGGATCTATTTCGATATCAAAATTTATTTATATTAATTTAATATTTTAATAAATTTGTGGATTACCCCTCCCCTCTATTATAAAGGGGAAGCTCTTATACTCAATTTTTCACACATAAAAAGCCTTTTTTTTGTCAAATCCCTTTAAAACCCATTCTTAACATCACTCCCCACTTTCTAGAGGCCTTATTTTTGATAAATACAAATCTTTGAGGTCTTAAGTTGTACAAAAAATGATATTTTACGAAAAAGATGAAGATAAAGAATATACATGATGAGTTATACTTGAGGTAAGGATCCTTCTTTAAAAAAAAACACATTTTAAGTATACCTTAAAAATCCCATTTTCATTCCTGACCGAAATTTTAAAATTCTTGTATGGTTTTATTAATGTAGAAATTAAATAATTTAAAATGAAATTTTATGTTAGTTTTGACTTTCTTTCAATGGTTTTCAAAAGGAATATTTTTAAAGAATGTTTTTATTTTCATTACAAAAGGAAAATAGATGTTATATTTTAACAGGTATGATGAAAATGAATTTTCCAAACACTGAAAACATTATTTTAATTTTGGATTCCATTATAATATTTTATGTTTTATTCAATGAAAACCACCTCTTAATTTTTCTATGTATTTTGGTATTGGAATTGGGGTTTAAAGGAGAAGGGTATTTTGATATTCTAAAGTGTTTCTTATATGGTTTTAGAAGATTTTTAATGAAATCAGGATTAAAAATTCAAGAATAATTTGTTTTATTAATTATATTTTACTTGATAATTATATATGGGAAATAGGTTTTCCCAAAAAAATATTATATATTGTGTTGAGCCACATTATAGCTCACGGTAGATCCTAATATATATTATACAAAGGGTGATCCCCATTACCAATCATAAATTAATTGGGTAAAGGGATAGATTTAACCTATTATTTTTCTTATAAGTTATTATTATAATACATTGTGGTGGTTATTTGAAGTATAACCAAGATGGTTATTTCAATTGTAACTATTATGGTTACTCTAATTATAACTATAATGGTTATTCCATGTGTAATCATGAGGGTTTCTCCATATAAAAGAGTTATATGAAAATGATTTCCCAAGGATACTACATGTATTATCAATGATTTATATGGTTCTTAATGGTTTTAATTGTGAAAAACTTGTGTTTGATTTTCATGTGAAAATTATTTCACTTATCAACACAAATAATTTTGAGATAAAGTTAAATGTTTCATGGTTTTTAATGCTTGTTAATGGACTAATGGGTTACATTATTTTTAGGTACCTTACTGATAATTTTGTTCTTATCCATCGTATTAAAATATTTTTAAGGGTTTAAGGATAAGTAGGGATAAAGTTGAATTCAATATAAAATTTGTTAAGATATTCCATGAAAATAAAACGTGTTATATATTAAATGTTTTTTATTATAAAAATGGAAAATTAGTAGAAGATTCCAATTTTAAATTTATGGGATTTTTTTGTATGGATTATTACCTAATTCTCTAAAAATATATTTCTAAAAGAACATTGTGAATGTATTAAAGTGAATTCCAATTCAAATTTACTAGTATATATAATATATAATGTCGGTTATTTATAGTTTTTTCCATATATGGTTTATAAAAAATTGAAGATTATGGTATTATCACATGAGGTTATCATAATAGTTATGGATACCATTATGAATATGTATGTTTATTGTTGATTATATATTACCAGGTGTAAAATACCCTTCTTGAGTTGTTAAGTGAATGAATATTAAGGTGAATAATGATATTTTGGGAGACATTTTAATAATTTGTGGTATATGTTACCCAAAGAATTAATGTGTAGGATTATTTCATAGGAATTATATTATATTTTTTGGGATGTAAGTGGAATGGTTTAAGATAATAATTTATGGTAAAAATTCCATAATGTTGCTTTCATTATGATTATTGTTGGAGATTTTATAATTAAAGTACTTTAGAATATATATGGGAGTTGTATTTATAAGCACCATTTCTATATTAACATGAAATTATTTATTTTATATTTTTATGATTTTCTTATCAATATATTAAATAACATTTATCAAGATTAAACGAATAATACTTCACTCATCCTTCTTATTCCTTCCCAATTTTTTTATCATTACTATAATGGAAATATCTTATTCAAATTATTTTGAATGATTTTTAAAAATCCAAATCACCTGAAAGAAACTATTTGATCTATCAGAAACACTTCATTTATTTAAAATTTCTATCCATCATGGAATATATTTTATTTTAATTAAAAACCACAACTCATTCAACTCATTCGGAATGTGAAATACCACCAAGGACATTAAAATTTCTTTTCTAGAGATATAGACTTCAATATAGAAGATAAAGGGGATATAAAAGCCTAAATGAAGAACCCGTTATATAGATTTATTGGATGAATAATTTTTTATGTTTTAAATATGAATCACGAATGAGTTGATATCGAAAAATAATTAGTAAATATTTCATATCATTGAATAATATTAAGAAGTTTGGTTAATGGTTTATGAAATAATTCTAATAAAGTATTTGTTTTTAAACTATATTATGACATATTGTGATAATTATGAAACATTCTAAAGTAGATTTTGTTTAAAAAATTTAAAAACACATGTTTGAAAAGTTATTTAGATTTTTTTTACAATTTACATAGATAATCATTTATGGACATAAAATAATGGGATAGATAAACATTTGGGATAAATTGTGATTAATGTTATGGAAATGATAATCAGTTAATATTATTTGATTTGGTGGATAAATGAGCGATATATAAATCCATAGTTTTTAAAAAGTGATTACATGATTACTAATTTTTTTTGATGATGTTTATCATATTTTTGGTAATGTTATGTGAATTATAATATTATAGTATTAAAAAAAGGAAAACCAATAAGTCTGGGGATGGCCTATCACATATAGTAAGCCCATTGGCCTTAAACCCACAACCTAAGGGTGATAATGGTGGAACACCTTCCATTGGATTATGTGATTTCCATGTTAGAATGACATTTTATTCTGATTATATATATTTTAGAATAAATTATCTATCATAGAGATTAATATGGGATTGAAATGTGATTTAGTGATTAGATTATTAAATTTATTTTAGAATAAGGTCACTAATTTTAGAAACATATATGATTAACGAAAATAAGACATTATGAGATTTTATTTTAGGATTAACAAATGAATTGTATTATGGATGAATATATGATTTTAAGGTGGTATTACGATAATTTTTATCCTTTAAGGAATAATGATAATATATTGGATATTATATGACTATTCAATTTACATTTTTTAGGAGACATTGAGAGTGATTTACATTATTTGGAGATAAATAATGGAAGAATATGCGATCAAATAAAACTAATATTTTGATTTCAATCATAGTCAAGAATATATTATAGAATTTTAAGGATAGTTATTTATAGAAGTATTTAGTTTAAGTAATTGATAAAAATATTGATTTTTTGAGATTAAGGTATAATTTATTTATATAATGGTTTATACATTTTGGGAATTATCATAACTTGTGATAAATATTATTTGTTGTGGTTATTTTCTATAGGCACGAGGAATAGCATGTAATTATCTTATAAATTTTCTTATCTGTTAGAAGTTTATTTTAGTTATTTAGGTATAAAAAACATTTGTCTTGAGAACTACTCATTTCTAGAAAATGCTTATATTATGTTAAAATTGATTAAATGGTGAAATTATAAATGTAATGTATACTTTTATTCTGCTCTTATTATATATGGTATATAATTTAATATTCTATGAAAGGGATCTTAGATCAAAAAAGTTATCCTATTTAGTTAAGTTACAATGAATTGATTATCTTTTCACATCTCTTTGGTTTATGGTTTTATGGTTATTGACATTATCATGACCATTAACTTTCTTATAATCCCTGACCTCTGTAAAAGCGTTAATGGGGGTTAAAAAAATATGATAATTGTAAAATTATAATTTAAAACTTTCCAAATTTTATCGGATGGAATTATTTAGAATCATAATCAAATTATATTAAAATATTATCAATTTGGATCCATTTATATATCAAAAATAAATTATAGTAATTTAATATTTTAATAAATTCGTGGATTACCCCTCCCCTCTCTTATAATAGGGAAGCTATTATTCTAAATTATCCACATATACAAATCCTTTTCTTTGGGCCAATACCTTTAAAAACACATTCCTAATATCACTACCAAAATTATAGAGGGCATATTTTGGATGAATAAAAATAATTGTGGTATAAATGAGTTAAAAATGATATTTTACAAAAAAAAATGGAAGATTAAGAACATATGAAATGAGTCATACTCTAGGTAAGAATCCTTCTTTAAAAAATACACATTTTAAGTAAACAGTAAAACTCACATTTACATTCATTTATATATTTTTTAACTTATTTTATGGTTTTATTGATATAGAAATTAAATAATTAAAAAAAATATGTCACTTTTGACTTTCTTTCAATGGGTTTCAAAAGAAATATTTTTACAAAATGTTTTGATTTTCATTAAAAAATACAAAAGGATATTCTATTTTAACACGTATAAGGACAATGAATTTTACCACTACTAAAAACATTATTTAATTTTGTCTTAATTTATAATATTTGATGTTTTTTCATAGAAAAACACCCATTTAACTTTTGTGTGTATTTTGGTTTTGAAAATGAGTTTTAAAGGTAAATGTTATTTTGATATCTAAAAGTATTTATAATATGGTTTTATAAGAAACTTTTAAATAAATAATTATTAAAAATGAAGGAATATTTTTTTTTATTAATTATATGGAACTTGTGCATTATATATGAGAAATAGGGTTTCCCCAAAAAGAATATACGGTGAGATTATCCCCATTATAGATCACATGTCATCCTGATACAGATTATACGAAGTGTGAGCCCCATAAAACCTCTCAAATTAATTGGGTAAAGGGAAAGAGTTAACTAATTAAGTTTCTCCTAAGAGATTATTAAAATACACTATGGTAGCTATTATAACTATAAACATTATGGTTATTTCAAGTGTAACTATTATGGTTACTCTAAGAATAATAATGAAGGTTATTCCATGTGAAACCATGAGGCTTACTCTATATATAAGAGTGATATTAAAATGACTTCCCATGTATACTACATGTATTATCTATGATTTCTATGGATTTTAATGGTGTTAATTGATAAAAACATGTGTGTGATTTCCTTGTGGAAATAATTTCTTTTATCCACCCAAATAATTTTGAGATAATGTTAAACATTTCATGGGTTTTCATGTTTTTCAATGGAAAATTATATTACATTTTTTTCACTTACTGAGAATTTTTGTGCTCCTTGATCATACAACTAAATTTTTAAAGAGTTTCATGATGAGTAGAGATAAAGATTATGTCAATATAAAATTTATTAAGATATTCCATGAAAATAAAACTAATTATATTTTAAAAGTTATTTATTTTAAAAATGGAAAATTCGTAGAAGATTCCATATCGTAATTTATGGAATTTGTTATGACTTATAAGATAATTCTCTAAAACTATATTCATATAAGATCATTGTGAATGTGTGAAAGTGATTTATAATTAAAATTCACTAGTATATGTAATATATAATGTCAATTATTTAAATATGTTTTCCAAGTAGGGTTTATAAAACTTGGTAGATTAGGATATTTTCAAGTGGGGTTATCATAAGGGTTATAAATACCATCATGTATTTATATTTTTAAGGTTTTTTATATGTTCCCATATGTGAACACCCCATTCTGGGGTGTTAAGTGAAGGAATATTAACGTGAATAATGATATTTTTGGAGAAAATTTATTAATTTGAGGTATATGTTACACTTAGGTTTAACATGGATGATTATTTCATAAGATATCTATTACATTTTTATAGATGTAAGTGGAAAGGTTTGAGATAAAAATTTATTGTAAAAATTCATCAATGTTGACGGTGTTATGTTTTTTGGGGACTTTATAGTTAATATATTATAGAATTCATATGGGTGTTGTCTTTATAAGAACCATTTTCATTTTCACTTAAAATAATTCATTTTATGTTTTAATGATATTCTTATCTACATATTAAATATCATTTATCAAGATTAAAGGAAGAAATCCTCACTCGTCCTTCTTATTCATTCTTGATTATTTTATCATCACTATGATGAAAATATCTTATTTAAATTCTTTTTAATGATTTTTAAAAATAAAAATCACCTAAAAGAAAACAATTGATGTATAAAAAACATTCCATTTATAAAAAATATATATTAATCATGTAATATATTTTATTTTATTTAAAAACATCAACTCATCCATATCATTTGGAAATGGAAACACCACCAAGGACATTAAAATTTCTTTTCTCGAGATATAGACTTCAATATGGAAGATAAAGGGGATATAAAATCCAAAATGAGGACCTGATTATCTATATTTATTGAATGAATTATTTTATATGATTTAAATATGAATCACGACTTAGTGGATTTTGAAAAATCATTAATAAATATTTCATATAATTAAATAAGATGATAAAGTATGGTTAAGTGTTTATAAAATAATTTAAATGAAGGACGTGTTTATAAATGATATTTTGACATATTATGAGAATTTTTAAACATTATAATATAGATTTTGAGAGGGAGTTTTTCCCTTTACATATTTGGGAGTTCTAATATTTTGGGGGAGGCCTAAAGCATGTTACTTTTCTGATATTCTTAGTAATGTCCAAAGGTATCTTGCTACTTGGAAGGGAAAGTCTCTCTCCTTGGAGGGTCATGTATGTTTGGTCAAGTATGTGATTATTTCTAAGTTTTTTATTCATTCATGGTCTATAAATTGTCAGTCTCTCTCATCAAGAGTATTAATGTTTCTATTAAAAATTTCATTTGGATTGGTAAAATTATGGAGAGGAAATTAGCCACAGTCTTATGGAATAAATTTTGTAAACCCTATGATGGAGGTGGCTTGGTATTAAAAATCTTTAAATGTTTAATGATTATTTACAGGAATCATTCATATAGAGGCTTTTCAATAGTAATTCTGAGTTTCTTGACTTTCTCTGAAATAAATTCAAGGATAGGCTGAGGAATGGGGTTTTTAATCATCTGGATTCATCTATTTAGACTACTTTAAAATCCATTTTTTTCTTCAATTGATTCTCATGAAAGATGTATTGTTTCAATGAACTCATCTTTATCCTTTTGGAAGGAAAACTAGACAGGATTTCCCCTTATTGATGCCTTGATTAATGATGACTTCAATGTTGATCTGGATTCCATGATTAAAGTCCATCTTGATATTATGGGGGGTCTCCCAAATCATATTATCAATATTATCAATAGCTATTTTTTTGGGCACGAGAACCTGCTGTCAATGACTTTCTATCCTCTAAAATATTTTATAAACATTCTTTATCTTGAAATGCAGGTTATAAGTGCATGGGGGATTTATATATGAACTTTATTAGGCCTTCTTAGACAACATTTTCCTAGAGATTGGCCCATGGGAAGATTCCTACCGATTGTTTCCTAAAAAAATGTGGTATTTCAATTTGTTCTTCATGTGTGATTTTCCATAAACATAGGGAATAAATTGATCCTTTGTTTATTAGTTGTGTTAATACCTCATCCATGTGGAAGGTTGTTTATGATATCTTTGAAATCTCGATGCCTGATGTGTCTTCTATCCAAGAATTTCTCCAAGGCTGGCATTCAATTGAGATTTCTCCACAATTGCTAGATCTTTTTCGGGTCACTACTACTAAACTTCTTCATTTTATTTGGTTTTCTCAGAATAAGGTAATTAATGACAGCCTTTTCTTCTCAGTCAGTAGGGTTTTATCAGATATTCTTGTTGCTGTGTGTAATGAAAAAATATTGAGGAAGTATTTTTTCTTTAACTTGGTTTATGAATTTTCTGTACTAAACTAGATAGGTATTAAGGGAAACATCATGCCTCCATATAGAACATTTGATGTTTTATTGAAGGAACCTCTTTTTGGATGGTTAAAATTTAATTCTAATAGAGCTTCTAGAGGTAAAATGGGGATCTCTGGCTGTGGTGCTATCTTTATAAATCATAAAGGGGATGTTCTTGGATGTTTTAATGGTTCTTGTGGACTTGTTTCTTCACTTGAGGATAAAATTATTGGCATTATCATTGCGATGGAACAGGCTGAAAATCACAGATGGGATAATTTATGGATCGAGAGTGATTCTACTATTGTCATCTCTGCATTAGGAAGAGTCTTTCTCACTTATATTGGAAGCTAAATAATCATTGGATTAAATGTTTAGATACACTCTTTTCCTTGAATCATATTATCACTCACATTTATTGGGAATCCAATTCAGTTTCTAATGGTCTTGTAAATAAATGTGTTAATGGCGTTGATTTTTCTTGGTATGATCAAGTTCCTGATGATCTTCTTCCTTTTCTTAAAAGGGATTGTGATAAGTATCCCATTTTTAGACTTGTGAAATTTGTCTCTTATTTTTCATATTAATTTGGTTTTAAAATTTTATTTTTGGTGTTTTAATTCCTATTTATTGATTCTTATGAATTCTTCTCAAATCTAGTTGATGCAGATATGTAAGGTTTTTTTACATTTCTGAGTTTGAAATAACTCCATGGGGCCTGTTTGGTTAGTTTTTAATTTTTTTAGCTTCCATGGAGTGGTCTGTTTCTATGATTTTTCCATAGGAATAAAGTGGCATGTTTTTCAATCCTTGTTGATAATTTCTATATCGGATTTCAAGGAGTATCTACTATGATGATGCATTTAGAATTCATGGATTCGTTTAAGTCTCGAAAGGGACCTCTTGTGGTGAAAACATTATCCTGGTTGTCAAAAATCTTGAGCAAGAATTCTAAGCATCCATAAAGAAGAAGAATTACCCCTAGGCTACAATAATTCATGACAACAGCTGCTGATCCTAGAGTGTGATACTTCTCTGATACACCTAGAGTGGTATGCTTCGTTGCTGATAATAGAAAGAAATAAGTGTACACAGATTTCATGGATTGGTTAGATGATCATTGCTTCTTCTATAAAGCATGGAATATCCTAATAATTAACATATAGAGCTCACCCCATTTTCATTGGGCGGTTCATGATGCTTTAAATTTGAAATTTGGTCTTATAAACATCAACACCAAAAATCATTCATTATGTTTGTTGGGTGTTCTATGATTGTATCTTCCTCCTATACGATTTTATTTTTCTATAATAAACATCCATTAAAAAAACGTAGATTTTGTTTAAAACATTTGGAAACAAATGTTTGAATTTTTTTTATAAAAAGCTTAAAATTTTCAATGATAGTTATTTATGGAAATATAATAAAGGGATAAATATACCATTAGGATAAAATGTGATTGATGTTATGGAAATTATAGTCAGTTGATATAATATGATTTTTTTGAAAAAATGAGCTATATATAAATCCTTTATTGTTAAAAAATGATTGGTTGATTAGTTATCTTATTGATTGTTTTCATTATATCTTGGTAATGTTATATGAATTATAATATTATATTATCAAAAAAAGTAAAACCCAAAAGTCAGGGGATGACCTGTCACATTCGGTATGGTCGAGGGGCTATAACTCACAACGAACAAGTGATAAGGGTGAAACCCTTACTTGTGGACTACTTGGTTTCCAGGTTAGAATGAAATTTTATTCTCATTATATTTATTTCAATAACATATTCTTTATCGTGTATATTAATATGGGATTGAAAAGTGATTTGGTGATTAGATTATTAATGTTATTTCAGAATAAGTTCACTCTTTTGAGAACCATATATGATTAAGGTAAATTGAACATTATGGGATTTTATTTCAGGTTTAATGTATGATTTTTATTTTAAAGGAATATATGATTTTAAGTTGGTATTATTTTAATTCATGTCATTTAAAGAATTATGTGCATATTATGTAGATTATATAACTATGCCATTTATATTATTAGTACGAGACATTGATAGTGATTGACTTGATTTGGATATAAATATTATAATATTATTTAATCAAATAAATTTAATATCATGGTTTCAATCATGCCTAGGAATATATTATAAAATTTTAAGGATAGTTATTTATATAATTATTTAGTTTAAGTATTTAATATTACTATCGAATTTTTGAGATTAGAGTATTATTTCTTCATATAATTGTTTATAACTTTTGGGAATTATCTAATCATGTGCTAAATATTTTTTTTGTTATGGTTAATTTCTAGAGTCATGAGTAATAACATATAATTCTCTTATATATTATTGGATTTTTTAGATAATTGTTTTAGTATAGGAAAAAAAAATTATTGGGAACTACTCGTTTCAAGAAATTTTTTTGATTATGTTCAAAATTGATTAAAGGTTGAAATTATAAATTTCAAGCATAATTTCATTATACTCTAAGTATAGATGGTATATATTTCATTATTCTATGAAAGGGGTTATAGTTCATAAATATTGTCCTATTACCTCCATTTTAAAATAATATATTGAATTTTCATACCTCTTTGGATTATGGTTTTATTGTTTTTGACACTCTCAGGATCATTCACATACTTATAATCAATAGCCTCTATAATATCTATCATTTTCTGAAAATTATTCTTTTATTCCATTTCAATATCATCACTTACAAATAATATTCTCCAATTTGGAATCATAGTTTTTGTTATTTAAGATGACCATTGTACTTTCATTTTCCACTTTTTAAGATGAATGATGATGTTTTTATCAACACTTTTTGATGTGGGATACTATGAAAGGAATTTTCAAATTTCAAATGCTTTATTACCAAGATCATGATAAAATTTTGAGGATACAATTTATTAAATGGGGGAAAATTTAATATCTTAATATTTTAAAAGGAATGACATTATTTTTGATAACATTAAGGACACATAACACTAATCTTAATCAAACTTTGAAATATTATTATTTAATTATAACCAATATAACTTCAAAATTAAATTGGTGTGTATAAATAGTATGAAATAATATTAAAAAAATATAGAAAAATTCTAATCATTACAATTTTTTTATTAATTCTTAGGAAATAAGAATTCATTATTTAGTAAATCCATTTATTTTTTCAAAGAAATGTTTTATCAAAAATGGGTTTTTATATCGTTTTGGAAGCAGGTAATATAATTAATTTCTAGAAGTAATTTCAATTTTATTTGATAAAATAAATATCATTTTTTGAATCATTATAAAAATAATAGAATATGGTTAAATTTTTAAATTCTTCTAGAAAGTTTTATTTTTCATTAAATAGTGAAAATACTAATTTTCATTGAAAATTGTATTTTATTTAAAATAAATTAAAAGGTAAAATTATATTTTAGATTAAGTTTAAAATTTAATTAGATAATTTTGATTTAACATAATAAAATTATAGGTTTTAAATGAGTTTTATAATTTTAATTATTATAAAATCATTTTATATTTATTAAGGGAATTTTTTATAAACCAATTTGTAATCATAGTTTTTTGGTTTGATTTTAAATTAAACACTACCAATTCTATATTTTTACTTCTAAAAAAATTATTTATTTTAATTATTTGGTATAAATTTTGTAGATATGTTCCTTTAAATTTTAGTCATTATCAATAATAACCATATTAATTTTTGTTACAACAATAAAGGGAATACTAGGTAATTTAGGGTTAAAAATAAAAATATAATGTCTAGAAAATACCCTAAAAATTTCATTAATTTTATTAAATGATTAATTTTTATATAGACTAATATATTATTAGTATATATGGTCTTTTGTTCACACTGTATGTCATTTTGATCATTATAATGTTTTATGTACTGAAATGTCCAAAATATCACACTAATGCTTTTAATAACTCTAATATTTTTAAAATGGGGATAACCAGAGGATACATATGGTTATAAATATTATTTGGAAATATAAATTATTTATCTTAATCTTGGTAATTTATTTTTAGTTTTTATGTAACTGCTTTAAATTCTTTCACAACACTGATGCAATAATTACTCCATTAACAGAAGACTAAAATAAATGGTATTATAAATTTTAGAAGATATGTATTTTGAAATAATTATTTTGATACATTAATTTTATAGATATAAAGAAAATTTTTAGATTTATTCAATGATTTGATTCAAATTTCATTAGTTTAAGTTATGTTATTGAATTCAAATAAAATTATTTTTTTAAAATATATATTATTGATTTTTTATTACATAAAAAATTTATTAAATAATATAAAATTCCTAAAATATTATCTATATACAATTTATTAGGATATGGTTGAAAATATTAACCATGGTCCATTAATTTTAGTTTTTTTGATCAATGGTAACTATCGTTACCCCCACATTTTAAAAATACTTGTTATCACAGTAACTATCAAAACAGTTAAGAGGGGATCAATTAAAAAGATAAGGGTAGAAATGTGATCCAAACATATAAAACATTCATTACAATATAGGATTGTGATTCATATGTTTATTAGATTAAAATATTATACATTTTTATCAATTTGGATATCAAAATTAATTTATATAAATTTAATATTTTTTGGAATTATAAGAATGTCCCTACCCTCTATTATAAATGGGAACCTCTTCTTCTTCTAAATTATTTACACATCAGATGGATTTTGTATAAGTAAAACCCAAAAAAATACCTTACTAATATTAATCCACATGTTATAGGCGACTTAGTTTAAGTATAATTCAAATCATAGAGGTCATATAGTTTTAAAGAATAAAATATTCCAAAGAAGAGGAATATAAGCAGTGTATGTGATAAGTCAGACTCAAGGTAGGGGACATTATTTTAAAAATCACTTTTAGAGTTTACCTTAAAATATATTTTACATCCATGCTTAAATTTGTAAAATTATATTTTGGAAGTATTTATATGGACATAAAAGTATTATAAAGGAAATTTTATGTCTTTTTCAACTTTCTTTCGAAGGATTTCCAAAGGAATCAATTTATGGAATGTTTTGATATTTGTTAAAAAAGAAAAAATCAACGTTCAATATTAATGTATATGGGAAAAAATAATATTACCACCATCATGACCATTTTTTTTATTTTTTATTCCATAATAATATTTCATCTTTCATTCAATGAAAACTCCAATTTTCATTTTTCTGGGTATTTTGGTATTGAAAATTAGTTTTGAAATGAAATGTTTATTCTGATATCTAAAAGTGTTTTGCATAAGAGTTTAGAAGTGTTTGTTTATGGTCTATTGATGAAAAGTGAAATAAAAAGTTTTTTTATTAATGATATTGTAAATGAACATTATTTATGAGAAATTAGTGATCCTAACACAGTTTATATGATGGGTTGAGTGCCATTATAGCTAAAAAGGGTGATCCCCATTATAGTTCTCTAATGGATTGGGTATAGGGATGGAGTAAAACAACTAGTTTTATCTTAATAGATGATAGGAATGTAATACGATGGTTATTGGAAGCATAAATATGGTGGTTATTTCAATTTTAACCATGATAGTTACTCCTAGTATTGAAGTGTATTTTTGATGGTTACTCTATGTATAATCATGATGGTTATTCCCTGTGTAACCATGAGGGGAACTTCACATGTGAGAGTGATATGAAACCGATTACCCAAGTTTCCTACATGTATTAGCTATACTTTTTATTGGTTTTCAACATTTTATTTGATAAAAATTTCTATGTGATATTCATATCTTAAGGCTTTATTTCATTCACATAAAGAATATCGTGAAAAATGTAAATTATTCATCTATTTTCATGTTTTTCTCTTGGATAATATATATCATTATTTTTATTTCCATTATGGATATTTTTTTATCATCCCATATTTTAAAATGATTTTAATAGAATTTATGGATTATTTAGGATTAATATGAGTTCATGATCAAATTTTTGTATATCTTTCATGAAACAAAAACATGCTATATTTTTAAAGGTTTTATTTTATGAATCAAATGGATACTATGTAGAAGTGACCAATTTGAAATTTATTGGTTTTTTATGAAATATTTAAGAAATAATTCACTAAAACTCAAAAGCTAAATGATCATTGGAAATGTATGAATATTAATTCTAGTTCTAATTCATTTGAATATGTAATGTATAAGGCTAGTTCATTACATATATTTCCTTAGTCAAAGGGAACACTTTGGAATTAAATATATTATCCATGTTGATAACCTTATATTTATATTTTATTCATGAAATAACACATATGAATATAACACCACTTGTTACACCCAAAAACCCAATACACCCTAAAACAAGGGTGAATTTCGGTGTGAAATTATTCTTATTCATTATCTTATTTTATTACCCTCTTATATAAAATAACTAAAACATGTCAATTTTCAAAAAAAAATACAATATTTAAATAATGAAGATAAGAAAAATAATTCTTCAGTTTCACTTGGACAACAGCAAATAGAGTGTCCAAGGAGTACTTACAAAGAGTGATTCAATGTGTAAGGGATTAACACTATCAACTATAGATGTTACAATTCATTTTGTATGGGTTCACTATGAATCCTATAGAAATTACCTCCTATTGGGTCTTTAGTCACTACATTGAGACAACAAAAACAATGATTTTATATAATGATTGGTTGTAATATTTAATTTAAAATTAAAACTTTGTTCTAGAAAAGGGTATCACTATTTTGATTCAATTCATTATTAAAATCCTAGTATTTAATTATGTTCTTTCAATGAGATTAATTCATTTTACTAATTTTCAATATTTTTTAGTGTTCTTATCTTCTATCTATTTTTCATGATTTAAAATATTCATTCTTCTTCTTCATCATCATCCCCCATTATTTATTCTAATTTATATTCGGGAATCATTTCTATAAAAGTGTGTTTTATCAATTCTCTACTTTTAATAAACTTAATAGATCGTTACCCCACCCATCAAATTTTCTTTTTGAAGAATAAACCTCATGATTTCAAAAATTCATTTGAACAAATGGATATTCATATATTTGAAATGTTCATGACGTGACATACTTCCCCATGGTATGTTACTCTATAAAAATCATAGAATACAATTTGATTTCTACATAATGGTGTGATTTATATCTGACAAATAGTTATATATTAATCAACCACATATCTATCAATTAATTCCCCCAGAATATCACAACATGATATACCAATGTTCTTATTCTAAAAACATGTTATGATTTGATATAATAATTTATGATATAAGGATTGGTAACATTTATTAACTCAATCTTCTTTTATCTACTAAAAACACACCCTTCAATGTTAACTCTATATGTTATAGTTTATTTCACCTTTTAAGTTAAACAAATAATTGTATAATTTAGAAACCACATTATTTTCAATTATAAATATATTTTATGATATGAAAAGTTATATTGTGAGCCTTTATCCATGACATAGGCATCTTAAAAACTCAAGAATCATTGAAATATACATTAACTTTATTATGGCATGGATTTTTTTAACGTATAACACAAACCTATATAATTAAAAATGTATTAACCCTTAAATTTCATCTAGTATGAAACTTAAATTTATCCTTTAATGACTCTTACAAAATGTGACTTTCCATTTTTCTTCAACTTATACTTCATTCATGGAATCTCCCATTAACTTATTCCATGACACTCTTCCTACCGCTTCTATAACACCTCATGTAATCTCAACTCTATATATACTTTAATCTTATTAACATGGATTTAAATAAACATCTAATTAATAATAAATACAATATTGACAACTCAATGGTTAAAATTCCTAGAAAATAATATCATCAATACAGATTCACTATTACAAAATTAACATTCCTTTCTCATAGGTTAGTGTTTAATATCAGTATTCATAAGGAATTTGTTTCTATTTAATTTCACACAAATATATGTATTTTATTTTATAAAATATAAAATGGACATTTTATCAAATAGGTCGACCCATTTATTTATCCCATGTAACCCCCCAACCTGAGTTACCCAGAGTCGGTGCATTATTACATAACATTGGTGTGATCACAAGCTATCAAATCCTGAAAGACCGATCCGTTTAGTAGCCTTAGAAGTACTAGATACATACATAACTTTTACATTACATAATAAAATTAAAAATAACAACAAAATTATCTCCTTTGAACACATTCATATCCCTTAGACTATCCCTACAGTTTAGTCATAATATACTTCTTCACATCCTGGAAAAAATAAATCATATAAAGGGATGAGCCTAGGTGCTTAGTAAGGATAACAATATAGCAGAAACATTCATAAATAAGCATAAAAATGTAAGGAAATGTATAAGACTAAAATACAAGTATTTTAAACTTAAACTTTAGCATAATATGGAAAATATAAATCAAATAATTCCATTTACTTATTTATATGGATATTTTACTAGTCAAATAATCACATGTAATATCAAAATCCAATTTCATAATGATGGAATGCATAATTCCATACTTCATAACCACATATTCAAGGCCTCATACCAAGACTACAAATAAGATTTTGTCAAGGCCATGTTCCAAGACACTATTTTGTCTTATGAGACCTAATGATACATCGAGGAGCTATAGCGGGATCCACCCATCACTTACTAAGTCCAATGCATTCCTCATGTGAAAAGGTTTAAACATAACATAAACATTCATATTAAAACTAGCATATAAAATGTTAATACATTAACCAAAAATAATGAATGGTATAAAAATAACACATCCACAGTCAAACATATCACAAAATCTTTAATATAATATGGAATATTGTAATATAATAAATCAACTTCAAACAAGTGTAAAATCTGCAAAAGGATGTTGACATATATGAAATCAAAACTATTCGAGAGAAATATCTCTTTATTTGGAAATCATTTAAAAGTTACATAATTATAAAAGAAAACATTTATTTTGAAAAAATTCTTATAATATTGTAAGTGAAGCTTCAAAGATGTTATAATGGCAGAAAATAGTGGCACTCGCCGTATAAGTTAAAAAACATTCTTTCTTTAATTTTGTCAAAAAAGGTCATAAAGGACCTTGTTTGGAAAATGACAGAAATATTCCTTTATAAACATTTAATAAAAATTCAAATAAGGGTATAAATTACATTAACCCATAGTCTAAGAAATAGTAAAAATGTTTTGAAATACATTTTTATGAAACACGGATGTGGATGATAAAAAGGTCCGAGTAGATACTCATGTATAAACAACCTCAGATAATTAAGAGATTTTAGAATTAACACTTACATTTCATATTAACCTAGAAAATCTGTGGAATGCATCAAATTTATCAATTTACCTTTATTTTAATATTTATAATATCATTTATTATAACCTTTCATTAATATGGTAATTACTACATCATCATTGTTTCATAATTAAATTTAATAATTTAATGTCTAAAAATTATAAATAAAATACCATTATGTAGGGAATATTTTTTAGCTTTATAATGAATATTTATAGTCAAATTTATCTTATGTGTAACCCTATATTAAAAATGTTTTAGTTATGAAAATTTGAATTTAACACTTTTAACTCTTCTTTAAATAAAATAATAATAAATGTCTTAATCTAATCCAAGTGGACCAAAAGGATCATATTTTATTGCTAATGTTGATTTTGGTTGAAATACACTTATCCAATAGAATTAGGACATGTGTTAGGGTAATAATAATATCATCTTTACCTTTAATTACCCTATTTACTTTTAACCGTTGTAAATAAAAGTCAAAAGTTACTATTCACCAAAAATTACTTTCATCTTATTGAACCAAATTTTACTTACTGATATCAACCGTGTCTCTCAGATTTTTGAAATTCAATTCACAGAAGTGGTAAAATTATGTTTTATGTAAATTTGCTAATGTTCCTAGAAGGTGGGTAAATGACGTTAAAAATTCAATAAAATTTTATACATCTAATTTTATTATAAAATGACTCAAATGAATTATATTGAACTAATATAGATATTATGTATCTATTTTGACTTAAAAGAAATTTAAAATAAACAAATAATTTTTAAATAAAAATTTGGTTTTAAACAATAATGCAATGTTTTTCACTATACATCAAAAATTGAAAGCGTTCAGAAAAATACCAAAAAATCACCCTAAGCTAATTTTGATATTAAATATTCAAAAATGAAGTCCATTTTAAAAAATAAAATTTTAAAAAATGGGTATTACTATTCATAACGACTAGTTTGATTGGTCGTGGTGTGCTAAAACTCGAAGTTGCATACAACATAGACTATTGTATTATTCAAAGGGAAACATATCATGGAAGATTGGGGTGTTACATTATTCCCTCCTTAAAATAATTTCATCCTCGAAATTTCTAGAATACTACTGCAAAAAAAGATTCGGGTGGTTCTTCATTATAAGTTCCTCGGGTTCCCATGTTGCCTCTTCCATCTTATGGTTTGTCCATAGAAATTTTACCAGACATGTCTTCCGGTTTCTCAGCACTTGTTCTCTAGTATCAAGAATCATGACAAGATCTTTACAATAAGATAGATCAGATTCCAGTTCTATTTCTTCATAGATGAGTGCATGTATTGGGTCAAACATGTATTTTCTCAATAATGATACGTGGAACACATCATGAACTTTTGAGAGACTTGGCGGCATTTCCAAATGATAAGCTACAACTCCAATTCGTTCTATAATTTCAAAAGGTCCGATGTACCTGAGACTTAATTTTCCCTTCTTACTGAATTGTATAACACCCTTCCATGGAGATACCTTTAATAAAACAGGATCTCCTACTTGAAATTTTAAATATTTCTTTTGGTTATCGGCATAGCTCTTTTTCATACTTTGAGCTACTTTGATGTGGGTCTGGATAACCTTAACCTTTTCCATTATTTCCACAACAAGTTCTGGGCCTACGAGTTTTCATTCACCAACATCATCCCAATAAGTTGGTGTGCGACATCTCTTTCCGTATAATGCTTCATATGGTGCCATCTGAATACTTGAATGGAAGCTATTATTATAAGAAAATTCTACCAAAGGTAAATATTGATCCCACATACCTTGATATTCATGTGAGAAAGATATCAAAATGAATTCTCAGGTTTGAATAGTCTATTATGATTGTCCACTAGTTTGAGGGTGATAAGCATTGCTGAAACAAAGATCAGTATTCAAGGCCTTCTAAATACTTTTTCAGAATCTTGATGTAAAACGGGGATCACAGTCAGAAACAATCGATATGGGTACTCCATAAAGTCTTACAAATTCCATTAATATATATTCTTACTAAACATTTAAGTGGTAAATCTTCTCTTATAATAAGAAAATGTGCTGACATGGTAAGACGATCAACAATGACACATATTGCATCATTTCTTCTAGGAGTCTTTGGTAGCCCCATGAAAAATTCCATCGTAATATCATCCCATTTCCACTCAGGTATGGGAAGAGGTTTCATGAATCCCCCAGGATGTTATCTTCCAACCTTAACCTACTGAAAAACCATACATTTTGACACATAATCAACAATATCCCTCTTCATGTTGTCCCGCTAAAAATGTTCCTTTAAATCTCTATACATCTTAGTGCCACCAGGGTATATAGAGAAATTGGAGATATGAACATCATCCAACGATTCCCTTTTTAGATCAAGTATATCAGAACCCAAAGTCTCTTACCAAATTTTAAAATCACATCTTCATATAAAAAGTTGATCAATCTCCCATCATTCACAACTTTAATTTTCTTTTGAAACTCCTCAACATTAGTATGAGAAATTTTATCCATTCTTGTAAAGATGGTTTGGAAACCATTTGAAAAAGTATTGATGTTTCAACTTCCATGATTATTCCCACATCCATCTTTACTATATCCATGAACATAGGATCTCTTTCAACTCTCATCTTGTTCAAAACTCTATGATCCTTTATGCTCAAAGCATCTGACACCTTATTTTCCTTCCCCGGGTTGTAGTGTATAGTGAAATCATAATCCTTGAGTGTTTCGAGCCATCTCCTTTGCCTTATATTGAGTTCTTTTTGTGATAAAATATACTTCAAGCTCTTTTGATCGGTATATATCTCAAAATTTTCACCATAGAGATAGTGTCTCCATATCTTCAAAGAAAAGGTTATAACTGATAACTCAAGATCATGAGTGTGATAGTTTTGTTCATGAATTTTTAGCTTTCGTGATGCATAGGCAATAACTCTATTATTCTTCATAAAGACACAACCAAGTCCTTTCTTTGAAGAATCACTATAAATAACAAAACTATCATTCCCAGATGGTAGAGTCAAGATAGACTAATTGACTAATCTTCTCTTTAGTTATTTAAAAAATTATTCACACTCTTTTTTCCAAACAAATTTAACCCCTTTACATGTAAGTTTGGTTAATGGGTTTTCTAATCAGGAAAAATTATGGACGAAACACCGATAATAACCTACTAAACCAATAAAACTTCATGCCTCAATTATACTCATTGGTGCTGGCCATTTTTGTATTGCTCTTGTCTTAGAAGGATCAATAGATATTCCATCCTTATAGACAATATGTCCAAGAAAATAAATTTCATGAAGCCATAATTCACACTTGCTAAACTTTGCATATAATTCATTTTTTCTGAGGGTTTTCAGAATAGTGTGCAAGTGATTTTCATAATCTTTGTAGTTTTTTTATTATACCAAGATATCATCAATAAATACTACTATAAATTCATCAAGATATTCCTTGAAAATTATATTCATTAGATCCATGAAAACAGAGGGTGCATTAGTCATTCCAAAAGGCATTACTGTAAACTCATAATTCCCGTACCTAGTTCAAAATGTATTCTTTATTCACACACAAATGATAATATCTTGATTGAAGGTCAATCTTTGAAAAATATTGAGCTCCATTAAGTTGGTCGAATAAATCATCAATGTGAGGTATGTGATACTTGTTCTATATTGTTATACCATTGATCTCCTAGTAGTCAATGCACAACCTCATAGATCCATCGTTCTTCTTAACAAAAAATAGGGGCTCCCCATAGAGAAACAATAGGGAGAATAAATCCCTTATTAATAAATTCCTCTAGTTGTTTCTTTAGTTACACTAATTCCATTGTGGCCATTATATATGAGGTCTTTGATATGGTCCTTGAACCAGGAATTAAATCAATGGAAAAATCAATTTCTTATTCTGGAGGATGTCCAGGTAAATCCTCTAGAAACACATCAACATATTCTTGAAAAATAGGCACGTCCTCTATTTTAAACTTCCTTTCCCCACCCATAATTATTTCATTATCTTCCTCCCCAATAATTGAATTTAGTAGAGATACTGGGGGTGGATCTAGATAAGAATCAGGTGGTGACATTTCTACTCTAAAGGTAGGGTTCTCCTTATCATCATAAAAAAATTTAACCTACTTATTCTTAAAATAAATTTTCACATCATGGTCTAAAAGCCAATGAATAACGAGGATTATATCAAATTCAATCATGGGTATAATGATGGTATTAGTAGAAAAAGAGCATTTATATGCCCTAATAGGGACTGATTCACAAAACTTTGTTGCAATGATACTTCCCTTAGGAGTTTTGACTGACAACTCCCTTTTTAAATCAAATTGAAAATATCTAATTTTCTTAGTAAACTGGGAAGATATGAAATAATGAGATGATCCAGAATCAAATAAATCATTGTCTAAACTTGAGGAAACCATTAAATTACCTTCCACCATGTCTTTTGGAGCTTCAAACTCAGCAGTAGTGATCACATAAGCTTGGCGTTTCTCCCTTGGCCTTTTCTGAGGTAAGCTTCCTTGGTTATTAGAACATTCATTTTCATAATGCCCCTTTTCTCTACAATTGTAGCATTCAACATTGAAAGCCTCTTTCTTTCCCTTGCAATCACGATTTTGGTGGCCTTTTTCACCACACTTGTAACAGACTCCCATTCCCTTCAGGAAAGTACTGGGATTTTTCTTCCCTTATTTACTACAGGATAAAAACTCAACTTTTCCCTCCTTCCCCTTATTTCAATTTCCATACTGTTTACCAGATCGTTTCTTCTCTTACATTTCTTTTAATTCGTAAGACTTAGAGAATTAATTTTATGTCTTGATAGAACATGAGACAATATCTTCATATAATGAGAAGGATTGTGAGACTAATGCTTGACAGAGAAATGATTTTAACCCATCGAAGAATCGTTCAATCTTACTCACTGGGTTATATATATAATATGTTTCATGCCTTGTTAAACTTCTAATGTTAGCCTCATACTTTTCAACATTCTCATCCTCCTTTTACCTCATACTTAGAAATTGTCTTTCTATATCTATGTGATGGTCACGAGGAAAGTATTTTTCTAATAAAATATCTTCAAACTCCCTTCATTACATAGTTTGTACTTCTTCATCCTCCTTTTTGTTTTGAATTAATGACCACCATTGATCTGCATCTCCCGTGAGGCGATAAACTGCCGTGAAAACTTTTTCCCTTACGCTACTCCCCAAAGCATGAAATATTTTCACTAAGTAACTTATCCATTGATCAAATACAAATGTATTTGTAGTCCCATTTAATATTGGTGGTTGTTTCCTCATGAAGAAATATAACATTGATCCTCCGCATTGTGGATCGGGGTGCTCCATACGGGTAAGGTTATAATTCATAACCTGAGTGAGTTGTCCCAGTATGGTGATAAGTTGATCAGCACCAGTTGCATCACTGACTCCACTATAATTATCTTGAGTAGTAAGGAAATCCCTACATGAATTATGTGCATTTATACAGTTTCCATTCCTTCCACTAGGCACCATTTCAAAACAATGATATACACTATATTAGTTTATGAATCACAATACATAATTCCAAACTTGTAAAACACTTAACATAAATTGAACAGTTCATGGATATAATCCATAATCATAAAAATGTTTTTTTAAGAAGGTATATACTCATAAATCCTTCATAATGGTTTGTAATGAAAATGTGAATTATCCTAAGAATATTCCTCTAGAGTGTTGTAACCATGAGTACAACAAGGACCATTGTCATGTACCAGGATACCCTAGGTCAAGACCAAAACTCCTTGTCAGAGCTTTCACTCCTAGGTATATCTATTCCAGATCCGCCTCTACCTGCTCGTATCCAAACAGATGTATTTCTTGGAAAATACACAAAATCTCTACATTACTAAAATTATAGGAAGTTCTTCTATACTAATCATAAATTCTATCTTAGGGTAATGTTCTCTAATCAGAGTTTTTCTAAATCTAGATTCCAAGGTTTATACTAAACTTCCTCTGATACCAACTGTAATGCCCCAACCCCAGTTACCCAGAGTCGGTGCATTATTACATAACATTGGCATGATCACAAAGGATCAAATCCTGAAAGACCGATCAGTTTAGTAGCCTTGGAAGTACTAGATACATACATAAGTTTCACACTACATTATAAAATGAAAAAAAACAACAAAATTGCCTCCTTTTAACACATTCATATCCCTTAGAATATCCCTACAGGCCAGTCATAATATAATTCTTCATATCCTATAAAAAATAAAACATATAAAGGGTTGAGCTCAGGTGATCAGTAAGGATAAAAATATAGCAGAAATTTTAATAAATAAGCATAAACATTTAAGGAAATGTATAAGAATAAAACACAAGCCTTATAATCTTAACATTCAAAATAATATGGAAAAGATAAATCAAATAATTCCATTTACTTATTCACATTGATATTCTACTCGTCAAATAATCACATGTAATATCAATATCAAACTTCATAATGATGGAATTCATAATGCCAGACTTCATAACCAAATAGTCAAGACATCGTGACAAGACTAAAAATAAGATTTTGTCAAGGCATTATTCCAAGATACTAGTTTTTCTCATGAGACTTACCGATGCATCGAGGAGCTATAGTGGGCTCCACATGTCACTTACTAAGTCCAACGCATTCCTCATATGAAAAGGTCAAAACATAACATAAATATTCATATTAAAACTAGCATAAAAAATGTTAATACATTAATCATATACCATGAATGGTATAAAAATAAAACATCCACAATCAAACATATCACAAAACCTTTAATACAATATAAAAGATTGTATCATAATAAATAAACTTCAAACAAATGCAAAATCCATCAAAGGATGTTGAAATACATGAAATCAAAACTATTTGAGAGAAATATCTCTTTATTTTGAAATCATTTAAAAGTTACGTAATTATAAAAGAAAACATTTATTTGGAAAATATTCTTACAACCTTGTAAGGTAAGCTTCGAATATGTTGTAACAGTTGAAAATAGCCGCACACGCCGAATAAGTTAAAAAAACATTCATTCATTAATTTTGTCGAAAAGGTTGTAAAGGACCTTGTTTGAAAAATGAAGGAAATATTCCTTTATAAATTTTTTATAAAAGGTCAAACAAGGGTATAAATGACTTTAACACATAGTCTAGGAAATATTAAAAATGTTTTGAAATACATTTTTATGAAACACGGATGTGGATGTTAAAGAGGTCCTAGTATATACTCAAGTATAAACAACCTCGGATAATGAAGAGATTGTAGAATTAACCCTTACATGTCATATTAACCAAGAAAATTCGTGGAATGCATCAAATGTATCAATTTACATTTATTTTAGATTTTATAATATCAATTATTTTAACCTTTCATTAATAAGGTAATTAATGAATCATCATTGTGTCATAAATAAATTTAATTATTTAATATCTAAAAATTATAAATAAAATACCATTATGTAGGAAATCTTTTTAGCTTTCTAATTAATATTTATAGTCAAATTTATCTTATTTTTATCCCTATATTAAAAAAATTTTAGTTAAATTTTTTTGAATTTAACACTTTTAACTATTCTGTAAATAAAATAATAATAAATGTCTTAATCTAATCCAAGTGGACGAAAAGGATCATATTTTATTCCTAAGGTTTATTTTGGTCGAAATAAACTTATCCAATAGAATTAGGACATGTGTTAGGGTAATAATAATATCATTTTTACCTTTAATTACCCTATTTATTTTTAACCGTGGTAAATAAAAGTCAAAAGTTACTATTCACCAAAAATTATTTTCATCTTATTGAACCACATATTACTTATTGATATCAACTGTGTCTCTTAGATTTTTTAAATTCAATTCACAAAATTGGTAAAATTACATTTTATGCAAATTTGCTAATGTGCTTAGAAGGTGGTTAAAAGACGTTAAAAAAATTCAATAAAATTTTATACATCTAGTTGTATTATAAAAAAAATCCAATGAATTAAATTGAACTACTATAGGTATTGTGTATCTATTTTGACTTAAAATAAATTTAAATAAAATAAATAATTATTTAAATAAAAATTTAGTTTTAAACAATAACACAGTGTTTTTTACTATTCATCAAAAATTGAAAGTTTTCATAATAATACCAAAAATTCACCCGAAGCTAATTTTGATATTCAGAATCCAAAAATGAAGTCCATTTTGAAAAATAAAATTTATAAAATTTCAAAAAGTGGGTATTACTATTCATAACAGCTAGTTTGATTGGCTGTGGTGTGCTAGAACTTGAAGTTGCATACAACACAAGCTATTATATTATTCAAAGGGAAACGTACCGTGAAAGGTTGGGGTGTTACATCCCATAATGAATTGGGTACGACATCATCATTAAATATACTATTTATATGGAATGATTATGATACCATGATGTTAGTGGGTATCCTTATAATTGAATCCCTTAAAATATGATGGTATTGTGTAGTACCTGTACCACATGAGCCACTCAGATTTGATGGTAGTATCATGTAGCATTTGCATCAAGTCCATTCAGATGTCATAAAATTAATGATTGGATTTTACATTAGTGGATTAATTGTACCATGTTATTGAGGAGTATCCTTTCCATTTGATCTACTTAGATAACATGGTAATAGTTTATAACCCTTCTATCAGAGAAATTCACATATCATGGTATTAGAGGGTCACAATTTTCTTAGATCCAGTCATATAAAATCATATTTTGGGTGTCCTTTCCATCATATCCATTTATATTTCAATGTATAAGGGTGCGATCATGTCACTAGATACAATATGATACTATAGTATTAGAGTGTTAAATTTAAATCTAATCCATTCTGATACCATGATGTATAATATTTTCATTAGATAAGTATGATTATGTAATTATAAAAAAGATACCATGGTATTAATAATACCCATTCCATCAAGTCAATTATGATATGATGACATATGATATTATCATTCGAGGTTATTACCACATATTTTTGATGTTCCAATTTTCATACATTACTTTTAAATCATGACTTTAATATGTATCATTCAATTTATCTAGTATTATAATTTTATCCTGTTTAAAAATGTATCATCCTTGAAATAATACCATGATTTTTGCAGGCCTTACATTTAATTTTATTTCATCCATTTTCTAAAGTTTTCTTCAATCCTAATAAAAAATGAATATTATAGAGGATAGGAAAACTATAGATTCAAGAATATACAAATAGGTTTTTAAAAATAATTTTTGATGTGTTACTTTATGCATTATATCTTAATTAAATAATTCATTAAACATTATTATTTTTAGAAGTGTTAAAAATGTAAAAAAAAACATTATTCTATGTAATTATTAAATTTATTTATTGCTCCAATTCTTGGAGTGTTCATCTTGGGTATATAATTTTGTATTAGAGTGTACATTATTTATTTTTTTGAATTATGATGGTATATTTGGGAGTTAGGTAGGATAACTATAAAAACAAAGCTGATTATTTTTAACAATGTAGGTTACGTATGACTAGTATAAAGAGATAAGTTTACCCTTTACCATCGGTTTACGTAAATTTAACATATAAGATAATCATATTTTATTTAAATATATTTTTTCTTAATTAAGAGAAACATCAATAGGTTATCGTATGATAATTTCTACAATTCATTTTCTTTTCCATGTTACATGTCTTTATTTGTTATATTTTTTATTCAACTGAATAATTATTTTTTCCATGATTGATGGGAAAATAAATAACACAACCCTCTTATATTTTATAAATAAACACATTTCAATTATAATCCCTGGGGTACATTCAAGTGATTTTGATACATTTTCTAATATACATATAACTTTTAAATAACACATTAACATATAAAACTATTTTTCAACATTTCAATTTTTTAAATAGGAGTAGTTTGTCTTTATATTTTGATAAATATATATTTATATATTAAAAGGATTATAATATATATTCAAGGAATTAATTAATAATCCATAATTTCTTATTCATGATATACAAGTTCTTGGAAAAAATAATGTAAATATAACTATGTAGGATAATTATGATAATCAAATTTGATGTTTATAAAAAAACATATCATTTTATTAATAAATGATAAAAAAATTTCATGAATTAATTTATTTCAGGTGGATATAATATAACCACCCAAATTTTTAGTGTGTATCTTTTTTCCATTTTCTCCTCTAGTATTTATGTTGTTATGATATATTTTTTTAATGTAATAAAATTGATGAAAAATTAAATCTTTATAAAAATAATGGAATATGATAAGGTAAACATGAATTTTATTATTTTATTAATGTAAATAAGATATGATATAAACTATCTATATTATATTTGTAAAAAGAAATTTATTAAATTAAAATATGTGATTGATTGGTGTTAATAAAATAATCTTTCATAACCATCATGAGTATGATAATTATTATAAATGATTGAAACTATTGGACTTAAAAATTCATTTCTTTATAAGGATAACATGATTAAATAATCATTTTTTATTACACTATAACATAATATAGCAAAATTTATATATTACTTATAATAATAGATAAAAAATTCATGTAAATATTTCAAAACCCATACAATCTAAATTTTTTTATTATCATAAGAAACATGATACATAGGAAACAATAGAATATGACATAAATATTTAAATTTCTATCATATAAATGAAGAAAGTTGGTATGTGTATGAGTTTTTTGTTACTTTCATAACTATTTGGAATATATTATTTTGAATTTTTTTATATATAATTATTATATGATACCTTTTATACATGTTAGAAACATTGATTCACTATAAATGATATATTTTTACATATAAAAATAATATTATAAATAAGATTTAATTATAATTTTTTCTAAAATAATATTTAATTCTTTTAAATGTATAAAAAATTAAAAAATCTTGTAATCATGATTTTATATTTCCATATAAATAATATATAAATAATATATATATATATATATATATATATATTCATAAAATTCATATTGAACATATAGGTAGGAATTGGTAATATTTTATTTAATATTAATAAATAAGGATCATTACTACTTGTATCATAATTTAATTCTATATATAGTTCTCAGAATAATATTTATTTTCTAAAAAGGTTTCAAAAAAATAATTTTTTTTTCTCTGAATTTAAGATTCTTTGATAAAAATATTTCATTTATTTATTGTTTTATTCTCATATAGAAAATGTAATAGTTATTTATCACCATAATCCACTTTTTAGAAGAGTATCTTAAGAATAACTTGAAACCATTAAAAAAATTATGTTGTTATATAGATTTTTTTTATGTCAAATGACTTTTTATATGCATAATATGACAAAAGAAATGGTTGAATAACATGTTTAATCTTATTATGATATTTTATGAGGCATTTATAATTTTGAACCAATAATTAATTTAATATATAAATGCATGTGTACATAATTATAATCAAATACATTATTCTATGTTCATATTTTGATACTCAAAAACAATACATTTAAAGGATAATTAAATTTTTTTTTCAGGGAAATAATATTTTACAATGTATTTATTAGATTCATCTTGGAATTAATTTTTCATATTTTATTGAAAATCATCACACATTAGATAATACATTTGGGTAATATAGTAATAATAAAAAAAATTTCTCACTGTAATAGTAATATAGCTATTTTCAATAACATATATAATAGAGAAATTGTGGTCACATGTATTTAATTAAAACAAAATATTTCATAATTTTTATTTTTATTTTATAAAATGGATCAAATAATTTCAATTTACATGCAATAGTTATTTATTTTTTGAAATTTTTTAATTTTGATAAAAATACTAAAATAGGTAAAAAGATGTGGAATACAGTAACATGCACTATGTTTGACATCATACATAAATAAGCATGAAAAAAATAAAACCTTGCCACATCCATTTTCCTTATTTAGATTACTAATTATTGTAGGGAATTAAGAGATATAATATGAAACTAAACATTTAGTGGATAAATTGAGATAATTAGATAATAAAATATTAAATATGTTATTTAAGTAAATTACACTTATGAAACATATAAATACCAACCACCTATTTTAATTAATCACTCACCAATATCATTTTCTATATATATAGATATATTAAAGAGTGCTTATTTTAGAAATATATTTAATATTTAATACCTTTAGTGGTTAAATGGGTCAGTTCTTAGAAACGAACATTATGTAAGGTAACAGTTCCTCTTTTCCTCTATTTCCAATTATCATTATTTTATTGAAATTTAATTATAAAGTCAGCATCATATGATATAATAATAGAATTAATTTATATTAACATCCATTTTTTAAAACTAAAATGTTATAATATTCATTCTCTATCATTATACCCTTTTTTCTAAATTTTTTTTGGGTAAAGTGTTCATATTTAACTTCCTTCCATTTGCTATTGTATTTTTTATAATCTACATTAAATTACAATATTATATGATTAAATTATTTTAATCTAGTATATTAATATCCTTTTAATGTGTGTTTTCATGTTATATTATTCAATCACTCTTATTATACCTTTTATAAGTCATTACCTTGTTGAATTAAGTGTTCCCTCTTCTCATCTTTTCATTTCCAAATAAATCTTATTTATTAAAAAATAATTTAAAATATATATATATATATGATTCAGTTATCATTATTGTTAAATGTATTATCACCACTTTTATCTTTTATCCATGAAATATTATTCAATACCTCTCTTTATAACCTTTTAAAAAGCCATACCATGTCATTGTAAGAGGTTTATTTTCATTTCTCTCATTTCATATGGTGACTATTTTATTAGAAACTCTTTTATGCATACGTTTACTAAGATTATATGATATTATACCACATATATTATTATCCCAATGATCAATTATTAAAGATAAATTAATAAATCATCCTCAGTTTACCTTTCTCATATGCCGTTACTCTATCAAAATGATCTTGTGAATTGCGATTCTTTATTGTATTATTTCTAAGATGTAGTGGAGATGAAATATCCACGAGGAGAATAATCTAGAACATAATTTTTCCAAGATTACCACTTATTAATCATTATAATATCATTTTAATAGTACATTATCATCATAAGATAAATCCTTTCTATCACATGTAATATGTGTCTCTATGAAGGAATGTAATTGAAAATGGAAATTTTAAGTAACTAGTGTGTTAGTAGACCTCTATAACATTCTAAAGAAAGATCAAATTTTCCATTAATTCTATACTAGGAACTGTATAGAATTATGTTATTATTTTATACTTCTATTTTGATATATTATAATTTTATATTGATAATAAATTTACAAGTATCTTTGAAAACAATATTATAGAGATTACTTTTATCATATACAATGTGTTATAAATACCCTACGACAAAATAATACAATTAAAGGGAATTTTCAATGAAACCAATTTCAACCATGTGATTTTAATAGTATAAAACTAAAATTAATTATTAATGGGTTAATACTGAATTTTTATATCTATTAGGAATGTTTTATTTTAAAGCGTTCTAAAATGTATTTATCTTAGATTATGTATTATAAACATGAAATGTTTTAAAATGATTAGTATGAGTTATACAGCCCTTTAAGATATTGGGTAGTGTTTAATCCCTAAATATGCAATTCTTATTTCATTATTATGATACCATATTATTGGGGGATATACATTCCCTTATAGTTATTCATATATTATGGTATTGTTAGGTGAATATTCCACTAGAGCCACCTAGATATAATAGTATTGGTTGATTTCCTTAATAATAGAGACATTTATACACCATAATATTAGAATATTTCTTTACCATATGATTAATCACTATAAAACTATACTATATAGTATCCTTTACATTAGTTACAATCAGATTGAATGGTATTTATAGGTATCAATGTCATCAAATCATTCCCAATACTATGGTATTAGTGGGTAGCCTTATTATTAGATCCACTTAGATATCATGATCAAGATGGCATCCTTTCTATTAAATACAATTAGAAACCACGCTATTTTTTATTAGATTTTCCATAATAGAAATTATGATAACATGATATCAGTGAAAGAATCTTTTATATCATTTATTCAAATAGATAATCAGTTTTAGAAATTCAAGCATTCTCGATCCTTTACTAATTAATTGTGCATATATTATAAAAAATATAAGGATGTTGTGATGTGGAAAAAATGAGCCTTATGATATTGAAGTTAATTATAATTAACAAAAACATTATTTTAAATTTAAAATATATCATATATAATTTAAATAATATATATTAAGATATAAAATATCAATTAAAATAGAATAAAGCGATCAAATTCATAGGAAAATTTAACAAAAGATAACAAACACTTATATTCATTAAATATATTAAATAATTTGGTTTTAATATTACTTTATTGATTAAAAATTATTTATGGCCAAACCCATTAATTAATTAAAAATTAATCTAAATCAATTAATCATATAGGTAGATTGACATAAGTATATTGATTGAAATTCCATTGGAAAAAGTCATATAAAATTTTATTCTCATAAAATAATTCACTCATCCAATTTTGAATCATCCTATCATAAATATTTTTAAAAAAGATACATGATGAAAAAAATATATAAATTAAATCCATAATATTATTCATAATTTAAAAACAATTCATGAACAGGGTTGATAATGAATTTAAACGCCCAAAATTTTACAGTCAATCCCACCCCTCTTTAATCAATATCCACTCAATAATTAAGCAACCAATATAATGTTTAACATGATCATAAAAATAAGTTTCAAAATAAAAAATTGAAAATAAATCAATAATAAATTTTAAAAAAATTAATATTCATAAATTAATAAATCAGTCATCAAAGGAAGTCAAAACAAATAAAAAGGAGTATAAAATGATTCAAAGAGACATATAAAATCATGGACGTGGAATAATAGTTACCTCACATTAAATGCTGGTGAACTCATAAAATTAATATACCTAATCAATATAACGGTGTAATTATATGTGTCATGATAGGATGAGAAATATCTAATATATAAGTTCCTATATATTATCCCAAGGTTGTATTTATCATAATACAATGCTTTATGTTGTGGTGTAATATACACATATCCCTTGTTAAATCTCCAAAATAAATCATGGATAATGGGGGGGAATCCCTGAAGACTATTTCCATTAATATATACCCTATTATCCTTCTTATTATAGTTAACAAGTTAAATGGATTAGGGTACTGTGGAGTTTTTAAGAATTTTTTATCTACCTTAACTTCAATACATCATAATGAAAACTAAAGTTAATAATGTCATGATATTAGGCTTCTATACAGGGTATTTTCATAACGGTTTGTTGAAGTAAGAATATTTTTATCATGGTATAATATATTTCCCATCACTATATTTAGTAAATTGTGTCCCACATTGACCATCCACATAAACTGTAGTATACTTTATATGTATAGACACTCAAACTGTAACAACCCTTGATTTCAAAATAGGAACATTATATTTGATAATATATATGACATTAAAAAAAATATATGAGAATTTAACCCCACAATACATTATGAAATATATATTTTCAAATAAAATATATTTTTTGACATCTTTTGTAACACACAACACTGATCTTAAAGGGAAGGCGATACTCTATTAAAATATTATTATTTAAACATAACCATGATAACATTGTCATTATGTTGACATGTATGAATACTAAAATCTAATTTATGAAAATTATAAGATATAAAATATATAATATAAATAAAATTATCATATATTTATCTGAAATACAATAAATACCATTTCAAATAAAAAGAAATGTTTTTGAAAAAAATTATTTTTTAAAGGGATTTTTAGTCATGTTTTTTAATCGTATTTTACAATTATTTTTTTAAATTTTTATAAAATTTATTTTAAAATATAAAATTAGTTTTTATAATTTCATTTTCAAAATTATCATTGGTTCATTTTTTATAAATTTATATAAAGGATAATTTTTTGATGAATAGAGAAAAATACTATTATTTTTTGAAAACTACATTTTTGTTTAAATTATATAAAAATATATATTATATATTAAGTATTTTTTAAAGTGAAATTAGTTCAATAATATTGATATTAATCTAATTTGGGTAATTATAATAAATTTCATTATTAATTTTTATACTAAAAAAATTTATACTTTGAATAATTTACTATATTGAAAACCACACTTTCGTCATAACTACAGTTTAATTTTAAATATAATTATTTTAGTTATGAAAATTTAATTTTTAAAAATCGATTCTAATTTTGGAATTATGAAAAATTAATATAATAAAGTAAATTTAATATTTTAACTCAATGAATAGTAATAATAGTAAAAATTATTTACCATTGGTTAGGTAAAAATGTCTTTTCCATGGGGTTAAACTAAGAGGGTAGGGGTTTAAAATTTAAAAAATTTATCAAAAAACATTTTATTGGAAATATTTATGACTTATAAAAAATAATTATTTAGAATAACCCATTTTGGTGGATTTTGGTACAATAAGAATGTGGGTATCACTTTATCATTCCAATAACTCCTTGTGTGTCCTCTCCCCACAAATAAAAGGCCACACACTCTTCTACACTCCTCACACATTTATATCTATTTTGTTCAGAGATTACTAGATCAAATACATTAATTAATTCCATAACCACATCTTATTAGATTTAGTTTCATTAGTAAGAAATCCTATGAAGTGTTTATGTATAAACATAAAGAGGCTCTATGAAAATAAGGTAAAATTGCTAAATGTGTGTATTGGTTTTATTTTTTTGTACACCTCATTAAAAACTTATTAAATATTGAAAATATAATTAAAATACATATATATAAAAATATATTGTTATGTTAATGAAATAAACTCTATCCATATTCATTTACATAAAATAGGAACCAAAACCGTCGATCATGTGTACGGTGAACTACCGCCTCGCAAACCTATGTAATTTGTTTTCCATCACCACATTTAGAAGAAATATATAACAATAGATTTAACATATTTATATTATATTTATTAAAGTTTTATACTTCTGGATATATGATATCACATATAACTTATTTCTTTCTATTCCTTGGTGGATATGATAATATTACTCATGTGTACGGTGGACTACCACCTTGAGAAGAGATGTGATTAATTTTTGTCATATGATTTACATGAAAGGGAGTGAGGTAAATTTTAATGAATAAATGGGAAATTTATAAAATAACAATACCTATGGAAATGTTTTATCACATATAACTTATTATGTTCCAATCCATTTGAATAAAATAAAATCGCTCGTGCGTACATGTGGACTACCACCCCATATAAATATGTAAAATTATTTTCAATTTATTTTGACATGGATGGAAATCAGGAAGTATTTGATTAATTTAAATTGAATATATGAAATAATAATAATTTTTTAAATACGATTTAATATTTATTTTTTCTTCCATTCTATATATCGAGAAAAATGGAAATAACATTCATCTGTATGTATGAACTACCATCTTCATGAATGGTGTAATTCATATTATATGTATGACATTTATATATTACTAGAAATTTATATATAATTAATATATATGATATTTATATAATTTTTAAAACTCAATAGATGATAATAATGATATCAAATTAAAAGAACCAGAACTACTGAACAAAAACATACATGAGAACGAAGCAAGTATCACTTGAAATGGTGATTTTAAAAAGAATTGTTAATTAAAGTGTAATAAAAGAAAATAAGAAAACATGATATAAAAAAGTATGATATATTTTAAAATTATTATGTGATATATTTATAATATACCTATGTTTATTATAAATTATATTAGTATATATATGATGTAATTCTAACTTGAGGTCAGCTTTTCTTGTCTCACTTTTACTTCTGTGATACATATGCCATATTCACCACTGATTTATTTTGTGTGGTGTATATACTAGAACTTTGATATGTTTTATCATTAATCTATATATATATTATGGTATTTAGTGATTAATTTTATGTTATATTGTTTTTGGTATTATGATTCTATTGTTACAAAATTTGTAAGAGTTTATTTCACACTCCCATTATTATTTGGGATTATTTTTGGGTAAGTCTCCCTTTAGATAATTAATTGATTTTTCTATCATAGAATAAGTCTATTATTTTATCATATATATATTCATGATATTTTTCATGTAATGTTTCCATTTTTCTATATTATGTTACATAAAATGATTGGGAAATGTATTTCAAGGTAATCTTAATTGATCTCTCTCTTCAACTAGAAATCCTTTTTTTTATCAAAATCAATGATTTATAAAAATGATTTTTAACTTTTAAAAATGATTAATGAAAGATTTTTTACCTATTTTTATGTTTTAATAAAATTTAAATGGTTATTTATTCCATTTTTAAATAACAACCTATTTTTATTTTACCAAAAATGTGAAAGGAACTTTTTTAACATGTATGACATGATCAGAATTTTCCACCATCATGACCAAACAATGTTTTAAATATTATTTTAAAAGTATTAAAATATTATTTTGAAATATAATTATTTAATTTTTTTTGATTTTTTTAAATATTATATTCAATGTGAAAAGAAAATTTTCCTCAATAATGTTTTTAATGATTTTTTATCTTATTTTTATTTATTGATTACAAAAACCCATTATTATACTTATGATACACTAGGGAAGTCCTGTATTGATATACTAATTATTATTTATATGTAAGGATTATGATAATTTTAACTTTGTCTGAACAATTTTATTACCATTCAAAATATAATTCAAGAAGGTTTATAATTATGATTATTTGATTGGAAAAAGTGTTAACATTTAATATCTTAGTTTTTTAATAAAATTTTTTATATTTATTATTTTTCACCCCATTTATAAATGGAATGAGTTGGAAATAATATGTGATGGGTGGGGCCTGATTATGAATATTCTCATAATTAATTGACATTTATCATGGGAAAAATCATTTTTCTCAATTAAAAAAGTTTCTATACATATATTTAAACAGTATTTTGAAAGGTCTTTATAATAGGTTTTAGATGTGTTGAATTATACATTCACCCATTATTAGATCATTATTTTATGTCTATGTGACTATTTAATTAGTTATAAAATCCATTGATATGATTCATGATTATTTTATTATTTATATGGATTTAGTTGATCATCATTTATTACTTCAATATTATTCTCATGTTATTGTTTAAATGCGACATGTTTTATTTATTTAGATTTTCATATTGATAATAATTATTTATTCATAATAGATTCTACTATACTCATACCCTTACAAAGTTTTAAGGCCACCCATTTATTATGCTATGTTTTCCATTGGATACTAGGAAGTATTTATTTATTTTTATTAAGTGATATGCTATGGGTAAATATTATGTTATCTATGACAAACTTGGTGTATTTTATGATTTTTATCATAATGTGAATTTCAATTATGTACCAATTTTACCAATACTAAAAAACTATTTAATACTTTTTGATGATATTCCTTCTATATTTTACCAATGTAATAAATTTAAAATTGAATCATGTATATGTGGTCTACAGACTTTACAGTTGGTATAGAGACCTAGTCTAAACATACATGGGGATGACAAGTTTTTTTATTAATATTCATCACGTTACAAAATTATATGCCTAAGGACCATAATATCTTAGTGTCTATGGAAACCGGGAACAAATTATTCTAATATAGTTAAAGATATTAAACATATCCCATAAATATATTCCCCTTTTAATACTCCTAATTAAAACCATTATTTATAACTTTGGGAAAGAAAACATAAGAAAGAGTGATCTCATATGATCAATATGGGTAAACAAGGGAGATATATAATTATAATCATCAGCATAAGGGTATATAAACATGGTTATAACATTGAAATATTACACCATTCATATCAAATAAAATAATCTAGAGTCATGAAATAAATATTACATGTTCATAAGTCATGAATCATAAGTGAATCAAGATCATAATCCATACAAGCATTATGTAGGAATAAGACAAGGAATTGTGAAAGACACATAAACATATAAAATGATTTTCAAAGTATTCAAGGAATACATACAAGACTATATTAGTGGAATGGGTTTAATCCCCAAACCATCTCTGTAGTCATCATTCATTCCCAAGACCATCAAAGTGAAAAAAGTCCTTTACTAAACTGGTTTCACCCCCTGTTCAATCCATGTTTTTATAAAATGGGTTTACTTCTCATCCCAGACCTGTACTATTAAACCGGATACACTAACTATTATAGCCACATATTTTTGAACTAGGTTCACTTCACGTTCCATCCATTCATTACTAAACTAGGTTCACTTCCAATTCTAGCCATGTATTAGTGAACCGAGATCACTCCTTCTAGAACTGTCACACTGAACTAAATTCACTGCTTATTCTAGCCTGAACCATATCAAGAGATATAAATAATAACCCAATGTAGTGGAGGGAGATATAGTTCCTACTAGTCACACAATGAAATCATATATATTTTTGTTATATAAGATAATAAAAAATTCACCCTATCAAGACACATAAAAAGAGATGGGCTTCATAAACATCTTATCATAACCCATGAAATGAAATGGGTATCATAAACCATTCATCCTATCATTAATCATGGAATATAAATATATTAGATAATTATTTCATCAAATCATAACTCATGAAAATAAGTGGGTTTCATGAACATTTTTCATAGTATAACTTGTGGAAGAGAAACGAGTTTCATAGAAAATGCGTCATCTTAAACATAAACCATACAAAGAAAGGGTAAAAATTGTGTCATCATATCATATAACCATTAAATAATAAAATATATGATTTTATTTCATCTTATATGGAAAATAATTTTGAATATATAATTTAATACATTTCTAGAGGAAAATATCTTTTTCTTCTTTGAAAACCCCTCTATAAAACAAAAAACATTTTTAAAAACCATTTTATTTAAAAGTAACAATTTTAAAAATATAAAGGAATATTTGAAAATAAATTTAAATATAAAATGTATTTGAATTTTTTTCTATTAAATTTATTTTTAAAATATAATTTTAAAACATTTTTGAAAAAAAATTAGACAAAATTATTTTTTAATAGTAAACATTTCTTACTAAAGAGAGAAATAAAGTCAGACTTTATAAAAAGCATTTTATTAATTATCATAAGTAATAAAGAGTGGATAATGGTACCAATAAATGATTATTTCATGAATGAATATGGTAGAATAATGATAATGATAAATTTTCATAGATGGAGAAAAATATTTAATCAATGGAATCATAATCATGAACAATCCCAATAAACGATGAGATTGAAGCAATAAACTCTTATGACTTTGATAACATTAAATCAAAATCCGCATAAAATAATAACATTACATAAAGCATAAAATATCATGAAAATAAGCATATTTGTGGAATAAAATCTCAAATTTAAGTATATATACATTGTAAAATAATATATGTGCATAGAAAAACATGTATCTCAAAGAATGAAAATTGAGACAAAATTACTATACTGATATGCTAAATTTTGAACCATAAAACCAAAAAATAGTGATTATAAAATAGATATGTAAATAATAATTAATATAAAAACACTAATCACATAATAAATTAATGGGATGTATGTACACTGCACAAAATAGATGAGTGGTGAATAAGGAATAAGTCTCATCGAAAAAAGAGTGAGGAAAAACATTCCCTTACTACTTCAGTAACTTTTGAATCATAAGATGATTGAAAGAATGACATAAATTAAAATATTTAATTGCATGAAATAATTTCAATTTATGATATGTCATGTCATAGGGATTTATATATGCCAAAAACAAGAATAAGTGGTGAATATAGATTATATCTCATATAAATTAATGTGAGATGAAAAAACCCTTACCTTAAGTGTTGAATTTATTCATACAATTTCAAAAATCCATCGTAATAAATACATGTTTATATCTACCAAATAAAAATATTGTTTTATATATCAAAGAATAAAATATTTTATTATGAATTTATATTACACAATTATTAAAAATTTCATTTTTAAGTTGCATTTTGGGTAAAAATCACTTTCCTTTTTGCATATGTTTTGTCTTTTTATTCTTGATCCTCTTAAATAGATCAATATTGAATTATTTCCAGAATGTAAACCATGATATAAATATCATATATTTTTATTATTTCTTTATATATAATAATATAATAATGATAGAAATATTAAATGAAATAAATAGTATATGGAGATGATTGGTTGTGCATAGGTATTAATGTTGTTTCCATTTTCTTGTCATATTGAAAGAAATAATATAAATGATATATATATATATATATTATAATTGTAACGACCCACCTCCACCAAGATGAGATAAGGGACAATAGATTTCTAGAACCTTCCTTCTTCAAGTTGAAGGAGAGATAATGACCCCCGAGACCCGCCTTCAATAGGTCCCAGAGTGGCGACTAGCACCAATGGTATAAAATCACACACAAGATGGAAGACATCACCCTTTTTCTTTAATAAAATCAGGGGATAAGATAGTAAAAACCCAACAAAACCAAAACTTGGGGTAAAATTAAAGCCAAAGAAAACCATTCCCATATGCATGTTACAAAAGTTAAAGCCACAAGGTACAAGGAGACTACAAAGGTAAAGTACCAAAGAAAGAAAAACAACAACTGCAACTGTCCCAACATCCAAGATATTAAGGCCCTGCATGGTCCTTGAAGTCCCCCTAGAAACCTGAAAGTAGTTTTATATACATAGTGTGAGCATACGAGTATACACAGTAGGGAAAACCAAAGACTCTCGTGCACAAGTGGGGAGGCATTCTAATGCCCTGTGAGAAAAGAGACAACCAATGCACCTAACAAGGAAAACTATCCACCCAAGCCTCACCAAGGCACACTCCCCAAATAATGCAAGTCAAGTAATGTATATTAATAGCACATCGACATTTGGGTACCCCGCGCCACTTTACCACTAGTTATTGAAGACATCCTATGCATTGAACCAATCCCGTCATTCTCACTGCAATCCCACCGCCACACCCCACCCACACACACATGGGACACGACCACACATCCCTCCCACAAACACCTAGGCCACAACCACCATGCATAACCACTCCCGTAAACACCTGGTCCAGAACAACTATTGCCACGCCTGAAGACACCTGAGCCTCATCCCAAAGACTCATGGGAAACAACCTGCCCGCACACACCTGGGCCAACCACCACAACTACCCTACCCGAATAATCTTGGGATATAATAGAACTCACACCGTTACATCCTGCCTGAAGTGTCTTGGGCTATTTGGGAAAGGGAGAAGAAATGGATCTAATAACCAGCCACTCATAGGAGTGTTGGGAAAAACACACTCCCCCCTGAAATGGGGGTTTTCTACACTAAGTGTTCAACTTGGTTGGGGAACGAATAAGAAACAGTAAAACTACAGATATATGTATAGTTAACAAGAAATCATCCCAACCTAGGGTTTCCAAAGACAACCTAAGCACAACAAACTTGTTACTATTTATTCATGAAATAAGGCACAACACTCACGGCCAAGTCACAACTGATTCCCAAAACCAATTCCCCATTTAAACAATTCTTGTTTTCATTTTCAAGTGATCCCATTTAGATGAATTTTACACTACTGGGAAACTAACCGGCATAACCACAAGCCAGAGAAAGAGAAATGGCCAAACAAAAATTTAAGCATTCACACCCATCTCTCTTGTAAAGTAACAACAACAAAGGGATCAGTGAGATCCCTCAAAGTACTGGAACCAAACCAAGCCTCGAGATACAGCCCCACACAGCTTCAGATTCACAACCAACAACCATGCCACAATAAGGGATCCCATCCTCATCCACGTCGCCCCATAAGCATCGATCAGAACAAACAAACATGCCACCAAGACAGATCAAGGAAGTTTCCAGACTCAAGTACATCATTCACTAAGTTTTTCTTCTTTCTGTTTGGTTAAATAGGGTGATCAGACAAGGATTGTTGTTCACTAGACATTCATTTAATCGGACGAGTTTATGTGATTAACCAAATTCCCATGTTGGAGCCATTCAATCACCATAGAAGACAAGGGTTCATTAGTGCGCATGGAAAGACCACCAATAACCATGATTTTCAGTGAACATAAGCCCATACAGTTCACAACATATAGAAATTATAAAAGAGTACAACAAAATTGTCAAACACACCCCATAATTCTTTAATAGTCTGTTTATTATCTTTGTTAAGGTTTGGTTTCATCCATTCCCATAGAAACAGTAGCATACCCACCCCGCATGATACAAAGTAAGAAGAGATGAAGAAAAATACCTACCTGGTTGATCGAGGATCGAAGTTCTTCTCCATGCACCAAGAACTGGGGATGTGCGACTTACATGGGAGGAATTCTGAGGACTCCAAGGACGAGTAGAAAAACTCCAACACAGGCACACCACAAGCCTTGGGAAGGAGGGACTCCAAGCGTACCAGGGAGAAGAAAAAAATCTAACTAAGAAGGGGAAGGAAGAAACTCTAGTGTGATATAAAGATGAGATCCTATTATTACGGGATAAGGAATTTTGAACCGATTTAAAGTCAGATCATGGTTTCCTATGTGGTTGGGAGGTTACACATTATGGGATTAATTATTATTTAATTATTCCCATTGGGATGGAGTCATAACGGTTGTGTGTTAAACCATTTCTTTTAAATGGAGGAAAACACACAACGGGGGTAAAACTGGAAGGTACGAGGAAAGAGTGTGACACCAAGGAAAAACCACACGTTTTGGTAAGTTTAATGTTTTCCCGACTCTTGGGGGATTTTATATATTATTTCTGGGCTTTAAATGGATTTTAAAGGGGGAATTAAAATCATATTTATGCTAAAAGATAAGTTACGGGAGCGAAAAAAGTCGAAAGTTGGAAAAAAGAGCGAAGACCCTCGGTGAGGACATGGTGCCACTATGACTAGTGCCACCATCAAGGTGCCACCATGACAGGTGCCACCATCACGGTGCCACTATGACTAGTGTGCATCCGTCATGGTGCCACCGTAACCGGTTCCCCCATGACCGGTGCCACCATTTCGATGGAGCCGTGTTTCGGCAATGTAATGGACCAGGTGGGTCCAGACCATTACATTAGATACCACTCAAACTATTCTCTCCCTCGAGAATAAAAACTAGACCCAATGAAAAGAGGGTTTCTGAACAACCACCTCGAAAGATACCTCTCAAGAGTGAACCTCATCGACATCTAGGAACACCTCTCCCTCAAGTAACCAGGCAACATTCGAAGGTCAAACTGTCCAGTCATATGGGTTAGGGAGTTTCTTCCTCCATGTCAAGATATTATCCGCTTTGGGTGGAACTGACTCGCTCGCACAGGTTTAATCGCATCCACCTTAATGTGTCTTGATTAGGGATCAGGTCCTCCCCTCCCCATAGTCAGGACTCTTCACACACATCCACAAAACAAGGAAAACTGTATGTTCCATAGTTAACAAAGTAAAGAATTCCATCACAAACAAGTACAAAAAAATAGAACAAAACTCAAAAAAGCTATAGGTACTGGGCGCACATCTGCGTCTCCCATTCCCAGGTACTTTCCTCAAACCCACCATGCATCCACAACACACAAAACAAAGGAATGGTTTGTCCACGGATCACCTTCTCCTCACAATCCTTGATTCTCACAGGCATTTATTCAAATGTTACGTCAGCCTTGATGTATAGCTATCCCCAGTCGAGGATGTGTGAATCGTCGTGTAGATACTGTCAGAGTTGTGACACATGGATGATGTCATGTATTCTCAGTAGTGGCAGTGGTAGTTCTAGATGATAATCCACTTATCCGACCCACTACAACACATCGAAGGGTCCGATGGACCTTGGAGAAAGCTAACCCCCCTACCAAACCTCCATTGTCCATGCCGAGGGGTGACCTTCAATAATACATGTTCCTCGACCTCAAACTCCAAGGTTCTCCTCCTATTATCAACATATGACTTCTGCTGGTCCTCAGCTGCCTTCATCCTCTATCGTATAAGATGAACATTCTCTGTCTTGCCCTGCACCACTTCCAGTCCAAGAACATTTGTTTCCCCAACCTCGGTACAACACATGGGTGAGTGACATGGCCTTCTGTACAAGGCTTTGAATGGAGCCATGCCAATGGTAGAGTGATACCTATTATTGTAGGCAAACTATACCAGAGGCAAGTGTCACACCCACGATCCCCCAAAATCTAGAATACATGCTCGTAGCATATCCTACAACGTCTGGATGGTGCGCTCTATCTATCCATTTGTCTGAGGATGGAAGGCAGTGCTAAGACGTAACTGGGTGCCAAAATCATGCTGAAATCCTCTCCAGATTTGTGAGGTAAACCGTGCATCCCTATCTGAGACTATGGACCTCAAAACTCCATGAAAATACACCTCCTAATCCATGTACCTCTGTGCTAAGTCATCCAATGCTCCCGACTCCTTGATCGCCAGAAAGTGAGCTGATTTCGTCAACCGGTCCACCACTACCCAGATAGCGTCGTAGCCTCCTTGAACCTTGGGTAGCCCTATGACGAAATCCATCGATATGTCATAACACTTCCACTCAGGGACATCTAAAGGATGCAACAAGCTGCCTGGAACACGACATTCAGCCTTCACCTGCTGACACACTAGGAACCTAGCCACGAACTCTGCTACTTCCTGCTTTACCACGGGCCACCAGAATTGATCCCTCAAGCCCCGGTAAATTTTGGAAACTCCCGGGATCACTGATAGGGGTGATTTGTGGAACTCTCAAAGAACCCTCTCACGTATCGCCTCTAGGAAAAACATCTTCCCTCAAAAAATAATCTGATTCTGATCATCCTCCGACCATCCTTTTGAAGCGTTGCCTTAGTTAGCCTGACCGTGCATCACTTCACTCTCTATGTCTCCCCACTGAGACTCCTCCACCTGCCGCAGTAGAGAAGACTGCACTATCATTTGATACAGGAAACCTCTACCACCATCCATCCTCACATCCAGTTGCAGGGCAGGCAACTCCTCCATCGCCTTCCAAGCATCTGCCGACTCTCGAACCACATCCTTCTACAACTTCCTACACAAGGCTTTGGCCACCACATTCCCTTTTCCTGAGGTGGAGGAAATCTTGAAGTCATAGTCCTGAAGGAACTCCATCCACCTTCACTACCATGAGTTCAAGTCCCGCTGGGAGAATATATACTTCAAGATTTTGTGATCCGTGAAGACCATGAATCGCTCCCCGATGAGGTAATGCCGCCACAACTTTAGTGAAAACACGACCGCCACAAGCTCCTGATCGTGGGTGGAATAATTATTCTCATGGGGATGTAAATTTCTAGACCCATAAGAGATCACCCCATGTCATTGCATTAGCACACACCCGAGGCCTTTTCTTGACGCATCACAGAACACCTCATACGCTGCCCCTTCTTCTAGCAACCTTAGCACTGGGGCACTTACCAACTTCTCCTTCAGATAGCTAAAGGCTTCCTGGCACTGCCCATTCCACACGAATGCCTGATCCTTCTCGGTCAAATCTTTCAAAGGTGATGCAACTCAGGAGAAGCTGGGTATGAACCTCCGGTAGTAACCTACTAGTCCAAAGAAACTACGAACCTCTGCCACGTTCTTGGGTGCTGCCCAAGAAACAACCACCCTGACCTTCGATGGGTCCACCACTATTCCCAGCTCGGACACCACGTACCCAAGTAAGTGCTGTCAGAGGACCTCTAAAACCATTATCAGGTGCTCAACATGATCCTCCTATGATCTTGAGTAGATCAGTATTTCGTCAATAAACATGACTACAAACCGATCCAGGTATTCCCAGAAGAAGGAGTTCATGAGCCTCATGAACACAACTGGAGTGTTCGTAACGCCAAACGACATGAACACAAACTCAAAGTTCCCATATCTATATCTGATGGTAGTCTTCAAGATGTCACCCTCCTTCACCCTCAACTGGTGATATCCCGACCGTAGTTCAATCTTAGAGAACCACCCAGCCCCTTTTAACTGGTCTAAAAGGTCGTCTATCCTCGAGAGAGGGTAACAGTTCTTGATCATTACCTGATTCAGTCTCTGGTAGTCTATGCACAGCCTAAGACCACCATCTTCCTTCTTTGTGAATAAGATTGAAGCAACCCATAGTGATGCACTTGGTCGAAAAAAACCCTTCTTCATCAGATCATCAATTTGAATCCACAACTCCCACAACTCAGAAGGTGTCATCTGGTAGGGAGCCATCGAAATCGGATGGGCACCAGGTTGCAAGACTATCCCAAACTCAACATCACGTCAAGGGGGTAGAGTCTCCACCTCCTCAGGGAAGACGTCTATAAACTCACTGATGATCCCTAGGACTTCCACCATTTCTGCATCCACTGACTCCACTGATAGTTAAGATAACAAGGAAAGGAGGGGCTCCTCTCGCCTACTTCTTTTCTGGCAACCCTGCTCACCAATGAAAGTCACACGTCGGCTTCCCAAATATGAAAACACGACCCTTCCTCATAATCAGTCAATGATGAAACATACAGAGAACAACCAGTCAATGCCTAGGATGACATCGTAAGGTTGTATCTGCAACAGTATATGATCCCTGATAGATTGATGTGGCCCTATCATCAGTCTACACCCTAGGCAAACATAAAACAAGTCAGTCTGACCTCTGACTGGTGTGTTCAGCACCAAGGGAACTGGAAGTCTCTCAGTGTCTAAACCCAGAGCATGGGCCAGACTGGGTGCAAAAAAGGAGTGAGAAGCACTTGTATCGAACAAGGCATAGGCAAGGGTACTAAACAAGTTGATCGTACCTCGAACGACTTCTGGCCCTGATGGAACTATTGCCTTTGCGGTGTGCAACTTTCCACACCCAACTCCCCTGCCTCTCGGCTATCGGCCACCTCCCTGACCACGCCCTGGTTGAGATACCTGAGGGGAACCCTGGGGTTGGCCTCCTCCTACAACGCCTGTCCTCGGAGGAGTGGGAGCTTGCTGCCCCTACTGCTGTTGCTGAAAGGGCCTAGCTGGAAACTGTTGTTAATAAGGTGGGCGTTGAACATGACAACCCTCTCTGTACTGTACTCTATCCAGGAACTAATTCCGAAGGTGCACATGGCTTCCAAAGATGAAGCATCTCGGCCCTGGGCCTAAAAGGAAAGGGCGAGGGCCAGGAGATCGGAACTGGAACTACTGAGGCCTTCTTCCTGCTGGTCGAAATCTAAAGGGCCCTGACGCTGGAGGCCTGCTGCTGATGGATTTCCCCATCGATGAGCCCAACCTGAATCCCTCTCACGATACACCTCCCAACGTGTGCATCCTTTCCACCACTTCATCCTTCTTCTGGACCTCCAAGTACGTCATTAGGGTGAAGGGCGTAACAGTATACTGGAGAGAAGGTCGAAGTGCCTCCTCCAAATGTCTCACCTGAGACTCCTCATCCAGAAAGAGGTCGGGAGAAAAGCGAAGGAGATCCTTGAACTTGATCCCCAACTCTCTCACTAACATACTCCCCTGATGGAGGGAGAGTAGTTCCTACCCCTTCTCAGCCTTCATCGTGGAAGAGAGTAATTCCGCCCGGAACTCCTTCTCGAAGTCAGACCACATCACCTCAGCCTCCCTCTTCTCCCCAAGATAGATCATCCACCACTGATGCACTGATCCCCGCAACTGGCTTACATCTAGGGGAACCTAGTACTCCTTCAAAGCTCGGATCAAGCTGAAATCTATCACCAGCTCCTCTAGCCAGCTTTCTGTCTCCATGTCTAAGATGCTACCCTCGTACTTCTCGAGGGTCTGCCGCTGAAAGGAACGAAGCGTCTTCTGCCACTAATCATCCTCCTCCTCTCGGTCAGTCCTTTGCCCTGGGCCTTGATCTCCCGTACTACTCGTGGTCATCTCCCAGGTTCCATAGCTGCATGGTAAACAAGGAATGCCTAGGCCCGAGTAGTGTAGAATATTGTTCTTAAATTTTCTTAGACTTATTATTCATTTTAAATCCCCAAATACCAATGAAACACAAGAACACAAGTCATTATGATGCATGTACCTTCCCTAGGGTCTCTACCCTACAATTAGTGTAGCCTTACTTGGTCGTTCGGTAGGCCCAGAGTCCTTGCATCAGATCATGGGGTGCCCTAAAATCCCATGTCTTAGTCAGTCTTCCCTGGCCTATTTCATGCACCAAGATCACCCAACACTGTTACCCTACAATCCCATGCAATCCTCACTGTTCCTAACTCCAGACTCCATACTATCTCTCAAACTCTCCTCTGATACCATTCTGTCACGACCTGCCTCCACCAAGATGAGAGAAGGGACAAAAAATTGCCAAACCCTTCCTTATTCAAGTTGAAGGAGAGACAATGATCCCTGAGGCCCGCCTTCAATAGGTCCCAGAGTGGAAAATAGCACCAAGGGTATAGAATCACACACATGATAGAAGGAATTACCCTTTTTATTTAATAGTATCAGGAGATAAGATAGTAAAAACCCAACAACACCAAAATTGGGGGTAAAAGTAAAGCTAAAGAAAACCATTCCCATATGCATGTTACAAAAGTAAAAGCCACAATGTATAAGGATACTATAAAGGTAAATTACCAAAGAAATAAAAACAAAAACTGCAACTTCCCCAATGTCCGAGCTAGTATGACCTTGCACGGTCCCTGAAGTCCTCCTGGAAACCTAAAAGCAGTTTTATATACATAGGGTGAGCATACAAGTATACTCAGTAGGGAAAACCAAAGACTCTAGTGCACAAGTTGGGAGGCATTCTAATGCCCTGTGAGAAAAGAGACAACCAAAGCACCTAACAAGAAAAACTATCCACCCAAGCCTCACCAAGGAACACTCCCCAAATAACGCAAGTCAAGTAATGTATAGTAATAGAACATCTACATTTTGGTACCTCGCTCCACTTTACCACTGGTTATTGAAGACATCCTATGCAACGAACCAATCCCGCCATTCTCACCACAGTACCACTGCCACACCCCACCCACACACACTTGGGCCACAACCACACATCCCGCCCGCAAACACCTAGGCCACAACCACCACGCGTAACCACGCCTGCAAACACATGGGCTAGAACAACTACTGCCATGCCCGAAGACTCCTAGGCCTCATCCCGAAGACTCTTTGGAAAAAACCTGCCCACACACACCTGGGCCAACCAGCATAACTACCCTGCCCTAAGAATCTTGGGCTATAATAGACCTCCTTCTATCACAATCTGCTCAAAGAGTCTTGGGCTATTCGGGAAAGGGAGAAGAAAATGAGCTAATAACCAGCCACTCATAGGAGTGTTGGAAAAAACACCCTCCCCCATGAAATGGGGTTGTTCGGCACTAAGTGTTCAACTTGGGTGGGGCGCGAATAAGAAAAATAAAAACTACAGATATATGTATAGGTAACAAGCACTCATCCCAACTTAGGGTTTCCCAAGACAACCTAAGCACAACACCATTGTTACTATTCATTCATAAAAGAAGGCACAACACTCACAGCCAAGTCCCAACTCATTCCCAAAACCAATTCCCCATTTAAACCATTCTTGTTTTCATGTTCAAGTGATCCCATTTAGGTGAATTCTACACTTCTGGGCAACTAACCAGCATAACCACAAGCCAGTGAAAGAGAAACAACCAAACACTAATTTAAGAATTCACACCTGGCTCTCTTGTGATGTCACAACAACAAAGGGATCAGTGAGATCCCTCAAAGTACTGGAACCAAACCAAGCCTTGAGATATAGACCCACACAGCTTCAGATTCACAACCAATAACCTTTCCCAACATAGGATCCCATCCTCATTCACGTCGCCCCATAAACATCGAGCAGAACAAACAGACATTCCACCAAGACTGAGCAAGGAAGTTTCCAGACTCAATTACACCATTCACTAAGTTTTTCTTCTTTATGTTTGGTTAACCGGGGTGATCACACAAGGATTTTTGTTCACTGGACATTCATTTAATTGACCGATTTTACGTGATTAACCAAATTCCCATATTGGATCCATTAAATCATCACAGAAGACAAGGGTTCATTAGTGTACAAGGAAAGACCACCAACAACCATGATTTTCAGTGAGCATAATCCCATACAGTTCACAACATATAGAAATTATAGAAGAGTACAACAGAATTTTCAAACGCACCCCATCATTCTTTAACGGTCTGTTTATTATCTTTGTTAAGGTTTGATTTCATCCATTCCCATATAAATAGTAGCATACCCACCCCACATGATATACAGTAAGGAGAGACGAAGAAAAATCCATACCTGGTTGATTGAGGATCAAATTTCTTCTCCACATGCCAAGAACTGGGGATGCACGACTTGCAGGGGAGGAACTCCAGGGAATCCAAGGATGAGTATAAAAACTTCAGCACAAGCGCACCACAATACTTGGGAAGGAGGGACTCCAAGCGCACCAAGGGGAATAAATAAATCCATCCAAGAAGGTGAAAGAATAAACTCTAGCGTGATATACAGATGAGATCCTATTGTTACGAGATAAGGAATTTTAAACTGCTTTAAAGTCAGATCGTGGTTTCCTATGCAGTTGGGAGGTTACACACGATAGGATTAATTCTTATTTAATTATTCTCATTGAGGTGGTGGCATAATGGCTATGCGTTAAACCATTTCTTTTAAATGAAGGAAAACGTGCAATGGGGGAAGAACTGGAAGGTACAGGGAAAGGGTGTGACATCGAGGAAAAAATCACACGTTTTGGTAAGTTTAAGGTTTACCCAACTCTTGGGGGATTTTAGATATTATTAATGGGCTTTAAATGGAATTGAAATGGGGCATTAAATCATCATTATGTTAAAAGATAAGTTACGGGAGCATAAAAATTTGGAAGTGGGAAAAAAGAGCGAAGATCCTCAGCGAGGACACAATGCCACCGTCACGATGCCACCATCACAGTGTCACCCTTACTGTGCCACCGTCACGGTGTCACCCTTACGGTGCCACCGTCATAGTTCCACCATGACTGGTGTGAGACCGTCATAGTGCCACCATGACTGGTGCCACCATCACTGTGCCACCGTGACTGGTGTGCATCTGTCACGGTGCCACTGTCACCGGTGCCCCCGTGACCGGTGCCACCGTTACGGTGGAGCCGTGTTTTGGAAAAGTAATGGACCAGGTGGTCTGGGACATTACAATAATTAATGTAGAATTATTATTTCATATATATATATATATATATATTATTAAACCCTTCCTTAAAACATTCCTTGTAATGTGTGATATAATCCCATCACTTTGAAGAGATGGTAGTCCACACGCGCACAATTGAAATTATCATATTCTCACAAATTGGAAATCATGATGATATGTGTTATATAATAATTAATAAAGAATAAATAAATAATAACTATCATATTTATATATAATATAAATTTTTTAATTCCATCTTTATTCCCAACCTTAATAAGTTGTAATGGAAGAACGAACAACATTAGCTCGCAAGGTTGTAGTCGATCATAAAGACAAAGAATGATTATGTATCCCATTTGATAGAAGTGTGTGTAGTTTTACATATAATGCTTAAAATAATAAAAACTCAGTATATTGATGATAAATAGTGTATTAAATAATAATAGAATAAGTATAACTTTATTGGTGATGATAAAAATAAAAAAAGTGCTCATTGAAGAATGTTAATTTTTTTTGGGTAACTGCTTTTAGATTTCACCAAAGGGATTCCATTGGGGGATTAATATCTAAAGTGATGAATCTAGGTTGATATTAGGGATTTATAGAGATTATTTTTTCATTGGGTGGCCGATAAAAAGGGATTTAAAGGTGTGAATAAGTGGTGGGGGGTGTGAGTGCCCTTTTATAATGGGGGAGGAGTGGCATTTTTTTAAATATAAAAAGGTAAACACTATTGGGATGTGTCTCTTAAATCATGTACCTAAAACAATGAACTATTTTTGATCCAATTGATTATATTTTCTAAATATGGATAACAAATTTATTGTTTACATGTTTCATGGTAATTTGGCCCCTTAATCCAATGCTTAACAATTATGTAAACTTGTTTTTACTACAATTTCTATAATTAATTTTTATTAAATTCACTAATATTTTTGGTAAAAAAATATATTGAACATAATATAAACTATAAATAATTATAAATCTAAATATGAAATCCATTTTTTTCAATATATATTCATATAAGTGGCATAAAATAATTTAAAATTATTCCTACAGATGGGAGGAGACAACAGGTTCATAAAGATTAAATGTTCAAAAGCATGAAACGTTATTATATCTAATTTCAATCTGAAATTTATTCAAATGACCTAAATTGTATTAATAGATGTATAATTGATGTAAATATAATCTAAAACCAATTTAAGGTATAATTTATATATATAAATAAATTATACAGATATATAGTTTTCAATTAAAATTTATTATTTTTTACTATTTATCCAAAAATAGAACTTCTGAGAAAAATATATTTTTTTACCCTAACATAATTTTAATATTATTCTTTCAAAAATTATTTTTTTATCAAATATAATTTCTAAATCTTTGAAAATTATATTTACTATATGCATTCCATTAATAGGTTGTAAAATTACCTATTAGATGGAATACATATTTGTACTTAAAATTTGTTTTATTCTTATATATTGTCTTGAAAAAACATAAGGTGAATATTGAAAATTTGATTGGATATAATATATATATATTTAATTAAAATAATTTATAAAAATTTATAATTTATTAAAGTAACACATGTATGGTTTCAAAATTATTATTTTCTAGTAAAATATTTCTATATTTTCAAAATTGTTTTATATTCATATATATTTAATTGGACACTAAATATTTCATTTTATATACATGTTCAAACTATATTTCCACATTTTTATTAATATCATTCATAACCACAATTTGATTGTATTAGGGAAAACTATAATAAATTTTTAATAATATTATTAATAGTAAATTTTTGTTTGGTAATACTAGGTATTGTGTGTAATGAAAGATATTAAAGGAACTAGACATTAGTTTTAACACAAGAAAAACATAGGTTTTCATGACCCCATGCTAATGTAAGTGTTTAATGTAGTGTAATCCTAACATTAGAATATAAATCAAGCATATATTGGTGTAGTATGAAATTAAATTCATCAAGGAAATTTAATTTATTCAAAAAAAATATTTAATAAAAACTCAGGGTGTTAAATTATACCCCCATTAAAATTAATTTCTTCCTAGAAATTATTCTAGTTTATTAATGGTTTAATACTTGAATCTTAATTTAAAAGAAACACATATCATAAATATGAATTCTAATACTTCCTTAAAAAATTATTTTGGGAACATAACAGTTACCCAAATTAACACATAACTAGGTTTACACATAAGAGAAAATATGTGGAAAGTGAAAACATTGAAATTGAAGAGAAATCTTACGATCATGTTTTGATGGAGGGTGATAGATAATATATTTTGGAATAATTCAATGATAAAAAATCCATAAATCTAAGAGTCTTGAAAAAGTACACTCATATAATAAAAAATGATGATAATGGGAAATTTTTTTATTTCAATACCCCTTTCCTAATGTTAAAGAATTTTTATAAGGATATATATATTTATAGTACTTTATTCCATTTACTAACAGTAGTCTCATACCATGGTTGTGTCTTGAAAAAAATCCAATTCATATCTTACTAAAAAATGGTGGTGAATTTTTTATACCTGAGGAACTAATGATTCATAAGATCCATTTGTCGAATAATAAGTCATTACATCTGTTTTTAGTTATCATCACATCAAAATGGTTAACATAGGTTATTCAATATGTGTAAATCCTATTATGGCGAGTTAATTCTTTAATATCCATATCCTCATATAATGTTTAATAGATAAAATTTCATAAATGGTCAACCTTACAACCCTTCCAAAATATTTATTCTATAAATAAGATCTTATATTGTAACAAAAAAACATGGGCCCATCCATGTATCGATATAATAAAAATTGTTATCTTATTATTCTAGAATACATGTAGAGGGAGTTAATCACATGAAACATCACTAGAGTATGAAAAATAAAATTTTTATAGGGCTTATTATTTGAAAATAAAACATTAAATTCCTAATTAAGGCGGGGAAGAAAATTGTACCCTAATTATCATTATCCACTTTATCCATTGTGATTAAATAATTATTCTCATTGTCTTCATATGTTTTTTTGGATTATCATATACATTCTCCTTTAGATTGGGGCATTGATTCACAAAATTCCCAAACTACCTTAAATTGAAACAATAGAATGTTAGAGGTGCATTATGTGCTACTTTCTCCCTATTCACATCTTTATCTAACTTCATCCCACAACTTCTAAAATCAGTTCCCTGATTACCTTCCCTTCAACAATTTTTTGAAGTCCACTATTGTAATTTACTTCATGAATCATCCAATATGTTGTGTGTAATGGAAAGCTCATCATTTTCTTTACATGGTCATTTTATTTTCACTTGAAATCCATCTTTTATTTCCTATCAAACCCAAAATAATGATACATAATTACATCATAAAATTACACAATGATGGCACATAAAAATATATATTTATATCTACTAAAGTATCTTATTGATAATGTAATATCCTAGGTATTTATAGAATAATAATTTTTCATATCTATTAATATTTTTGAATTTAATATTAATTTTAGTTTAAAGGGGACACTATGTATGATGGCGTACTCAATAGGTAACAACATGTATCTCCAAAATCTTACGCAACACACAACAATGAGTTATACTGAAAAATAATACAACAGTAATATTATTATTTTAAATAGTACTTAATGCCAAGCTATTATATTAGAGGGAATGAACAAAATTAATTATATTATGATTTTAAATATTTTTAAATGTTTTTTAATTTATCTAATAAATTTTAGAGTCTTAAAATGAGAATTAATACAATTTTAAGCATAAAATAGTCTAATATTTTTAAAAGGTCGGTTTACCTCCTTTTGATGGAAAACCTATTTTAAATATAATTTTTGTCACTTTTATATGTTCTATTTGACAATATAAACTTATTATTTATAATAAGGACATAAAGATTTACTTTTTTTGAAATTTTGGTATTTTTTTGATAAAATCTATATTTTTATGAATAGTGGGAAATACTACATTTTAATTCAAAACTTCATTTTCATCTAATTTATTTATATAGTTATATTATCATTTTAATTTTTTTAAAGTGTAATTGGATAATTTTTTCTATAATTTAATAAAATTTTGGTAATTTTAAGTAATTTAACATTTATATTGGATATAATCACATGTAAATATTTTGATTGTTTTTATTTCTTAAAACCCCATTTTCTGGTTTTGAAAATAGGAATTAATTTTAAATTAATTACTTAAACTTCAGTGTTTTGAATTTTGAAAAATTTATTCCATATTTGTAAGAATATGGTCAAAATTTTTCAAATAGGTAACTTTTATTTTTGGACATTATTAATTGTATCTTCCGTAATTATTTTTATTTACAATGGTTAAAGGGTAAATTATGTAAATAAGGGTAACAAATAATATTATAAAAATATAAAACTACCCTAAATCATGTCCTAATCCTATTGGATGATATATGTCTGACCATGATTATCCTTGGGTCCATTTTAGGATCCCATGAAGCTACTTGGGTGTAATAATGACCTTTTATAATATTTATTTTGAAGTAAAGGGAAATATAACATAAACATGTGTCTCGTAACTAAAGTTTTTTTTTAATTTTGTTTATATAAATGATATATTCAACTATAAATATTAATTATAAATATAAAGATATTTTCTACAACATGGTATTTTATTTATAACTTTTAGACATTAAATAAATAAATTCATTTATGCACAATGATGATACATTGATTACCTTATTAATGAAATATTCAAATAAATGATAATATAAATATTAAAATAAAAGTAATTTGAATATTTTTAGGAAATCCACAAATTTTATGGATGAAATTGACATTATAGGGATGAGTTAATGATTTTTTTCAATGTAATCAAGTTTTAATTACTTTAAAAAAATCAATTACTAAATACTATCAAAATTGACATAAATGAGTTTTTAAAACAAATAATATTTTATTAAATGGTAAAATAGTCCTAAAAATATAATATTCGGCCAAATGAATTGTTTAATGTTATAAATGTTATTATTTACTCTCTTTTGGTTCTATTGTCATTTTATAGTTACTATAATAACCATATATTATGAAAATACAGGAAGACATGGTGAGAGTTAATGTTTTTAACTAAGGGTTAAAGTTAAAAGATAAGGTTAATTTTTTAACATAAAATTTTCTACAATCTATTGTTTGAGAAGAATTCGAACCATACTCATATTATCCACAAAAATTATCACTTTGGAACTATTATAATTCGAAAATCAATTTATAATAAAATAATATTTCAAGAGTTTCTTAAAGTGCCCCTCCTCCCCCTTACAGAAGGCCACTACCTCTACCCACTTACTCACACCTCTAAAGACACTTGGATCATACAAATTATACTCAAATAATCTCCAAGAATCACTCTAGTAATCCTATAATTCTTAAATTAGATAGAAGGAAACTCAAAGATGCCTTTTGGCTTAAATCAAAAGGAGTTACCCAATTCTGAGGCAACGTCTTCTCTCAAGTTCCTTTACTTTATTTTACTTCTCCAACACTATGCTCTTTTGATTACATTATTTTATAAAAAAACCAGTATCCTAAATATACAAGGATTTTTTTATTCTAATGGTACAACCTACAATTACACACACCTCTATCTAATGGATATAGAACATACTGTTTCTGTGTACGATGAACTACTGCCTCACGAAATGATGATTGTTGAATTTTCTCCTACCACCTATCATGGTGGCCCTTATGATGAAACTGTATATATATGTTATATATTGTATTGTATCTATTATTATGTAATTTTTATTTACAATATTCCCTTCTTTCCATAATTTTTAAAAATGATAATTCCATTTGAGGAAGTGTCGACTACAGCCCCCTCATGGTGATATGACTCGTTCATGCCATACAAGGAACACATAAAGGATGGAGTTAATGAAATTATGTAAAATATATAACATAAATATTATAATATAATTATAATATACATTTTTATCTTTTATTCTTTATTTATTTAGTTTGAAAAAGAAATGAATGTAGCGTTCATGCGTACGTACGACCTACCGTCTCCATGAACAATGCATTTCATTTCTTATCTCTAAATGTTATGGGATATTATAAATAAATATATATTGGATATATATTATATTTAAATCATGAATAATATTATGGAGATAATGGACTTATTACCACATGGATAATTTTCATCAAAACATGTTTATTTTTGACTCAAATACCGAACATCGACAAAATGTCCAATATAAACTCAAATAAATAAATAATTGCTATATCATGGTAATAAGTGATAATAAATGAATTAATAAAATTTAGTTATTAAATTAATACTAAACTTTTAAAAGGTTTTAAATAATTTATAAATTATCCAATGTTTATTATTCAAGAAATTAAAGAACGAACTAGACAAGTTGGGCCTAAGGTAAGGGACTTCATCTCAATCTCCATTCATTGAATCATTTCTTGATAATACACACCTTTATTATTTTATAAGGTGTATATACAACCAATATGAAATTTTATATCCATATTTTATCTATACTAATGTTATTTATTAAATAACAGAGATTAATATTTAAATGTTCAAAGTGGTATGTGACACCTTGAACCTTTAAATATTTAATTATCAAATCTTCTTCTTCCTGATATTAAATTACATACTTATTTATATGGGTTTAAAAGTAATATAAATGAAATTTTATGAATTTAATTTAATGTTTTCAAAAGGAATATTTTGAGATGAATCATTTTACTTTCTTTGCAAAATGAAAAGGAATGTTTTTAACGTATACAGTGACAACGACTTCTCCACTACCATAACCATTACTTGATATTTTTATTCCAATATAAGCCTTAATTTCTTTTAACATGAAAATAAAGCACTTATTCCTTTAGTTGGGTATATTTTTATTTAAAATGTGTTCTTAAATGAAAATAGTATATTTATATGGAAATGTTTTTCATATAGGATTAGAAGAAGATTTAAAAAAAGGGGTTTTGTGATGAATGTTCTTTATTCATGAAATGATACATTAGAATTATATGAAATGGGTAAGCCCAATATAGCTTATACGAATGGTTAAGACCTATTATATATCACGTGTGTTCCTGATATATCTTATACAAAGGATTGATCCCCATTATAGCTCACATGTGAGCCTGATATAGCTTATACGAAGGGTTGATCCCCATTATAGCTCAAGGGTGAGCCTGAAATAACTTATATGAAGGGTTGAACCAAATTATAGCTCACAAGTGAGCCCAATATAGGTTATATAAAGGGGGATACCCATTATAGATCTCCAATTTGTATTTCAACCATATAGTTATTCTAATTGGTAGTTGTTTGAAAGGGTTTTATGTATATGACTCTCTAAGTCACCTAAAAGAGTTTTAATTAATTGATATTGGTTTTAGTGTTTTTAATTAAAAAAAAGTTCAAGTGTTATTCACGTGAATTTCTTTTGTTTCATCAGCTCAAAGAACATTGAATGGGTTATCAGGTTTTAACTAGAATAATGTTTTTTCTTTATTTTTATGTCCCTTATTGAAATTTTTGTGCTCATCCCATGTTTTTAAATTTTTTCATAGGATATATGGGAGAATATAGTCAAGGATAAAATCAAGGAAAAGTTATAATGATTAAAATTAAAGGAAACCATGTTTCTTTTTAATTTTTTTATGTTATGGAAGAAATAAATATTGTTAGAAGTGTCCAATTTGTATTTCTATGATTTTGTTATGTAATAGTTATGGACTAATTATCTAAAACTCTAAACCTGAAAATATACTCAATGTGAATTATTTACTTAACTCATGATTATCTAACATTTAAGGTTGGGGCCTTATAGTTGGTATTAGATGATGGTTTAGACATATTTATGGATTAAGATGTCTTCTTAAGAGATAAAGATATCATATGAGCTTATAATTTTTAGTTTTATCATATTTTCAATGTCTTAGAAACCCCTTTTGTGGATTTATGATTTGAAAAATTAAGGTGACTAATGGTATTTTAAGAGACATTCACCTTTGAAGAAAATTTGGGCTATTGATTTTTGCGATACAAAATGTGAGGTATGAGATAAATTTTGAGGTTAAAATATGTTATGGTTATTTTTGAGGATTTTATCTCAATTTTGGGAATGTTATAATATTATATAGTATTTAAAAGAGTATAGAACACAGACTATGTGACAACTCATCACGTCGGACAAAGCTGCGGGAATCGAACCCACAATCGAAGTGCGAGTGAGATTTATCACATTACAGTAGACTAAGTGAAATCCCTGCTTAGTATGACTTATTATTTTTAGTTAAATGATTTTTTTATTAAGAATAAGTTGATTTTGGGAACTTATGGTTATCCTTAGTATAGAAAAATGATTTTTTGATTATGTGACAAATGTTATTTTGGATGATGTTAGCTATTTTGGGAACACTATATGCATAAGGAAAATAGAATACTATGGGATGTCATTTGATGAGTAATGGTTGAATTTTATTTTGCAAGAAACTATAGTTTTATTGTAGAAATATGGATATTTGGGTTATTTATGGAAATGATTAACCTATCATGGAGAACATTTTATTAGGTTAATTACTTTTAAGCATGATATTTTAAGAGTAGTCGATGTTATTTAGAGATAAATGTTAAAACTTATCCTAGAAGACTATGTGATCAAATACTTATAAATATTGGCTTTCATTATTAGTTTGTATTATTTGGGGAATTTTATGGAATGTTATTTGTTGAATAGTCTATGTTGGACTTTGGATATTACTTTTGAATTTTGGAGATTGAAAGTAGTCTTTTTTCTTATAATGATTATTCTTTTTGGGGAATTATATTATCTTACCCTAACCATTTTGGTTATAGTTAATGTTTAAAGATAGGATGAATAAATAATTAATATTTTTTGTATCACATGATTCTATATATGTTTAATCTATTTCTTCAGGTGTGACCAAGTAATTATAAATACTCATTATTTGGAGAAAAGATGAGTTTGTGGGAGAAATTTATTAAAGGATGAAAGTCTACTTGACAAGTAAGCATGTTTCCTTATGTTCTTAGTTAAGATCATAAATAAATTCATCAAATTGATGAAAATAATAATAAAACAAAAAAAATCTCTATTTACTTTTCCTATTGGGAAATCAAATACAGTTTAACCCATCATAAGTTTATCATTTTCTGGTTGTTAACATTCTCCCGATCATGATTTCTATCACTCTTCATCAGAAAAAGATGTTTAGTTTTTATTCCATATCCATGTTTTCCTACACGTGTTATCTTAGGTGACCTTTGTACTACTCTTTATTTATATTAAAGTGATATGTTTATTGACTATTCTTCCAATTTTAAATGAAGTTTCCAAACCCAATTTTAAAATTGCGAGAACGTAGTGTCCAAAAAGGGGGAATGATGTAACACCCCATGTATTAATAGAAAAATACATTTTCATATCTATTAATATTTGTGTATTTAATATTAATTTTAGTTTAAAGGGGAAACTATGTACGATAGCGTACCCGACACACAACAATGGGTTTCTCTAAAATCTTATGTTGCACACAACAATGTGTTATACCGAAAGATAATACAATAATAATATTGTTATTTTAAATAGTAGTTAATGCCTAGCCGCTGTATTGGAGAGAATGAATATAATTTACTATATTATGAATTTACATATTTATTAAAAGTTTTTACATTTATACAATACATTTTAGAGGCTTAAATTGAGAATGAATCTAATTTTAAGCATAAAATACTCAAATATTTTTAAAAGGTATTTTTACCACCTTTTGATGGTGAACCATTTTTAAATATTGTTTTTTCACTTTTATATGTTCTATTTGAAAATATAAACTTATTATTTACAATCATGATATCAAAATTTTTAGTGGTTAAAATTTTGGTATTTTTCTGATAAAATTCGTATTTTAATGAATAGTGAAAAATACAGCATTTTAATTCAAAACTGTCTTTTCATCTAATTTATTTATATAAATAGATTGTCATTTTAATTTGTTTTACAGTTTAATTGGATTATTGTTTTATCATTTAATCTAATTTTGGTCATTAGAATTAATTTCACATTTAAATTGGATATAAACACATTTCAATCTTTTGATAGTTTTTATTTCTTGAAAACCCGCTTCCTAGTTTTGACAACAAGAATTAATTTTAAATTAATTAAAAAAATTCAATGTTTTGAATATGGAAAAATGGATTCCATATTTGGAATCAAAAGTTAAAATTGTGTATATAGGCACCTTTTATTTTTTGGACATTATGAATAGTAACTTTAGTAATTATTTTTATTCACCATGGTTAAAAGGTAAATAAGGTAAATAAGGGTAAAAAATAATATTATAATAATATAGCACTACCCTATCACGTGTCCTAAACCTATTATATGAGATATATCTAACCATTATAATCCTTGGGTTGATTTTAGGACTCCATGAGCCACGTGGGTGTGATAATGACCATTTATAATATTTATTTTAAAGTAAAGGGAAATATAACATAAATATATTTCTCCTAAATAAAAAAATTTTAATTTAGTTTATATAAATGAAGTATTTAACTATAAGTAGTCATTATAAAATTAAAAATATTTCCTACATCATGGTGTTTTATTTAGAATTTTTAGACATTATATAAACAAATTTATTTATGATACAATGTTGATATAGTGATTAGCTAATTAATGAAAAATTTTATTAAATGGAATTAAAAATATTAAAATAAATTTAATTTGAAAACTTTTAAGACATAAAAAATTTTTTTGGATGACATTTACATGTGAGGTATGATTCAATGAATTTTTTTCTGAAGGAATCAAGTTGTAATGACTTTAAAAAAAATTACTAAATAGTGTCAAAATTGACATAAATGTGTTTTTAAAACAAATAACATTTTATTAAATGGTATAATTGTCCTAAAAATATATTATTCAATCAACTAATTTATATAATGCTAAAATTTTCATCACTTATCCACTTTTTATTCTATTTTAATTTTATATTAACTATAATAACTATATATTATGATAATACAAGAAGACATGGTGAGAGTTAATATTTTTAACTAAGGGTTAAAGCTAAAAGATAAAGTTAATTTTGTGACATAAAATTGTCTAAAACCAATTGGTTGAGAGTATTTATACACATACTCATGTTATCCTAGAAATTTATTACTTTTCAACTATTATAATTTGAAAATAAATTTATAATAAATTAATATTTCAAGACTTTTCTAAAGTGCCCCTCCTCCCTCTTATATAAGGCCACAACCTCTACCCACTTACTCACACCTCTCAAGCCCTTCGGATCACCCAAATTCTACTAAAATAATCTTTAAACATACCTCTATTACTCATATAATCCTTACCTTGGGTAGAAGGAAACTCAATGAAGCCTTTTGTCTCAAATCAAAAGGAGTTACCCAATTTTGAGGTAATGTGTTCTCTCAAGACCTTTTCCATTATTTTCTTTCTCCACACCCTAAACTCTTTTTATTACATTCTTTTATAACAAAACTAGTATCCTAAATAAACTATTATGTTTTTATTCTAATTTTTCTACCTAAACTTACACACACATCCATCTAATAGATATAGAACATACTGATTCTTTGTACGACGAACTACTGGCTCAAAAAATGATGATTGGACAATTATCTCCTACCACATATCATGGTGGAAATTATGGTGAAAATAAATTTATATATGATATATATTTTATTGTCCCTATTTTCTATAATTTTTATTTAAAAAATTTATTTATGCTTTCCATAATGTGTTAATACGATAATTTCATTTGAGGAAGTGTGCACTACTTCCCACTCAAAGTGATATGACTCGTTCATAACATACATGGAATGTATAAAGGAAGGTTTTAAGAAACTTATGTAACATATATAAAATATATATTATAATGGAATTATAATATACCTATGTATCTTTTATTTTTTATTTCTTTAATATGACAAATAAATGAAAGCAGCGTTCTTGCGTACGTACAACCTACCGTCTCCATGAACGATGCATTTCATTTATTATATACAAATTTTATAGACTATTATAAATATATATAATAAATATATATTATATTTAAATAATTAATAAGATTCTTGAGATAATAGAATTTTTACCACAAGGATAATTTACATCAGATCAAGTTAATTTTTGACTCAAATACCGAACATCGACAAAATGTCTGATATGAACTCAAATAATTAACTAATTGATATAACATGGTAATAAGTGATATTAAATGAATAATAAAATATGTATATTAAATGGATAATAAACTTTAAATTTTCTCTAATGAAAGTAAAAATTTATCTAAGTTTATTATTCAGGAAATTAGAGAACGAACGAGACAAGTCAGACTCAAGGTAAGGGACTTCATCTCAATATCCTTTAATTAAGGAATTTCATGATAAGATGCATATTTATTCTTTTATAAGGTGTACATAAAACCAAAATGACATTTAATATCAATATTTTATCTACACTAATGTTATTTATTAAATCATAGAGATTAATATTTAAATGTTGAAAGTGGTATGAACACCTTGAACATTTAAAGATTTAATTATCAAATATTTTTCTTCCTGATATTAAATTATATATGTATTTATATGAGTATAAAAGGAATATATAAATAATTTTAGGAATTTCATTCAATGTTTTCAAAAGGAATATTTTTAGACAAAGCTTTTTACATTATTTACAAACTAAGAAAAGAAATATTTTTTAACGTATACTACGACAACGAATTCTCCGCCACCATAGCTGTTATTTGATATTTGGATTCTTCTATAAGACTTAATGTCTATAAAATTAAAATAAATCCCTTATTCTTTTATTTGGGTATCTTGGTTTTAAAAATGGGTTCTTAAATGAAAATAATATTTTTATACGGAAATGTTTATTCATATGGGGTTAGAAGAAGCTTTCAAAAAAGAGATTTTTTGATAAACATGTTTTATTCATGAAATGGTATACGAGCATTATATGAAACAGGTAAGCCCAATATAACATATACGAAGGATTGATCCCCATTATAGCTCATGGGTGAGTCCGATATAGCTTATACAAAGGCTTGATCCCCATTATAACTCACTAGTGAGCCTGATATAGCTTATATGAAGGGTTGAGCTCCATTATAGCTCATAGGTGAGCCCAAAATATATTATATGAAGGGTTGGGCCCTATTATAGCTTACGAGTGAGCCCGATATTACTTATATGAAGGGTTATCCCCAATATAGATATTTAATTTGGATTTCAACCATATGGTTACTCTAATTGGTAGATGTTTGAAAGGGTTTTATGTATATGATTATTTAAGTCACATAAAAGAGTTTTAATTGCTTGCTATCAGTTTTAGTGTTTTTCAATGAACAAAAAGTATAAGTGTTTTTTATGTGAAAATGTTTTTTCCAACCTCTCAAAGAATATTGAATGGGTTATCAAGTTTTATCTAGAATAATGGGTTTTATTTATTTTTATGCCTCTTACTGAGATTTTTGTTCTAATTCCAATTTTTTAAATGTTTTCAGAGGATTTGAGGAATAATAGAGTTTTTGTATGGAATCAAGGAAAAGTTATGATGATTAAACATGAAAGAAAACCTTGTTTCTTTTTAAAATATTTTATGTTATGGAATAAATTGATACTTTTGGAAGTTTCCACATTGTATTTCTATGTTTTTGTTATGTAATAATTATGGAATAATTATTTAAGGATCTAAACCTGAAAAGATCCTCAATGTGAATTATTGAATTAACTCAATATTATGTAACATTTTAAGGCTATGGCCTTATAGATAATTCTTTCTAAGACTTGGTTTTAATCCATTTAAGATTCGATGAACATTTATTTCAGGTTGAATGATAATACCTGAGAAGTTCTACACAAGACATATAAAATTTTATTCATATGAAATGACCGATTCATAATTACTCTGCCTACGATCTAGGAATACCTTCTCGAAATTTCTTACTAAGAATAATAGGAATTTAATTATTGAAAAATATTTTCTTTAGCTTTTCCCAATCCATGGAGTTAGTTTTATCTTGGTTCCCTATATTCTTCAAAAAATTACACTATTGAACTACCTAAAATTCTATATGGTAGGAATCCAAATATACATTTCATGGTATGAACACTGGAGAAAAAAAATATCATTTCAGTGGTACTAATACATTTCTAATAAAGTAATAATTCAATGGAACCATTTATTGAAGGTGGGAACTTCTTCATAAAGGAGTCAGTAAAGCATTGTTCCATCATTTTCCCATTTATATGTTCACCATGATTGATATATTTATAAATATGTGTGAGAATAGAAATTTGGTTTTTCATTTTACCTCCCATAACATTCATTTTCTCATGAGTAAATTCATTTCATTGTATGTTTCATTCCCCATTAACACGGTTCCTTGTGGTTCCAACCATGGAATAAAACCAAAAACATAGTGTGAGAAACACTAATCTTTATTGAAAACCCCATAATCATAAAAAATTACTTACAGGATGTACAAATCCTAATACATACATTTTGATCTCTGAAACTTTGGGTTGGTCCTAGACCATTCAATTTGATTATCTATTTAAATCCTTCATGATAGTTCATAAAGAGCTTCTTAATTCCCAAATCATATACATGAGGAGTGTTAACCAAGGTGTGCAGTAAGGAAAATTTTCATGCACCCATTCTCAATCGAGTATGGCTTAATGTGGGGTTTTTATGGTTGTTATCCCTATGTACATATGTGTCATAAGAAAAACTAGTTGTAGTATCGAGACAGAGATGTATTTTTCAGAAACCACTCACTTTATCCTTGAACAAAGTTTTTGGACTTTTCTTATACTATAACTAATTCTTAGTCATACTTGTAGATACACCCCTATATATATTTTTAGAAATATCTATTTGGATCTCAATAATTATTTCTTATACTACCTTATAAATGATTATTAAACATATCCTTTGATACCAACTATAGCGACCCATGATTAACATATATGAAAGTTATATCACATTTATTAATATTCAGAACATTAAAAAAGTAAATTACTAGGGACTATAATAGTTTAGTGTCTTTGGAAAATGGGAAAATATTATTCTAATTTGGTGACAAAACAACAATGTCATCTGTAAGTATATTCCCCTTTTGGTAATCCCATATAAAATACTTCGTCATAACCTGGGGAAAGGAAACATAAAAAAGGTGAGCTCAGAGGCTTAGTAAGGGTAAAAAATGGTGATATGTAATTATAATCATGAGAATAATGTTATTGGGATAAGATCATAACATTGAAATATCATATCTTGCATATTAAAGATCATAATCTAGAGTCATTACATAGATATTGGTAGTTCATAAGACAATAATCATATTGTAATCAAGTGTATAAGATATGAAATAATAATATAGGAATAAGACATGGAATTGTGGAATAAAAAAACTTATAAAATTACTTTTATATCAGCAAAAACATACCACCAATTTTATCTTATTGGAATGAGTTCACTCCCTAAAGAATAAAAATAGTAAAGGTTCACTCCCAATGCCATCTAGTGGACATTGGCCTTTACTGAACTGATTTCAATACCCATTTCAACAATTTATATCTGATCTGGTTTCATTTCTCATTCCATCCCTATACTACTGAACCAGTTCACTTCACATTCCTGCCCTCTATTACTGAACCTGGTTCACTTCCCATTCCAACCATGTATTGCTACACAACGTTCACTCCTTGTTCCAACAATGTTATACTAAACTGAGTTCACAACTCATTATAGCCCTATCTATCTCATTAGTTTTAAATATTTACCCAATTAATTGGTGGGTGATATATATCCCACCTATCAAATGATGAAATTATATATATGGGTTCCAAACTATAATAAAATATTCATCATATCATGACCCATAAAAAGAGACGGGCTATATAAACATTATATCATAACCTATGAAAATAAATGGGTATTATAAACCATTAATCCTATCATAAATAATGGAAAATATATGGGTTTTCAATATTTTAATCAAAACCTAACTCACAAAAAAATAGGTTTTCATAACCATTTTATCAAGGTGTAGCTTGAGTAAGAGAAATGGGTTTCAAAGAAAACGTGTCATCTTAATCATGTACTGTTTAATGAAAGGGTATGAATCATGTACTTGGATCATATCCAAAATACAGAATAAAATATATAAAATAATTTCATCTTATCTAGAAATTAAATTTGGAAGGATAATTTAAATCATTTCTTGATTAACATATCCTTGCTAATTTGAAATACTCTTTTTATAACATAAAATAGTATGGAAAACATCTTATTTGAATGTAAAAATTGAAAAAAATAAAGAAATATTTTGAAAACATTATAAACATAAAAAATCATTGAAATAATTTTTTCTTGAAAATCATATTAAAATATAATTTGAAAATATAATTTATTTTTTTTAGAAAACCTAGTTTTGGATAAATCTAATTTTTGACCAAAGAGAGAAATAAAGTCAGGCTTTCTGAAAAAAAATTCATTAATTACCATAAGAACCAAACACTAGAAAAAACGTACCAATATATGAATATATATAGAATAACCATGAGAGAAGAAAAGTAATGATAACACATAAGATGTGGATCATAATATTTCATAAATAGAATAATAATCACAAACAATTACAATGAACACTGAGATAGTATCAATAAACCCTTACAAATTTGGTAACTTTGAATCAAAATCCCAAGAAATAATAGCATTAATAAAGATTTAAATATTATTAAATTGTGTATATTCATGATATATATTGTAAAATGGTATTATATAATCCTTTTAAAATAATATAGGTGTATAACAAAATATGTGTCATAAAGATGAAAAATTAAGACGAAATTACATTACCAATTTGGTAACTTATGAACCATAAATCCCCATGAAATAGATATAATAAAATGGATATTTAAATAAAAATAAATTTAAGGATAATAATAAATTATTTAATTAATGGGAATGTTATACAACAAACAAAATAAATAATTCCTGAATAAGGCATAAGTCTCAAAGAAATAATAGTGAAACTAAAAATCCCAATACTACTTGCATAACTTTTGAATCATGGGGTAAATGAAATAATAAACTCAATTTAATCATATAATAACCTTAAATAAAGGAAATTATTGATATAACAAGTCATGGGGTGTTATATAAACCACAAAATAAGAATAACATGTGAATATACAATACATCTCACATAAATAAAAGTGAAACGAGAAAACCCACACCTTAAGTATTGATTTTATTTATACATGACCAAAACTATGGTATAATAAATACAAATTTATAATAAATATACCAAAAAATCATATATTTTATATCATATCACATATTATTTTATTATGACATTATATATCGATTTATTATAAATTTAATGTTAATGATACATTTCGGGTAATAACCTATTTCTTTTTTTGTATATGTTTTGACATGTTATTCTTGATACTATTACTTATATCATGATTTAATTATTTAAATAATTTAATAAATGATATAAATATCATATATATTTTTTATATATATTTTTATAATAATATATGAAATAAATAAATAGAAAATGAATTATATAGTTCATGGAGACGGTAGGACGTACGTATACATGAACGTTGTTTCCACTTTCTTATCGTATTGAACGAAATAAAGTAAACAATATATATATATTATAGAAAAATTATTATTTCATATATGTCACACATTATTATTAAATACATTTTTAATACATTTCATGTGAAACATGAACGAATCACATTGCTTTGAGGATGCGATAGTCCACACATCCACAAACAACGTTATCTTATACCAAAAAATAGAAATCATAAAGATATATGTTATATAATAATTAAATAAGTGCAAATAAATCATAAATATCTTATAAATTATATTAAAACATTTTTTAATCATTATTTAAAACAATGGGATGTGGTGATTGAAGAACGAATGGCATCCGTTCATGAGGCGGTAGTCCACTGTAAAAACTAATGATGATTGTGTATCCCATTTGATAGAATTGCGTGTAAGTATAGGTAGGAACCTTAACCTAAAAATTATAACTATATTTATGGTAATTATTATTTTATATAATCTTGTAATAACATTAATTTAATGGGTGGATAAAGAAATAAAATAAAACAGCTCGTTGACGAATGTTACATCTTCTTTGAGTAACTCGTTTTGGTTTTCACCAAAGTGCTTCCATGGGTGAAATTCTGCCTAAAGTTTGGATTTTATGTCGATATTATTGATGTAGGTAGATTATTTTTGAATGTTTTTTTTCTAGAAAAATTTCTTGAAATTTGTGAATAATGGAGGGTGTGAGTTCCCTTTTATAGCCGAGGAGGGTGTCATTCATGTAAATATAAACTGGTAAACACAATTATAAGGTATTCCTTACATGATATATCCAAAATAATAATAAATATTATATAAAAGGTACATTAATTTCTAAATATTTCCATCCAATATCTTTTTAACTTGTTTATAGGTTATTTGGGCCCTTAAGACAAAGTTTAACCACTAAGTAAACTTGTTTTACCTTAATCGCTATAATTAATTTTAATTACATTGATAAATAATTTTGGTAAAAAAAATTATTATCTTATTATAAAGTATATATTATTATAAATAAAAAAATGGTTTCAATTTTTATAAATTATAAACACATAAGTGGTATAAATTGAATCAAAATTAATCCCACAAACGGGATGAGATAATAATTTTTTAATAATTAAATGTTCAAAAGTTTGAAATGTTTGTATGTTTAATTTCATTGTGAAATTTATTATAAATACCTAAATTGTATTAATAGATATATAATTGATATAAATATACTCTAAAAAATGTAAAATAATATTTCACTATATAATTGAATTAGACTAAGATGCAATTTTCAATTAAAATTTATTATCTTTCACTATTCATCTAAAAATGAAACTTCCCAAAAATATGAAAACAATTCACCCTAAAATAATTTTTATGTCACTATTTAAAAAATTGTAATTATTTTATAGAATATAAATTATTTAGTTTAAAAAAACTATATTTAATATTGGTTCCCTATTAAAATGTTGTAAAATTGCCTTTTTGAAAAATTTATATCTCTATGCATAACATTATTTCTATTCCTATCTTTTCTCTTAAAAAAAATAAGATAATAGTTAAATATTTTATTAAATATATAATATATATATTAATAAAATAATTTATTAAATGTTTATTAATTAATGTATTGAGGTCAATAAGTTTTATTGAATAATTATTTTTCAAGTAAAAGATTTTTTATAATTTCCATAGGGGTTTATTTTCATTTATATTTAATTGGAATCCATAGTTTATTAATTTATTTAATAAAATTCATAAACACCATTAAAAATTATACATCAAAACTAAAATAATATTTTAATAATAATATTAATAATCCATTGTTTTTTTGTAAAACATGGTCTTGTGTGGAACATAAGCTATCAACGAACTCAGAATTGTGTCTAACACAAAAAAATCATAGCGTTTTATGTTCCAAAAGATAGTGTGAGTTTTTTTTCGGGTAGTTCATGATTAAATATAGCATATAATAAAATAATTAAATTTTGTATCATGTTGTAACACCCTGATAATTTGTGAATAATATTTTTTCGAATTAATTTAATATTTTTAATAATTTTCATTTCACATAAGGATGAAAATGGATTATTTTATATTAAAGAACTATGTATGAATTAAATTATATGAAAAATAAAGTTAATCATACACTAAAAATAATATAAATTTTAGCTTTCTGTACATGGAACACCAAGGTTAGGATGTGTTATAAGCAACAATGACTTTCCTCGATGGCTTATATAACAAACTTATCCGAGGATTATAAAACAATAATATATTATCATTTAATATAATAAGATATAAACAAGATATTAAATTTGTGGTTATGAATATTATTAACATATTTATTAAAATATATTCTTTATAGAAATATAATATGAATTCATAGGTTACCAATTAATTAGAAATGAATATGAAAACTGATTTAATATAAAGAGACATATTATTATTTTTATGGCCAGAAATCCACTTTATCCTAATATATTAAATTAATTATAATTAGTGAGTGATATTAATGTAATATATATTTTATATATTCAATAATTATTTTTGATATTCATCCAATATATTTTATAGACATAAGATAAGAAAAAACATAATTTTATGCTTAAAACCCTATATTTTTATAATGGTATATTTACTTCCTTTTAATAGGGAATTGATTTTAAATAAAAAAGTTGGAACTATAATAGATTTTATATGTTAAAAAACTTTATATTTTAAATATAAACATAAAAATTATGTTAGGATTAATTTTTTTTTTATTTTTTGGAAAGGTTTCATTTTCTAATGAAGAGTTGAAAATACAGAATTTTAATTAAAAACTCATTTTCATCTACTTAATTTATAACATTAAATTATATTTTAAATTGGTTTAAAAGATTAATTAGATAATATTTTTATAAATTAATAAAATGTGGTCCATTTTAACTAAATTCACATTTAAATTTGATATAAAAAATTAGCAAATAGTTGATCAATTTTGCATTAAAACCCTACAATATTGTCCCATAAACAAGATTATTATTAAATTAATTAATTCCTCATATATGATTATAATTTTTAAAAATATATTCCGTAATTGTGATTATAATAATTTATAATGTCTACTAATTTAAACATAGTTTTTGACTAAAAATATTAGTGAATTTAATTAAAAATAATTACAATGATTAAGGTAAGAATAAACTTAATAAGGGACTAAAAATTAATCTTAAGGGCCCAAACGACATAAAAACATGTTCAAGATCCATTTTATGGACATAGTTTTACCCTATACTCCATTGTATAAATTTTGGTTTATTAGTTTATTCACTTGACAAGACAAAAACATGGATGGAATTCCTTTTCCCAAAATTTACAAGAGTGCCAGCGCTCCTCCATTATAAAAGGCCTCCTCTCCTCCCACTTCCTCACGCCTCTCAAGACTCGGTATCTTGACTCTGATAATAATGAATATATCCTCAAAATCCCTATTATAACCATAAAATCCACCCCTGCTATTAAATCAAAACAAAGGATCCCTTTGGAGAAAAACAAATAGAGTTACCCAAATATGAGTTAACATTCTTCCTTTAGTTATTTCATTTTATTTGAATTATCCACCCCCTCAACACTTATTATTAAATTATTGTATAATAGTAAAAGTATAATAAATATATTAGGATGTTTTTATGATATGTTTTTGACCTAAAACTTCACTCACTTCCATCTAATTGGTAACAAACATACTGTTTACGTGTACGGTAAACTACCTCCTCACGAAATGATGTTTGTTCATTTTTTCATTTACTACCTCTCATGGTAGAAATTATGATGGAAAATATATTTATATATTTTATATATTATATTTTTTATGTATTTAATTTTATGTAATCATTTTATAGCATATATCTTTATACTTTATATTTGGTGTAAATATGATAATTTCATTTGAGAAGTGTAGACTACCACCCCCTCAAAGCAATGTGATTTGTTCACATAATATAGGGAATGTATTTTGGTTGGGTTTACTAAAATTATATGGTATAATAATTTTAATAGAATAATGATATATATGCACACACACACACACAAACATATATATACATATATATACATATATATGTAGCCATATATGTATATATATATGTACATATATATATACATATATGTCATTTATTTACTTTATTTCAATACGACTATTAAATTGAAACATTGTTTATGCGTATGTACGACCTACAGTCTCTAGGAATAGTGTAATCCATTTTATAATTTTATCTTCTACTGATTATTATAATACACATGTACTGAATATAAATGATATTTATATCATAATTTACATTATGGAAATTATTATATAAGTATAACGGCCAAATATGTAACAAATTAAGACACATATGAAGAAAAAAGCAAACATTACCTGAAGTGAAACCTTAACAGAGAATTTTTAAAAAGAGGGTAATAAAAAGTCATAATCAGACCAAATAAGGAATAATATATAATAACATGGTTATCTTGTATTTTTATAATAAACTTGTATTTATTATACATGGTGTTTGTATGAGTACGATAAGAGTCAAGATACAAGGTAAGGGGTTTCATCTCAATTTTTATTTTCATGAGACACATTCCATGTTCACCACTCATTCCTTTTGTATGGTGTATATATTACCAATGAATGTATTACATGAATATTATTATTAAATTTATGGATAATTAAATATTCATTCTATGATATTCCTTTCATGGGTTTTATGTTTCAAAAGTTACCAAATCGGTAAGACAATTTTGTCTCAATTTAACTTCCTTGAGACACATTCCATGTTATGAAACTATATTTTTATATGAGGTGTATATAATTTATTTGAAATATTATATCATCAATATAATTATATTCCTGATATTTTAAGTATCATGTAATTTCACTTTCTTACATGAGGATCATGGTTCAATGTTACTAAGTGATACAAGTTTATTGAAAAAATATCATTTCTTTTCGATATTGTTTATGATTATGATTCCTTTGTTGAAATATTTAAATCAATCTCTCAATAAAATTCAGGAATTTATTATCCTATGGTTTTTCATAATATATTAATTCATTGGTACCATTTTTATAGTCTTTGGTAAATAATATATTTAAGAAATTATTTTTAATAAATCCCCACTTTACCCTCTCTTTATTCAGAATTATTTGGTCCTTAAAAACCATGTTTTATAAAAAGGGTTTACATGAATATTCTATTATTCAACTATAATCATTAAAATTAATTTTACATTCTTTTCTTATAAAATTGTTTTCAATGGAATATTATCATATATTTCTAAAAAAATAAATTTGTTTAAACTTTTACTATGAAAAAAGGAATGTTTTTCTTATGTCATATGACATGTATGAATTTACATGCCATCATTTCTATAAAGCTTCTTTTGAGAGTTCAAAAGATTATTTTTCAAGAAAAATATTCTAAAAATTATTTTCAAAGAAAAAGTTTTCATTATTTCTTTATAAGTTTTTAATTTATTTTTCAAGGAAAGTGTTTTTGAAGTGGTTTTAAAGTTTATTTTATATGTTTTTAAGGAATATCATATTCAAAATACTTTCTATATTTCTTTATAAATTTTCAATGAAATTATTTTCAAAATTATTTTCACGATTCTTTAATAAATTTTTAATGAAAATCAGTTTCAAAATGTTTTCATGATTCTTTTATATGTTTTAAAGGAAAATTACTTTCAAACTATTTTTAAACTTATTTTATATATTTTTCAGTAAAATTGTTTTCAAATTGATTTCAAGCTTGTTTTTTATGTTTTCAAGAAAAATGGTTATCAAAATTATTTCATTCCTTAATTATAACTTTTGTAAATTATCTTCAAAGAAATGGGTTTAAAGACATATTCAATCCACTTTTATATGTTTTCAGGGAAAATGGTTTTAAAATCATTTTTAATCTCTCCTTATATGTTTTAAAATAAAGAGAATTCCAAAAGGTTTTCAATGATTTATTTATAAGCTTTCATGTTTATTTTCAAGAATATGGTATTCAAAATGTTTTTAGATTTTAAAGATCATTTTTAAAGAATAAATTATATTTTACTCATGAATTATTTTCAAAATATATTTCTAAGTTATTTTATATATAAGATGAAATATTTTGATGCTACTAATACCCTTATAATAAATTATACAAAGGGTCTATTAATATTGTTTCTTGAAGGGTTTATATTTTTATGGAATGATGTTTATGACACATGTTTGTCTTACACATGTTATATGATTTTGAAACCCTATTCATTTCATGGGATATGATTTGTTGATTATGAAACCTAAATTTTTCAATATGATAATATATTATTACATTTTTATGATACCTAATTCATTTCATGGGCTATGATATGATTGTTTATGATTTTGTGGAACAATTATTTATGATTTCATTATGAGATTGGTGTGACCTATATCTCCCTCAAATGAATTTGGTAAATAATTATATCTCATGAGATAGAAAACAGGAGAAATAAATGAACTCGGTTTAGTAATGTATGTCTGGAATGAGAAATAAACATGGATCAATATTACAGGGCTGGAATGGGGAGTGAACTCAGTTCAATAATATAGGGTTGGAACGCGGTATGAAACCAGTTCATTAACGGAAATTTTTCACTAAGATTGAATTAGATGTGATGCCTTAACTACTCCCTAAATAATTATATATTCTTATGTTCCTACCACAATTCTATGTTTAGATACGATGTTATGCTTCTATGTCTTGTTTTATTTACTTTCTTCTGATTCACATCTTACGAACTTCCATGATTTATGAAATGATTCATGTTTATGATCTTTTATATGTAGATTATGGTCTTATTTTTTCATGATCATGTTTTCATATCCTTATGGACCTGATTATTCTTAGATATCTCCCTTGTTTACCCCTAATGAGCATCCGAACTCACCCCTTTTTATATTTCCTTCCCATAGCGTATGTTGATATGTATTATGTATGGTGTATCTAAGAAGAGTTCTAGTCATGAATAATATATTGAGAGATAATTTATCTCATTTACTATTAGTTTTTATGTTTCCACGATTCCAAATCCACTAGACTAATAACATCTTTGGGTGTCCTTTTTTATAATTTTTTTCCATATTCCACAAAAGTGATGTAATGTTAATGTATGAAAGGAGAGGGTCATTATTGTTGGTATAATATAAAGGTTTAGTGAATAGTTTAAATATAGGATTAGAAAACCATAGTGATAACCCTAAGTATATGTCTAAGGATAAGTCTATGGATTAGGAAAAGTATATGAAAAAGTTCTGGAATTTTGGTAAAGCATATGGTGAGTGGTTTCCTAGTAATATATCCATGTATGGATATTACAAGTAGATGTGGATCTGGAACCAATGTACCGTGTAGTAATAACTCTACCAAGATGTTTCAGGCCTCACCTGGGGTAATCTGGTACATGAAAACATTCCTGGATGCACACCTAGTATGACACTCCCGAGGGATATGCATTGAAAATTTACAAAATCTTCATGAAACATCAGGAAGGATTAAAATATTTATTGTGTTTGAATATCCTAGGATGAACCTAGGGTTTCATAGATCAAGGAAGTTGTTATGATTTAGAGATACTATAAGCAATTCTTTTCATTAATATGTGATTTTATTCTATGATGTCTATTGCTCACACTATGCTTCTAGTTTTAGAAAATAGCGGGAACCAGAAGAAACTGGATTAACATTGAATTTTATGGATGATTTTATGATGAGCAGTTAAGTGGGATTATCACTAGAGTGAAAAATTTTGTGATCATGACTAATCATATTTCATAGAATATGATTAATAATGTGTACTTTATCTAACTATTAGACTCACCATAGAAGATAAATAAAGAGTTTTCATTGAGTTTAGGTAATGGATACCATAGAGGAAAGAAAATGTGGTTTCCTTTTTTTGAATAATGTTGAATGAATCACCTAAGTTAATGTCTTAGATGAATAAGAATATTTTTTTGAATATGGAAAAGAAGGACACAAATAAGTGAATTCAAGAGAAAAATGTATAGTTTGATTAATAAAATAGATGAGAATATTGGTCTCTCTAAGGCATCATCGAAGGATAAGTGTGGAATAAATGGTCATTATGAAACTCAATGTCCCATTAGGAAAGCTCCTAAAGAGAATCAACATGGTGATGTGAGTAATGGTTATATTACTGATAATTATGGCACTACATATAAAATGTGAAAGGAAAGAGGTATTAAGTAAAAGTATGATTTATACTTATTATGAATTATGGATGAAGTGGAATATTCAATGATTTTATGTATTTGGGATTCAAGAATTATGTTATATGAATGGTGAAATAAACAATAATTTTCATGTTTATATTTTTCTCCAATTATTTAAAATATTATGTTTAATGTTTCCAATAGACTAGAAAAGTGATTTAAAAATTGGGTGATATTTTTACCAAGTCAAGGTAACCCTTAATTTTCAATTTATTCTACAATTATGTTTTTTGGTTAATGATATGTGGGTTATAAATAAGTAAATTGTATGGCAAATATTACATTATAACTAAGTAAAGACTTGTGGAAAAGTTGTAATACTATCATTGATGAAGTTTAAAACATTTTTTGTTTTAAGTAATAGATCCAATATACTTTGGAATAAGGAAACATGCATGTTTTCAATAATTATGTATGATAATTTAGGACATTACCATGTTTCAAGAGAAAATATGATGAGTGTATTCACATGTTTGGAATGTGTCAACCAAGTGGAAATTTTTGATATATGTGGGATCAGTATTAAGATGATTTCATTACTTTCTTTCGAAAGTTTTGTATTTTCATCTTTTAGAAGGGTTATAAGGGTAACCATTCATGAAAATTTCAAGTTAAAAATCTGAGGAAGTATTTATGTATTGATCTTGTATTGAAAACCATGGTTAAAAGGATATTTTTTTGATTAACATTATTTCAAGGATTTCCATCTTATTTATTTTGGAAATTATGTTAGTGTGGTTTTAGGAAAGGATATCATGTATTTTGGGTGACAAAAAATCATGTTTGGGAAGGATGTGGGTCTTTGACCCAAGACTGAATGATGATAAGGGTTTCATTACTACCACATTCCAATGTGATGTCCTGATTAATATATAATTATTTTTGATGAATAATTATTTATAACGAAATAGTAGTGTTATTTATTATGTTTAGAGGTTAATGTATTAACAATATTAATTTTTAATAATAGTTATAGACACAAAGTTATAAATTCATTCTTTTATAGGACATAATATCTACTAAATGTGTATTTTAGTGATTTGGGAATCAATGTTAATTTATAGAAAACCATTTCTTGATATAATGGATGAATTATAACTTGATAAAATCACAACTATAGAATGAAATTTTGAATATAATGTAAGTATATTTCATTATATTCTTGGGAAATAAAACAATTACTCAAAGATAGTATAATGGTAAATTTGTTTTGTCTTAAGACCTTATTTTTTGTTGAATTTATGGCCTTATGAATCATCATTGATTTATAACTTTGAGGCCCATCAACATTTCTTTGATCACTCATTTTTTTTGATTGATGACCTCAATCAATCCCTGAAAATATTAACATTTTTCCTATCTATCCTAACTTCAATCCCAACCTATGTTCCACCATGTGGAGACATAGTTATATATTACTTTGGGTAACCATTATGGTTAGAAAATTCCCTTTTTATGGGAATATTTAGTATTCATTCTTACAATGTGGTTTTTTATAAACGAAACTTTTATATATTAAAACATTGATAACACAGAAAAATATCAAGGGATAAATTCATTTTAAGGGAGGTAAAATGCACCACCCTGATATTTTGGGAAATTTTTATGAATTAATTTAATATTTTAATATTTTTCATTTCATGCAAAACTAAAACCAGTTTATTTTATATTAAAGAACAATGTTTCTCATACGTTCTACAAAACACCAAGCTAATCGTGCATAATATGAAACATGAATATTATAATTCTCTATAAGGAACACCTATGTTATCTTACGTTACATGCAATAATGACATTCCTTGATGGCATGTATAACACACATAAGCAACAATTATTGAACAATAATTTATTATTAAAATATTATTATTTATTATAAGGAGATAAATCAAAGATATTAAATTAGACGTTATGAATAGAATTAACTAATTTATGAAAAAATTTGGCTTACCCAAATATAATAAGAATTCATAGGTTACCAATTAATTAGAAATGATTTGAAAAACCTATTGAATATAAAGGGAAATATTATTAATATTATGGTTGCAAAGCTATTTTAACCTAATAAATTAAATTAATTAAAATTAGGGAGTGATAATAATGTAATATATATGTTATATATTCAATAAAATGTTTTTTATATTCATTACATATATTTTATAGAAATAATATAATAAAAAACAAAATTTTATACTTAAAAACACATATTTTTATAATGGTTGTTTTAGCGCTTTTACAGGAGGACCCATATTAAATCCATTTTTTTTCAATTTTATAGATTTATCATGTCAAAATAAGCTTCATATTTGAATTATAAACATAAAAATTAGGTTAGGATATTTTTTTTGTTATTTTTATATAAGGTTTAATTTTTTAACAAATTTTTAAAAATATTGAATTATAATTCAAAAATTCATTTTCATCTAAATTATTTGTAAGGATATTTTTTTCAAATTTATATTAGATAATATACATATATTTTTAATTTAATCCAATTTGGGTCATTAGATCCAGTTTCATATTTAAATTTTATTTAAAAACATAGTAAAACTTTGATCATTTTTACATTAAACCCCCTTAGCAACGTTCCATTTGCGGGACTAGTTGAATTTTTTTCACTTCAATGATTGGAATTTCAAAAAATTTATTCAATATTTTGAATTTAAATAATTTATAATTTAAAATAAGGTAATTTTTTTTTTGGAAAAAAATATTAGGGAATTTAATTTAAATTAGTTATAACTATTAATGTAATAAAAGCCTAATAAGGGACTAAACAATAACCATAAGGGTATAAACGTCCTAAAAACTAGTAAAACATTTACCGACTATCCATATTTTGAACCTATCCTCACTTGGATCTATTTTTTTTATTTCTCCACTTAATAAAGAAACAATGTGGGTGGAATTCCTTTTCCCAAAATATAAAAGAGTTCAAATCATCCTACACAATAAAAGTACCTCTTCTCCACCCACTTAAACACACATCTCAAGCCACTTGGGCTCAAACAAGATATACTAAAATATTTCCTAAACACACCTACACTAATTCTATAAGACTACCATTGGTTAAGAAGCAATCCAAGGAAGCCCTTTTGTAACACCCCAGGTAAATAAAGAATATGACATTTTTGTATTTATCCATTTTTGTGAATAAAATATTAATATGGCTTTAAAGGGGACGCTATGCTCGATGGCGTACCCAATACGCAACAACGAGTTTCTTGGGAATCTTACGTTGCACTCTAATAATAAAATAATATTATTTCAAATGGTAGTTAACATGTAGCCGTTGTATTGGCGGGAATGGATATAAATAACTAAAATATGATTATATATGTTTTATAAATGTTTTTACATTTATCCAATAAAAGACAATGTCTTAAAATATGGAAAGAATTCAATTTTAGGTGTATATGCCCTAGTTTTCACTAAAGGTTCACTTATCGCCTCTTAATGGAGAACTGTCATTAAATATAGTTTTGACCACTCTTATACATTATTTTGGACCAAATAAAACTCTTATTAAGAATCGAGACATCAAATTTTACTTTGTGTAATTTTTTGGTATCTTTCTGATAAAGTTCATTTTTTTTAATGAATAGTGTAGAATGTTGTGTTTTAATTCAAAACCTCTTTTTAATCTAATTTATTTATATGATTAGATAATATTTTGAATTGGTTTTAAAGTTAAATTAGAAAATATTTTTACCATTTTATCCAATGGTGGTCATTGGAATCAATTTCACTTTGAAATTAGACTTAAACTGGTGTCAATCTTTTGATACTTATTGTTTTGTAAAAACACGCTATTTGCTCTCGCAGTGGGAATTAATTATTAAATTAATTAATGTGACTTATATAATTTGAATTTTGTAAAAAAGACTTCATTTTTGAATTCGGAGTATCAAATATAGATTAGGGTGAATTTTTGGTAATTTTCTGAAAAACTTCAATTTTTGATGAATAGTGAAACCACTAAGTGATAATCAAGCAAACTGATTTTTCAGTTAAATGAAAGTTTACCACTAATGTGTATTGAATTTTGAAAATCCGACATACATGGTTGTCATTAAGAAGTAAAATGTGGTTCAATGAGATTATAATAATTTTTTGGTGAATAGTAACTTATTAAGTTTTTAATCGCGATTGGTGATAATTAGTGTAGTTTAAGGTATAAATAATACTTTAAAAATATGAAATGACCTAGACACATGTCCCAAACCTATTGGTTGTGTCATGGCCGACCAAGACAAGCCATGGCCTAACTTGGGGACCCCATGGATCCACTTTTGTTGGGAAATAACATAAAATACTTTTTATTTAATGTTAAAGTGAAAATGACACTAACATAGTATGTTTTACTAAAACAATTTTCAAGTGGGGTTATACAAGTCCAAATTTTTATTATAAATAGTAATTGGAAAGCTAAAAAGATTTCCTATATCATAGTATTTTTTTTATAATTTTTAGACATTAAAGAAATTAAATTATTTATGACATAATAATGATGCAGCGATGACATCATTATTTGACAATTTAATTAAAATGGAAAGATAATGAAAAATCTTCAATATACACATGGAAAAAACCAATTGGATGAGTGGATTTCGATGCCTTATCACCTTATCCACGAATTCTACCAATGTGGGACCCTTTAAAACCGAAAAGCATTTTCAAATAAAGTAATATTTCTTTGCTTTCCAAAAGTGCCCCTCCTCTCCTCTTATAAAAGGCCCCCACCTCCACCTTATTTCACACACTTCAAAAGCCTTTGGCTCGGCCAACCCCTGCCCATTTGCTCTCTACACATCCCTCTCCTCATCCTAGAGGATCCCCTTTGGGCAGAATCCTTTCAAAGGAAGCCTTTAGGCTCAAATCAAAAGGAGATTACACTTTTAAAGGTAATTCATTCTCTCTTGTTCATTTGTTTTATTTTGCTTCTCCAAACCTCTAATCTCTTTTTATTTAATTATTTTGTAACAACACCAGTATCTTCAATATACTAGGATGTTTTTACAAGATTTATTTGAACTAAACTCTCACACAACTACATCAAATGGTTAAATAACATACGGTTTCCGTGGATGGTGAAATTCTGCCTCCCGAAACGATGATTGTTCAATACTCATTTAACACCTTCAAAGGTGGCCATTATGATGTCAATATTTTTATATATGATATATAGTATGTTTATGTTTTCCTTAAGATTCTGTTTTTTACATTTTGGTCAAACCTTTATGGTTCCCATTATGGGTAAACACGATATCTTCATTTAAGGAAGTGCGGACTACCGCCCCCTCAAAGTGATTTGATTCGTTAAATACCATATGTGGGACATATAAAGGATGGAACTATGATATTAAATATGATATTATACTGTAATTATAATATACCTTTATATCATTATTATTCCATTCTGTAAAATACGAATAGAAATGAAAGTAGCGTTCATGCGTACGTACGGCTTACCGTCTCCATGAACGGTGCATTTCATTTCTTACCTCTAAATGACTATGTAATGTTATAAATTCATGAATGTACTGGATATATATGACATATATTATATCTACAACATGAATACAATTCTGGATATAATAAACATTTGGCCACAAGAACAACATGTAATTGTAAGAAGTCCACTTTCGACTTAAGAACCAAATACCGACAAAATGAACATTATTAACTTAAATGATTACATAATGTTCACAACATGTCAATAATTGATATAAAAGGAATAATGAACTTGGAAAAGGTTCTTAAGAAAATAGAAATTAACTCAAGTTTATTATTCAGGACGTTAAAGAACGATCGAGTCAAGTCGGACCCGAGGTAAGGGATCATACAACTCTCTTTCTTTTTAAGTACACTCTTTTATGTAATTTCTTTTAAGCTCATCTTTATTATGATTGGGATGTTATTTTATATTAATCCTACTGTAATTTTTATGTTCATGTGATGAGAGACCCTATTCTCTCTCATCAATCCATTTTTGAAGTTTTGAGTGGCGCCGTTAGGCTGCCGAATTTTCGTAAGGGATTTTTCATCTCACTTTTATTCCCGTGAGATTTATGCTACATTTGCCACAAATTCCATTGTGTGGTGTATTTACTGCCCATTATTCCACTCTTTGTGTAATATACTTTCATTTATGAGTATTTACATCAATGATCTATTGTCCTTCTTTTATGGGGTGTATCTTTTGAAAGATACCCAAGTCGGTAAGGGAACCTTTCACCCTCCTCTATTTTAAAAGACTTCTTTTGTTGGGTCTTTAAATTTACATATTTTTATGTTGGGATACGTTCTCATATATCCTTATTGATGTAAATTTTATGTCCATGTGATGAGATACACTTTTTATCTCTCATCAACTCATTTTGATGTGATGTCGTTAGGCTGTTAAGGGAACTTTTTAACCCAATTTCGATTTCTTTGGGTTCAACTTGTAGTCATTGAATATGTCATCCATTGAATATGTGTGAATGACCTTTTATTGTTTTACACTTAATATCCATTATATTGGGTGTATATATATTTGTCACACATATTTTTGAGATTTATTTGTCCTTAATTTAAGGATACCTTCTTTATAAGGGATTTCGTCACATTTGACATTTCTATTGAGGGTTCATTGTTGTTATGCACCAATTCACTCTTATATGGTGTATATACTGTCCTTTGGAGTATTATATCATGAATCCTTTTATTCTCATGATATTATAAAGTTCTGACTAAATGCTATTCCTCGATTATTGTATTCAAGTGTCTCTAATTTTGGTAAAACCCCTTTAACCAAAATATCGTTTTAAATGTTTTAATTATTTGTTCTTATTAATATCCATGTTTTCAAAATAGTTTTAAGGATTTATTTATATGGATATTAATGGTTTAAAATGTTAAAAGCTTCAAGGTGGTATGGGACACTTTGATTCAAAAATCTCTTTATTAAATGTTTTAAATGGTTTTAGAAATGGTTTCTTTTTGAATGGATTCATTATTTCAATATCCTAAAATGTTATATTGTGATTGAAATGTGGAAATGTTATGTTTCCTTTATTCATGTTTTATGTGATATTATTATGTTATGGTTCTTGGGAATTATTATGAAGACGGGTGATTCCGTGATAAACTAGGGGCGGGTGAGCCCGTTATAGCTCTCCAATGCATTGGGTAACGCGAAGGAGTGAAACGTTAAGGTTTCTCCGAAGAGATTTAGGGAATATACTGTGATGGGTATTCCAAACGTAACCAAGAGGGTTACTCCCTACGTAAGAATGTTATGAATGCCTCAAGTTACCTTTATGTCTTATGATTTCTATGATTCATTCATGTTTTGATGAGGTAGGTTAAAGTGCCTATGTTTTATGGGTAAATTATGATTTCATCCTTATGTATACATGAACTCATGTTTCCTTTCCATATTTTTATAACCCTTACTGAGCTTTTTATGCTCATCCCAAGTTTTTGAAATGTTTTTCAGGTCAAGGGAAAGGTACATGATAAGGTGATAGAGTCAAGGATGTGTTAAGAAAGATTCCATGTTTTATTTTCAATATTTTTCCGTTGATGGGAAGAATGGATACTATCTTTTATGTAACCACTTTGTTTAAATGTGGAATGTAATGCAAGTTTCATGATCTAATTCTCTAAAACTCTAAACCTGAAAAGATCCTCAATGTGTAATCTTGTAATAACTCAAGATTAAGTAAGTTTTAAGGCTGGGGCCTTATACCTTTGGTGCAAATGAAAAGGAGTTACCCAAATAATTGGTAGCATGTTCCTCTAGTTAATTTATTTTATTTCAAATTTCCACCCCCTAAACACATAATATCACATTATTTTATAAAAACACAAGTATCCTTAATATACTAATATTTTGTTATGAAATTGGTTCGACTGAAACATACTCACACTTCTATATAAAGGTATAAATTATGATGGAAAATCTATTTATATATGATATATATTATATATATTATGTCTTTATGCTTTTATAATCATTTTAAAACACATATCATTATACATTATATTTTGGATAAATACGATAATTGTTTTGAGAAAGTGTGGACTACTTCCCCTTAAAGAAACGTGATTCGTTTACATACTACATGGAATGTAGTATGTATGGGTTTAGTGATATTATATGATATATATGATATAATAATGATACTGTAATAATTATTTATACGTATATATAAACATATATTTTATTTACTTACTTTATTTCAGTATGAATACTAAATGAAAACATCATCCATGCATAAATACGACCTACCGTCTCCATGAATTGTGTATTCCATCTCATAATTATATATTATATAAATTATTATATTAAAAATATAATTAATATAAATTATATTCATATAATTTCATTTCATTTTTGAAATAATTACATAAGTATAAGGAATAAATATTTATCAAATTATGAGATGCGCGAATAACAAAGTGCATATTACCCAAAGTGAAACCTTAATGTAAAATTGTTAACAAGTGGGTAATATAAATTAATAATAAAAAAATATAATGTATAACATTTAATAATTTTTTATGTATTATATTTATAATAAACATATTTTAAGTTTATAGGAGGTTTTTATGATTATGATGAGATTCAAGAAACAAGATTAGGGGATTTCATCTCACTTTTTATTTTCGGGTGATACATGCCATGTTCACCACTCTTTCCTTTAACATGGTTCATATAATTCCAATAAATGTATTATATGATTGTTATTATTAAATTTATGGGTAATTAAATATCTATTCTATGATCTTACTTTCATGAGGTTTATGTTTCAAAAGTTACCAAATTAGTAAGATAGTTTTATCTTAATTTACCTTCTTTGAGACACATGCCATGTTATGTATCTATATTTTTATATGTGTTTTAAATAATTCAATTTATATGTTATATCATGAATATCCTTCATTTCATTATATTATAGTATTTATTTAATTTAACTTTCTTACATGGGGAGTATGGTTCAATGTTACTAAGTAATAAGAGTTTATTGAAACAATATCATTGATCCTGAGATTGTTTAGGATTATGCATCCATTATTAAAATATTTAAATACATATATCAAGAACATTCATGAGTTTTATTATGTTATGGTTATTTATAATATATTAATGTTTTGGTACCCTTTTTATACTCTTTGGTATATAATATATTTAAGAAAGTGTTTTTAGGAAAGTCTAACTTTACCCTCTCTTCGGTAGGAAATCTGTGTTCCTCTAAAATCATGTTTTCTAAAAAAACTTTCCAACAAAATTATACAGTTATCATATAATCATTAAAATAAAAATCTCCCTTTTTTATTTTACTAATTTTTTAAAAGTAATATTATTGTCCCTTTTAGAACAAGGAATTTTTCTAACCTTTTACTGTATAAAAGAAATTTTCTTCTTACCTCATACGACATGTATTGATTTACCTATCGTCATTTCTGTGAATCTTCCTTTGGATGTATAAAATGATATTGTTTAAGAAAATGTTTCTAAAAATAATTTTCAATGAAATGGTTTTCAAAACATTTTCAAGGTATATTTATAAGTTTTCAAAGAATTTTTCAGGTAATGTATTTTTGAAAATGTTTTTAAGATTTGTTAATATGTTTTTAAGGAAAATGGGTTTCAAAATGATTTAAATATTCCTATATAAGATTTTATGTAAAATTAATTTCAAAACATTTTCAAGCTTATTTTATATGTTTTCATGGAAAATTGTTTTCAAACATTTTTCAATATTCTCATAAATGTTTTGAAGGAAATGTTTTTAAACAATGTTTTCAAGATTCTCTTATAAGTTTTAAAGTAAAACTATTTTCAAAATGTTTTCATGCATACGTTTTTAGTTTTAAAGGATATTTTTCAAAAAAAAATTCATGATTCATTTACTTGTCTTTAATGAAAATGGGTTTCCAAATTATTTCAAGCGTTATTTATAATTTTTTAATTTTTTTAATGAAATGGTTTTTAAAACATACCCTGACTCCATTTTTAAGATTTCAAGGAAAATTATTTTCAAAATTCTTTCAATATCTCTTTATATTTTTTCAAATAAAAAGTTTTCTAAATGATTTTCTAAGATTTATATATATGTTTTCATGTTTATTTTCATGAAAATGGTTTACAAATTTTTTTATTGTTTTAAAAATACATTTAAAAAAGTATATTTTTCTCAAGAAATGTTTTCAAATTATCATTTTATTCTATTTTCATCTAAGATGACATGTTGTGATGTTTTTCATACCCTTATAGGAAATAATCCAAATGTTCAATCCTTATTCTTTCTTGAATGTTTTTTTGGAATGATGATAATGACACCTGTTTCTCTTCCATGGGATATGTGCTTTTGAAACCCACTTCTTTTCATGGGTTATTATTTGATGATTATGAAAACTATATTTTTATAAAGGTTATGATATTATTAAATTTTTATTATACCAATTTCATTTCATGGGATATGATATGTTTGTTTATGATCATGCGGTACAAGTATGTATGATTTCATTATAAATTTATGGAACCTATATCTCACTCTATTGCGTTGGGTAATGATTTCTATTACATGAGTTAAACATGGATGGAATATGAAATGAACTCAATTTAGTATTTTAGTGATGGAATGTTAAAATAACTCAGTTCAGTATTACATAGCTATAATGAGGAGTGAATTTGGTTTAGCAATACAGGGCTAGAACGGGGTGTGAACCTGATTCAGTAAAGGAGATTTCAATAAAGATAGACTTGGCAGTGATGAATTGACTACTATAGAAATCATTATATATTCTTATATATTTTCCACAATTTTATGGTTTATTCCTAAGTTATTATTTCTTGTCTTATGTTCTTTATTTCCTTATGATTCATGTATTATAAACAACCAAGATTTATTCCATGATTCATGTTTATGATTTTAGATATGTCTAGTTTGAACTTCTATTTTCACGAACATGTTCTCATATCATTATGATCAAGATTAGGCTTACATATATCCATTGTTTACACTTACTGAACATCTGAGATCACCCCTTTTTATGTTCCCTTCCACCATTTTATAATGATGTTTGTAATGTTTGATGGGCCTAAGAAGGGTGATAGTCATGAAGAACATAGTGGGAGATAATGTATCTCATTTATGTACCACTATTTATGTTTCTATGTTTCTGAAGGAACTAAACTAATAGGTTCTTCGGGAATCCATTTTTTTTAATTTTTTTCCAGAATTATGAAGAAGTGATGTAATGTTAATGTATTAAAAGTGAGGGTCACTATAAATTAAATGAAATCAATTAAATAACTTCAATTTATGAAAAAATAATAATTCATAGAAACTCCGGGTGTTACAATCAAAATTATTGGAATTTTAGTTGAAACATTAGGAAATAGACTTCGAAAAACAATGATTAAGGAATATAAACATATTACTTATTTTAATGATAACTCTAAGTATAAGATGACATCCTATTTTTTTCAAGTTAGAGATAATTTGATTTTACTAGAAATTCATCCCTATCTAGATACTAAAACATAGTTTAGTTCTAGAATTAATGTACCTAGTAGTAGTTACTCTAAAAAATAATATCATGGAATACTCATGTGTTACGAGTTATAAAACAATGGGCCTTACTACACACATGTTCAGACACTCCATGGGGATATGATTTGGATAATTTATATTGTCTGTACAAAACATTAAGGTGGATTTTGAAAATATTTTTATGAGTCAATAATCACATGGAAACCTTGTTTATGGTTATGAGAATAGATATTAAACATATATTCCATTTCTTATAATACTTTTCTCTAGAAATGGGATTAAACATTATATTTCATAATATTATGATCTAATATAGTGTATCACTTTTTTTATAAATAATTTTTAGTGTAATGAATTTAGATTAAATTAATGCATGTACCCCATTTTAGGATTTCCCCCCTCGGAAGGATAACAAAGCTAGAGTTGGTGTTGTAACAGGAAAAGAAGAAATGATAACCATATTGGAGTAGTAGAATCAATATATGAAATTATCTTTATGGTATAAAAAATCTTAATTATCCTATATGTAGTGAGACAATGTTAGACAACTTTATGAAAAAAAATCCATAATTCAATGAGATTAAAAATCCATTTTTAGTTGAGATATTGATATATTCCTTATAGAATATATTTTCCAATTTGGGAATTAACAAATGGTAGATGGTTTTTATGGAACATTATCATCTCTCAGTAGATGCAGATCAATGGTAGTTATTTATTCAAAACACTACATATGAATAAAAAATTAAAAACATTGAATGGATGGTTTTTGTAACACCCCATGATTTTATGATTATTTTTCGAATTTATTTAATACTTTTGGTATTTTTCATTTCAATAAACACTAAATATAGATTGCGTTATATAAAAGAACCAAGTTTCAATTGAATTATACAGAAAAAATGTTTTCTTTCACTTCATTCAACCCAAAAGAAGGATTTTTCTACATAAAAAACTAGTATATCCAAGTTACATGAAACACTAATTTTAACATGACTTATAATCAACAATGTGTTTAAATGAAAAATGACATAGTATTTAAAATATTTTTATCTAAAATGATAATTATAATCTTGATTTTGGAATGGTAGTTAGGAAAAATATTAATTTAATTCAAAAAATATGGTTTAAACTAAAATATAAAAAGAATTATTTGGTAATGAATTTACTATAAATGAATATAAAAACCTTTCTAAAATATAGGAAATCATTTTATGAGAAAATATTTTTATATGAAACAATTTTACCTCAATATTTAATTCACCCATTTTTTGTGATTGAATTTTTTTAATGAATATATTATATATTATATAAATTTTTTGACATTCATATTATATTTTATCTAGAAAATATATAAGAATAAATCTAATTTTATGAATAAAAATTGTTAATTTCTTAAATGTAGTTTTACCACTTTTTAATGGCGCATTAATTTTAAAAATCCATATTGATACTTTTATAAATTATACTTTTACAAAATAAAATTTATTTTTGAAATTGTAACATCAAAATTTTCTTAGGGTAATTTTTTGGTATTTTTCTAAGATTTTTCATTTTTTGATGAATAATTAAAAAATATTGTATTTTAAATCAAAACTAAATTTTTTAAAATTTATTTTTATAGTTAAATTATATTGAATATTTTTATATTATAAATATTAAACTTATAAATAAATAAATCCAATTTAGGAAATTTTATTCAATTTCACAATGATATATAAAATAAAAAAATGCTATATTTTGAACATTTTCACTTTAAAAACATGTTGTTTCACCCCGTCAACATGATTAATTTTAAATTAATTTCCAAAAAATTTTGTGATTGGATTTCTGGAAAATGGATTCCATATTTTTAATCATCATAATTTATAATTTCTATTAGGGTTAACTTAGTTTTTGACAAAAAAAATTAGTGAATGAAATTAAAATTAACTAAATTTATTAAAGAAAAAATAGTTTACTTAGTTAATAAACATTAATATTAATAAGCCAAATGAAATAGAAACTTGTCTAATGTAAGAACCCAGTTCATGTTTTTGAGGTATGAGTTTCTTCTTTTCCCTTTTCCTTAAGTGTTTTTTAGAAAATAAGGAAAATGGGGAAAAATCCCAAATTTTGTTGGTACACGCCGTGTAATTTTCCACACGCCGTGTACTTTGGTCGTGTGGGATGAGTACACAGGGCGTATAGGCCTGTCGGCAATGAAGGGCGTAAAAAATAACTACACACGGTGTACTTTGTATTTACACACCGTGTAATCAGTTGGCAGGTGAAAAGTAAGGTAGTGGAGGCAGGTGCCAGCAGAGCGACAGTACATGCCATGTAATCAGGAATACACACCATGTACTCATGTCGACAGATGAATAGTGTTGCAGTGGAAAGAAGCCGCTAGAGGAACAGTTAAAAAAAATTAAAGTACACGCCGTGTACTTGAGAGTATATGCCGTGTAGTTTGTTTTTTCACTTAAAATGGGCAGTAGCCTCCTTATTCAGCAAAGGAGGATTTCAGTTCATTTTGGAGCTAGGAGAGGAGGCCGGAGCTTTGGAGATCTCCCGACCGCACACCGGGATTCTGAATCCTTTTCTGACGGTCTTGATTGAACCGCGCCAGTAAGCTCTTCCTTCTCTTAGAGAATTTCCTACCAATTATTTCCTAGGGTAAAGTTATTTAAGTTTGAATGAGTGAACGTTTATACCAGATCTACATCATTATTGGATGATTCGGGAGGTTTCATTCACGTATACCGATCTGAGACAATCGAGGTAGGTGGTCTGATGTTCCTTTCAACTGTTGTGTTGAAATTATGTACCATTGTGCTACGATATCATGGTTGGGGTATCATATGGATAAGGACTTTTCTAAAAATATATCTATAATTGTGTAGATAATCTAATGATAAGTTTAAATTGATCTTTAGGATCACTGCTTGGATCCCAGACCACCCCGGGGGTGCGTTCCTCTATTTAGCCATTTGGCCAGGATACCAGAGGGCATGCCATTATTATATTGAGCATTGCATTTTATTTAGAGAAAGTTTATCTAAATTGTTGTTTATGATTTGGGGCTCGGCCCGGTTCCTTTAGCCTAAGGGAAACATTCTATTAGCCTATGGGCAGTGTTCTATTAGCCTGTGGGCAGTGTTCTATTAGCCTGTGGGTAGTTTTCTATTAGCTTGTGGGCAGTGTTCTATTAGCTTATGGGTAGTATTTGGTTAGCTTGAGGGTAACCTTTGTTTATGCCTATGGGCAGTAGTCTCTGTGCCTGAGGGAAATATCACGTATGCCTGAGGGCAATCACCTGCGGGTATTTGATTCTGTTGCCTAAGGGTAAGGATAGTATGTCTAAGTACACGACTATTTAGAATATTCACAGTGGTAATTTTCTATGTTGCACTTTCCAAGCCGAAGAACAATCTTGGAGGTGATAAGTAATAATTAAAATGGCAATGAAACTGGTAGTGATAGTTACTTTTGAGTACTTACTAGTTTATTGTATTTACTTTTGCACACTGCTGTTGCAAAATTTTCAATGAAAGTTGGGCATGGGCCTTTAGTGGGTGCCTACTGGGATTTATTTATCACACCCTGTTTGGGTCATGTCTTCGGCCCAAACGGACTATATTGCTGTAGATGTCAACAGGGACAAGGGTCCCTATATAGGTACATGATTGTAGTAGAGGAGTAGGAGACCATGGGACCGAGCTCTTGCTTGCGATGCTGCTATGTTCTGTTTACTCTGCTTTGTTTTTTTGGCTATACCTTGTACTTTGAGTTGTATTGCAGTGCATCCTATTCTAGCTACCTTCATAGAATTAGTGACATGCTGCATCTTTGTATATATGACTGCTGGTTATCTTTTACTTATTTTGTACATTTCAGTTTTATATCGTTTACTACTTCCGCTATTGTATGTTATTTATCTTTTCCACTGCACTACACTTTGACAAATGAGGTCATAGTTTCCCCACTATCTGACCTGGGCCCTCGCTGCTAGTCGGCAGCCTCTGGCATTTGGGGAAATGCGCTTGAGGTCAGGTGACCAACCAGGTCCGGGGCACCTGTTGTGTGGATTCTAGATTCGGGATGTTATAAAGTTGTATCAGAGGAGATTTTTTTACTTCTTGACTTATTTTTTGGAGCCTTAGTTAGGAATAGGATGGAAAGTGTAGTTGGTAATAAGCTGTGCCCGAGAGTAGCTAACCCGTGCATTGGGAAAAGTTAATCTACCTCGTTATTGCAATTATTACTAGTTTTTCAATTTTTGAGTTGATTGGATTTTCACCATTGGGTGACACACTTATGATTGTGTTGTTTATATGTTATACATGGGTTCTATTTAGTTGCAACCCAATGAGATGAGGGTGTGCCACCTCATGCGTAATTTAGGCACATGCTAGAAATCACATGTCATGCATTCCTTCCATGCCATGTAGGTGCATTAGAAATTTCATGTTGTTGTGATAGTTGATGTTCTAGAAGATAATGCTGTTGTGATAGATTCTTTGATAAATACCTGCTTTTGTTAGGGTATTTTGGTGTGAGGTGTCGATAGAATGAACACCAAACTTTGGTTCTTGAGGAGTATGGTCCCCCAATGACCAGAATTTGGTGGATCATTAACGTGTTTTCCTTGTTATAACATGTATAAGATGCTAAGCTTTGATTCGTAGGGAGTATGGGCCCTCATGGATCGAAATTTGGCACTTAGGTGTTTGTTCCATGTTTTTTCTAGGTTCCGAAGTAGTTTCTGAGGATTACTGTCTGAAAAAACCTAGAATACATGCTGTTTATTTCTATAAACACACGTCGTGTGTTCTCCTATTTGAGAAGAAATGAAAACTTTTTAAGTACATGCCATGTACCGTCAGTACACTCCATGTAGTCTCTTCCTGTGTCATAGGCCGTGTGGGTGGGGACATGGGGTAGGGAATGTCTTGGAGGAACACGTTGTATACCAGTTGCACACGGCGTGTAGTGTAGACCCGGTGTCCGTCCGTGTAACTAACAACATGTACGAAGGAAACCTTAAGACATACATGCCATGTCTACCTTGAACATGCCGTGTAGTCTGACCTAGGTACCCAACCGTGTCACAAACAACACGGGCCGATGAAAGATTATAGAGTACATGCCGTGTCAACCTCTGAACACACTGTGTAGTCTTGTTTTAGGAGATCCGTGTGGCTTAAGCCATGTAGAAGGAATCAGGAAAGGAAGAAGGATTCATGTACACACCGTGTGTTAGGACAACATGCTGTGTGTTTGGGGTGTTACACGACCAGTTATAGCTGTAGTACACACTCATGTAGATGGCTTGTGAGAACATGCCGGGTAGTATTTATACATACCGTGTAGTCAAGTTGTGTAAAACTTGAATGCTTTTCTTCTCCCGTTTCCTTCTTACAGTTCTTGTTTTTAGTCCTTGATGACCTTAATCTAAGTCACATATTTAAACTTGAAGAGTCATGCCACCGAGATGAACACCGGTCGTTCTCCAGGAGAGCAGCGATGATTTTACTCCTGAGATGGTGGGCTATGGGCTACTAGTGGATCCTCCAGAAGTGCCAGATGCGGTGCCAGCCGTTATACCAAACATAGTCACGGATGCGCATTTTCGTGAAGGCTTCATGCAGTTCATTCAGACCTTCCAGGGAGCACCGCAGGCCGCCACATCTATGGCAGAGCTGATGCATATCTTCCAGCAGTAGCATACACCTACATTTTCAGGGGATGGCGGACCACAGGCTGTAGATTCATAGATGGATTCGATGCAGATGATATTCGAGCATCTGGAGACACCTCCTGGGAGGAGGGTCATGCTCTCCACATACATGCTGCGGGATTTAGCCAAGAAGTGGTAGGATGTTACCACCTAGTCTAAGAATCACTGAGACATAGCGTGGTAAGATTTTCAGGCAGCCTCCTATGAATTATTATTCCCGGAGACGTTGTGGGAAAATCGAGCTCGAGAGTTCATAAATCTGCAGTAGGGTGTCATGTCAGGGATGGATTATTCTACTCTATTGACTAAGATTTAGCGTTTTGCACCCGTTCTAGTGGGTGATGAGGCGTTGAGGGCTTTACGCTTTGAGGATGGTCTTCAAGTTGGAATTTGAGAACTGGTGAACATTTTCAGGTTGCCTATAGTGCATGATATTGTGAACCAGGCACTGATTATAGAGAAGAACATGCAGGGAGCTAGTGGTGTGTGCTAGGGCAGTTCAACACCAGTTTCATGTACTATTTCTACCGAAAAAAGGAAGAGACAGATGGATTTCTCTCCC